>OX411551.1:54002675-55202675 GCA_948146395.1 Fragum whitleyi | reverse complement strand
TTTTCAGGTTGATTGAGCAAAAAATATGGCTTCTAGAGTGTCTTCAAGGTTTATCTAAGATTTGACCCTGTGACCTCATTTTTTACTCCACTTGACCCAAATTTGAAACTTGATCTAGCTTTTATCAAGCCAATCATTCAATCATCCAATTTTCAAGATGATTAAACAAATATGTGGCTTCTAGATATCTTCAAGGTTTTTCCAAAATTGAACCTTGTAACCTCATTTGTAACCCCACTTGACCCAATTTTGAACTCATCCGAGAATTAATCAAGACAATAATTCTGACAAATTTTCAGCTTGATTGAGCAAAAAGAATATGGCTTCTAGAGTGTCAACAAGGTTAATCATAGATTTGACCCTTTGACCTTATTTTTGATCTCACTTGACCCAAATTTGAAGTTGACCGAGATATCATCAAGACAATCATTCTGACCAAATTTCAGGATGATTAAGCAAAAAATATGGCTTCTAGAGTGTCTACAAGGATTTTCCAATATTTGACCTTGTAACCTCATTTGTTACCCCACTTGACCCAATTTTCAACTCATCCGAGAATTTATTAAGAAATTGATTCTGACCAATTTCCAGGTTTATTGAGAAAAAAATATGGCTTCTAGAGTGTAACTACAAGGTTTATCTAAGATTTGACCCTGTGCCCTTATTTTTGACCCCACTTAACCCAAAATTGAACTTTACCTTCGTGCTCAGGCGAGCTAAACACAGAAACCATCCTTTCCAAAAGCCTTTCAAGAAGTAGTTGTCAATGATAAGTTTTTGTTTGAATTGTTTTTTTAGCCGCTTTCAGCATTTTTCCAGTTTTATACCTGCGTCTGAAGCACCTATTAATGGAGCCCTTGAATTTCACAAACTAGTACTACAATTTCAACCATTTTAGTCTCCACGTGCTATCCACATAGGTCTTCGCATATTGATCCATTGTTGGGAAACATTTAGTCGGAAAGAATGTGTGCCACCGTCGGATCCCGATTTTGACCCCTTGTGCAATCGGCCGCTAGGCAGGGAAAGGGTCCCTCGAGCAGTGATTTTTGACTGCTCAGGAGCAGAAGGCTACCAGTAGGCCTATCGCATGGAGGTGACATGTTCACAAATGCAGAACACTGTCAAATGGACGCTCGGCGCGAACCAATGGGCCGACCCTAAACGCTCGTATATCCAGTGCTATTTGGCTCACAATTTGCCACCGAGATGAGTTTCACGCTCTCAGTCCAACGTTAAGCTGAGATAGGTGCCAAGTCCATGGCTTTATGTTCACGGGATTGACACACTGCAACAAACCGTCAAAGGACCCGAAGCAAGAGGTCGGTTCCAACATACTTGTTTTCCGTGTTTGTCAATTCAAGTCCTACAATCGTTCTGGCTTTGTTAGAGCTGAGGTTATTATTGGCTTTGCTAGTGTTCCGCGTAGGGTTCTGAAAGGGGCTTGGCCGGAACCGTAATCGAACTCGCAAAGCAAGTTTCTCGGCAACAAGAAAGCCGTTTGGGCCAAATGTGATATCAACGTGTTGTCTCGAAGAGCTCTGAAATCGTGACGAGTTTCGTACTTATAACGTATCTATTTGTGAGATACGTGGATGTAAATGTAAAAGTCATTACAAATTAGTACATTATGAATTGTGATTTGATACTAATATATGAATTTCATTTATATCACGGCCACCAGTGGGACTATTTAATTTAAATCCATTAAATGAAATCAAGAATATACGTTTCCATATCAAAGATTTGAAATGATGACCTCGATTAACGAAAGTGTCGCGAGCCCGACCTCTTAATCTTGCTCTACAATATTTAATCCGAAGAATTTACGGGGTCAATGGACTAGTGATGTTTTTAAGGTAACCTCAAGTGAAAATATAAATGTCGTTACGGTATTCACCTTGCTGTACAAAATCCTGTTTTTACATACAAGACTTATTTGGCTCTACACTTAGAGTTGTGAGTCTCGTAAAAGTGGTGCTGAAGGTTGAAGATAGAGTGTCCCGAAACTGAAAAGTCGTTTACAAAGGCTTGTCTTATAAATCCTGTCTTAAAGCGATCTTTAGTATTACGATGTTGTTCCTTCGTTCATTTAACCCTATTTCATTTCAAACTTGTGCAAAGACGCTTGGTTTCAAAAACGATTTAGACGTGACATTTCATTCACAGCATAATGAAGAACTTTCAGTACTATCTACTGAAACTACACGTGTGGTGTGAAATTCAGATTTTGCGTAAAAAGACGTTGAGTTTGTTATGCAGAAACGCGATCAAGTAATTCATCGCAATATGCGTGATTTTATTGAAAAACAATCCCTGATTACAAAACAATCAACTTTCATAGGCACATATGTCTTAAATAAGAGAACTCCATTTTTATTTGATGCCAAAACCTTCTTATTTTGTGAAAATTCCGTGGTTTCCGGTTTCAGGGAACAAGTTTTTAACGTTTCCTCCGTAGTGTCTATGTAAAATGGGGTGGGCCTATTCAGGGGCCAAATATAACATCAGGGACATGACATAAAAACATTTATATAGGTCCACTACATAACATTACAATCAAAACATGAAAAATGTCTGCCTTTTGTTTTCTGAGAAGACATTTTAAAATAGTTCCCTCTTTTTTCTATCTACAATTTGATGAACTCATGCTGAGCCAAAATCTGACCCCAGAGGAATGATATGAACAAAATTGGTAAGGGTCAACAAGATTATGCTACCAAAATATGAAGGCTCTCTCTGCCTAATGGTTTCCATTAAGATGCTTCTTTTTAAGAATTTTACGGTTTTCGCTCTTTTATTATATGTGTAAAGGGTTGGTAGAGGTCAAATAGATAAGTCCGGATACAGTCACAGTTCTATAACGCTGCACTTCCCCTTGATGACATCTACCTACCCATCAAGTTTCATGATCATATCCCATTTACTTTTAAAGATATGCTTCGGACAAGATCCAAGTAAAGAAACAAAGGGCAATATCTCAAAAATAGGTAAGGTTAAGTTTTTTTTTTCACTGCACTATGCTCCGGATAATATCCATGTTTGGAATAAAGGGCAATAACTAAAAACAATCAAAGGCCTGAAAGGCCTGAATTGAAGACAGGACTGAATATTAACAATTGGAATGAAAATTGTGGCGTTTTGAGAAGATCTCTTGACGGGGAATCAAAAATTTAAAACAATCATTGATGGTTACATATGGAAACTACACCTTCCTAACAAATGAATATGCTTTACTTTGAAGACTCATCACTTCCAGATAAACCTATCCCTCTAGCCAAGTCAAGCTTAACAAGAGGGTAACTGCCTTCATAATCGCTATTCATCCCCAAGTGTAAGTTTTCAATATCCTAAATGAAAAATATTCATTTAACCAACAGAAATATGGTGGCAATTCCTGTATTCTAAAAACTCATATGAATTAGTGCAACCCTGTTTTATAAAATTGTATAGATTATCCCCAGCAATCCAATATGATCCAAATCTGATTTTTTTTCCCAGTCAAACTTATTAAGTGGATGTGTAAAAATCTTAAATAAAATGTTAATCCACATGACACACATTGCTTACCCCTTGATGAAGAGCTGAACATTTCATCGCCATGGTGAATATTGCCCTGAATTGGAAATTTGTTCAAATTTCTTTTACATTTATTGCCTGATCCAGGATTTGACTAATTATCTCCACATAGAAGAAGCAATGAAAGTAATACCAATATTCTTATACTTTTACTAGTCAAAGTCAATACTAAGAAGAAGTATTTTCCCGTACAATTACTGTAGCTTTTTTTATGAATACCGTTTAAGTTTCTTCCAGGAGTGAAACATTTTATTTCTATTTTTCCATTGAGATATTTCGATCTCCATTTCAGGTTATTCTCCTTGCAGATGGTCTTACTTAGTAGAAAATTATTTTTACTACTAAATAATATATAAACCTTTCAGGCCTTTTCCACGGGACTGCTTTTCTAGATCAAGATTCGGATTGAACTATCCGGTGAACTATCAATTTTGACAAAACTGCCAAAATGACAGATCGTTAAATGAAATCCCGAGTTACAGCATTTATCACCTTGAGTAGAATTCTTTCAAAGTTCACTCCAGAATGTTACAAATAAATCCATTCCAGTTTCCAAAACAGTTTCTGTTATTGTCAGAAAATTGTCGAAAACAAAAGCGGAAACTTAAAACCGGGATCGCGCATGCGTGGTACTACTGTATAGGCCATTCGGAACACCACTCGGCCAATCTAACGCATTCGTCACAACTCGGCCGATTCCGTAACCTACATTTATCTGAGACTTCGGAGATCGCCCGATGATTGCCGAGTGAATATCACGATCTGTTGCCGTTTACGGATATGACCGATTGATGTTCCAAATGCTGTACAATATGGATAGACAAAACAAGCCTAATAATAAAGTAATTTGATAAGCCATCGAAATTTCTACGTAAATCCAAGTAAAAATTCAAACCTAGGAAATTCCAAGGGTTTACGAGTTTATTCAAATAGCCTTGTGCTATTTTAGTTTTTATCCATTTACACTACGACAGGCCCGGGAGACGGATAAATAAAGCAAACTTAAGGACACATAAACACACAATTTTACGAGAAATAGGGAGTCTAAAATGGGGAACTGAAATTAGCTTGCCAATGCTATGTATAAAAACAGTTGTAGGATGCAATTGAAAATTTGGAGCAAATGCAAAAGATTGCAGCCGAAAACGCCCTAAAACAGCACCATTTACGAATGTAAAACACGTTTCTGCAGGCAACTTCTGTATGGATCACGTGTTCACTCCCCTGAGGTCCCGGCCAGAATTTAGGTCAGCGCCAAAATTTTACGGTATATTGCTACACTATTGATTATTTTTGCCGCGTTTAATTTTATGAATGGGTCTACTTTTTTGAGCGAAATGACACATGTAGGTTTGTTATCAGAATCCGATGGCGACGATCCCTATATTGAAAGACAGGTAAACCTGTCTTCAATAAAAATAGGCCAGACTGAGTTATGGTTCTTGTTCATTGCACTCTGTAATGAGAAGAATATATTTGAATTTGGGTTTTACGTCGCTTTCAACAATCTCTCAGTTATATCGCAACGAATGGAGCACCTAACGATGGATTCCTGGTATTTCTAACACCAGTACTACCACCACATCCCTTTCCTAGCCTCCAGTTGCTATTTCTATATAGGTTTACGATTATCTACCCATTCGTGGATTACAAATGTCGGAAAGGATAAGTGCCGCGGCCGGGGATCGAACCCTTAGGAGAAGAATATAACTGCCAAGTTTCATAAACAAGAGGGCCATAGTGGCCCTAAATCGCTCACCTGAATGAACTGTCAAAAATTAATTAACGTAGATTTAGATAGGATGGAGAATTCTGACTAAATTTCGTGTCGATTGGGCAAAATATGATGCCTCTACACTGCTTACAAGGCTTTTCTAAGATTTGATCCAATGACCTAGTTTTTGACCCGTCTTGACCCAATTTCAAACTTGTCCGAGATTTCATAAAGACAATCATTCTGACCACATTTCAGGTTGATTGGGCAAAATATATGGCTTCTAGAGTGTCTATAAGGTTTTTCCAAGATTTGACCCTGTGACCTCATTTTTGACCCCACTTGACCCAATTTCGAACTGGTCCGAAATTTCATCAAGACAATCATTCTGACAACATTTCAGGTTGATTGGGCAAAAAATGTGGCTTCTAGAGTGTCTACAAGTTTTTTCGAAGATTTAACCCCTAGACCTCATTTTTGACCCCACTTGACCCAATTTCGAAGTGGTCTAAGATTTCATGAAGAAAATCATTTTGATCAAATTTCAGGTTGATTGGGCAAAAAAAAGGCTTCTAGAGTGTCTACAACGTTTTTCTAATATTTGACCCCGTGACCTCATTTTTGACCCCACTTGACCCAATTTCAAACTTGTCTGAAATTTCATAAAGACAATCATTCTGACCACATTTCAGGTTGATTGGGCAAATTATATGGCTTCTAGAGTGTCTACAAGATTTTTCTTAGATTTGACCCCGTGACCTCATTTTTAACCCCACTTGACCCAATTTCGAACTTGACCGAGATTTCATCAAGACAATCATTCTGACCAAATTTCAGGTTGATTGGGCAAAAAATGTGGCTTCTAGAGTGTCTACTAGGTTTTTCTAAGATTTGACCCTGTGACCTCATTTTTGAACCCACTTGACCCAATTTCGAACTTGTCCGAGATTTCATAAAGACAATCATTCTGACCAAATTTCAGGTTGATTGTGCAAAAAATATGGCTTCTAGAGTGTCTACTAGGTTTTTCTAAGATTTGACCCTGTGACCTAGTTTTTGACCCGACTTGACCCAATTTCAAACTTGTCCAAGATTTCATAAAGACAATCATTCTGACCAAATTTCAGGTTGATTTGGCAAATTATATGGCTTCTAGAGTGTCTACAAGGTCTTTCTAATAGTTGACTCTGTGACCTCATTTTTGACCCCACTTGACCCAATTTCGAACTGGTCCAAGATTTCATCAAGACAATCATTCTGACCAAATTTCAGGTTGATTGGGCAAAATATATGGCTTCTAGAGTGTCTACAAGGTATTTCTAAGATTTGACCCCGTGACCTCATTTTTGACCCCACTTGACCCAATTTTGAACTGGTCCGAGATTTCATCAAGACAATCATTCTGACCAAATTCAAGGTTGATTGGGCAAAAAATATGGCTTCTAGAGTGTCTACAAGGTTTTTCTAATATTTGACCCCGTGACCTCATTTTTGACCCCACTTGACCCAATTTCGAACTTGACCGAGATTTTATCAAGACAATCATTCTGACCAAATTCCAAGTTGATTGGGCAAAAATTGTGGCTTCTAGAATATGTCTACAAGGTTTTTCTAAGATTTGACCCCATGACCTCATTTTTGACCCCACTTGACCCAATTTCGAACTTGACCGAGATTTTATCAAGACAATCATTCAGACCAAATTGCAGGTTGATTGAGCAAAATATATGGCTTCTAGAGTGTCTACAAGGTATTTCTAAGATTTGACCCCGTGACCTCATTTTTGACCCCACTTGACCCAATTTCAAACTTGACCGAGATTTTATCAAGATAATCATTCTGACCAATTTTCAGGATGATTGAGCAAAAAACATGGCCTCTAGAGTGTCTACAAGGTTTTCCTTAGATTTGACCCTGTGACCTCATTTTTGACCCCACTTGACCCAATTTCGAACTTGACCGAGATTTTATCAAGATAATCATTCTGACCAATTTTCAGGATGATTGAGCAAAAAACATGGCCTCTAGAGTGTCTACAAGGTTTTCCTTAGATTTGACCCTGTGACCTCATTTTTGACCCCACTTGACCCAATTTCGAACTTGACCGAGATTTTATCAAGATAATCATTCTTACCAATTTTCAGGATGATTGAGCAAAAAACATGGCCTCTAGAGTGTCTACAAGGTAAATGTTGACGCCGCACGACGGACGACGGACGATGGACGACGGACATCATGCGACCACAAAAGCTCACCTTGAGCACTTCGTGCTCAGGTGAGCTAAAAATCGGACATTACAGAGCAATGCTCCGGACAATAAAGTGCAAGCTGCCCGGGCACCGGACCCCACATATGAACCCATTATAGGTCCCGTCTTCAACGGGATAAAAATTCATTGCATTGAAAACTAGAAATTGTCAAAGAATGTAACTTTAAACATCGCAACAGCTTTTGGACAATGATAAACTTGTCGACGATCAAAACTTAAAGTAAAGAACATTCAATTAATACATCTGAACAATTTCAAAGCATTAATACTGGAGATAAATTGCGCCAAGTAGCGAACTTGATACAAATATTGAGCCAAAATAATAATTATGATCTTTGCCTTTATTCATGTTTCCACCAAAAAAGGGATAATAAAGCAAGACATACAAAAACAAGAATAAGACAAGTTTACTTAAAAAATGAGATAAGTCTTTAGTTTATCATTTTTCAAAACTTTACATAAGAATATTATAAACCGACATGTAGCATTAAAGAAAGACTTTCTTCTTTACTTGATAGCCCATATCAACAAGCCTTTTTGATATAAAAATTTGATATAGGATGTGGTAATTTTTACTCCTTTGACATACATATTTGAAAATTATGTGATATTTCATGCGTAAGGAAATGTTTAAAATAAAAAGTATACAGTGGACAGACACTCACACACACACAAAAGTAAGTTGTATTTAAAACATATCAAATTATACTCACTTGAAAATGTGTCGCCATGAAGTACCCCCACAATATTACAGTTCAGAAGTGTACTCAAGACCTGTAGGATTGACAATCATGAATTAAAATAAAAGGAAGCAGCGGGACAATGATGGTCCTTAATTACCTCACCTGATAGCCCAATCAATTTATTTCAAAATTCTCCAATTATCGTTTATCAAAAATTGTGCCAATCGAAATCGCGATTTGGGTTAGAAAATAAGAGGTGCAGGAGAGCCAGTATCACTCCCATGGCATTTAATACAATGCATTTTGGGAAATTCAACACCTAATTGTATTAATGTATGAAGCTTAGATATAATGTAGCTTTAAGCAGATAATCATTAATTTCAAAAGACCCCTTTTTGCAGAACATGGATTAATATCATCGTCTGTCATTACCACTGGAAAAAGATATCCAGCGAATCGAAAGTACTTCATATGTTAACGCGAGTGCTCACTAAAAATAATCTTAATGGTAAAAAACGAATGGATTTAAAAAAATCGCCATGTATAGTTGATGGATATCACAAGCTTCAGATGTAATTAGGATGTATTGTGTATAAGTAAATGTGACGGGTTTAGCGGCTAGAAATCCTCAGAGACGGTACCGAAAAACAAATTACTGAGCCATTTATTTTCTTTGTTTAAAAGTGTACACATATTCCAGAATTTTTTTTTAATAATGATGAAGTAAAAAATATGATTGGCAGGTAAATTAATTACTGTTTTACATCAAATCGAGGGATTAAGCAAGTTTTTTGTCAAAACGAAAATTCCATTGTGGACGGCGAATAGATTCTTAACTGGAAGGTTTAAAGCTAAATCCCAAAAAAATACGTGTACTGCGAATAGTATTGAGATTTTTAAGAATATATGCACAAACACATATGTCCAAGTCGTATTTCGTTTCGTGCCAGGTACACAACAGAAAAAATCACGGGGGTAAGAATGCGCTTTAGCTTTGGGTGTTTTAGGGTTTAAACCAAAATCAACAAAATTTTACTTTTGTCTGTACGGTTAAGGATAAAAAAGGCCCAATGACAAAAAGGCCCAATTTACAAAAAGGTCCAGTGACAAAAAGGTCAGGGTCAAAAAGGCTCGGTCCAAATAGGTCCACTAAGAAAAATAACAAAAGGCCCACTTTCTAAAATTGAATAAAAGGGAGTCGATATGTGTTATCAAAGAGGAACGATTTTGTTTTGCTCAAGTAACAGGTGTTAGAGTAACATGTATTATGAAATGATGCTGTTGATATTCACCGTGCTTGAGGCGACGAGTCCTCTGCTTCTTAGCATCATACAATTTAATCAACCATATATTATTGTGCTGCAAACGTCAAACTTCATTTAAATGCTTAAATATTTGCACTTATAATTCTTAAAATCACTGTCATCGGGGTGAACATGAAAATGTCAATTCCTAGTTGACAAATATAGAATTATTGTGCAAGGTGAAAACAAAAAGACAAATAAAATGATTTTTTAATCTGATTTTATAAGATGACTAAAAAATTGATGTCAATTAGCAGCTTGTATATCCAATAGCATCTTTAAGGTCAGATTAAATCGGATTTTCTTGTCAGGTTAAAGAGTGGACCTTTTTGGGTCGGGCCTTTTTTTATCACTTCTGATAGTTGGCTTTTTTGACCCGGTCCTCTCTGACCCGGGCATTTCTGACAATGGGCCTTTTTGACCCGATACCGTCTGGACGGAGCACCATTTCTTTGGTATAAACCAGTACTCTTTTGAGTTAAGTGCCTTGCTCAATGACAAATCTTTGGGACCGATCCCTCAACTTTTTGAATCGGATTCCGGCCATTAAGCCTCCACAATTGCCATGAATCTTCAAGTGAGAATTCGATAAAGAATCATTGATAACTGTTCGGTGCATCAGTGGGAAAAAAGTTTAATAAAACAATTGATTTAGAAAAAATCTTTAATCTTGAGAAACGTTAGAATCTTTTTAAGATTTCCGCCTGACCTTTACAAACAAATTAAAAATAAAATGCAAAACATCTGAGTAATCCTCGATCATAAAATAAAAGTTGTTAATCGTTTACTTGCATGCTTGTTGTAATTTGACTTGTCTTTAGTATACGACTAAATAGTACTAGTAAACATTCACATGAATGCACCTGGCTATCCTCCTCGACTATGTTTGTAGCATCTAATGATTCCTTCAATCCTGAAACAAGAAAAATATGAACATAAAAACTTGAAAAATATGAACACAGATAAAAAAGCAACCTCCATGTCAGTCGAAAACATGCTTTAATATTGTATATAAACATATATTGCAATATCTATATAAACATATAATGATAACAATAAATAAAATAAACATTTCACTAGATACTGTAAACGGGGTAATTTTGGCGGTGGTTTTAATGATAACATATAATGATAACAATAAATAAAATAAACATTTCACTAGATACTGTAAACGGGGTAATTTTGGCGGTGGTTTTATTTTGGCTATATTGGCGGTCAAGCTTAGATGCGCCAAAATTAATCCACCGCCAATATTTGTCATTATGAAATAAGAAATTTCTTCATTATGATAGATATGAAATCTATACAATTTAGTCAATGTAAATTAAATTTATATCAAAGATATGCAGACTATAGTTATTATTATGCTGACAACGTTGACATTTCGACGGGTCAGCGCAACACAATTGCAAGTGTGTATAAATTATAGGCACTTGCAATAATATTGCACTGATCCTTCAATTTCAAGATACCAGATCCAAGTTGGTTGATACAATGTAATGAAAATCACAGCGAAAAGGTGTGAAAAACTTATACAAGCGTTATAACTATAACAAAAGGTGTGAAAAGAAACTATGTCAAGTTTTTAGAAAGCTGACATTACTCTAGAAATTACGGTGGCATAGAGGTGACATTTGCACATTTTTTTATTTTCTGGGATTTTCGTTTTTAAAGTTATTTTTTAAAGAATAGAAATAAATGCGAAAACAAAATCCTCGATTTTCGTTTTACAAGTTCTTTTTTAAAGAATAAAAATAAATGCGAAAAACAAAAATCTCGCTATTCGTTCTACAAGTTTTCTTTTAAAGAATAAAAATGCGAAAAACAAACCCCTTGATTTTCGTTTTACGAGTTTTTTTTATTATCATGTTAGAAAAAAAGAAAATGCAAAAAACAAAATCCACAACTTTCGTTTTACAAGTTTTCTTTTGTAGAATAAAAAAAATGCGAAAAACGAAAGTAGGCATCGGCAGTTCTTATTGGATAATTAAGTCGTGCTCACGACTTTGTGGGAGATTTTGATTGGTCAAATTATCGCGTGCTCACGACTTAAGTTTTCGTTTTTTGCATTTTTTTCTATTCAATAGAATAAAACTTGAAAAACGGAAATTGATTTTCACATTTTTTTTTTAATCAATGAGTTTATAAAAGAAAACTTGTAAAACGAGGATTTTGTTTTAAGCATTTCCTTTTATTCTATGAAAAAAAAAAACTTGAAAAACGAAAATTCCATATTTTTGCAAACTATTATTTTTTTAAGGTAAATAAAAAAAAAATGCAAATGTCACCTCTATGCCACCGTAAGAAATTGTCTTTCTTTTACTCTCGTTGTTTTGACCGACAAAAAATGTAAAATATATAGCGTTTAATTTTGGCGTAAAAGTAAGATGCGCCAAAATAAATCACCGCCAATAAATCGTAATCGAAAAACCGCCAAATGTGGACAACGCCAATATAAAGCCGTATACAGTATGCTGAGCTGCATGAATTACAGATTGCAAAATGCCACTTGATGCATATACATAGTTCATAGAGTGGCGGCCTTACTGCACCATACATACCTTCAATATTCAAACGAACGATGCAATAAATCAGTAACATGGGATTCTGCATAAATATCATGGTTGTGTAATAATTCACTTATTGATTTTGAAAAGAAATGAAAATAAATACGAAAATATCGTTTACATATAACGTCTATTCGCCGTCCATGACTTTGACTATTCGCCGTCAATTACCTATCAACAACAATTCGCCGTACCTGAAACATTTATGTTTCAGTAGTTAGTGACAGCAAATAATCAAACGAATTTAAGAAACAAATGCTAGATAAGGCAAAAAGTTATTAAGAATAGGGAATGCACTTCAAAGCTGAACCAAAATCTTGTTATCCCGATAAAACATAAGATTTTCGCGACACAATGGTCTCCTAGGCAAGTACCAAGCCACGAAAAAAATGTCTAAAGACAGCTTTTTCGATACACAGGAAAAAATAGAGCCACACGCCGTTATGTTAAATCTTTTCACAACTGCCTAGCATGCATTGGTTATCTTGTAGTAAATAATGACGCAATAATAAAGGTCAGAACCCATCACACACCATGCCATTTATTCCTACTTTCGACTCGCTGGTTATCTATTTCCGGTGATGATGACAGACGGTGAATATTTCCTAGCAGCTGTTTAGCCCATTCTCATGTGAATAACAACATTCCATTGCAGATAAATCTGTCAATAAATTTACAAGTTGTGACAGCAAAAAAACGTTGCATCACAAAGGCCCCATTTTCCAGGACCATACATGTACATTTTTCAGGGAGATATCTTCAATAACAACAGAGATACAACCAACAAATGCATACACTAATGACAGCAACATCAATGAAAATAATGTGATGACAATATGTCAGATTTTCTCAAGAAAATGGCCAAGCTAAAAAAGGGTGGGTTGACAACATTTATGTTTGTAGGAAAAGATAAACCTTGCTTTCCCATTCCTCCACATTGTCTATAACTTGAGGACCTCCTCAAGTTGTCTTTAGAATTATCCATGCTTCTATTCGCTTTTTCTTCCTCTTGAGACTAAATGTTGAAAAGATAGGGTCAACAAAGAGATGTCTGTAATGTATTTCTGCCCCATAAAAGTAGGTTAATAGCAATTCTTGTGTACTGCGATTCTCAATAATGAGATCTATGAACCTGTGAAGTTTCATTACTCAACCTTGCATACTTTTTATAGGTATGCTACGAACAAATATCAAGTTATTAATCTATCCTAGGCCAATAATTAAAATAATATGATGAGTTATGGTACTTGTGTACTACACTCCTTCTCACTAAGATCTATCCACCTGTGAAGTTTCATGATTGAAGCTATTATACTTTTATCGATATTATTCTGAAAAAAAATCAAGTTATAAACTCATCATATGGTAAAGATTCAATGACATGTGAAGTGTCATTATTGTAGCTTGCATATTTTTTATATATGCTCTGGAAAAAATGGTCTATGTCTATGGTCTACGTACCTTACAACCAACAGACCTAACGACAAGTGCAAAACAATGTACCTCCTGCAGTGGTTTGTTTGCAGACTCTTCAAAATTCAATAGACATGTAGGTTTTAGATACGGAAAAGCCATTTTGTGATTGTTACTTGTCCATGGACAAGCAGCCTTTTACAATATTTCAGTACAACTGTCCTCTGCTTCAAAGGAGGGCATAGAAATGAAATAATTCAATAATCAGTCTAGTGGCAACCTTTGAATGTTATTTTCAAATGCAATAAACCAACGTATCATCATGATTTTGTGACATGGTAACTTGTCAATAGTACAAAACTTTCTTCATCATATCAATATATCTAAAGCAATTGTTTGATCTTACGTTATTTTAATTTATAAATTAAATATTACCTACCAAACCCCAATGATTTTGTGCAACTGATCTTCAAAAACCATCAACAAAATTCAAACAAAGAATGATAACATTAATTCTACTTAATATTCTTTTTTTAACATTTAACAATATAAAGCACAAGTTTAATCTATTTTTTTAGCTCACCTTAGCACGAAGTGTTCAAGGTGAGCTATTGTGGTTAGGTTGATGTCCGTCGTCAACATTTGCCTTGTATGCACTCTAGAGGCCACATTTTTTGCCCGATCAACCTGAAATTTGGTCAGAATGATTGTCTTGATGAAATCTCGGAGGAGTTTGAAATTGGGGCAACTGGGGTTAAAATCTAGGTCACGGGGTCAAATCTTAGAAAAAACCTTGTATGCACTCTAGAGGAGACATTTTTTGCCCGATCAACCTGATAATTGGTCAGAATAATTGTCTTGATAAAATCTCGGACGAGTTCAAAATTGGGTCAATTGGGGATAAAAACTAGGTCATAGGGTCAATTTTTCAAAAACCTTGTAAGTACTCTAGAGACCACATTTATTGCCCGATAAATTTGAAATTTTGTCAGAATGATTGTCTTTGTAAAATCTTGGACGAGTTAAAAATTGGGTCAACTGAGGTAAAAAAAATAGGTCATATGGTCAAATCTTAGAAAAACTTTGTATAGACTCTAGAGGCCCCATTTTTTGCCCCATCAACCTAAAACTTGGTCAGAATGATTGTCTCGATAAAATCTCGGACGAGTTTGAAAATGGATCATCTTGGGTAAAAAAAACACTAGGTCATGGGGTCAAATCTTAGAAAAACCTTATATGCACTCTAGAGGCCACATTTTTTGCCCAATCAACCTGAATTGGTCAGAATGATTGTCTCGATAAAATCTTCGACAAGTTTGAAATTGGGTGAACTAGGGTCTTAAACTGGGTCACGGGGTCAAATCTTGGAAAAACCTTGTATAGACTCTAGAGGCCACATTTTTTGCCCCATCAACCTGAAATTTGGTAAGAGAGATTGCTTTGATTAAATCTCGGACGAGTTTGAAAATGGGTCAACTGGGGTCAAGAACTAGGTCACGGGATCAAATCTAAGAAAAGCCTTGTATGCAATCTAGTGGCCACAGTTTTTGCCTGATCAACCTGAAGTTTTGTCAGAATGATTGTCTTGAAACCTCGGACGAGTTTAAAATTGAGTCAACTGGGTTCAAAAACTAGGTCATTGGGTGAAATCTAAGAATAACCTTGTATGCACTCTAGAAGTCACATTTTTTGTCCAATCAACCTGAAACTTGGTCAGAATGATTGAATTGATGCAAGTTTGGATTACTTTGAAATCAGGTCATTTTGGGTCAAAAACTAGGTCACAGAGTCAAATCATAGAAAAAACTTGTAAGTTAACCTGAAAATTGTAAAAAAAAGGATTCACAAGTTTTATAGAAGCAGCAGCATTATTTAGCTAAGTGACATTTATTCATAATTCTCTTTCTAAACCTGATTTTGAAAATTTTAGACAGTTCGTTCAGGTGAGCGATTTAGGGCCACTTGGGCCCTCTTGTTAAAGGATGACATCAAAGAATTAGATTTACCTTCAAATTTACCCACTTTTTATTCACTTGTTCAAAACTTCGGTGTACTGCACGGACACTGGCAACACTGAAATTTTAGATATATAACTTATAATACTGTCACACTCGAATATAAATAAAATAATCAATTCATTTTAAACATTTTAGTCTAGAACATATGGTATCATTTGAATGATTGTTAAACTTTACTTTTATGAATTTACAAATAAAATCTCCAAAACTTCAAGACATATGCAGTTACAACTGTTTCGCACTGAGCCATAGAATTTAAAATATAAAGCATTCAATAATTATATTTTCAAATGTCTTCAATCTCAAAGCTGAAATTTTGCACAAATAGTTAAGAATAATTTAACAAGAGGATCACTTATAATTGTTATTTTAAGTAAGTTCCAATTATACAGCTGGATTAACTGGTACTGGCTATTAAGTGCTTTGCCTATAAAGAACCCTGGCGACAGTGGGGCTTGAGCCATTGACCTCCGGGTCACAGGTCGAGTGCATTTCCCACTAAGCAACAGAGGCAGTCAATTTCATTAAATATGTACAAAGTATGAACAAACTATGCTGTAGTACCTTACTGGATTTATATCATTTTACATATACATTTTGTGTCTTTAAATAGTATCTAATCATTGCTTAATTATGATTCTAAAAACGAACCTTAAATTTTAATTTAACTTAATCATTTTCTGATGCAAACGTAATCGGGCTGTCACACCTTAACGTTTAAGCCAGCGTGTGCGGAACGTGTTGGATTTTTTATAACACGCTGCTAATACGTCGGGTAGGCTATGGAAACGTTCCGCACACGCTATCGGCACGCTGTAACACGTTTGCACACGTTGCGATACGCTGAAGATCTCATAAAATTTTCTGCATGCATAAATTTTCTCAGCGAGTGCCGAACGTGTTGGAACACGCTCCGCACACGTTCCGAACACGCTCAGCACGCTAGGAGCTCGTTCACTAACGCTACGGACACGCTAGAAACACGTTCGCCTAAAGTTTAACGTGCTTCTAGCGTGTCTCCAGCGTACTGGGAACGTGTGCATAGCGAGTCTTCAGCGTACTGAACGTGTGTCTAGCGCGTTGCCAGCGAGTTCACAGCGTGTTTCTGGCGTATGACAGCTTTTCAGTTTTCAATGAAAATATAAAGGTTCCCCTACATATTTGTCTTGAATTTCTACCATCAGCTTGTCGCAAATAAATAAATTTGTGCATGTACGTGTGTATGACCCTTTTGACATGTTCATATCTGCATGTTTCCTCATGACCAGTCTAAGAATGTCTTGAAAACTCGATTATAAGAGACATTCTCTTTATTTGACGATGAACGATTTCGTTCAAGTCATATGAATAAAACTTATGTTATGTTATGTGATAAGCTGTTTGTCTTTTCTTCCATATAAATCCTTTACGGATTTTCTTAATTCCTTAGATTGTCGAGGTGGAGAATGTAGCCTAAATGTGTATCATTGCGTTTATAGCTTTATAAGTGCGTCTGTTCTTTTGGTCAGAATAACAATACGTTCGCGAAATACTTAACACATAATACAAATATTTATTCGTCTCATTTGATCATTGTCAATATACCAAAAGGACAAGTACATCGTTGTACCTAATGGACATAATACAAGACGTGTTTTACTCTATTCTGTTCTGAATATTTTATTCTATTATATGTAATACAAGTTTCATATTTGGTACACCTTTTCCCCCTTAATATAAGACTAGCTATTCAAGATCAAGAGAAGTTCAAGACGGGAATCAAAATTTTGAAATAAAGTCATCCTACATGGAAGAGCATATGGAGGAAGAAAGGAGCAATATTTTTCGAGTAAAAAGTACCAGAAGCTTTAATCAGCCTGTATTCTTATAAGTTTGTTATATGCATGGTTTCATATGTAACAGGTGCCAGTGTATTTTCTTTTCGTCTTTTCCTATTTTTCTTTTACATGAACCAATATACTTTGAATTTGATTTGAAGTAGTGGCCGGTGGCCTGTTTATATATCAAAAGAATGAATTTGAAGTGGTTATTTCTTGCAGAATTTATATTTACATCCAAAACACGCTGCGAAGACGTTACAACACGCTAGCAGCGCGTTACAAACACGCTAAGCACGTTTCGAGGACGTTACGAGAACGTTGGACACACTCTCAAGAACGTTGGTATACGTTGACATACGCTATCAACACGTTCTCGACACGTTACTCACGCGTTACTCACACGTTCAAACTCGCTATGAACACGCTACAAGCGCGTCGTGAGTTGACAAAAAGAAAATGTAGATCAGCGTATGCCGACGTTTTGCGGACTTAGTCGTTTTCTCCAACGCGTTAGGCACACGCTGGCTTAAACGTTGAGGTGTGATAGGGCCATAAATTTCCTCCAAACTGAATGGGGATAGAATACTTTTGTATATGGCAAAAAGTCCTAAATAAATCATCGCAAATAATTTGACTGTCGCGATAGCTCAGTGGTTGAAACTTTTTTCTCTTTATCTTAAAGGTCTGGTGACTGCAAGGTGTTTCCTCGGGCAAGACATTTAATAGTCATTGCCTCAGTCCAAGCAGTAGTAAATAGGTAGCAGTGGATGAAAACCCTTCAAAAAGGATTCCATGCCTCTCGAATTTCTCATGTAAAACTGATAACATCTAGAATGAATCACCTGTCAGTAATACCCACAAGGGGAGATATATATATATATATATATATATATATCGGGAAAAAAGAAAGAAAGTTGAAGGAATCTGCCAATAACATATTTAATTAATATTAAATAACTCAACCGGTTTCACATATAGTATGTTCTTCAGGAGTTGAACGTTAATAACGGCGTCGTCTAGCAACGACGTCAACGTAACGTTATTAAAGGGAAATTACTCTAAACGTTTATAGATCTGTTATTAATTAATTATCGTTCTTGAATTCGTTATTTTTGATTCAGCTTTGGTCGGAATGTCTTGATGAAGAAGTTTTCTTTAGTTTTTCTCTGTGTCTGGTCATCACTTCTCATTTTGTACATCGGAAAGATTTGGAAATTCGGATTCATCGTTCCCGCGCAGTTTGCTATATGTTCGCTCATTTTCAGGATACGTATATTTGGGTCGCGTATTTGTTGCTTGTGCACTGTTACCCTTTTTCGAAGTTGGTCACCAGTTTCTCCGATGTATTCCTCTTTACATCCGCAACATATGATAACATATATCACGTTTTTGACTTCACAGGCCATATGTGTTTTCACTAAAAATTCCTTGCCACATTTAAAAATAAATTTGTTTCCAGTAATTAAGTGTAAACATAAACCACAATTTGACCCATCACATTTTTTGACTTCACAATTCTCCTTTTCATCTTCGAATCATGCCCTTGTTAGAAGACGCTTTAAATTCTGCGGTTGTCTTTTGCTTCTAATTATTTTGTTTTCTTTGATAATTTCTCTCATTCTTTCATCATTTTCAAGAATTGACCTTTTGTCTTGTATGATTTTGAAGAATTCTGTATTTTTTGGATTGTGAGTTGAAACATAAGGAATGCAAGCGCTTTGTTCTTTGTCTTTTATTTGTAATAAATCCTTTCGGTCGAGGCTTAAGGCTTTTCTTATGCCATTTTCTATAATTGAAACTGGGTATTTTTGTAAAGCTAGAAACGTTTTCGGTTCCTCGATTCTTTGAAGAAGCAGCTCCCTTTTAGAGATGATCGTGCATAGGCATCTACCTAAACAGAAAGGGATATTTTCGTTGGTGTGTTTAGGGTGGCAGGAGTTAAAAACAAGATACTGCTTGCTGTCCAATGCCTTGTAAAAAATATCTGTTTGAATTTCTGTGTGTGTTTTGTTAACATTTACATCTAAGAATGGAAATTCTGAATTACTAGAGTTCATGGTAAATTTTAGATCGCTATGCAAGCTACATAGGGCCTCTTCCAAAATATTCAAATCTTCCGACGTCTTAACCCATAGGATGAATATGTCGTCTAGGAAGCGTTTCCAGTTTTGTTCAAAGTATTTACGAAAGTCAGAGTTAAATTTCATTTCTATTTTTACATATAGATTTTCTTCTAGTGTTATGTATAAGCTATAAATAAACCTAATGGTATTTACCATGTCTATTTTTAGAATTAGTCTGGGGATTTTCCGATATCTCTTGACACTTTAAGGTAATATATGTAGAAGATTTTAGATCTTTCTAGAAAGGCCTTTTAGAAAGTGATTCAGACTCTAGAGTATTCTTATGTTCTATACTATTCCAGATTGTTCTATAGTATTATATAAAGGGGTTCCTACAGCATTCTTGGTTCACTTGATTTAGACTTATGGTTTCATTTAGTAGTACTGTGTTAAACTAAAAGGGGATTTCTCGTTATCTTAAAAGTGTGTTTGAAAGCGTGTTTAATTTTAAATTCGGATATTATTGGACTTATTATTTGTGGACCAGGAACTTAATTGAATTGGATCTAAAATTAAAACTTTAGGATTAAACATTCAAGGTAAATTGTTTTTGTATTAATTTCATATTGTCAATAATTCTGGTATTATTGTCAATAAATATTGTTACTTGTAAAGTTTGTTGCTGGCTTCTTTGTTCGTGTTACATTGGCACGTAACAATTTGGGGGCTCGTCCGGGATCTGAACCCGGGACCTCTCGCACCCCAAGCGAAAATCATACCCCTAGACCAAGGTCATGAAACGCATTCAAAATCACAGTTAATCCAGGAACAGCAAAATGATCCTGAGATTTCAAAGTTAATTGATAGGGCATTACCCGAAAAAGAAATGTCTCAGAATCCTGTTTGTTACTATAAAAAGAATGGTATTCTGATGAGAAAATGGCGACCATTTGATGTCCCAGCTGATGATGATTGGGCTGTTCATCACCAAATTGTTGTTCCAAAGTCTTATCGCCGTGAAATACTTAGTATAGCCCATGAAAGTCCAATGTCTGGTCATTTAGGTGTAAACAAGACTTATCACAAGATTATGACTCACCTCTTTTGGCCTGGACTAAAATCGGACGTTTCCGAATATTGTAAAAGTTGCCACACTTGTCAAATGGTAGGGAAACCTAACCAAGTTATTCCAAAAGCAAGGTTACAACCCATTCCAGCTTTTGATGAACCTTTCAGTCGAATAATAATAGACTGCGTTGGTCCTTTACCAAAAACCAAGTCAGGTTCTGAATATTTGTTGACAATTATGTGTGCTTCTACCCGCTTCCCAGAAGCAATTCCTTTAAGAAACATTAAGGCAAAGTCAATCATTAAGGCTCTTGTCAAGTTCTTTACTTTTGTTGGCCTTCCAAAATCAGTTCAGTCTGATCAAGGATCAAACTTCATGTCAGGCATATTCCAACAGGTTATGCATGAATTAGGTATCAAGCAATATCGGTCATCTGTTTATCACCCTGAAAGTCAAGGTGCTTTAGAACGATTTCATCAGACCCTAAAAAATATGATAAGGTCATATTGTTTTGATACTTAGAAAAATTGGGATGAAGGTATTCATTTGCTATTATTTGCAGTCAGAGAATCTGTTCAAGAATCTCTTGGCTTTAGCCCCTTTGAGTTAGTTTTTGGTCATTCTGTTCGTGGGCCATTAACACTCTTAAAAGAGAAATTTCTTGCTGATGATGAAAAACCCTTGAACTTATTATCAGTATGTTTCTGACTTCAGAAATAAACTGTCTAGGGCATGTGAGGTTGCAAGGTCAAATCTTAAATCATCTCAGAGCAAAATGAAGGCAAGATATAACAAGCATAGTGTTGATAGGAAATTCGAACCAGGTGATAAAGTCCTTGCTCTTTTGCCAATACCTGGCCAACCCTTACAGGCAAGATATTATGGCCCGTATACTATTGATAAGAAAACAAGTGATTTGAATTATATCATCAATACTCCCGGAAGGCGTAAAAATAAACAAATGTGTAATGTAAACATGTTAAAAAAGTATTTTGACAGAGATAGCTCTATTTCAAAACCAGTTACAGTTGTAAACACTGTCCCACAACAATCAAATATGATTGAATCAGAAGTTAATTCAGACTTTAGTGAAAAATCTGTTCCTGGTCCACCTAAACTTGAGAACTCTGAAATACTAAAGAATCTTGACGACAAACTTTCACATTTGGAGCCATCTCAACGAGAAGAGCTAAAACAGTTGATTAATGAATATAAACACTTGTTTCCTGACATCCCCACAAGAACTGATAAAATGTATCATGATGTCATTGTGGAAGATTCTCAACCAATAAAACAACATCCTTATAGAATGAATCCAGTGAAACAAAAAGCCCTTCAAGATGAAGTGAATTACTTATTGGAGAATGACTATTGAACCCAGCCAAAGTAATTACAGTTCACCATGTATATTAGTTCCAAAGCCAAATGGAACATACAGAATGTGTACTGACTATCGAAAAGTGAACTCTGTGACAAAAACTGACTCTTTTCCAATACCAAGAATTGATGACTGTATTGACAAAGTCGGTAATTCTAAATATGTCACCAAATTTGACCTTCTCAAAGGATTCTGGCAAGTTCCGCTCACTGATAGGGCTAAAGAAGTATCAGCATTTGCTACTCCAACTGGTCTGTACCAGTACAAAGTTATGCCGTTTGGGATGAAAAATTCTCCTGCGACGTTTCAGCGGCTTGTAAATATGGTTATAGCTGGCTTAGATGGCTGTGACGCATACATTGATGATGTCATCATCTATACAGATACATGGAGTGACCACCTTCAAAGAATCAAACAATTCTTCGACCGTCTCAGTGATGCAAAATTGACTGTTAATCATGGAAAAACAGAATTTTGTCATGCTACTGTTACTTTCTTAGGGCATCTTGTGGGACAGGGTCAAGTTAAACCTTTAGAATCTAAGGTCAATGCTATCTCTGAGTTTTCTGTGCCTGCTACTAAAAAGCAACTGATGCGATTTCTCGGTATGGCTGGCTACTATAGAAAGTTTTGTAAGAATTTTTCTATAATAGCTGAACCTTTAAAAAACTTATTAAAGAAAAACGTTAAGTTCAAATGGAATGATAACTGTCAAGTTGCCTTTGATCGCTTAAAAGCCATACTAAAGAGCACACCAGTTCTTTCAGCACCTGATTTTGACAAATGTTTCAAATTAGCTGTTGATGCAAGTGATGTTGGTATTGGCGCTGTTCTTTTGCAAGAAGACGATGATGGTATAGATCATCCACTTTGTTATTATTCTAAAAAATTAAACAAACATCAGAAAAACTACTCCACCATTGAAAAGGAATGTCTTGCTCTGATTTTGGCAATCCAACATTTTGAAGTTTATTTAACATCTGCAACTTCTCCTATAGTTGTATTCAGTGACCACAATCCCTTAAGTTTTCTTCACAAACTTAAGAGTAAGAACCAAAGATTATTGAGGTGGAGTTTGTCACTTCAAGAATTTGATCTTGATGTAAGACACATTAAAGGAAAAGACAACATTATACCAGATGCTCTGTCAAGAGTCTAAAATTTTGAATTGTCTTATCCTCAATAAAATTGAATTTAACAGTACCATTTCACTATATTTTTTGTTTATATGTATATATGTTTGTATATATATCTCTTTTTCAATTCTTTTGATGAAAATTGTTTGTATTTTCATGCTAGATGTGCTGAAATGTTTCAACAAATCATGATATTATCAATTATGTAAAGTATATTATCATTGTATATGCTAAAGATAATACAAAAAGAAAGATTTATTTCATAAACCTTTCTTTTTTCTTTCAAGGGGGAAAGTGTTATGTATAAGCTATAAATAAACCTAATGGTATTTACCATGTCTATTTTTAGAATGAGTCTGGGGATTTTCCAATATCTCTTGACACTTTAAGGTAATATATGTAGAAGATTTTAGATCTTTCTAGAAAGGCCTTTTAGAAAGTGATTCAGACTCTAGAGTATTCTTATGTTCTATACTATTCCAGATTGTTCTATAGTATTATATAAAGGGGTTCCTACAGCATTCTTGGTTCACTTGATTTAGACTTATGGTTTCATTTAGTAGTACTGTGTTAAACTAAAAGGGGATTTCTCGTTATCTTAAAAGTGTGTTTGAAAGCGTGTTTAATTTTAAATTCGGATATTATTGGACTTATTATTTGTGGACCAGGAACTTAATTGAATTGGATCTAAAATTAAAACTTTAGGATTAAACATTCAGGGTATTGTAAATTGTTTTTGTATTAATTTCATATTGTCAATAATTCTGGTATTATTGTCAATAAATATTGTTAATTGTAAAGTTTGTTGCTGGCTTCTTTGTTCGTGTTACATTGGCACGTAACACTAGGTAACCGAATACTAACGTAGCGTATACTGGTACAAATTTCGTTCCCATTGCCGTACCCTTTGTCTGTCGATAATATTTTCCATTGAAGAAGAATGTGTTGTTTTCTAAAATAAGTTTGATGCCATCAAGTATGAACGTTTTGGGAAACCTCGATGGGAGTTCCTTTTTATATCTATCTAACCAATATTCAATGACAATGAGTCCTAGATCATGTGGTATGTTAGAGTAGAGGGATTCTACATCAAACGTAACAAGAATGGTGTTTTCATGAGTGGTAAGAGGAAATGATTTCAGGAAATCTGTGATATCACGTAGATAACTTTTGACGTATTTTGTGAAAGGTCTTAGAAGGATATCAATTAGATTACTGAGTCGATGTGTTTGGCACTGTAGACCTGCTATTATCGGTCTTAAGGCTAAATCATCAATATCAGAGACTTGTATATAATCGGAGTTACTGTTTTGAAAGGCTTGTAAGATTTTCGGACTTTTATGGACTTTCGGTAAACCATAAAAATTGCTTTCTCTTGTCTCAAAATCTTGTAGATAATTATGTTCTTTATCTGTACCACAATCTTCATATTTAGTCAAAAACTTAAAATATTTCACCTTGTCAGACTTGCATGGTTTTCTGGTAAGGTTTCATAATATTCTGCATTTTGTAGGTGTTTGTAGACCATTTCCTTGTAGTGACACTTATTCATTGTAACGACTGCGCTTCCTTTGTCTGCCTCTTTAATTATAATTGAAGTGTCGTTTGCTAAGGTAGTAATTGCATTTCGGGTTGTTTTACTAATGTTTGACTTTGAATTTGTTCGACCTCCGTTTTGTAAATGATTTTCAACGTTTGTGATGAAGTTTTCAAGAGCTTTATTCCTATTTTTCGGCGGCATAAAGTTACTTTTGTTGTGGACAAATGAAACATCACTATTGATTGATCCATGAAAAAATTCTGCAAGTCTTAATCTTCTAATAATTTTTTTTTATATCGCCCTCAACTTCTTGCATATTGCTTTTGGACGGTGTTGGGGCAAATTTCATTCCCTGTGCCAAGATTCTTCTTTCATCTGAGTCAAGGTCTCTAGATGATATATTTTCAAATTGTGGTTTATGTTTACACTTAATTACTGGAAACAAATTTATTTTTAAATGTGGCAAGGAATTTTTAGTGAAAACCCATATGTCCTGTGAAGTCAAAAACGTGATATATGTTATTATATGTTGCGGATGTAAAGAGGAATACATCGGAGAAACTGGTGACCAACTTCGAAAAAGGGTAACAGTGCACAAGCAACAAATACGCGACCCAAATATACGTATCCTGAAAATGAGCGAACATATAGCAAACTGCGCGGGAACGATGAATCCGAATTTCCAAATCTTTCCGATGTACAAAATGAGAAGTGATGACCAGACACAGAGAAAAATTAAAGAAAACTTCTTCATCAAGACATTCCTACCAAAGCTGAATCAAAAATAACGAATTCAAGAACGATAATTAATTAATAACAGATATATAAACGTTTAGAGTAATTTCCCTTTAATAACGTTACGTTGACGTCGTTGCTAGACGACGTCGTTATTAACGTTAAACTCCTGCAGATCATACTATATGTGAAACCGGTTGAGTTATTTTATATTAATTAAATATGTAATTGGCAGATTCCTTCAACTTTCTTTTTTCCCGATATTTATATCCGTATTGTTTATCAAACAATACTTCAAGGATATATATATATATATATATATTGATAGATAGATAATAAAAAGGCTTTAGCTTAAAATGAAATATAGCCGAGTCATACGTTGAGCCGAGTTGGCGATGGGCCGAATTGACCTGTCATCTGTAAAGTTATTGTTCTTACATTGCATTACTCACATTCACAATAGATCCACTTGCTAACGTTCCGTTGTTCTCATAATTGATTCAAAAATTGATTCAACATTAAGAAGAGCCACTCGTTTAAATGAAAATCTCGAGGAAAACACATATCACACACACTCATTACTTGCTCTTCAGTGACCCTTTCCCATATGCAAATTTGTTCCTTGCCGACAAATTCGTAGATAATCGACCGTATACCTTTGGGAAGCCTTGGCACATATCCACCAAGACCTCCCGCTCCTCCGAGGTCCAATGCATTTTGAGTCGTTGCAGAACGTCTGATTGTTCCGCCATTTTGATGGGATTTTTTTTTCGGAATTCGCATGCCCACTACCTTGAGAATGATCGTAGGCTTGCGATGAAATTTAAACCTGCGTTGTGTTTAGTAAAACGGTCTTTAGGATTGTCGTGCGCTCAAAAGTTATCGTAATGGTACGACAAAATTAACGATTTTATTAAGATCGTTACTTAAATTTGGCCCTGGTCAGAGTCTAAAATCGCGATCCGGGTTGCTTTGGTGCGGCCGCTATCCGCGTTCTCCTGACGTCAGGGCGGCCCATTAGTTTGCATCCTGCGTCCATTCGACTTATTGTCTTACATCGCCTCGGTGCGATAGGCCCGCTGGGTGCCCACTGCTGCTTAGCATTCAGAAATCACCGCTCAAGGAACCCCTTCCCTGCCCAGCGGCCGATCCCGCAGCGGGTCGAAATTGGGGACCCGGTGGCATGAAAAGGCTTCTTAGGCCTAGCATCGGCTGCTGCACCGTGTAAATTTACTATGTGTTAAGAGTAGATTTGAAGTGATTTCGAATAATTATTTTTAGACAACTTTTGTGTATATAGATGGATGAGTAATTGTAGTAGGCTATGATGTTTTTATGATCAAAGATCATATACTTTTACAGATAAACCCTGGAAAGATTCAAGTATGAAGAACAACAAAGATCAAGAACTCAAGCCAGGTAGAGATATGGTTCTTTTGCACTGCACTTCCCACTGACGCAATCTATTCACCAATAAAGTTTCATAATCACAGCTCGCACACTCTTAGTGACTTGCACCAGACAAGATTCAAGTATGAACAATTCAAAAGACAATAAATCCTGAACTCCTGAGAATATAAACCAGGTAGAGTGACATTTCTTTTTCACTGCACTTTACCTTGATGAGATCTATCTACCCATCAAATTTCATGATCAAAGCTCCTATACATTAAGAGATGTGTTTCGGCCAATATCGAAGAATAAATGACAATAACTCAAAAAAATAAGCCAGGTAGAGTTACGTTTTTTCCACTACACTTTTCTCTTGATGAGATCTATCTACCCATCTAGTTTCATGATCATAGTTCATACTTTTAGAGATGTGCTCCGGCAAGATCTTAGTATGAAAAACAATAAAGGGCAATAATTCAAAAGAAATAAGCCAGGTAGATTGGTGGTTCTTTTGCACCGCACTTTCCCTTGATGACGCCTTTCTACCCATCAAGTTTCATTATCATAGCGACTTTACTTTAAGAGATATTGTCCGGACAAGATACAAGTATGAAATAAACAAAGAACAATAACTCAACAAAAAAAGATCAGGAAGAGTTATGGTTCTTGTTCAATGCACTCCGTAATGATGAGAAGATTATAATTGCATAGTTTCATGAAAATCCCACATAGTGTTAAAGATATATTGTCCGGACAAAGAAGTGCACGCCGTTCGGACGTCATGGGTGATCCCATAATACGTCCCGTCTTCGACTGGCGTATAAGAAAGGCATAAAATATAGTAAAACATTTCAAATTCTTCTCATTTTAGGCCATTTAACAAAGAGGTTTTTAAATTTGCGAAGATATCATCTTAATTTCTCCTTCAAATATCGTTATAACAGTTAACCTTTGACTTAAACGTGCTTTGTCATGACAAACTTGATGAAATAGACTCAAAGACGAACATTTTTCTTAAAATCATAAAACTTGAGATTTGATAAGTCCATTAATAAACTATTGACCAAAGTGGGATTCTAAACTATGACGCTTATTATAGATTTAATGAATTAATTATTGATAATTAATTCGTTGCAATACATGTTGTTTCTATTCACGTAGACCTCTGGCTTGATACCTGGCATGTAACATCGGATGGCCTTCTTAAGGGACTCAGAAATGATACCTACGGGAACCTATTCTGGTTCTGCCTCAGCTTTCTTTTTGTTAGAAAGCTACCCAAGTGAACGAATAAGGGCCACCTTGGTCCTCTTATTTAGCGATCTGGATTACATAAAAGTCGTATCTGTCCCGACCCAATTTTTCATTTAACGCCATTTTTGCCAAACCAGAAAAAACGAGATTCGTTTAACAATTTATCGAATCTAACGCCTGGTTTATATTTGCCGTGAGCTACGTCAAGTATAACAGCTTGCGATTTTATGTGGATCATAGTGTTGTTAATATGGTCCGAATTTGTTATCCCTTGCCGTTTTGCCGAGTCTATGTACAAGGGATGCACCCGGTTGGAGCCCAAAAGTGACTCTACGATCTTGATTTAAACAAACTTGGAATAGAAGAGACATAACGGGACACCTAGTCCAACATTTCTCTTTGAAAGCAGTCATGAAATTTTCTCATGGTCTCTAGAGGCAAGGGAATTCTTTGAGAAAGATTTCCTTGCCTAATACCAGCAAAGAGGTTTAAGAGATGTCGTGCAAAGAATTCATAGCAAAAAAGACACATCCTGTCACGCCCATACTTTTGGGACCACCAAATTATATTTCGAAGATAATTTTGGAAGAGGGTCAACCAATTAACAGTATGACAAAATTTCATGGAAATAGGCCATGAGTTATTCCAAAGTATTAAATGTTGCACCCTGTCACTCTCATATGTATGGACCAATCAAAATTTCGTGGACAATTTTGGAAGAGGACCACCCCAGAAACAATTTGATGATATTTCATTGAAATCGAAAATTCTTTTGTAAGATTTCACGCCGTGCCACGTTCATATTTATGAGTCCATCAGTATTTTGCAAAATATTTCAAAGGACATTTAGACTCTAGACAGGTTCTTAGAACATTTTTTACAAAATTTCAATGCAATCGGCACAATTGTTTAAGAGAAAATGTTCGAAGATTTCATAGGGAAAAATACCTCGACTATGTGTTTGGGCCTATCAGAAATTCGCTTACAATTTTCAAAGAGGGTCACAAAAGGAACGTTTTGACAAACAGGCTGTGTGGATATGGAGAAGTTGTTGTTCAAAGAGCTCATACTGAAAAATGACAGGCTTCGCCACGCCCATATTTATGCAACAATCAGAATAACGCGAACTATTGTAAAAGAGGTCACTAAAGGAACATTTTGACAAACTATTATTGACATCAGTGGTTTAGGTGATGTTGTTCAAAGATTTCATAGTGACAAAAGGCACTCTCTTACGCCGATTTTTTGACAAAAAAGTGTTTCTCAAATTTTTAAAAGGGCCGACCATGGATCATTTTAAAAAAAAAACATCGAAATCGGACACGTATCTTAGGAGGAGGTGTCGTCAAAAGTTTCCTATTCTAAAAATACCTCGCCCTTCGACGCCCATTTTTTGGGCCGATCAGAATTTCCCGAACAATTTTTGAAGAGTGTCAACCAGAGATTATTTTCCGAATGTGCATTTAAAACGGCCTAGTGTTTTAGAAGGATATATTAATTCATGATTTTATTTTTTTAAGAAGAACATCGAAGGAACATCTTGACAAATTTCAAATCGACCTGTTAAATAAAGGAGAATATGTCGTTCAAAGATTACGTAGTTAAAAAATGCCAGGCTCATATTTTTAGTTTTTATAAATAAAACTCCACAGGGAATCCATGTTACTCAAATTTATTTCCATAATCACTCTTTTTCAAATTTTCGGTCACCTGACCTTCATCAAGAAAAACACAATATAAGCAAGGAACTACATCTTCATCTTTCTTCCATTACACTTTGTATAAAGCAACGTCAATAGCAACGTGACGTCATTTCCAGTTCGGCAAAAAGCAAAAAAACCGATCGCCAAATGACGCCACGTCATCATGCACATTAGATTCTCACTTCAATTTCAAATAAATCAGCAGATTTGAACCGTATATAAGTAATTGACTTAAATAAATAAAATAGAATCATACAAAAAAAAGAGAAATAAATAAATAAAATGAAAATAAGTAATGATAAAAATTACAATGAAAGTGAATAACATCTTACTTATTAGAATTGGAAGAAGGAGAAGAATAGGATAATACAAAATAAGTATTCTTATTTTCTTTAAATGAATAAATAATAAGTTTATTAAAAAAATAATAATAATAACAATAATAATAATAATTATAATGATGTTGATAATAATAATAATAACTATAATAATGAAATAATAATAATGATAATTCTGATAATTTAAATAAAAGGCATTAGAATAAGAATAATAAGATAGTATAATGACGAAGATACTGCAAAATAATTAATCATATTAAACAAAATTATTTATAACATGATGATGGTAATAATTATAATAATGTTGCTTATAATGATAATGAATAATAATGATACTAATGAAAAATGATAATGATGATAAATAGTGATAAAAATCATCATCATTACAACTACTACCATTATCACCCTCGTAAAAGTCGAAATAATCATGGACCAAGCAAATTTAAAGATACCTACTAATTAACGGTTAGTTTGATCTCACTTAAACTATCAGATCCACAATCACCCTCAACGCCCCCGAAGCAAGAAACCACAACATCATTCCCCTAGGTTTCCTAATTATCTATTAAGAAACCTAGGTCAAGACTGCGAAAGACCACTAACCCCGAAAAGTTGCGCAATAATCAGGGATCAACCACCTTAAAAAAAATGTTGAATTATACTCATGACTTACACAACAAAATCTTTAGACTGTGAATCTAGAAGTTGATAAAACTTACAGACTTTTAACCTCAGCTGACTATAATTACATCAGCTAAGCAAAAATCCCTACTGATAAAATTACTTATGCTTTTGTCAGATTTTAAAACAACACAACTACAGCTCGAATAAAGCAGGGGGAATGCTATGGTCGGCTACTCCAATAGCGTATCAACAGCTTGAATAAAGCTGTGGGTATAATAATAAGATAGACCACCAATGCAATATTTTATTTCATTAGCTCATATTGCCAGAAAAGAGACTTAGTTCAAATGCTGGAGGGGTTGTGTTTCTTTTACTTTCTCGAATTCACATTAAAAATAACTGACATCAGTTTGTACATTACATCCGAATGGAAATTTTGTCCCTAGTTTTATGGTCCATTTGTCCTCGACTAACTGTCTGTATGCTTTCCCTTCACTGCCTACACACTGTAACGCCACAAACTTCACATCCCCCACGCTATGGCCGCTAAAATGTCTCATTATAGGTTTTTCTGCCTGATTTCTCACATCCCTCATGTGTTCACTTATTCGCTCCTTCGCCGATCGCTCCGTCTCACCTACGTAAACTGTCTTGTCACAGGGTGCGAATATAAGTGCATACACCACATTCCGGGTATCACATCCAGCGTTACAAATTGGTTGGTAAGTCTCCTTCTGTTGATCGGCTATTGTGGTCGTGTTCAGATTGACACATTTTGCAGCAGTAGTGCGATTTGTCCTTACGAGTGTTAATTGCTCTTGCCGTTTTCTCATGGACAAGGGTGTCCGCTATGTTCTTGTCTCTACGGTAGGACAATATTGGAAGCTGTTCAAACACCCGCCTCATTCGATCTGATCTTTACAAAACCCTTGAGTGCTTCTGAAGGATACCTCTAATATCTGGTAAGAGCTTAGAAAATGTCAACACTAGAGATACTCTTTTTAGATTTGAAGATCTATTCTTCATAACAAGCAGTTCCTCCCTTTTCTTATGATCTACCCTCTGAAGCTGTGTTTCAATAAGCCATCCCGCATAACCTCTTTTCCTAAGTTGATTTTTTAATTCTGTTCTGTGCTTGTTATAATCACCTTCTCTCTCGCAAATACGCCTGAGCCTTAACCCCAAGCCATAGACTAAGCCTTTTTTTGTGTGTAGGATGACAAGATGTCTGTTGTAAGTATAACTGTTTAACAGTAGGTTTCTTATATAAATCTGTTTATATGTGCCCCTCCTCTAACTTCACCCAAGTGTCCAAAAACTCGATTTTTTCTTGGCTGTACAAGTTCAATTTTAATTTTCTCATGGATATGGTTTGCGTATTGTGCGAACTTTTTCAAGGTTACCAGTCTATATTCCAAAACAATCATCGATATATCTTTTATGGAACAAAGGTTTCATTGTACTTTCAAGTAATTTTTCGGCCAATTGGCGCATATAGGTGCATGCAAAATTTCTCCCTAGCTTTGATCCTATGGCAATCCCTTCTGTTTGTAAGAAATGGTACTTTCCAAGATCAAAATTGTTGTTCTCTAGTACTGTTGCAATAATGTCAAGAACGTTGTGTGTTTTTTCATATTTATAGGCCAACTAGAATTTTGCAAACAATTTGGAAGAGGGCCACCGAAGGATGGTTTTGGCAGTTTATTGAAATCTGCCAAGTGATAAAGTAGGAGATGTTCAAAGAACTCAAACTAAAAAATGCCACCTCCTGCCACACCAATATTTGCGTGCCTAATAAAATTGCGCGAACAAGTTTGTAAGAGGGTAACCCAAGAAACATTTGGACAAAATTTTAAAGAAATTTGAAGAAGTTGTCGTTCAAATATTTGTGAGAAAATGCCCTGCCTCGCCAATTTTAGTCGGCAAATCAGAATTTCGCTAACAGTTTCGAAAGGGGATACCCAAGGAACATCTTTACAAAATTTCTTCGAAATTGGCCCTGTGGTTAAGCAGAATTTGTTCAGAGATTTTGTAGTGAAAAATACCACGTGATGCAACGTTCGTATTTATAAGCCAATCAGAGTTCCTCCAACACATTTGGAAGAGGGTTTCCATTGGAATATTTTGATAAAATTTCATTGAAATATGCTAAGTCATTTAGGAGATGTCATTCAAAGGTTAAGAGTGTAAAAATGCTCCAATCAGAATTTTGCGAACAAATTTAAAGAAGGTCAACATTCCATTGAAATCCGCCCTATTGTGAAGGAGATGCCGTTCGAAGATTTCACAGTAAAAATGCCACGCCAAAACTTATGAGCCAATCAGATTTTCGCGATCAGGTTTGGAGGAGGGTGATATGGAGCATTTGACAATATTTCAGAGAAATCGGTCATTTTGTTTAGAATTAGATGTAGTTCTGGGTGTTCACAGTGAAAAGTTACATGCCCATAATTATGCGCTAATCTGTATTTAGCGAACAACTTTAAAAGAGGGACACCGAAGGAACATATTGACACAATTTCCTTGAAATCGGTCCAGTGGTTTTGGATTAGGTATCGTTCAAAGATTTCGTATCGAATAAAAAGTTACGACCATATATGTATGGCCCAAATCTGAATTTCGCGGACATTTTGTGAGTTCACATATAGTAATTTTGACAAAAGTTCATTGAAATCGGTCCTGTGGTTAGGAGTAGATATTGTTCAAAGATCTTTTTTAATACCACGCGTTGTCACGCCCTTATTTATGGACAAACCAGAATTTCGCAAACCATTTTGGAAGAAACCATCCAAGGAAAATTTTGACATAACTTCTTTGAAATCGACCCAGTGGTTTGGGAGGAGATGTCGTTAAAAGATTTCAAAATGAAAAAATACCACGCCAATATTTATGGGCCAATCAGAATTTCAGAACAATTTTGCAAGAGGGTCACAAAATTTGAAAATCACAATCTTTAAAGCTAGATTACTACTCTCAAATTATGGATTCCAGATCAGTTCATATGTGCTTGGATTGTTATTAGCTGTAATATGTAAAAACAAATACCTGAAAAGTGTATTTTTTTCATACTGCATTTAAAAAAGGACTGAGGCGTTTTTATTAGCGCTAACGGCACATGCACATTAAAGTGAAAAATTGCTTCTGATATGTAAAATAAGGTGATTCATGAAAGAGGGATTTAATCTCTTTGCTTGAACCATAACCGAACCCAATTTCATAAACTGTACTTTCACTTGCGATTTTTATTCTTTCAAACCAATTTGTACTGGTGTACAGGTGCAATTAAGAACATCGTGTAATTGACAAGGTAAATGAATTTGGAATCATTTAGGAATAAAATTAAATGAGTGTGTAGAGCGAGTTCTTAGTGGACTTAATGGGAGGTAATCCTATATCTGAACAAAATTAACGATCTTTATTACCTCCCTTTAACAATATACATACATGTTCTATACGTAGCTTCCTATTTCTTCAAGAAGCTACGAGACGCTAGAAATTTGGATTATGTCAGAGAATTCGCGATTTTTCCTTTATCAAAATTGATTTTGAAAGTCGTTGATTCTTTATTTTTCAATGGGTTTGAACATTTTTGAACGGTTTGGAGTGTGTGAATGGAGCGCTGAGTGAGCGATTTCGAATGGTTATGCTTGAGGTAAATGTCCATTTCACTATGTTATTAACTGTAAATAATTGATTTACATTTTGATATATATTCTAAAACTCGCCGTAGGTACTACCACCCGCTGTCACCTTATTTTTTTGCTATAAAAAGAGGGTTTGTTGCAAAATAATTCGTGCGTGTGCCTTTATCGTCGACAGGAAGGTAAGTGTATATTTAAAGCAAATTCATAGCTTGTAAAAAAAACTAATACACATTTTTTTGTTGACATTGTTTTCAAAATACATGTAGGCTATATCCTGCCTATTTCTATAATCTACAAAAGCAGAGCAGCGAATATACACCCGAAGTGGCTTGTCAAACCTTGGTTTGTCTTGATTGGAACATGTAGTTTAGGACTTTTTCAATAATCAGATTATCATCTTTACAAAACATTTCTGATTGAAATTGTAGGAGTTGGGTCCACTTTTCAATTCAATGGAATATAAATCTATTGCGACTGTAGTGGTTCAACTTAAAAATGCACGAGTAGACATCCTAGCAAGACAATTGTAACAAGTTTCAGTCCAATCAAATTCCAATTTCAGATGGTGTTCTGCAAACTCACAAAAAATCCCACTAAATGTTACACATTTTTTAGGCGAATGACATTTTGTTCAGTAACAACCTGACTTACCAATATTTTTTTTTGTTTTATACAAAACAAGATATCATACAGAGTAATTATCACAAGTTTCAGTTCATTCCGATCCAAGCGGTACAAAAAGTAATGTCCATTTACTATAAAGTAAAGGTTAGATTCCGCAAGAATGACTGGGGCTATCCGAAATTTAAAATCTAATGTTCAACCAATCGGGGACCCTTGGCGATTCTACGGAATAGACCTCGGGAATAAAACGGGCGCGGCCATGAAAGCGCGTCACTTCGCACGTAGGTTTAAATGACGTCACCAGCATCAACAATTTCGGTAAGGAATATGTTGCATAAAACAAAATCAACGAAAGAATAAAAGAGGGCATATTATAATTTGATAACAGAACGCAATGTTTTACTGCGTTTTGTCGTGTATTTTTCCGTGTTTTGTCATCCAATTTTAATAGGCCCAAAATACTCCAAATTCGATCGGTAAGAATTATCAAAATAAGATTTTCGTCAAGCGTATTAACCAAAGTACAACCAGAAGGCAGATTACCTAAAATGACCCAAAACAACTACCCTTACGTTCGAGATACTTTCTAGTTTACGGAAAAATCCGAGCGGTGTTCCGAATTATGTTCAACTAGACATCATACATGTACAGATATAATAGAAATTATCGGGGGCCTTGTGCACACTAACCTAAACATAGTAATTCTTTTATGCTTTGCTTGACATTCTGAAGAGTCATTGAGCTATGTTTCACTTCATTCAAACTGTAATGATTTTGGAATGATTAAGAATGAATTGAATGATTGTGTGGAGCGAGTTTTGAGTGAGTTTAATGGGAGGTAATCTTATATCGCAAATTTTGTTAAGCTTGAACAAAATTAGCGATATTGATTACCTCCCTTCAATTCAAATACGCATACAAGTTCTATAGAAAGCTTCCTATTTCTTCGATAACCTATTAGACGCTTACAATTTGAATTATGTCAATGAAATCGCTATTTTTCTCTATCCAAGTTTATTTTGAATGTCGTTGTTGATTCTATATTTTTCAATGGGTTTGAGCGTTTTTGAATGGTTTGAGTGAGTGTTCGGAATGAATGAATGGAGCGCTGAGTGAGCTATTTAAAATGGTTTTGATTGAGGCGAATATCAATTTCACAATGTAACTAACTGTACACCGTATAGAGTTATTATGGCAAGTTTCAGCCAGTTCCCAGTGATATTTTCGGAATTATGCACACGCGAAATATAATGATATTCAATCAATTTAAGGGCAGATAATTCAAGACAATCAAAGAATGACTGTAGTGATTTGCATTTTTCGTGTACAAAATAGAGACCATAGACAGTAATTGTGCCAGGTTTTCGCTTATTCCCTCTTGGAGAAGTTGCGCAAACAAAAAAACCCAAAAAACAAACGGGCGGACAACTAGGGCCGTAACAATACACTACATGATTTCATGTTACTAACCGCATTTATGTTATGGATGTTCAAACCATTTCCAGTTATCATTTGCACATCTTAAATGGAGCGGAAGTAAACGTTTCCTTAAACCCTTTCCTTCCACCATGATCTATTTTGACGAAGCTGGCCGGTATACACTGAAACGAACTTCTAAACGGCCACCTTGCATTCATATTTGTAGTCATCTAATTAACTTCCTTTTATTAGTTTTGAAAGGTCATTCAATTTTGGGTATTCTTAAAGAAGATTGTTTTAGTATTTTTGTTCTGGCTGTCTGTAGCAAACGGTCAAACTGAAGAACCCTCCTTTACAAAAGATGCACATTTTCCTGAAATTTCAAAATTTCGATTTAAGAAATACTCGGAAATTAATCCTAAAAGTGACAAGCTTCGACGGCTATTGTGTGTCAGATATCAAATACTATTGTAGTTGACCTATTTCTCACGTGAACATAAAATGTTCAAATTACCCCTCCCACCAATGTTAATTTTGAAATCAGGGGTACCCTTGAATTCCCCTTAAATTCGTTGCTTTCCTCATGTTTTTTTCCTGTCGATTTAAATTGATGTTTCTCCCCGAATGATTTTCCTATTCCAATTCGATTAGTTTCAATTTCAGATACCACTGAACATATTACTTTTTAAGCAAAAACTAAGTGGCCGTTTAGAAGTTCGTTACAGTGTATTTACACAGTGAAGATACTACATGTAATCTTTTAAGCGACAAATGAACAAGAAGCGATGTTATCAATTATTAGGACACCCATTCAGGAATTTCAGTGTTTTTTTTTTTCAGATTATTTACCAAGATGCGTTTACTGATATTATTCCTTGTCGTCATGCTTCTGGCGGTAGTCTCGAGTAGAAGTCCGCGTAAGTGTGTCTTTTTTTTAACTCTAAAAAGCTTCATGAATTACTGCTTTATCATTTCTGAATGTAATTGTAAGGATATTACAAGGGATTTAAAATTATTTTAAAGGGAAGTAACGGAATATCGCCCATGTCGTTCTAATTAAACGGTTTTTAAAAGTGACATTCTATTTACGTTTTTTGCTATAATGTTCGTTTCGGTCTACAGTAAGTAACATCGGGATTGGCATTCATCTCAATCAAAAACATTCCCATCCGCTTTTTCAGCGCTCCATTCATTCATTCCAAACACTCACTCAACCGATTCAAAAACGTTCCAAACTCACTGAAAACAACAACTTCGTTCAAAATAAAAACAGCTGGGAAAAATCGAGATTTTACTAAATTAATTGAAAATGTAAGCGTATGATAAGATCTTGAAGAAATAAGAAGCTATGTATAGAACATATATATGCAATTTTTCTTAAAGGGAGGTAATTAATATATATAAAATTTTGTTCATCCTGACCCTCCCATTGAATTTGACCAAAACTCTCTCCACAAATTTTATTCCAAAATCATTCATCTTGTCAATTTCACGATGTTCTTAGCTGTATCAATACATAAATGTGAGCCTACACGAAGCAATATATATACTCTCTCAAATAAAAGCCAACAAATAAATTTGTGAAATGTTTTGATCAAGTAAAATAAAGTGTTTCGGAAACTTGCGATAATTTCTAGGATATTGAACGGTTTCGATGTAGTTTAAGAAACGTTCTAAATAGGAGTAAAGCTTGAGTTACGGTATCTTGGTCTCCCATTGGCGATATTTAGTTGAAGAAAGGTTGTTAGCGTAAAGCGTTGAAACTTTTACACATTTTTCCTTTCTTTTGTTTTTATATAATATTATTTTATGAAGATGGGATGGGGAGCGATGATTATTTATCATATCCCGATTGTTCTATGCGCGAGACGTACCTAAGTATTTAGTTATTATCCCCCGCCGAAAAATTTTTCGGGGGGGATATTGTTTTTGCCATGTCCGTCCGTCCGTCCGTCCGTCCTTCCGTCCGTCCGTCCGTCCGTCCGACATTCGTTTCCGCGCTTTTTCTTGAAAACTATAGACCCGATTTCAATGAAACTTGGCACACAGCTTCACTACAATGAGGACATGCGCATATCGTCGGGGTTACCCGGTCCGACGGTCGAATTTAGAGTTACTGCCCCTGACTGTTTAAGCCATATACATACATAGTGATATTCGTTTCCGCGCTATTTCTTGAAAACTATAGACCCGATTTCAATGAAACTTGGCACACAGCTTCACTACAATGAGGACATGCGCATATCGTCGGGGTTACCCGGTTCGACGGTCGAATTTAGAGTTACTGCCCCTGACTGTTTAAGCCATATACATACATAGTGATATTCGTTTCCGCGCTATTTCTTGAAAACTATAGACCCGATTTCAATGAAACTTGGCACACAGCTTCACTACAATGAGGACATGCGCATATCGTCGGGGTTACCCGGTTCGACGGTCGAATTTAGAGTTACTGCCCCTGACTGTTTAAGCCATATACATACATAGTGATATTCGTTTCCGCGCTATTTCTTGAAAACTATAGCCGGATTTCAATGAAACTTGGCACACAGCTTCACTACAATGAGGACATGCGCATATCGTCGGGGTTACCCGGTTCGACGGTCGAATTTAGAGTTACTGCCCCTGACTGTTTAAGCCATATACATACATAGTGATATTCTTTCCGCGCTATTTCTTGAAAACTATAGACCCGATTTAAATGAAACTTGGCACACAGTTTCACTACAATGAGGACATGCGCATATCGTCAGGGTTACCCGGTTCGACGGTCGAATTTAGAGTTACTGCCCCTGACTGTTTAAGCCATATACATACATAGTGATATTCGTTTCCGCGCTATTTCTTGAAAACTATAGACCCGATTTCAATGAAACTTGGCACACAGCTTCACTACAATGAGGACATGCGCATATCGTCGGGGTTACCTGGTTCGACGGTCGAATTTAGAGTTACTGCCCCTGACTGTTTAAGCCATACATTCATAGTGATATTCGTTTCCGCGCTATTTCTTGAAAACTATAGACCCGATTTCAATGAAACTTGGCACACAGCTTCACTACAATGAGGACATGCGCATATCGTCGGGATTACCCGGTTTGACTGTCGAATTTAGAGTTACTGCCCCTGACTATTTAAGCCATATACATACATAGTGATATTCGTTTCCACGCTATTTCTTGAAAACTATGGACCGGATTTCAATGAAACTTGGCACAAAGCTTCACTACAATGAGGACATGCGCATACCGTAGGGGCTACCCGATTCGACGGTCGAATTTAGAGTTACTGCCCCTGACTGTTTAAGCCATATACATACATAGTGATATTCGTTTCCGCGCTATTTCTTGAAAACTATAGACCCGAATATCAATGAAACTTGGCACACAGCTTCACTACAATGAGGACATGCACATATCGTTGGGGTTACCCGGTTCGACCGCCGAATTTAGAGTTACTGCCCCCTGACTGTTTAAGCCATATACATACATTGTGATATTCGTTTCCGCGCTATTTCTTGAAAACTATAGGTTGATGTAGATAAAAGATAACTTGTACCTAAGTTTGATATTAACTTCATTGACAATGAAAATTTGTTCGGCGGGGGATATCAATTCAACGAATTTGCTTGTAAACATCTTGAAATTAACAAGTAAAACAATTACGGATTTTTTTCGGAATGATATAGAAAGGGTGTGTTATGCTAGTTTGAAATCGAACGGAATTTAAGGGAAATAAATTCAAAACCGCTTATTTCGACCATGTTGGACGACAATATCCATTTTTATTACTGCCCTTTAAAATCCACACGAGCTGAAACAATCATGGAATTAGTGAAATGTTGGTGGTTTCCAACGATTTCGAATTGTTAGCCATTTTAACGATTTCGGGGCGTGTTTAAGTGAGTGTTGTGAATGAAGTGCTTAATGAGCGATAAAGAATGTTTTTGATCGAGGTAAATGTCACTTTCAGCATGCTACCAACTGTATAATTTCAATCCATTCAAGCAAGCTCCTAAGTTTATGGTATACAGGATGACCCAGTAAAGTATCTAATACGTGTTCCTACAATTTGGGTGATCGCTAGTTTTCCGTTTCTCAAACACCTGACAAATGACACAGATGAAATAAACGACAAATTGCATGTTGTTAATTGAAGAATTTAATTCATAACAACTATTTACCATTACCTTCAGCCCGACCAAGACCTCCGGGTCCCCCAAGACCTCCGGGTCCCCCAAGGCCCCCAGGTGGTAAGTATTCTTGAACAATAGTATTTGTTAGAATTTATTAGATCTAAAGAAGGGAAGAGATTTTTCTAAGTACTGGCAAGATCAGTACAGTGTCCATGCGACAATCGCAATGTATCGCATGATCAGTTACCGGAAACTACTGTAGAGACAGTATGTTGATTAGGTAAAGATTTATAAGAAACATATCGCATGGTGATCATACGTTATCTATGCGGTGACCTTGTAGTATGTTACGGGCTGTGGTCTGTATGAGGTCTTGCCATTTTTCTTAAAAATAAGTTCAACTGTTTATTAAACTGTACAAAATCACATGGTCTGCGGATGTCGTTAATGGTGGCATCGACACCGTATGTCACCGCGCGTCTTCGAGTTTACAGAGGTATCACGGACCCCGGAAAGCCAAATGAAAGGTTAAAAAAAGTTAACTCAACCGAAATAGTCCTAGACGAGAACATGTCTAATGCATTGAATTAAAGCTAATTATGGCCAAAACATACAAAAACAAGAGTGCCATCGTCACAAAATACGCCGCCACTTTGCTGCTGTTTCACGAAAATAATTGTAGACACTACTTATTTTGACAGAACCAAATTCAAAAAATGACCAAGTTTCATTTAAATCAAGACAAAAAGTTAGAAGGAGTTGCCTTCACAAGGCTGCAATTTCAATAAGCCCCAGGCACTAAGTTTTAAGGGGGCATAATTCAGGGAAATAAATGAGCCATAAAATCCTTGATCCATGTACATTGACCAAGTTTCATTTAAATTGAGACAAAAAGGAAGGAGGAGTTGCGTTCAAAAGGCTGCAATTTCAATAAGCCCTAGATACAAAGTTTTAAGGGGGCATAACTCAGGCAAACATCAACGAACCATAAAATCCTTCCATCATGCACATCAACCAATTGAGGTGATACCATTGACCAAGTTTCAAGAAGATCCAGCAAGAAACTTAGGAGGTGTTGCATTGACAAGAAAAGTGGACCCAGAGACTGTGTTTTTAAGGGGCATAACTCAGTAAAAAAATCAACGAACCATAAAATCCTTCCTTCATGCACATCTACCAATTGAGGTGATAACATTTACCAAGTTTCAAGAAGATCCGGCCAGAAACTTAAGAGGAGTTGCGATTACAGGAAAAGTGGACCCAGAGACTAAGTTATAAAGGGGCATAACTCAGGCAAAAATCAACGAACCGTGAAATCCTTCCTTCATGCACATCTACCAATTGAGGTGTTAACATTGACCAAGTTTCAAGAAGATCCAACCAGAAGTTTAGGAGGAGTTGCGTTGACAAGAAAAGTGGACGGACGGACGGACGGACAGACAGACGGAGAAGATGACGCCAATATACGTCCGCCTCCGGCGGCGTTTAAAGACATACCAATAATTCGTCATGGCGTATATAACCAAACGATAATAATCGTAGACCTATGAAAGATAGCAGCTTAGGGCAAGGAAAGCATGTAATGGTATCACTGGTGTGAGAAATACCAGGAATCCATTACGTGCCAAAGCCGTCGCGATATAGCTGAAAAGGCGTTGAAGGAGGCGTTAAATCCCATTAAACAAAGATATATTTTTTGAAAATATCCGGATTAATTTTAAGAAATTTATTTTATATGGTTAAACAATTAAAGAAACCCTCAAGATGAAGGGTTCCAAGACCGTTTTATATCCTAGAAATATTAAGATATCTTGTGGTGTTTAAGGTATCAACGAAAACTTGGACACCAAGAAATAATATCTGTAAATAATATCTGTCCATATTTGATGTTCTATGGCTTCTTTCAAGAAGGCTCGTTCTACGATTTGAATTCGGCCGTATAGAAGTCGTATGATGAAAATTGGCTGCCAAGAAACTTGTTTCGCTTTCAAGAAATATGTCGTGAAATAAACGGTAAAAATCGGCGATAACTTTGACCAGTCGTATATTTTACTATATTATTCCTTCAAGACTTAAATAAGCTCTTTTAAGCTCACATTGAGTTTTGAAAATTATTTAGCTATGTACATGCCAATTTTCTCAACATAGAGAAATATAAGAGATATAATGATAACAATTGGTGCACCACCATTTCAAAGTTTGATTGTACTTGCGATATTCGTACGATTATCGTAGAATGTTTACATAGTGGCATTACATTGATTTATTTTCCTTAAGAACTGATCTTTTCATGATCACAACGAAAACGTTTGTTTCGTCTTCATAGTGACACAAAGCCACCGTCATAGCGTAATTGGTAGCGCTTCGGACTGTCAATTTAGAGGTCTAGGGTTGTTCCTCGACGGTGGCACTCATTCTTTCCGACTGTTTGTCTCTCACCAATGAGTTGACAATTGTAGACCTATGTGGGATAGCAGCTACAGGCCAGAAAAGAATGTGAAGCTGTAATGGTGAGAGAAATACCAGGAATCAATTGTTTCTCCAGCCGTCGCGATATAACTAAAAAAATATTGAAAGCGGCGTTTAACTTCAATCCACTAGGGCCACATAGGCCTATAGGAAGAACAAGAATTTTTTTTTTCATGTATGTACTACCTACTTTTGTAAAAACAAACAAACTTTATGAAATTTACGTATCGCAATAAAGATTCCTGTTTTTCATTATTCAAATTAATTCAAAGGAAAAGGCTTCATTCTACGGTAAAAAAATATAACTCTGCAATGCTGCAACTTAATAAATTGGCTTGATTATAAAAAACTCCTTAAAACTCGATAAAGTCTTTAAAAATGTTCACCTTTCGTCAAAGATAAAATAAGCAAAAAATCAACAAAATACAATTATGGAACGGAGAATCCTTGCCAGGTGGAACATGTCGAAGCTTACTGTTGTAGTTACACGGATATGGAAACGAAAACTTGAACATGGACCGTTAATTATACTTACCCGTCATCTGTTCGTTTCAGGGTAAGCGACAGATTTTTATTTCTATCTTTAGTCCATTTCAATACTTTCCAATACTTCACATATTGGAAGAATTATACAAATAAGTACAATCTAGAAAAAATGTTTCGGTGGTTTTATTTCGTCGCTTTGCATTTAAACAATGCTGTTTTCTTAACATCGAAAACTAGTTGTAGATTATCATTATCTAGAACATGTGCATTTTGACCAGACGGTCCATGTCCAAATGACCCACGCGTTCGGCTCGACATCCGGTGTAATCTCATTGGGAACGGAATCGATATTGTAAACTAAACTAAGTATGCTACGAAAGATCGATGCTGACATTTTCACAATCCACACTTTAAACATATGATATCGAAATGTGAAGTGTGAACCATGTATGCTGATTTTTCACTTTTTTCTATTATAAAGAGCGGATATTCTGCCCACTTTCACGGAAGTTTATTCATATGACCAGCACGTGCAGACATTAAAGATCAACTTTACGATAATTTTAGGAGGTCGGATAGTCTGCGATCCTCGACGCCGTACTCATTCTTTCCGACTATTTGTCTCTCAGCAATGGGTTGATAATCGTAGATCCATGTGAGATAGTAGCTGGAGCAATCGATTTGATGGTTGTACTGGAGAGAGAAATACCAGGAAACAATTGTTAGGTGATCCAGTCGCGATATAACTGAAAATAAATATTGAAAGCGGCTTATACTCCATTCAATCAATTAATCCTTGTTTTAGGGGGACCAAGAAAGCGAGGATAAAGATTCATTAGAAATGATTCATTTTACATATATATAAATAATTAAAAAACGAACATATATACGAATATATAAATATTTAAAATTCGAGTGTTTTCGGTCAATCAATTTTTCATGATGCAGAACTGGGAAGTCGCTAACATTAGAAATAGGCGCATTTCCTGCTAATTAAAACGAAAGTATGAACCATCATTTTCAAAATTCAAAAAATCTACAAAAATGGAACGGTATTTTCCCGGGAGGAAACTAATTTCAATGTATCAAAGATTTCTGTTGTAGTAAGCGAATCCGACAACGACAACTTTCGCAATGAACATTGATTATAAATACTTTCATCTGCAAGAGTTACAACTCTTTTCATCCATACGCAAAATTTCACAGATAAGATGAATCATGTGCAAAAGTTGAAAACAAGAAAAAAGTAATCGTCAATGAGATACGCAACTAGGGCCTCTGTTGATGTATCTATCCTTTTTTAGAAAATTGTATGAGAATAAAAGTAAATATTATACCCAATAAACAAACAATAATAAAAAAAGAATAAAATGCTGACGATAAAGGTCATTAAAGACCTCGAAACTTTCACCGGAAACTTAATGCACGTGATCATGCTCATTTTACCAGGAGGCCACGTGTTCAAGTACCGGTCTTTAAATGCTCCAAACATTTGGCGCGACAGCCCGGAGTCGTTATACTCACATCGAAATATTCTCTATGATTTTTTTTTTTTTGTGAAAGCCATTTACAACTATCTTAATTAAAAATCTTACGATAATTATTCGATTAAGCGTAAGTTTTTTTAATTGAAAGAGGTCCAAGGTGTTAACCAAAGCAGTCGGTGTTAATACCGCTTCAACTATCCGCTAGTCATATCTTGACAGCTGTAGCACGTATTGCTATTTCTCGCACCAATTAATTCATTCCTAGACTCAAGCTACAATTCCATTTTGGTTTGTGATTATCCACTAATTAGCAGAATCAAAAAGTTTATTTGTTTGAATGGGGTTTAACACCGCTTTTAACATAATTTCAGTCATATCGCAGCGGACGGGGCACCTAACAATCGATTCCTGGTATATCTCACACCAGTACTGCCATCATATCCTTTTCCAGCCTCATCCTACTCTCCAACAAAGGTCTACGATTATAAACCCATTTATGTTACATAAATAGTCGGAAAGAATGGGTATCAACAGTCGGAAAGGTTATGCACAGCCGTCGGGTATAGAATATATGACATTCAATGATTGCAGATCACGATATTCTGATATTTTACAGTTATAAACAACATGAAATTGACAAAATGAATGGTTGAGGACTGATTTTGGAATGAAATTGAATATGTGTGTAGAGTAAAATTTGAGTGAAATGTAAGAGACGTAAGGCAATATCGCTTATTGTGTTCAAAATGAACATATTCCATATGTTTTCTTATAATACTCGAGCGTTCTAATCGATTTCAGAGAGTGTCTAGAATGAATGGAGTACTGAGTGAGTGATATTGGGATGTCTGTGATTAGAATTAGTGTCAATTTCACGATGTATTTTATTTTAACAACTCTGCGCAGGCAGAGCCTCGTAATAATTTATTAATATAACGCTAGGCCTGGCTTTATTACATGTAGCTCATTTGAACAAAACGTGCTAAGGACGAGCTTTTGCGGGTGTAAAGTGTCTCTCTATTGGCTTGCGGCGGCAATTCTTCGAGGATTGGCGCTCATTTTTTTCCCAATCAACTTGAATATCTGTATAATTATCGTTTTTTGAGACAGATATAAAATAGGGTCATCCGAGGTGAAAATTAATTGAATGAAGTTAGACATCGCTTTAGACATTTTTTTTCAGTTATATCGCGGCAGCTGGAGCACCTAGCAATGGGTTCCTGGTATTTCCCTCACCAGTACAGCCATCAATCCTTTCCTAGCATCCAGCTGCTATCTCACATAGGTATACGATCGGCGTGAGACAAATAGTAGGAAAGAATGAGTGCCGCCGTCGGGGATCGAACCCGAGACCTCTGGATTGATAGTAACTGTGTCACAAAGCCTTTTAAACGAAATGTAGCCACTATTCAAACTACTCAAATTCAAACTGAAAAAAATGTCAAACCGCCATTTGTGAAGTTTAACGGTCTAACACGAGTTATTTCTGCGAAATACTTGGTCACGAACTCGAATCATAGAAAAATGTGAATACAGTCAATCTTGCTCGAGCGACCACGTCTATTAAGCGCCCTTTTTTATTGAGCGACCGTTTTCAAATTTCCCTTCTTTAATGCGAAATATCTGAAAAAGTAGATAGCTCTTGTTTAGAATCATTGCAAATGAATCCAATGTTGTTGTCTCACTGAGACAATTATATTAAGTTTTAATAACATAGGATACTTTAGAATTTCTCAATAATATACAAATGCAATTAAAATTATATAAACAAAACGTATATTAAGCGACCATTTTCTCTAACGACCGCTTTTTGGTGGTCTCCTGTGTGGTTGCTTGATACAAGTTTTACTGTACTCGATTCTGATGTCCGCATTTTTTAATCGGTTAACCTAAAATGGTCAAATTGTTTGCAAGCATAATATGTTTCGGACGGTGTTAATTTAATCAAAACAAAGGTTTGCACATATTGTCGCGTAAGATGCCAATGTATGACAGTAAAAATAGAATTGTTGAAACTTACTAGACCAAGTATTTGACTCATTTAACCCGAAGAATGGTTAAAATGAGTGCCTTCAGGATTGGTATATAGCAAAGCTTTCGCATTACTCGTTTCATTGTTGTTAAATCTAAATTTTTAATCAACAACGGCGCAAATATTTATTTCGGGCTTAAGCATAGACACTGACTGGTTTTAATCTGAAACCGAGTCTTTGAAAACGTTTGTTTGATTAAATATCAATGGAATTTACGCTGTTTTCATCAATTTTTCAGTTATATCGCGGCGGCTTGAGCACCTAACAATGGGTTCCTGGCATTTCTCACACCGTTACAACCATCACATCCTTTCCTAGCCTCTAGCTGCTATTCCACATAGGTCTACGATTATCAACCTATTGGTGGATGACTAAGAGTCGGAAGGAATGAGTGCAGCCGTCGAGGATCTAACCCGGAACCTCTAGATTGACGGTCCGACGCGCTATCAACTGCGCTATGGCCGAAGCTCTCTGTAAGCGTTTTATGTACCGATTTTTTTTATTTATATCTTACTTATCCTAATCAAGTTTCTTGTGTATGCGTGTACATGTTGGTGATTAATTTATTCCTTCTCGCTAAGTAATTGTTTATGAGGAATCATGTGATTATTTTTTTTCTAATTCATGTGCAAAAAAATTATTTCCAGTGTGCCGTACTGCAAGACCTAATCGATGCCGACCTATTCACAGACGACCTGTAGTGATCTGGAATGGATTTAGATGTATGAGGATCCATGGCTGTTATAGGCCCCATTTCGTTTATCCAAGCATGAGTGTTTGTAAATCAAGATGTGGATATAGAGGTTGATCACGGGATATGTTCTCAATTTGAATAAAATTCGAATAAGTATGGTTAGAAATGTGTTCTTTTTTTATTCATTTATTTTTTTCTATAATTTTATTAATGTCAATTTCAAGGGGTTAACTACATGTTTTGTAGGGAGGGACATGCGAGAACGTTGAAATCAATTCATATGCAAAATATGTGATTTTATTAGACACTTCGTTAAAGGGAAGAATACGTTAAAAAAATCTTTACAGTATTTTGTCGCAATTCGATATTCACAAAAATATTGTACTTTATAATATGACCTATGACGCGCCTGTGCGTGAGATTTCCAACAATTTCAAATTTGCGCAAAGCAAAGACTCTGTCCAGCCTGTGCATCCGCGCCAGGGTCTTCACTACGCGTTTAGTAGATAGATAGGGTTTCATAGTATCTGTAGGCCATCAGATGACTTAATATTTACAGTATGTGGCTGTCAACGCTACTCAATGTTGTCACCTCACGAACAATTCAAATTGTTGGAAATGTCACGCACAGGCTCAAATATAAGACAAAGATTCTGATCACATTACGGCTACAAACAAGATCAGGAATGCTAATTTTGTGCCACTTTCCGTAAACAAGAGTCCAGGGAAGGCCTGTATCGCTCTACTGGCTTTAACAGCTTGATTTTCATTACACGATGTTTACTTTGACTGAAAACAACACTTAAGAAAACAAAAGACACAACATCTTAAGAAATATTTTGTAGAGATTTCCTTGGTCTGGCCCACATTGAACCAATATACTCACTAGCCATTAGCCTGCAAACCCTTTACAATCTTATTACAAGCAAAAAGGTGATTGCAATTTTAACAAAAATCACTAGCAGAACTTTAGTCTAGGAAATATGTTTACAAAGATTCATTGAAATAAGTCAAATGGAATGGGAGGGGATTTTTTTCAAGTAAAATTGACACTTCTGTCGAACCCACATTTATGGGCACATCGAAATTTCATGACCAATTTACAAATAAGTGCGGTGAAGGAATATACATGCCTTATTTGATTACAATTGAACAAGAGAGAGGGAAAGAAAAGAATTTTAAAGATTTAAATGTGAGAAAAATACTCGCCCTTTTTCGCTCATATTTAGCCTGCTTTCAAATTTTTTAAACAATAAAGTCAAGGTTCACAAAAGGAACATTCATAAAATGTTTTGTTAAGATCCGCCCAATGGATTAGGCGGAACGGATTTTTAAAGATTCTATGTTGGAAATAAGCCCAATGTTGCCGTGCCGATATTTTGGGGTAATTAAAAACTTCATTGACAATTTTAGTAACAAGTCAACCAAGGAGTAGCCATGCCAGGTATCATTGAAATCGGCCCAATTGTTTCGGAGGAGAAGAGTTTTAAAGATTTTAAAGCGAAAATAAGCCCATATTTTCTTGAACAATTGATGTAAAGGAACACAGGATAAGCAGTCATGCCAATTTTCATTGAAATCGACCCAATCGTTTTGGAGGAGAAGATTTTGAAAGTGAAAATAACTCCGTCCTGCCATGCCATATCTAAGATCAATCAAAAGTTCTGAAACATTTAAGGTATTGGGTCACCTAAAGAATACTTGGGGTCAATATTGATTTCTTTAACAATTTAGTTTATCCATGTAAAGTTTCGTCTAATCGTTCGAATGGTTCGTGAGAATATTTTTAAAGAATTTATAGTTAAAATAAGCCCCGCCCTGCGATGCCCATATTTGCGGGGCAATCAAAATTTCTTTAATAATTCAATTAAAGGGTCACCCAAGGAACCTTTATGCAAAAATTCATTGAAATCGGCCCAATCGTTTGGAAGACAATTTTTTAAAGATTTACAGAACCAAAAGGTGCCAAATTGTCACACCACACCCGTCACACAGCTTGATGTAACTTTGGATTAAAAGTAAAATTGAAGTAATTTTGAATAAATATCTTTTAGACAAGTTTTGTGTGGACAACCAGATGAAAAATTGTATTAAGCTCACGCGATAACCGCGATATTGTATGCACTGGATCAATCCATGTTATTGAAAACTGTTCATGTCAATTGGCTGTCTTTATTATACTGAAAAATCATGCAGTAGTTTTTCGGAGTGGCGTAGTCGAGTGGATACGGACGGCAGAATTCTGACCAAGCGGACCGAGTTCGATTCTGTATTGCGACATAAAAAATACTTTTTTTCAATTTATACATTTAATGGCATATTTATTTTTAAAAATTATGTTAAATGTTGTGCTAACTTTGAAAATGCTTCAAAGGCTGTTTGTATTCTTTGGATTGAAAAGATTTATACTATATTTACTTCACCGTGGGGATGAATATAAAGGCCAGCTTAGATAGAGCCTGAAACTGCGATTTGACTATTCGAAGATTCAAAATTTAAAAGATTTCACGCCTATGGAATGCAATAGCCAAAACAATTGTAGAACATAGGCGATTGATTCATGATTCGATATTTTGTCGCATAGAATCGATAAAGATTTCTCCGAACGGTATAATCCTGTATGTATTAATTCCTATAATACATATAAAACACATAGAAAAGAAATTTATCTGCGTGTATTTGACGATGTAAAAAACTTAATTTTCTAGAAAAAAAACAAACAAACAATAACAAAATCTGGCGATGACAGGATACAAACCGGGAGCGTTTTTGGTAACAATCAGTCGATAGTCTAGCATGCGTATCCACTGAGCCATTGCAGTCATTTACATACGTCACGGTATTTTAAATATATTATATCAGGTTCTTTTCAGGAAGTTAACATATTCGATATGTAACCTGCAATACCTTAAGAAAATATCGATACAACCGTCTTAATGTTAAGGTTCATGTAAAGTGTTTGAGGCCCTATTTTAAAACCATTCATTTGCCAAAAGGCAAATGTCCAGGTACATTATATATCAAATTGAAGCTTGATATACAATATACCACGACATACTGCTTTTCCTAGGCTAATGAAGCGCCCTTTAAATTGGGTCTCAAACTCTCTACAAGAACCTTAACATTATCGCGTGCAATTTATAGTGGGAGTATATTTTTATTATGACCAAAGCTCATATACTATTAGAGAAAAAACCCTGGTCAAAATTAAGGCGTGAAGAACATTTAAGCGTAATAACTCAAAAAACCAGCCAGATTGTTGTTGTTTTTTTTTTGCACTGCACATTCCCTTGATGAGATATATCAACCAGTGAGGTTTCATTATCAGAGCTCCTATACTTCTAGAGATATGCTCCGGACAAGATCGAAGCATGAAAAACAACAAAAGACAGTAACTCAAAAAATAGGCGAGGTAGATATGGTTCTTTTGCACAGCACTTTCCCTTGATAAGATCTATCTTCCCGAACAGTTTCGTGGTCATAGCTCCTGTACATTTAGAAATATGCTCCACACAAGATCCATCTACGAAAAACAACTAAGGGCAGTTACTAAAAATATAGGCAAGATAGACTCAGGGTTCTTTTGCACTGCACTTAAACTTGACAAGATCTATTTACCCATGAAATTTCATGATCAAAGCTCCTTTACTTTAAGAGATACGATTCGGACAGAATTCAAGTATGAAAAAATCAAAGGAAAATACCTTGAAAAAATAAGGCAGCCAGAGTTATTGTTCTTTTGCACTGCACTTCCCCTTGGTGAGATCTATCTTCTCAAAAAGTTTCATGATGAAAGCTACTTTGTTTTTAGAGATACATGTATTATCCGGACAATATCCAAAGATGAAAAAAGAACAAAGGGCAATAACTCAAAAATATAGACCAGTTAGCGTTATAGTTCTCGTTTACTGCACTCCGTAATGAGGAGAATGATATAACTGCCAAGTTTCAAGAAAATCGGCCATATGATTACAGAGTTATGTTGTACTTAACCATGCCTCTTACGCAATTTTTTTCGACCTCATCTGACTTGAAGTTACATCGTTCTTCTATAAATAGGAACAATTCATCAATAGCTATATTCTTTATTCTCGCAACCTTGAAAGCATTTAGCGCCACAATGTGTAATAACGCAGGGGATGTGATAATAGAAACAAGAGGACCAAGATGGTCCTAGATCGCTTACCTGAGTCTCTTTGACCCCTGGGACATCACATTTATTAGATAGGCAGATGTCAAAAAGAAGATAATTGCCTAAGATCAATACCATAGAACGTTTTCCGCGAAGAGCAAGACAGATATGCCTTTTTGCTCTTTAATTCTATGTAAAAAGGGATGCACCAGGCTGGACCCAAAATGTTACCCCAGGGTCTTGATATGAACACACTTGGAAGAAGTCCATAAGATGATGCTACCTACTACATATGAAAGCTGTCTGCCTACAGGTTTCAGAGAAGAAGATTTTTGAAGGTCTCCTATTTTCCGCCCTTCGAGCTCAGATGAGCTGAAAGGGATGCGCCCGGGTCTGAGCCCAAATATGACACAAGGGTCTTGATATGAACAAACTTGGTAGGGGCCTACTAGATGATGCTACATACCAAAAATGAAAGCGGTGTGCCCTCTGGTTTCGATTAAAGAAGATTTTAAAAGATTTTCGCTCTTTGATTCTATGTAAAAAGGGTTGCGCCCGGGTAGAGCCCAAATATGATCCTAGGGTCCTGATATGAAAAAAACTTGGTAGAGGTCTACTAGATGATGCCAAGTACCAAATATGAAAGCTGTCTGCCTTCTGATTTCATAGAAGAAGATTTTTAAAGATTTTCATATTTCACCCTTTTTGTCAAGGGTAAAGGGAAAGTTAAGGGTGGATTTAAACCCAAGGAACATCCCTGCCAAGTTTCATCAAGATTGGCCCACTGGTTTAGGAGGAAAAGATGTTTAAAGAAATTGTGGACGACGGACGACGCATAACGCACGACTGACGACGGACATTCTACGATCACAATAGCTCACCTTGAGCACTTCATGCTCAGGTGAACTAAAAAGCAGCTGTATATCGTTTTTCATGGTACTTAAGGGCCGATCGACAACCAGGGTCATTTTTGGCGCAAGCACGATAAACATGACAAAAACACAAATACTGAAAAATACTATAAAAAAAGTTGGTAATATATAAAATGTAAATAAAAATTTGGGAAAAGGGGCCATAAAACCTAAAATCAATCCCTTCATACAAGTTGTGCAGAAACTTTATAAATTCTCAAGCCTTGAAATAAAATTCGAAGGAAAAAAAACGAACAATTTGTTTTTGTCATTCAGTTAAATATCTGTTGAAAGTGATATACAGCTACATAAGATATCAGAATAATCCAAAGTGAGCACGAAGGTGCATTGGCTCTCCTCAGACCAGGAGCCACCCATGGACAAGTCCACTCATTGAAAACTCAATTTACTATGCTGTGTAAGCTTGAAAGTAAACACAGTAAATATTATGAATTAACTGTTAAAGTTAAGAGGGGTCGAGAATCCAATCTCTTTTACATAGGGAGAAATCGTTTGAATACGTTCAGTGCCGAACATATCTTTGTGACACATCTGTTAAAATTGAAAAGGACAATCACGATGTATATTGGAAAAGGACAATCACGATGGACATTATTCGCAAACTAAATTAACGTCTCACAAAAAGCCATCATCCCCTCTCCTTCCCCCCCCCCCTCCCCCGAGAACTGTTACAACGGACAAATACCTCTGTACGAAAATATGTTAAGGTTTCGCAATGAACACCGTCACGGTTTCTGTACTTACATAAACCAGAGAAACTGTCTTTCAAAAGAGTATGTGGTCATTCTTCTATCTTATGTGTGTATAAAGACAACCATGTAGCTCATACAATGTGATACCCCACATAATAATTTTCTTTCAAATCTTACATGCAAATAACAAGAAGACTGAAAGAAAATTAGAAGCGATGTGTGCCATATTCCAAAGTAAAGGCTTAAATAGTTTTGAGTATGCGTTTGATATAAAAAAAAAACTCATGAAAGCTTAAACAATAAATAAAACTGAATAAATCTGTAATATTTTTTTTAAAATCACAACTTAAACAAAAAATCGAGAAAACAGATAATAATGTGAGTCACAGTACATGACAGAGAGTTACAGCTTAGTATCTACAACACTGTAAGAGGATACACTCTTATCGAATACATTCCTTTCGGTCCGCGTGTTATCTTTATTTTATTCTCGCAATAGAGTGGCTAATTTTGATCCGATTTACTTCAAACTTTCACATTATCATTATATCAAAATCAAAATCTTCTATTTAGAAAGAATTACCGTCAAACATCGGGGGAAAAGGAACCCTAAGCAAATCTAATTGCAATAAACGCATTCTTACAGGGGACACAGTTTCCACCCGATCTACTTCAAACATTCATATAATGATTATACTAACATAAGAATTGTTTTTATCGAAATCGGGTCACGTCAGCCAAGTACTGCAGGAAAGGGGGCCTTATTGAAAAATGATTAAAATGTCATCTCAATCGCAATTAATGCACATTTTTTATCCAATTTGCTCCATACTTGCACAGAAAGATTGGATAAACATAAGAATTGGTCCGTTTAAAATGTCATCCGTCAAGAACCACGAGAAAATGGAACAAATGAAAAACTTATTCCCTCTAAAATAAAGTGAGGGCTGCGAAGTATTAATGGAAAAAAGACCCCGTGGAAAAGTTTAAGAACCGATACTTGAAGTTCTATAACATTAAAATGGCAGTTCAGTGCAGGTACAAGTGCTAGAACTAGTTCTAGAGTTAGTAATTGCACTCAAATTCAAGAAACTTGAATGGTAGTTCAAGAACTTACGTTCTTGATGGTAGTTCAAGAGCTTACGTTCAAGAACTGGTTGAAAAACTAATTCTAGAAGTGCAATACCTAGAATTTTTTAAAGAGCATATCTTGAACTTCCTGTGCTGTTCTTAAACTCCCAATTGAAGAATCAGATCTTGAATTTGTTGGCAATGGAGGAGGCACTCGAGCGTCCGTGTCCTCGTGGAGGTCCTTGGATTTTGGGAAATGTTAAAACTAAAAATAAATAGAGGATAATCGTTTGTTTCGGTGTAAGATCGATTTATATTTCATTTCGTAAAAATATAGCTTTTGATGTTCACGAAATGAAATATTACTCGATCTTACTCGAAAAACAAACGATTATTCTATTTCTTTAATGCAAAATTGAGACAAAATGTGAAATTTTCTAGGACATATTTCCGTAAAGCGCGTCATTTTGCGCGTGATTGCTATGCAACGTTCATTGTGACGTCACTTATTTCGCCCCGCATAGATAACGTCAAATAGGATGAAATGCACAAAAGCAGGGTATAAGTTTTTGATAATTTCACTGCTTTTGCGGTGAGATTATCAAGTGATAATCTACCGTTATTACTCGATAAACTACCGAAAAGCATTAAAGAAAATTCAGTTATTTTGGTTATAGAGCTCTAGGCGGGTTCATTGACCTTATCTCCATTATTGAGCTTTTTTAGATAATTCCTAACTTTTAACAATTTAATGCCATATGCGTATAAACGTATTTCTAACAAAACATTGCGAATTTATAAATAATAATAATGATAAACGTTTGAAGTATTGCCAGATCTGTTTGTCATAAATCAGCTCAATTCAAATTAACAAATATGCAACAAAAGACAAACAATCTGTGACTCCATCTTGTCATATCAAAATTACCAGTAAAATGGATTTATTTTGAAAGTATAAAGTTATATAGAAGGTAATTTTCGGATTTACTCTGAAACAGGTGTTTTAGAACTCTGGATTCCCACGAAAAAAACATTTTCATTTCGACCGAAAATGGATTTTATTCTGCAATTCTCATATTTTGTGTTTACTTTCATTCAATAGATTGTCCATTTTGAATCCAAATGCGATACATGACCTTTCGTGCGTAGATTTCGCTTCTTGTAATTTCTACAGAATTTCGAAAGAAACATAAATTGCACTCATGGTCTGGGGTACCATTTTTTTAAACTGATCTTGGGATAATATTCGGCAGCTTTTTTTTTTTTAAAAAAAAAGCGGCAAATTCACATCTGTTTGAGCAAAAGTTTCAAAGTTGAGAAATGCTGAGCGAATAACCATAACGACTTCATTTGAAAAACTGACTAAAACCGATGATTTTGGAAAAGTTAAATTCATTTTGATTTTAGCCCTTCTCTTTCTTTCATAATGTTTTTAAATTAAAGCAGATGAACCTTTGATATTGATTGGCCTAATATGTATTCAATTTACGATTTTTATTTGAATTTGGAGGTCGTATGCATAAATTTTAGTACCTGTTCATGAGTTTTATTGATCCCAACCGTTTAAAATAATTTGAAATGTATAAAAAAACATTTTTCTCACTTTTGTTAAGAACTATTCAATTCTCTGTATTTGTTTTAGGTGCAGGTCTACATGTCATCTTCTTAGCACACCGTTTCATCTGGACAAGCTTAAAACGAACGGTACCGTTTGCGAGTGCTTTCTTACCCTATAAGTAGGACAGATATTTTGGATATAGTGTTTTTCATGATTTTTTACGGTCATCAGAGTTTTTTTTAGAGAGATAACGCATGAAAAGGAAGTTAAAGGCTTAACCGTAACATATCAAAAGAATTCGGCAGAATCCTAAAACAAACACATACAATTGAAATGATGCATATTATTTTCGAAAAACAAGACATTCCTTTCAGATAACTGGTATAATTAAGCAGGCTGGCGGTTTCAAATGCCAGGAAGATGAGAGGTTGCAAATAGTTCCTCTTTCTACAATCAACCCATCTACACAATTTCCAGTGCTTTTACAACCATACATCATCAGCGCTCTGTCTACAACGAGACCATTCTACAACCAAGCAGTCTTAACCCTGCCTAGGCCTTATTCAACAAGACAAGCAGCGCCCTGTGTTTTCAACCACACTGACAATTTTTACCTGATTTTTTACAGCCAAACCATCTAAGATGAAGCAACTATTTTTGGTTCTTTACTTGTTAATAAGTTTATTGTGATAAGATCGACACTCCTTTCGCCATATATTTATCTACATTATTGAAAAATTAGTTAACTTGCCATATAAGATTTCATGTAATTGTGTATCGACAGTTTAAATAGAAAAAATGAAAATCTCGCCAGTTTTTCATTAGCGCTCTTCAGAAAAAAACTAAAATGGCTTATGGTTTTGGGACACACGAAGTTATTGTCGTCTTGGCATAATTCTGACAAGTTGTGTTATTGCTCAAGGCATTCGATTGCAACTTTCTGTATATTATTTAATGAAAAAGTTTCAAAAAGACTGTAAGAATAACATCACCATTGCCGCATTGTAGTTGCCATAAACTCGTGATCGTGATGTTGGTTGACTTCACAACAAATCATTTTACTGATTTATCCTTGTCATGGCAGTTATTTCAATTGTGAAATTGATATTTAACTCGAATAAAAGCATTTCCTAACCGCTAACCTTCCAAATACTTACTCAAACTGTTCTAAAACGCTCCGAATATATTCAAACTCCCTGACAATCATTCATTACGATCACTACATGTATTTGATTCAAATCTATTGAATGGTTGCGATATTTTATTGTCTGATGAAGATTTCAAAGCATCTGAATAGCTCGAAAAGATAGATAAACAGGAAAATATGTGTGTGTTCTTTTATTTTAATTATCGCTGATGCCGTCCAATACCCCCCCCCCCCATCACATTTTAAACAGGCTCCTCTCAATCATATGATATAATGATATCAGGCTCACAGATTTGTGCATGTTTTATGTTTTAGAGATGGGGAAACTGCTTTCGGAATCATACTTTCAACATTTCAATTTACATTGCAAATGACAATGAACGACAGCATAGACGTTTGAAAGAAAATTGTTGAAAGAAAACTGATTTTGTGGTACATTGACACCTCCCTTCACAGTCCTAGTGAAAAAAAAATCTTTCCGGAAATGAAGAGAAAATATTGGATTATTCTTTTTAAATTAATGTTGTAATTCATATTGAAACTATAAATGTAATTTAATAATTTTTACATTATTTCCAAAATGTATGATAAGATATGCGGTTAATCACAGGAATTTACAGAGGTGTCCAATTTAATCAAGCTTTTTTAAATTCATTTTCCTCAGGTACAATGTATATACACACTGTCAGCAGACTGTAACATTTTGGACCACTGCTCTATTGACCATTATCTTGATTTACCAGAAAATTATAGGTGATTAACCCCAGGTAGTCCGTTACCGAAGCAGTTTTGACCATGGCATTTTGTTAACTCTGCTGCAACGAGAAGAAATCATAGGCCAGTTCTCAGGATTACCCAACTGTAACAGGCAGCATGGTGCATTTAATAGTCCCATGAAAGCAATTATCAGGTAATCGTGGAACCAAAAACTGTCCAGCGAATTTGGGGAAATTTTGGCCAAACTTGTGTCAGATTGTGAACTGCACTTAAACATTATCTGTTAGTTATAATCTTTCAAAAATTAACTATTTGGCCAAACCGTACATGTCTGATAATCTCATGAGATCTCGAACAACAATAAGCCATTTTCGACAGAGAATCTGTGCATATTCCTTGTATCTCAGAGTAATTTGTAAATACATAATTATACCATTGATTGTGATGAAGAGGTAATAGCTCAGTCAGCTAATGTGCATCGCTTTTTTAACCAACACTTTTTTGTCTCTTTTTTCCGGATACATATTTTACTCTGTACTAAAAAATAGATCCAATACATGTTTTGGGGTATTTTTACATTGAAGCCTATGAAAGAAACCATGTCACCGATGTCATACTATTTGGAATAATTCTACAGGTATGTCAAGAAATATGTTATTGCTTTGTTAAAGTCGTATTCTCGTAAACTCTCCTTACACGAAATCCGAAGAAAGTAGTGGAACTTTGCAAGAAGAGAATGCCTCCAACAGTCGATTACGAAACATCAAGCACATTCAACTTTTACCTTCAAAGTATATAGTTGCATATGACCAGAAATTCCTAATCGTAGCTCTGTGTATTTCAACAAACACCACCTACCTTGTAAACATGTTCTGGAAATTGTTCACCATTTTCCGGAACTTGGTAAGAATTCATTTAACAAACAGTTAACAAAACAGAATGTATTCAACCTAGATAAGTTGTGAACAACGATTCATTTAACCAGGAAGTCTTTAAAGCTGACGCGGACACTGGAATCCCCCTTAAATATGCCAAGAATTTAGGCAGTAATCACAAGACACAGATCATGTCACGGAGAGGAAAAACGTATAGAACTATTGAAAGATGTAGAGAACAATATCTTCTGTACTTAAAGTAAAGATACTCTGAAACATGTAAGAATACACTCATGTCCATTGATTCTTGCTTGGACGAGAAGTCAGTAAAAACTTGTACCCTTCAAACAAGATTAAAGGAAAAAGAATGAAAATAAAAAAGAAGCACTTGAAGAGACGAAACAAGAGGACCATAGTGGCCCTAAATCGCTCACCTGAGTTAACAGTCATAAGATCTGACCTCTCAACCTAGTTTTTGACCACACATGACCTAAATTCAAACCAGACAGATTTTTAAAGACAATTTCAATCTGGCTAATTCTCTGGATGAATGGGCAAAAGTTATGGCCTCTAGAGTGTCTACAAGGATTTTCTAAGATTTGACCCTGTAACCTCATTTTTGACCCCACTTGACCTAAGTTTATCAAGAAAGTCATTCTGACCAATTTTCAAGTTGATTGAGCAGAATTATGGCTTAAAGAGTGAGTGTCTACAAGGTTTTTTTTTCTAAAACTTGAACCTATGTCCTCATTTTTAAGCCCGTTTGACCATAATTCAAACTTTACCTTGACTTCATCGAACAATCAGTCTGACCAATTTTCAGGTTGATTGAGCAAAAAATATGGCTTCTAGAGTGTCTACAAGGTTTTTCAAATATTTGACCCCGTGCCCTTTTAAACCCCACTTGACTCAATTTCGAACTTGTCCGAGATTTCATCAAGACAATCATTCTGACCAATTTTCAGGTTGATGAGCAAAAAATATGGCTTGTAGAGTGTCTACAAGGCTTTTCTAATATTTGACCCCGTGTTCTCAATTTTGACCCCACTTGACCAAATTTCGAAGTTGTGTGAGATTTCATCAAGACAACCATTCTGACCAATTATCAGGTTGATTGAGCAAAAAATATGGCTTCTACAATGTCTACAAGGTTTTTTTTTTAAATATTTGACCCCGTGACCTCATTTCTGACCCCAATTTCAATCTTGTCTGAGATTTCTTTAAGACAATCATTCTGACCAATTTTAAGGTTGATTGAGCAAAAAATATGGCTTCTAGAGTGTCTACAAGGTTTTTCCAATATTTGACACTGTGACCTCATTTTTGACCCCACTTGACCAGTTTCGAACTTGTCCGAGATTACATCAAGACAATCATTCTGACTAATTTTCGGGTTGATTGAGCAAAAAATATGGCTTCTAGAGTGGCTACAAGGTAATTGTTGACGACGCACGACACACAACGGACATCATGCGACCACAGCTAAAAATATGCCGACCGAAAATATTGTTCCAATGGAAAGCGTTATGTCAGAAGTTCAGCAAACCCTGTTTTTATCTTTTGGCTTACCTTTTGAAAGGTTACGTATTACTCAGAGGAAAGACATTTAAAACGTAATATATTTTGTTTAATGATTTTTATATCCCTCTTACTCAACCAATGATCAAAAATAGAATGGGGTTACTTAAAATAAATTACATTGCTTGTGCCCATTGACTTCGACCTGAAGTGTACTTTAAGGTCAAGAAATGTTAAGGGGAAATTATTGGTTTATATTAAAACCTCATCGCGCCATTCGTGGTATATTTCTGCTGTACACAAACCCACTGATGTTTAACGATGTTACCGTAAAATGGTTGTCTATGATTTTGTAAGTTGGTTTGCCATGATTCTATATTGCAAATGAGCGGGAAAAACTGCCTTTTTTCGATTTGCACGGGATTCTGTCTCATACACGTTGCTTTACTACAACTGAAAGCATGGCTGACAATTTGGTAAGTTTTTCTTATTTTTAAATTTCATATTGTATTTTTTTCTGTATCGATTTCATATCGATTGAAGGTGAATGTTTGTCTATGAGCGTAAATCTGTGGCGATGGTTTTTTGAAGATGGAGTGTTGGTTTCTTGAAGGCATTTTTGAAACTTGATTGGCGTATTTGGGATATTTTTATAAAAACGCGATATGTTTTATCTGGGAAATCGCGAATTTCTGTCATATACAATTGATTAAAATAGTCTGAGACTTGCTGTTTCGAACAATGAAACATATAATTACATTAGTTAATCAGTTTATGTAATTCCTTTGCAGGAAAATGTTAGATTTAAATTGGCAGATGAATTCGTGGAGGAGTTTGTTAGGGACCCGGGAAAGATATCAAGAACAGGTATGTGGATGTTATTTTGTACCTATCTCAGAAATATTCTTTTGTCCTAAAAAATCGCTTAGGAAGTTAATGAAGTTTGAAACCGAATTTACATATGAGTTCACATGTAAGCCAGTAAACAGTCCCGAAACGCTTCGCATACTTTTCATCTTGAACCCAGAGCAGGTTCATACGACGTGAAAGCATTCAGAAACTTACGTTAGATTTTATTTGGAAGCAAAGTATTTAATTATGCTTTTTAAACATAATTATATACTACTGAAAATGTTCGATTTTTATTTCATTACCCCTTCATGGTTTTAGGTTAAATGTTTATGCATACAGCCGTACGACATTCCTATGAATATATAAATATATTGAATCAAGGATAAACACCCCCACCCCCTCACAATCGAATTTACCGTCAATCAAGTTGATTTACAAAAGTGTTAATTTTGTTTAGGCAATATGATTTTAATTCAAGAATGCTAAACGTGTATGAGCCAGTTTAGAAACTTTCATACTTAATTACTTGTGTTCTTCGACAAAATGCCTTCACTTGAAGAATTGCAATATTTCTTCAACGTGTGTAAGTGGATGGGTTTTGACTCGCACTCATATTGTTATGGGATAACGAAAGTGTCGTAAATACATCCTTCCTCGAACTGTATTTACGACATTTAAGTCGCCAACCGAAAATATGTTTTCGAAAAGGATAACGAAACTTCTTGGCCATGATAAAAGATTCTTGATGATTTGGCTTAAATTGATTCGCAGGAGGAATCCACGTTACTGAATGTGTACCTCAATGACAAGGTAGTTATTAAAGAAAGTTACCGGGATGGGATGACTGTGGAATAAAATCAAAGACAGGGAAGCGCTATTTTGTAAAATTGCTATTCTAAAATTCTAATGCGATTGCGTAAAACACTTTGAAGACGAAACAGGAAACTAAAACTACAATGTAAACCTAATTTATAATGTTGTCGCGTGCATTTGTTGAAAGTCTCATATGGCATTTTCTGGCCCGAATGCCTGAAAGTCAGTAAAGCTCTTGCTTTTCGATGAAAATTTGAATGAAGGGGTGGGTATGATTTGATCGATCTTTTTAGTATCTTTAGAATTTAAAAGCATGGTATACATGTTTTAAAAACCATTTTACAGCATTTTTTCATAATTGTATCTTTATTCTCATGTTTTTGGTGAACGAAATTTTCGTTCACCAGTGTTATATACCGTGTATGGAAAATCCTGTAGGATCTTAATAGGTTTTAAATAAAGCAGTACCTCTTTAGATTCAATTTATTATCTCTAGATACTTCTCTCTACAAAATCACTGTTTGTATCGTGAAATGCATGTTTCTAGCATTCTTCATCAAGTGAAGATAATGAAAATTACCCTTTAAAACACAAAATTATCTTGGAATGTCTATACGGGCGAATTTTTGATCGGCGTAAGATTGTCGAGAGTTGGGAGCAAAAACAAAGGTTGTGTCAGTACACTCTATAGACAGATACTATGTTTTTGATTTAAACCTTCGCTATTGCAACTTGTAGTAATTTGCCGGAAATGTGTGTTTATTGAGGTCGTGAACTCTTGAACTTCTACACACCCCTGATTGGCCATAACCCACGTGATGACCTACTACGATTTTACCTGCCTTCTTATGAATGAAGTCTTTGCTTATAAGTTACGAAAGGTCAAGTTTACAAACGAATGGAATGTTCCTGCCGTATTTCTCCAATTAAACGCGCCCGAGCGCGATGCAAAACGTCGTGGGGGCGCTATTATTTCAGACTCTTTTACTTAATTAAAAAAAATTACGTATTTTGGTACCTAAGAGAAGCAAACTGTTAACATGTTCGTAATTATCGATTGAAATGCGTACGCTACCCAATACGCTTTTCTATTTATCTATTAAGGCTATAGATTTAAAAAATAAAATAAAATGTTAGCTAATGAATTGTAATTCTGTCATTTTAAGTCATCTATCGAAATACGGTCACCCTCGACCATTAATTGCAGCTTTCAAAAGCAAGTGATTGTGTTAGCAGAAGCCGAGATTATTATTATTGTTATTATTTGTACAAGGTAGGAAGTTCCAGACGATGCAATATTCAATCTTCCGCTACCGATGGACAAAGCGGTCTAATAAATCATTACCTATTCACGTATGAAATAAATAATCCTGTATTAAATCCTAAAATTTCGTGATGTGTAAATGTACCCGGTACATGAAATGAAAGTGTTTCGTAGTGAAAACACAAAACGTCTGGAGCTAACTGGGTCACCGCGTGTCGGCACCCTTTGAAGTCCCCAGATTCTTGCAAGCGGCGACGTCGCTTTTGAAATAAGTCACACACGAGATTTTACGGGGTTTTTCCTATTTTAACAGTATGAATTGTGACTAGGATTTAATCATTTGACTCGGATATTTTGTATATTTGCAGAAGGTGAAATGATTTCAGAAATATTTTCGTAACAACGAAAGGGGATTTTGTTCGCATGTGACTTATGAAGAATAACGAGAAATAGTTTTAATTTTGTGTAAAATTTTAACATTTCGCACTTCCGGAAGACTGTGCGATTTAGGACGCGCTAGTTTTTCAGATGTTGAACGATCTTTTAATGACGCAACCAGCCTTATCCTGATAGGAATTTAAGATAGTTAACCCATAATCTAATTAACATTACGTCGTGGAGTAGCAGCTTTTGAATTTAAATTCGAGACCGGATTTTTTCACCACGGACCATGGACGGTTGGATGCTGTTGATCGTATAGTCAAGGGCCTGGGAATCGTATTTATGGGGGAGCGCGTTTATTAGGTAGGGCGCGTCTAAATTCTCATTGAAACATAAACAAGCACCACTTGACCGTGACCAACCGTGATATGAAATAAAATTTAAACCATTACCAGACAACTTATGTTCTCAACTACCAAATTTACACCTCTTGCTTAAATCCTGTTTTTAGCTCCACTGGCTGAAAGCCACTGGGGCTATTGTCATGGCGTTTTGTCCGTCGTGCGTCCGTCCGTCTGTGCGTCCGTGCGTGCGGTCATAAACTTTTTCTTTAAAAATCTTCTCCTCAAAAACTGCTGGATGGATTTCAACCAAACTTCACAGGAATGATCCTTGGGTGACCCTCTTTCAAAGTTGTTCAAGAAATTTTGTTCCAGTGAAAACATGGATTTAATGGGCGTGGCTAATTTCCAAATATGGTAAAAAGTGACTTTTCTCAGGTTCTAACTGATGGATACCAATTAAATTTTACATGAATGATCCTTGGTAGACTGTTTCATATCAGTCTACAAAAAATTATTGTGATCAGATGAAAAATATGTATTTTATAGGCGGAGGTCATTTCTCTATATGTTATAAAGTGGAAACTTTGAAAAATAATTTTCTCAGAATCTAACTGACAGATATCAACAAAATTTAATTTGAATGATCCTTTGGTGACCCTTTATCAGTCTACGAAAAATATGTATTTTATGGGCGGGGGTCATTTCTCTATATGTTATAATAGTGGAAACTTTGAAAATCATTTTCTCAGTATCTAGCAGATAGATATCAACCAAAATTTACATGAATGATCCTTTGGTGACCCTTTATAAGTCTACCAAAGATTATTGTGATCGGATGAAAAATTTGTATTTTATGGGCGGAGTTCATTTCCACTATATGATATATAGTGGAAACTTTGAAAATCATTTTCTCAGAATCAAACTGATAGATATCAACCAAATTTTACATGAATGATCCTTTGGTGACCCTTTATCAGTCTACCAAAGATTATTGTGATCGGATGAAAAATTTGTATTTTATTGGCGGAGGTCATTTCCACTATATGTTATATAGTGGAAACTTTGAAAATCATTTTCTCAGAATGTAACTGATGGATACTAATCAAACTTCATTAGTATGATCCTTGTGTGGTCCATTATCATGCAGCCAAAATTATTCTTCTCTATATGTTATAATAGTGGAAACTTTGAAAATCATTTCAACATCAGTAAAACCCAAAATATATAAAAAAAATCTAGTCAAAACTTAGATTTGCTATTACAAGAAATTCAAGCCTATGGAGCGACACAAGCCATTCATGGCTTTCTAGTTATCTTAAAGCTTGTTGTTGCATACTTGTGTAATGTAAATATCTTCGGTTACGGGTATTTTGTATCATATTACCCAAATCCAATTTCCTATTTTTTTTGTTTTTTGTTTTTTGGTTTTTTTTTTTTTCGTTTCAAACAAGACCGGAAAACAGGGAATATAGCAATCTCGGTACGACTTACTGTTAATATATGAATGTCGTGAATAGATAAATAAATAAAAGAATCAAATGAACAAATATCCCAACACGATAGACCTAATTTCAAATTTTAACATCGAATGGATTTTTTTCAAAGTACTTGACATCGTAACTACAACTGTATAGTAGCGCTTCTATCCCTCGGATGGCTCTAGAATTTCCCCAATACAATCATTCATCTATTTGTTTTACCGGAAGTATGTAAAATATTACAGAAAACGAAACTTGGATTGTGAATCAATCGCCTGTGGACTGGAGCATCTTTACCTTAATATGGAAATTGGTATTTCTCGCACCAGAACAATAATGAGCATACATCCGTACGTAGCTGCCATCTTCTACCCTCTTAGGTTTACGATTATCTGCCGTTTGGTAGGAGCAATAGAATTTAAACAACGACTATATTTGGACAATTCATTAGCTGTACAAAATACCTTCCTACATAGATTTCATCGAATTGTTTTTTTTTTTTTTTTTTTTTTTTTAATTCAGTTTTACGCAATGGCATCAGATGATTATTCTTTCACGAGACTGAATATTACCGAAAGAGACCAAAACCCTGTTATTACCATTACGAAACAGCGGTCTTTTAATTCGGAGGATTGGGGGGGGGGGGGGGCATTCAGGTCGTACCAGAGCCATAACGGATAACGCTTAAAAGTCAAAATGCAGAAAGACTGCTGTTTAATCTGCTACAATATGGGTTCCGCATGTGGAAATTGAATTACCTTTCTCACTGCTATTTTTTGAGTTAAGAAAAGAATCATTAGTCTAGACACTATAGTTGCCTGTTTTCTTTTCTCTAGGCTTATCGCTCTCTGTCTATCGGTCTGTCTCTGTCTGTCACTCTCTCTACCTTTCTTTTCCTCTCTTTCTCATTCTTTGAATTTAGAATTTTGACGAGACACTTTCCCTTGATTATTTTTTATATTTATAATTTCTCTTTTCTCAACGAATTCAATATATCACTTTAGAATGCCAACAGATTCGTTCACCATCAGTACTTTCAGTGCTTTGATTTGTATTTGTGCCCAAAATGACCTTAGCTGTTGATGGGCCGTAAGAAAATAATAAAAAATCGGTGACAAGTTTCCCTACAATCCGTCTGTCCGTCCATCCACGCGTTCGTCTGTCCACCGTCTATGCATTCGTAAACTCTTTATTTTAAACGTTTGTTATCGCTTGAGTCAACAGGTTTCATCGGGTAATCTTTCAAATTGCTCTGGAAAATCATCTTCAGCTCAGCAAGATATATTATACAAAATCAATGACGTTAATAATCCCCCCTCTCTCTCTGTCTGTTTGTCTCTCTTTTTCTCTCAATCTCTCTCCCTCTCTTTCTTTCCCTCTTTGTCTATTTCTCTGTGTTTCTTCATTTGAAAATGGAGGATGTAATGAATGAATGAATGAATAGTGTTTTATGGCCCGTCGACAACTAAGGTCATGTTGGGCGCAAAATATTTAAGAAATTTCTTTAGTAAACGGTGTCAAGGATAAATTAAAACTGAACTTGACAAAACCATTATGAAACAAATCATGGTAAAAAAGTTAATATAAATTAGTTTAAATGGTAAAAATGTTAATAAGCACTTTCAATCCTAAAAAGAAGTCACGATCAAAAGATCACTCAAAATAACTTTAAAAATTCACATGAACGCTTTCAAGACGAAGAATAATGTAAATTGATAAAGTAAACTGTAAAACTTTTGATTTTGAGAAAAAATGAGAAAAAACAGTCAATATGACCTATAATTAGATTTTGTTGTATAAATTTATTGACTTCAGAAAGTCAAATATAAGTTCTAATTTTACAGACTCGAACAGCTGCCTTATACTATCAACTTTAAAATATTTGTTTCTAATAAAAGAAAAATCTATACAATCTATAAAGATATGTTTGATAGTAAGAGGAGCGTTACATGGAATACACATTGGCATCTCTTCTCCGTTTAAAAGGTAGGAGTGCGTTAAATGAGTGTGACCAATGCGCAATCGAGTCAGAATTAGTTCTTCGCGACGGTTTGACCTGTAACCAGGTAACCAATCGCCAAGATTCGGTCGAACAGAAAATAATTTGTTATTCTTGTTCGCAGGATCAGACCAGCAGTTCCTCCAGACATCATGAATAAAACAATGAATTAAGGGTTTAAAATCAGTAAAAGGTACTTCAAATGGTAAAATTTCAAGTGATAATGCATCCTTGGCAGCTTTATCTGCCTCCTCATTACCACGAATGCCAATATGGCTTGGAAGCCAACAGAAAACGAGATCAACATCATTTAGCTTAGCTATTTTTTCAAGTAATCTAACTATAATTGGATTGTCTATTTTCTCATTCTCAATCGCTTGCATACTTGACAAAGAGTCAGTGTAAATGATATAGCGAGAGAAACGTTCTGCGATTATATGATCAAGAGCTAGATCAATGGCCTTAAGCTCGGCTGAAAAAATAGAAGCGTTATTAGGTAGGCGGAATTGATATTTTTCGCCATCTAAAATAGTGGCTGATGCAACTTTTTCGCCATCCTTTGAACCGTCTGTATATATCTCTTCATGTGATTTGTATTTTTCTCTAACTTCCAAGAACTTTGATTTAAAAATTGATGGATCTGTTGTATCCTTCTTGCTTGAAGAAAGATCATAAAGAAACGTGGGACTTCTATATGTCCACAAAGGAACATCAGCAACAATATGTTCTGCTACGTCCTCTAGATCAAAATCTAGAGAGTTAACATCTGCTTCACAACGTAAACTAAATGGGGGTATTGCACTTGGTTTTTTTTTATCAAAATCCAAAATGGAGGATGTCAAGTGAAGAGGTTATAATCAAAGACTAATTTTATGTTCGCGTTAATGAGTCAATGGATAAAGTCTTTTGAGGGAGGAGTTATATGCACAAGGTAAAATCAGAGGACGGAGCCCGAGAAAGTTTGATTTGTATATATCTCCTCCTCACTTTATTCATGGTCACATCAACGCTAAAATGAGATAATATCCACAATAAAACACGATCTCGATTCTGAATACTTTGTTCTATCCTTTTTTGAGAATAAAATAGTTTTATTACATTGTCTGGGTGTAAAATTAATGAAAGACCAATGATACTGACATTTGGATAATTGAAAGAAAACCGAAGCGCGTCACTTAGCACATTACGTTATATGGCGTCAAAAGCATCAACGTTCTCGCTTAAGATGACGTTAAATATGTTAAATGAGCGGAGCTTTCTGTGTACACAGTTAAACACATGGCATAAGAACTTCATTGCGAATGAAGCTCTAATTGATTTCTTTTTATATGCGTTTTATGCTATTGTGTAACAAGTTCATTTAATATCAAATAGGGAATCGGTCACAAACAGGAGCAGCAAAAGAAACTCTACATATGTGACTACAGCAGCTACTGTTACCAGGCGCCATCTTATCTCCATAGTCTATGCACAGGAGGAGCATTCTCCAGAGTAGACGATTTCATTGTGAATTGTGCAGTAAGATATATGGTCGAAATTTCTTGAAAAACACATACAAACCGTGCACCAAAAAATACATCTGTTGTGCGACAAGCGTTCACAGACTTTTTATACAAAACAAGGGTTAGCTCGCCTCATTGTGTCTGTCCACGATAGTGCTAAATCTTAATATAAATGTTATCAGTGCAATGAGTCTGTTTATGATAAAACCTATTACATTGGGCACGTAAACAAACATATAGGTATCAAACCATTTTCTTGTGGGAAATTCAAAAGCCTGTAAGTATAATGTTTTTTGAAAATGAATTAATTTATATGCGCCAAATAGTGATATTACGTCTAGCAACGTCAATTCGCCTTATGACGTTACATTAATTACGCCAAAATGATTTCATGTTTTCAGCGGCGACGTCTAATAGAAACATTTGATATGGCCACACAGTAAGAATGTAAAGATGTACTTGTGACATTTCCATGTAGTATATTTTTTTTGAAAAGGGCATTAGCCGAAATATCAAAATAGCGTATATTATTTTAAAGAATTAATTATATTTTCTTTAAACTAAATGCAAAATTTAACTCGGTCTACTACATCATGTGCGGAAAAAAATGTACATAAGATTGTGCCGTCAGTCAAGGTGTGTGTTTACTTTTTTGACAGGCAAAATTTTCTTTTACAGCATAAATGTGACAAGCTGCACGGAACAAAACCAAGTCTTCGAAAAGTATCCAATGTGACTAGCCTTTACGACCTTCGAACTGACTGACTACAGCAAATACAGTGCCAATTTCGGTCTGAATTTGAGAAAGAAAAAAAGAACTTCTACCTAGAGTATTGTTTATATTACTTACGGAAACGGTGTCTGTGCAATCAGTGCAAGTTAGAGCGGAAAACAAAGACCTTTGATTTTGTTAAAGAAAAATTAGTTGAAACAAAGCGGCAAAATCTCACACAAAAACCCCTTACAATGCTGGTTGTCAAAAAGTGAAGAAAAAAACACAAAGAGAATCATTAGAAAATTAAGCTATGTATAGTAACATTTCCTGTACACTTCAGTCCGTAATCATGAGAGGAACTTAACTCCCAAGTTTCAATTTAATCGGACATAAGATGACAGAGTTATACTCCGGGCAAAGGAGTGGATGCTACCCGTCCGCCGGACGTCATGGGTGATCACGTAATTCTTTTGACAGAAGTATTACAATCGCAAGGCCGAAGAGAGCCCTTAGGTCTTAGACATGTCGTAAAATCAGTTAAAGGAGGTCGCGGTCATCAGACGATCAATGTATGGTGTTGTGCTTGGAAATCTTAACCGCATCGTCCTATTGTAACCGCTGTAACCATACGGGGACATGCGACGGTCGAAAGGTGTACAGTAGATCTAAGTAAATGATGTCATCGTCTCCAATTACCATGCAGCCACATCAGCTAGTCTAGTGATATGTTTAGAAATACTTCGAGCACAGCACAATTTTGTGTTCACATTCGTCGTAAAAACCGTACAATATCAAATGTAACGTACGATCTTTTTCAAATATTTCCTTGCATTTATATCCTGGTTAAATAAAGGATTCTCAGAATAAAAACTCATCTCTAAGAAACTAATTAAGGTGAACTTTTATTTGGAAAATATATTTGTTGATTGATTATGAGCTGCAGTGACAGGTTAGTGTGGCTTTTTTTAAAAGATAGCCGTTTGTTGTTTTACCAACTTGAAATTCTCACAAGGCAGTAATATGGCTGTATCTTTTGAACATTTGTCGCTATTGTTTACATATATTGACTAATTTCTAATGATGTGCCAACATAGTTAACAAATAGTTTCCAGATTTTTTTGTCCGACGTGTTACCATTTTTAATTTCTGGGGAAAAGTATTTTTATTGAAGAAAGCATAGTTATAGATTGATTTAAATCGAAGATGATTGTGTCCTGATTTATACATGCCGCAATTGATCTGAAATTGACAAACAACTGAAAAATATTTCATACAAGCAGTATTCAGAGAATTTAATATTATTCAACCTGAAATGATGAAACGTTATTCTTAATTTAAACAAGTACCTACGACCAACAGTCGATTATGAATATTTCTCGTATAAATTCGCGTTTTTATATGGTTTGGCTTCAAATAAACTTTTGTAGATAATTACATATTAACCAACACACCAGCAAAACTCTTCTTCAATTAACCAATATACCATCTTCAATTATCCATGTCTTTGGGAAAAAATGAAAATTCACTAAAAATTATTTAACCGTGGACCATCATTGTTATAAGAGGCAAATACGAAGAACACAATACAACTTCATCTGAAACAACCGACACTTGGCAAGAGTTTGCCTCCTTTGAAATCAAAGAGCCATTTAAAAGATTTTTTTCATGAATGAATTTATTTTCTATTTAACATTCATAATTAATGAAGATCAAGACAAAGAGGTAGCGCAAAGTGCAACGAAAATCGTTTACTTAGTGTGGGATGATCAATTTAAAATTCATTCAATTCATTCTCCAAAAACACGAACATTCCATACGACACATGCTTACAAAAAATACCTTATAATCATAGCAAACCGACATACACAATCATAGACAACCATCTTACGGTAACTAGTTTAACACCAGTGAAACCGTCAGCAGTTGATACAAACCAATGCCGGCCATTCACAGATGTGGGGTATGGTCTTAGCCTACGCTACCTCCTTTTATTAAAATTACCATGGGAAAAACTGAAATCAGAGAGATGGAAATTTTTCAAAAGTTGGCAATTTGTTAAAAAAAGCAATATTTTTTTTTCAGAAAATGACTAAGAGATCTATCTATAATTATTGGAAACATAAGTATAATTGAGAACAAATGGTCTTTAAGTCATTTAGAAAAAAAAAATGTAGAAGTCCTTATGTTGTCTTTGCTGCAACCATTGTCTCTTGCAAACAAAAGTCCGTGACTTTAATGTATCTTCATAGACTGGAGAGTCTTGTAAATCACCCCTAGTGTGGTAGTACACGGTAAATGATTTTTACGAGCAAATTCTTTCAGTTTTTTTTCTTTTATTTTGGTAATAGGTTCAAACACTTTTTTACTTTATGTCTCTATATTTCAGAGCTGTTAAGTTAAATATAGACTGTATTCACCAGATTCCATGACCTCAGCTTACATAAAAGTCAAAGAAATGCACTTTTTCCGGCATTTTGTTTTAAGCATATGTATGAATTGTTTTACAATTTCTTTTTGATTAGATACAGTTGTGTTTTGTTTTTATGAAATTATAGCATAAATTTACATTTTTCATGTGTTAAAATTTGCAGAGATATTAAAAACTCTTGAAAACCCCCGGGCATTTAACCATTTTTTGAGTCTCTGCCAATGACCCTAAATTTACTTAAAACGTTTGACAGGTGGATTATCAGTTATTGTAATGGTTCCCTCTTATCTGAGATAATTTCATTTATTTTTCTTAACAATTTATACTTACTTTGTAAGAAGAACAGAAAAATGTAGTCAAAGTATATTTATTTTCTTTTTATTAGATTTTGGCCTTGTTTTTTTTTATTTTTTAAACAAAAATAGATATCCAATTTAGTTTTTTAATTACATCAGAAGCAATAAATAATCTAGATAAGTTTGTGTATATTTGAGAGTTAATGACATGTTTTGATAAAACAATAATGTAAAGTAAATTACATTTATATTGCAAATACATAAAGCTTTGTTCCCAGTGTTTTGAGTTTCAAAATATAAATTTCATATGAAACTACAACCATTATCTTAAATGTCAAGAGAAGAGCTAATTTTTGGGATGATAATTGAGTAAACAATATTGCATTAATTTAATTTTCATAGACTATCTTTTACCATATTTTGGACTGATTGTCCATATGTGGGAAAGCAGTAGTCGGTTGGACCCAAAAGTCATCCTGTGAAAGTTTCATGACAATCCATACATATCTGTGAACTAAATTTCATGAATGAGATCGAATCAAATGCCTTTCAACATTTTCAGGGAGATTCTTCCGATTTTAGAAAGCAAAAATCATTATGACCATTATCATCGACTTTTACACGTATGTATAGAAAAGATGACATTGCTTTCGCTTTTGTGGCCTTTGGCTCAGGTAGCCAAATGCTAATGCCTTATAGGTCAGGAATCACTATGTGATTATAACATACTAATTCTTAGAGGTAAATGCCTGTGTGATCGCCCAGGTGATCATTTACTTGGGCGTGACCCTACCTCCTAAAATAATACAAATTCAATAAAAGTCTAGTACTTAAGAGGTAGATGAATGTGATCGGTGATTTTTACCAAAAAAGTGATTGTGAACATAACCAGAGGCGATCACACACACTAAAATTGTACAAAATGGGATATTTCACATTTAGGCATACTTGTATAAAATAAGCGGTCTCCCATGGGGAGAAGACTCGCTTTGGTGTGTAAGAGGGAGCACAGACGAAACCGAGTCATATGAGGGAGCAATCGTACGACCGCAAGTAGCTCGGTCTTGCATAATGGTCTAGCGATAAATTAAAGCTTTGTATTTAGCATGGCGTACACCTGCTCAGGGGCGGGGTAGGTTGCTACTTGAAATAGTAGTCGGACTTGCAAATTGGGAGAGGTCTATCCACTTGCATAGCCCTGCAATATATCGGTAATTCCTGATCTCTGTCGGAAGCGAGCTCGGCTCGACTCTCGCACAGAACAAAGAGACCTGTCTTGGTAAAGGCAACAGACCCGAGTCATATGAGGGAACAATCGTACGACCGCAAGTAGCTCGGTCTTGCATAATGGTCTATCGATAAAATAAAGCTTTGTATTTAACAAGGCGAACACCTGCTCAGGGGCGGGGTAGGTTGCTACTTGAAATAGTAGTCGGGCTTGCAAATTGGGAGAGGTCTATCCACTTGCATAGCCCTGAAATATATTGGTAATTCCAGATCTCTGTCGGAAGCGAGCTCGGCTCGACTCTCGCACAGAACAAAGACACATCTCTTGGTAAAGGCAATAGAGCAGGCTGTCCAGTTATAACGTTGCGGAGGGTCAATCCGTATTTTCGGAGAAGACCCATTTTGACCCAATAGGGCAGCCCTGTAGCAACCATTTATGTAATAAAAACGAGAAACGTCATAATTATTATAAAACTCGTTGAGATGACAAATTTCGTATTACATTTCAGCTAGCAACCAGAAATGTAATAAAATCGAGAAATGTAACAAAATTACCAAACTATGACATTTTACCGAACTATATGAAATTCAACCTTTGTCAGAAATGATGATACTAAAAATAAACAGATACTGCAATAATCGACACTATGACGTTAAGTGTATTCTTTTAAACACTTTGAAATTCGACCATATTTTGGCTATATTGAATTGTCAGCACCCGATGTCTATCTTCTATTTTGGTAAATATGAAATACTGAACTGGAGCATTTATTTTTGATATGAAATATTTTTCTAAATGTTTAAACATACATATTAGAATGTATTACATTTCTCGATTTTGATACAAAACTTGTTACTACCTATCAACGAGAAATGTAATAAAATCGAGAAATGTAACAAAATTACCAAACTATGATATTTTACCAAACTATATGAAATTCAACCTTTGTTTGATATTATGCTACTAAAAATAAACAGGTACTGCAATAATCGACTCTATGACGTTAAGTGTTATGTTTTCTAAACACACTGAAATGCGACCAGATTTTGGCTATACTAAAACTGTCAGCGTCCAATGTCTATCTTGTATTTTGGTACGTGTGAAAATACTGAATTGAGCATTACGTTTTTGCATAAGACACTTTCGTTATCATTAAAACATAAATTTGAGATTATTACATTTCTCGATTTTGTTACAAAACTGGTTACTTTCCATCAACGAGAAATGTAATAAAATCTAGAAATGAAACAAAACTACAAAACTTTGACATTTATCTTTTATATGAAATTCACCCGTTGTCTGATATTCTGATACTGAAATTAGAAAGATAATGTCACTATGACGTGTATTGAAGTCCTTTTCACACTTTCAAACTTGGACCAGGTTTGAAAATTATTACTGTTGTCTTTATTTGAATTGGTAATGTTCAGTGTCTGTATTGAATTTAAGTATTCGCTAAGAACTGACCTGAATGCTTTTGTTTGATTTTCTGACAAAAATATCACTCCATCAATGGTTTGATATCGTGAACCTATGTGGGCGAGCAGCTGGAGGTTCGTTTAGGGTGTTGTGGTAGTACTGGTATGAGAAACAACATCAACCAATGGCTAGGAGCAATTGAAAACGGCGTTAACCCCAATACACTTAGCTTTTAGTTTGAGTATAAGCTACGTTCTTCGGCGGAAATGTACATAAAAAGGCCTCTCTTACAACCGGTTGTGAGTGCTCCTGTCTGTGGTCTGCTCGCGGTCTGCGCTTAAAACGTAGGCATAGTCGTACGATGCACGCACATGCAACGTGCGATCTTGGTAGACGCAACCACGACGCTGACTGCACACAGCAAAGAATGGACCGGACAATTCATTGACCTTCTTAAAACCTGTCGAGCGTCTTTATAAATCATACGTTTTAAAACTCTCCAAAGATGCAAGATTAAGAAAAACGCACGGCGGGTTGTAAGAGATACTAAAGTGTATTACATTTTTCGGTTTTATTGCAAAACGGGTTGCTACCTACTGACGAGAAATGTAATAAAATCGAGAAATGTAATAAAATAAGCAAACAACTACATTTCAGATAATTACATCGAACCATATTTTCGTTTTTGTTCTTACGGTAAAGCTTATTTTTATTTTAGAATTTTGTCATAAGAACGATTAGTCAAGTCCTTTTATGACTTTTCAATTTTTTACCACAGCCACATGATTATTATGACCCCATTCAGAAATGTAATAAACTCGAGAAATGAATACCAAACTGTGACATTTTTGCACTTCGATTCAGTAGAAGACACTTTTTGAAACAGAAAGATATCCAAAAACAAGTTTATTACATTTCTCGATTATATTACATTTCTGGTTGCTAGCTGAAATGTAATACGAAATTTGCAATCTCAACGAGTTTTGTAATAATTATTACATTTCTCGTTTTTATTACATAAATGGTTGCTACACAGCCCTGCAAATAATCGGTATTTCCATCTTGAAACTGTGCCGACCTTGTTCGTCGTTAGTTACAAGGCTCTTTCTTAGAATCGGGTTCGGCTCGGTACTAAGGCAGGATACAGAGCCCTCTTTTGGTAAAGGCATTCGATTGAGTGTCTCTTTATGTGACAATTTTTATTTTTCACACTTCTATAGGAGTTGGGCTCGGCTTGACACTTAGGAAGAAAGAGATCTAATTTTTGGTTAAGGCATTCTAGTGCGCTATCCTGGACTTAAGGCGATATATGCACAAATTGGTAGAAATCACAAAGTGTATCTTTTTAGGTAAAAATCACAAAGTGATCCTTAAAGGTTGCATTACAGTGATTTCAGGTGTATAGTTGGTTTGACGGAGAGCTTAAGCTGTACAGTCGACACCCTGACTTTAGGTCTCGAGAAACGAAACAATTTACCGAGTGAGTACTGAGGGCATTCTCGCTAGACCTGCAAGTGCCTCGGGCTTGCACAAGGGTCTAGCGGTAAATAAGGGCACAGGCAAGGGAACATTTATACAAAGAGAGTACAAGAGGGCAATGGTTGCTGGATCTGTGAGTGGCTCGGGCTTGCACCAGGGTCTAGCGGTAAATAAGGGCACAGGCAAGGAAACATTTATACCGAGAGAGTACAAGAGGGCAATGGTTGCTAGATCTGCGAGTGACTCGGGCTTGCACAAGGGTCTAGCGATAAAAAAGGGCACGGGCAAGGGAACATTTATACCGAGCTGTGATCGAGAGGTCGCTAGAACGCAAATGGCTCGGGCTTGCTATATGGTGTAGCGATAGACGGCCTGGCGACCAGACGGTGTCGGATGCGAATATAACTGGCTGGCCTGGTGACCCGGCGGTGCAGGATGCGAAGATAACTGGCTGGCCTGGCGACCCGGCGGTGCTGGACGCGAAGATTACAAGCTGGCCTGGCGACCCGGCCTTGCTGGACGCGAAGATTACAAGCTGGAAGGCGACCCGGCCTTGCTGGACGCGAAGATTACAAGCTGGCCTGGCGACCCGGCGGTGCTGGAGCTGAAGATTACTGGCTGGCCTGGCGACCCGGCGGTGCTGGAGCTGAAGATTACTGGCTGGCCTGGCGACCCGGCGGTGCTGGACGCGAAGATTACTGGCTGGCCTGGCGATTCGACTGCTGTTTGGGGTAAAGATGAGATGTTGACAAATGCTTAGCGAGACAATCCCGAATGGCCACGGAGGTGAGGTAGAAGATTTCTTAGGCCCCATCTCAACCTCTCTGTTCAAAGGACAGAGCTGCTGCTTCCGTCTTCGTAGTGGCATGATTCCCGTCCCAGAGCAATGATTCGATAGCGTGATAGAGAGATGCTCGAGTGGATGGTGAATTAGATATTTCAGGATATGCTGGTTGGTGGTTTGAAGCGGTGACGAAAAGGATATCGACGTATACCTGGCGTTAGTGGTAAAGTATGCGATTTCTTAGGCCCCATCTCAGCTACATTGTCAGAAAGACACTGCAGCTGCGTCCGTCTTCGCAATGGTGTTGATCCTATCTCGAGTCAGATATGTGATGGCGTGGTTTTTGTCGGTGCAGTCGAAAGTAAAATTCGCAGCCAAGTCAAACTAAGTGAAAAGTGGATGGAAAACTGACAAAGTCCAATTTGGACTTTAGTCATTTTCTTTCAGTTTGGACTTAGTGTACTTTTTAATTATTGTGAAGTTCTTTTTATGCATAGGTTTTTGCAGACAATGACAAGTTTGTAGGTAATCAAGGTAGTCGAACTTAGGCAATTTCTGAGAAAATTGTGGACTTCGTGATTTTTTTCAACATGATAAAAACTTGTGGTAAAATAAACAAAGTCCACAATTTCACTTTTTTCAGAAAATCAAACAGACCTTTTCAAAAGATATCGTGGACTTTTCAGCAAAGTCAATTCTTGTTGAGAAAAAGTCCACAATATTTCTTAGTTAATTTTTCGTGAAATCAAACTTAATTTTACACAAAGTATTGTGGACTTGGTTTTTTTCAACATGCTCAAAGCTTGTTGTAAAAAAAAACAAAGTCCACAATATAACTTAATGATTTATTCAGAAAATCTAACTTAGTTTTTTTCTGGGATATTGTGAACTTAGTTAATTTTTCAACAAAAAAACTAAGTTCACAATATCCCGTTTTTTTTAAAGTCCACATGTTTCTATTTTTAGATAGCCAATCAGAAGATTTCTTTTTAGATGTTAATGATCACATTATTTTCTATCCTTAACTGCTTAGAAATAAAGTGAGATTGAACCTCTAAATATTACGTAGCGATCACACTCGTTTTTTCAAAAGCAAAACGCAATGATAAATAAATTATGTTCACAAAAAAACTTAAATTCGAAAATGAACATGGTTTCCTTAGGACATTTCGGACTTAGTGTGTTTTTCAACATCTGTAAAACATGTTGAAAAATAAATTAAGTTCGAAATTTCCTATTTTTTTTTTAAGTTCCATTTTTTTATTTATAGCAGCCAATCATATAATGTCTTTTATCATCCAATTAAAATCTTTGATACTTTTTTAGATGACGTCAGAGCGCGAGCTAGTCGCATGCAAACTTGTTTATTTCCGTTAATTTTGTCCTTCAATGACAATTCTTGGCAAGAAACTTGTTATTATGACGTCATAGCGCGAGCAATATTATTTCAATATATTTAATGCAGTCTGATTGGTCAGTTGTGAAGACTGCGAAATCCCAGCAATCTCATTGGATTAGGCACGGCTTTGGCAGTATATAAGCAGGAAGTTCTTGGAGTTTTTCATCAGTCTAGCTCGAAATCCAACACTATTGACATCGTATGGCTTCCAAAAGGACAAAGAGAGTGTGGGTGGGGGACGAGCCCATGGAAGTGGAAGCCGCAAAAAACGGATTTGGTATGTTGAATTTAGTATTTATTTTTTTCTTCTACCTAAAACACAGTAGAACATTGAACAGAAAGAACAATGGAAAATTAAAAAGTGAATATATATGTTTTCACAATTTGAACCATTTTTAGGTAAGATCGCTCTTAGTATACAAATAGACACGGTACTTTTTTGTGTCAATGGGATTTGGTTTTCTTAGCACGCATCTAAAAGATAATCGAATTCGAGGCATATTGAAAAAATCGTCCACAATATAACTTTGTGAACTAAGGGAAAATCGAATAATAATTTTATCAGAATGCTTTCGGTCTTAGATAAAACATGTGATATTGACCCCTAATTGTAGGCTGCGATCACATTTGATACTTGTCACGAAATTGAATGCTTATTGGGTATTGTGGACTTGGTTTATTTTTTAGCATATTGAAACCTTGTTGAAACAATAAATTAAGTTCATAGTTGAAAAATATCCAGAAAATCGACCTTAATTCTTTTACGGGAAATATTAATTTCTAAATTATAGGTAGAGATCACCTTTGATGCTTCCATTAAATCGAACTTTGAATGTTTAGGGGATATTTCGGACTTCGGTTTTTTTCAGCAACTCAATAAAACTAAGAAAACAAGTCAGGTAATTGAATTCATTTTTACGGAATATTGTGAGGTTATTGTGTTTTTTTCAACATGTTTAAAGTGTGATTTCCACCTCTTATACGTAACGATCACATTACGTCAATTTCAGAAAAAATCAAATTTGTGGACTTCGTTTCTTTTTCAACATTTATGAATTTGTTTCTACTGAATGTTACATTTAAGTGACAATTGTGTCCATCTCTTTTTTATTTACGGCTTAGGTTAGAGCCGTAGGCAAATTCACATTTGATCACAAACTACAAAAATGAATATGTGATCATTTACTTTTAATACTATGTTTACTTATATGGTACATTTTAATCGTGTTTTTTTTATAGAACATTGCGCCCGTATACAGTTTGAGTGAGGAGATGGAGGAGGATGAAATTGAGGATAGGGTGCGAATTTATTACATACTTTATCAATATTGCTATAAAAGTGTGGCATATTATTAGTGTTTGGGGCACATTTTCATAATTTTACTGGAATGATATATCTGATAAGCAAATAAAAATCCTACAAGAATGTCTACTTCTCTTGACACTTTTTAAAGGTACATGTTGGCAGAGTTTCCTATTAGACTTAAGCTCGTATAACTATATTATCCTTTGTGATCACGTCCAAGTAATTGATCACATAAGCGATCACAAAAGACTTTACTTCTAAGATTTAGTAAGTTATAATCACATAGTGATTTCTTACCTATAAGACCTATCAAAATTTTGCTACGTATTCTAAATAAAACTCCCAAAGTTACTTTTGGTAGATAGAGTTGTAATAATTTACTTCAAGTAGCTGGTACGTATATAACCTGTTATCATTCTTTGTCTTATAGATGCTTTCTTTTTTAACAGAATATGGACAGAGAAGATTCGAGAGATTCGGGAGACGGGGAGGAGGAGAATAATATTGATGTGATGGTAAGGAATTATTTATGGAATATGTTTAAAAAAAAAAACCTTGTTCAGGCTGTAGACAGTCTTCCTTTTTTTCTTTTTTTTTTTTTGCATATCTAATTTCAGCTTCTCTGTGTTCTTTCTTTTAGGATTGTTAGGCTATGGAACGCCGTGTAATAAATTTAGACAAGAAGAGGAGAGTGATGGTAGCATACAACAATGCACCAATGATTTAAAACAACGAGAGGCGCCACTTTGTGTGGAGAAAGGGAAAAAGATACAGATTCTCCCTCCTAAATGATAGGCAAACATTAATGGTATAAGACATACAATTGCTATATAATTACAAGTTTATTTTTTTACGATTTAATAAATTTGCAAGAGATCACTTCTCTGTTTCTTTGTAACACATAGAGTTTATCTACAATTTCACAAAACGTCATGTTTAACTGTAAAAGAACCTCAAATAAAACGAATAAGTGCAATATTTTGTAAATGATGTGTAATTTACAGATGGTGTTATAGATCCTCAGATGGATAGTTGATTTCAAGAATGCAGTAGATATTTCCCTAAAAGTCGCATTAGAATATAAAAAAGGTATTATTAAAGTTATCGTCTTTGAATATAAAATATGGTAATTGGACAATTAGTTGAGCATCCAGTCAGACTAAGAAAGAATTCACGTCCATTTTTTCAGCACCAAATTAAGACAGTAATACCTGCCGATACGGCAATAGATGCAGAAATTGATCTGAGAGGGCCAGTTGACAAGCGTCTGACCACTTACAAAAATAAATTTCATCCATCCAGCCTGATTTTACCGGATATTGATTAGACAGGTATTTTATTTATTTTTTTTTTGAAAATGATTGTGAAAGAAAGGTGCAAGTGTGTGTTTTAGTACACAAAAATCAAGGACTTTAATTCAAGTTAAGGTTCATGTAAAGTGTTTGAGAACCAATATTAACAAAATATCCCTTTTCCACAATAGTTTTGCTATTCCGTTATGAGACGGGGCCTCTACCGTGGTGCAATTGTTTGTGCTTATTAACAGCTTCAATTTTTGAATATTGTTTAGCTGGGTAACCTGTTTTTTCGTTGTAAAAAGAAGCAACAAGAAAGTGTGTTAAAAGTCTTTACATGAAATTATTAAAGAAAAATTCTTATGTGTTTTCAGAAGAACGATGTTCCGCAATACGGTCACCATTGACAATGGAACCAGGACTGGAAATGTTTCCAAGTAAGAAAGAATTGACAAAATTTTTGATTGTCACAAATGTTTTATGAAACAAAAATATATATCTTACATTACTTTGTAATATTCTTCACAACATATGAACACAATAGATATTGATAAAATGATGCAAAAGCGAAGAAAAACTTCAACGACTCGATTCAAGCATTCTGTTTATTTAATTCAATTAGTTTTTTCAGAAGCAAAGGATCACAAGATTTTTTATTTCGTATTGAACTTATTTAACGAATAAAAAAGCTGTGTTATTTAAAGCCTCTTATCTAAAGGTAGCAATCGCATGTTATTATTGACCTTTAATCATCAACGCATAATAAAATTATTACACGAATCGTGAAGGTTGTCAATTGATTAATATTTAACTCTTTTTTTTTTTTATCTCCTTTAGTGGATGACCTATGTGATAGCGATAGCGATGTAATGATAATTAGTAAGTATTATTAAATATATGCTAAGCTTACACCTCACTTTCGGTCAGGAGTTGCGAAAACTCGGTTTCGGCCTGTGAAGTAAAGGATCACAGATTTCTATTGCTAATTCAACAAATCAAATAACGTAACAAAATGATATTTTGCTTAATAGTGCGAACTATGATAGTGACAGACTTAAACTTTTCTAGATAGAAGCATCTTAAATTGCAATCTTATATACCCGTATATTTTAGAAGTAAAGCATCACATATGATTTTCGTCGCATAGTAAAAACTTATAAGAAAAAGGCAATGTGATTATGGACCTTCAAAAAAGATGTGTTTTTTTGTCATTAAGAAACTAATAAATGGCAAATTCAATAATGTCTCCTACAGGTTCTTCAGATGAATCGTTGGATACTTCTTCGGAGTCGTCCGTATCAGTTACCTTGAGTGAAGAAGATACGAGTGAGATTTGTTGTTTAATAACATTTTAACGAATATGATAATTATCAAGACTGATATAACAGGTATTGTATTTTATCAATATTTTCTTTTCCACTAATTTTAAACTAATACATAACCTATTTTCTCTTTGAGGCGATGGTGACAAACAATTGCCGTTCACAAAAGAGTATAGGAGAATGAATGAATTTAGAATTAATTTCTTGTATGAATGCGACTTACCTAGGTACTTAAAAATTGTAAAAATATTAAAGATCAAGCTAATTTAACTTACAGTTATCAAACTTAAGCACTTAATTGTCTAATTAGTTTTTTTTAAATTTGTTTCGAAGTATAGGATCATATATTTTATTCTTGTCATCAATGGAAGTTATTAGAACACAAACATGTGATTATAAACCTCTAAATTAAAAGAAGCGATTAAAGACCTTTAAACCAATGAAAGAATTATCGATTAAACGTTTTGAAAAATAAGATCTTTGTCACTTTGTATGGTCAATTTGACATTCAACAGTTTTAATGTCATAAAAATATAATAACAAACATATGGATATAAATTCCATTCTGTCTTTTTCAGCCGAAAGTACAATATCACACTTGAAAGACTTAGATATCAGTAAGTATCGTTTTCATTAAATGTCGGCTAGCTTAATCAGTAACGCGTTTAGAAATCAATCCATGGATCAGGAGTTCGAACCCCGGCCAAGCCAAATCTGAACAGACATTTGACAAAGTCGTTTGACAGGAGCCAGTTTTCACACAAAAGTCGGAAAAAGGATAAGTAGTATACCTGAGAGGGATAGGTAATTTGTGACTCGGAAGAAATGTAGTCGTTGTTTAAATGAGAACAAACAAGTTTAAACCTTACTAGATACAGGCATTTTAAATTGCAATCTTATTAATACCAGTATAATTTCAGATATAAAATATCTCATTTGCTTTTTCTTACACAGCAAAAACTTATAAGAAAAAAGCAATGTGATTATAGACCTCTCCAAAGGAGATGTAATCACATGTGATAAAAATGGTTACATGTTTAATGTGCAAAGTTATCTCAATATTTATGGATTCTTGGAGGGTTTTTTTGTTAGTGATTAATGAACTGATCAATGACAAATTCAAAAATGTCTCCTACAGGTTCTTCAGATGAAACTTCAGATAGTTCCTCTTCGTCGTTTTCAACTACATTGGGTGAAGAGGATACGAGTGAGTATTATTATTTAATAACATTTAAGTAGTATACATAATTCAATAATGATTTTGCTATTTTCTTCTTCAGCTGATAATGACACATTAACTTTGAATGTGCCGAATGAGACAAGTATGAATATAAAAGTATAAAAGAGTATACGAATATGAATAATTTAGAAATGATTTATTGTATCAAGTGATGTACCTAGGTAATAAAAAATGGTAAAAATATTGAAGAACTAGCCAATTTATTTTGAATTTATCAAACTTTTGTTCTTAACTCTCATTCCAGTCTTTAATTTGTCTAGAGGTAAAGGATCACACTTTTTTTTCATTGGTGTAACATTAATTTATCAGAAACAAAACAAAGTATTTGTAGACTTCTTCATTGATGGACCTGATCACGTGTTATTATTTACCTTTAAATCTATTAATTTTTTTTTTTGATGAACTGATTAATGATCAACACCATTTCTTCAGCTTCTGCAGTCGAATTTTCAGTAAATTGAATCTTGATCAAACTTAAGTACTTTACTCTTATATCAGTTGTCTTATCAATTCTTAAAAATTCGATTATGAAATTGTGAATATTTAATTAAAGAAGAACACTGTAAATTTTATCTTCTTCAGCCGATGAGTCTCAAACAGAGCGACAAGTTATTAAGGAAGAAACCGCCGGCCGAGGTTACGTTGAAAGTAAGAATACTTTTCGGATATTTTTGGTTAAACTCAACTCTAACACTTAACATATCGCGATTAATTATCATTATTTTATACAGTGCTAAATGAATTAAGTCATGTAAAGGATCACTTTGTTAGTAAAAAATATTGAAGGACTGGCTTTTTTGACTTGAACTCATCAAACTTGAGCATTTAAGTTTCAACACAGTTGTTTATTTCGTTTAGAGGTCAAGGATCACATATATTTTTTTTGGTATAACATTTACTTATCAGACAGAAAACAATGTGATTCTACACCTCTTAATTATTGGACGCTATCACATGTTATTATTGACCTTTTAATCAATTAAATAATCTTTTGTCTTTTCTTTTTTTTTTTTTTTTTTTTTGACAAACTGATTATTGATTAAAATCATTTCTTCAGCTTCTGCAGACGAATTTTCAGTAAATTGAATCTTGATCAAACATAAGTACTTTACTCTTATATCAGTTGTCTTATAAGTTCTTAAAAATTCGATTATGAAATTGTGAATATTTAATTAAAGAAGAACACTGTAAATTTTATCTTCTTCAGCCGATGAGTCTCAAACAGAGCGACAAGTTATTAAGGAAGAAACCTCCGGCCGAGGCTTCGTTGAAAGTAAGAATATTCGGATATTTTGGTTAAACTCTAACACTATCGCGATTAATCATGATTATTTTAGACAGTGCTTAATGAATTAAGTCATGTAGAGGATCTTTTTCTCAGTAAAAAATATTGAAGGTCTGGCTTTTTTGACTTGAACTAATCAAACTTGAGCATTAAAATCTCAACACAGTTGTTTAGTTCGTTTAGAGGACAAGGATCATATATATTTTTCTTGGTATAACATTTACTTACCAGACAAGAAAACAATCGTCGCTTTTCTACGAAAACCTCGTATCTGCAGCTTGTTTAAGGCTGCAGATACGTGGTTTTGGCAGAAAAGCAGCGCAATGTGATTCAAGACCTCTTCATTATCGGACGCTATCACATGTTATTATTTACCTTTCCTTTAAATCAATTCAATTATCTTTTGTCTTTTCTTTTTTTTTACGAACTGATTATTGATCAACATCAACTCTTCAGCTACTCTAGACGAAATTTCAGTAAATTAAATCTTGATTAAACTTAAGTACTTTACTCTTATATCAGTTGTCTTATATATTCTTTAAGATTCGATTATGAGATGGTAAATATTTTATTTAAGAAGAACAATGTAAATTTATTCTTCTTCAACCGATGAGTCTCAAACAGAGCGACAAGTGATTAAGGAAGAAACCGCCGGCCGAGGTTTCGTTGAAGGTAAGAATATTTTTCGGATATTTTGGTTAAACTCTAACACTAAACATATCGCGATTAATTATGATTATTATAGACAGTGCTTAATGAATTAAGTCATATAGAGGATCACTTCTTTTGTAAAAAATATTGAAGGTCTGGCTTTTTTGACTTGATCTCATCAAACTTGAGCATTAATATCTTATAACAGTTGTTTAATTTGTTTAGAAGTAAATGTTCACATTTATTTTTCTTTATAAAACATTCACTTTTTAGAAACAAATCAATGTGATCTTAAACCTCTTCATAAAAGGAAGTGATTACATGCAATTATTGACCTATAGGTCAATTAAAATAATTTCTGTTTCGTTTTAGTGAAACTTTATTAATCAAATTAAATATTGATCAAACTTATTTACTTTACTCTCATATCAGTTTTCTTATAATTTTTTTAAAATTCGATTAGGAAGTGGTAAACATTCAATTTTAGAAGAACATTGTAACTTTATTCTCCTTTAGCCGATGTTCGTAAATCAAGACGACAACTTTAAAGATGACATCGCCGACCGAGGTTTCGTTGGAAGTGAGGTTATTTTTTTGATATTTTGGTTAAACTCTAACACTAAACATATCGCGATTAATTTTGATTATTTTAGACAGTGCTTAATGAATTAAGTCACATAGAGGGTCACTTTGTTTATAAAAAATATTGAAGGACTGGCTTTTTAGACTTGAACTCATCAAACTTGAGCATTAAAATCTCAACACATTTGTTTAGGTCGTTTAGAGATCAAGGATCACATATATTTTTCTTGGTATAACATTAAATTATTAGGAACAAAAAAAAATCTTTTTCGTTTTTATGATTACTTGGTAAATGATCAATAACAATTCTTTAACTTCTACTGATGACACTTTAGTAATTTAATTGAATCTTGACCAAAATGAAGTACCTTACTCGAATATTAGTGAGTTGTATTATATTTTCTTTGTTTTGCAAAGCTAAATAGGGCTGCAATAGAGCTGTATGCCTTATCTCTTTCAGATGAAGGATCTGAGGATCTATTTAGTGAAGGAGAAGACGATTTGTTGTTTAAGTTAAATTCACATGTGCATAAGGTTAATAATTCGGTCAGTATTAAAGTTTGTTTGAGTGATATTGAACAGTAAAACAGGAGTTGATAAAGACTCATTCTCACATAAATTGAAAGGTTCAAAGGTAAAGGAAATACAAGCAATTATGTTAACGCGATATCAGCTGAATCTGTAATCATAACTGGAGTGAAACAGATAGAAATGGAGTAGGTAAAAGGTTATAGATATTAAGCGACAATTATATAACCATATCATTAATTTGATATAAAAAATGTATCCACGGGGAACAGACAGGATTTTAATAGTTCGACCAAAAAGTATCATTATCAAGACAACAACAAAAGTAATCGAAAACAATACAGTACGTTAAGTTTACCTAATTTTTCAAAGAAAAAAAAGCGGTATAGATCACACATGATTGTCTACCTTTAGGTGAATCGATTTGTGATAATAAGCCTATGAGTTTTTTTTGTTTTTTTTTTTAAAAAATCACATGTGATCTTATTCGTCTTAATTGAGTTTCCGTTTGGTAAGAGTTATGTTTATGGTAAGGGTTAGGGATAGGGTATCTTTTTGAAAGAGAAAAGGATGCTTATGATTACTTGTAGCACTATTTTTTTGGAATGTACAAGCGATTTAATTTTTTTTTCTTTTTGCAATTCTGTCAAAGCATTTAAGTACTTAATGTTTGCTTTATTTCTTTCATCGATCGTAAATACATTTCAGCATCTGAAGATGAATATAAAATTACAAAAGAGGATAGGAAACAGTTGCAGGAAGACGAGGAAGATGACAGGGAAGATTCCGAGAATGAAACTGGAGAGACGAAGAAACACAAGAAAAGATCAGTAAAGAAAACAGAGGAGAAAGGGGGGGAAGAAAGGATGAAAAAGAGGAAGGGAGGAGGAGAAAACGACATTGTCGTTTGGTATCGGGAGATACCGTAAGCAGTTGGTCAAGGGTTTTTTTTTCAGTGCTGTTGTTTATTGTAATGTTAATATCGATTATGAGTTCGAAGGCTCGACAATTATCTACAAAAGATTTGTACAGACTTGATTCATTGTTAAACTCTTTAACTCACGAGCGTAATACAACTGTTAGCCTAATTGACTTATGCCTATCTTCAAATGAGACAATACGATTAGAAAACGATACCAAGGATTGTTTTTTACCTTCATAACGTAGCTGTTCCATTTACTAAATTTATCACTTTCGCGATTTGCGATACCAGTTAATTAACCTTACCATTGCTTTTGTTTATGACTGTTTTCTTATTCTGTCTTATCTCATTCAAAATTTTTCCTTCGCGTGGTATCTGGTTTTGCACGGTACAAAAAACACACACACAAATTTTTATTTAAGAAAATGAAAAGGAAGAATTGCACGATAGAAGGATGTAAGGCAGTCGTGGCTAATTTAAAAAGACACCTGCAACAGGTCCATGCCATCGCCACTGATATAAAGAAGGACGATAAACCTAGAAGGCAGTACGGTGGGGTGAAGGGCTGCCCGATTTGCTCTTCGGAGACAATTCGGATGGACCTTCACCTCATCCGGGTCCACAAACTGGAGAAGTATGGTGAAGAATATAGCAGGAGGATGGAGGAGGCGAAAGGTGCAAAGGAGGCCCAAGAGGTTGAAGATATTGATAGAGCCCTCGAAGAATATAGGTGTGTAAAACACTTAAATCACTTTTAGAAGTAGTTAGAAAGTATTCTTAAGTCATCGTTTGCGGCATTGTTGGCGTGAATATCTTCCTCCCTAATTTAATTATTAAACAATCATGATTTTGTTTGGTAGCAACCAGGTATTTCATAAGTTATAAACACTGTTTGACTCTGTAGTTCTTATTTCTTTTCCAGTAAAACAATGAGAGGTAGAGCAACTGGAAATAAGCGCACAGCGGCCACAGCGGCTCATCACAAGTCTGCTGTAAAAAAATTCTTGACGTCGCTGAAAAAGGAAGATATTAAACAGCTGGCCCACATAGGGGCCAGTTGACCGAATGATGGAGGACAAATCGTGAGTGTTTATTTCCTTGGACAAAAATAAAAGATAAATGTTACATGAAGAAACAAATAACGCACGGTTAGGGTTAGGGTAAGGTTAATGGTTATAATTTGAACTGAAAAAAAGACAATAAACTCACACAAAAAAAAAACCCACAATTGAATTGACATCATTCAATAGGGAGGTCAATCCTCCGAGATAATTTGATTGAAATTTGATTTCCAAGTATTTTTGCATTAACAAGCCTAATGCAAGAATTTAAAATAATATCTTGTTTAATTCGATATCACGTATCATTTAATTTGTTTTTTTTTATTTTATTTTCAGACTTTCAGCCAAAAGTTTGATGACCTACGCACATGCGGTTGCAGCTTTCATAGAGTTCCTAGCCGGAAGCCAAAGATGGATCCGGCACATTGGTATAAATGTTTACGCGCTAAAGGAAATGGCAGAAACGGTGAAGACTGTTGGAAAAAGCCTCCGTGTGGACATTAATAAGGAAATGGTTGAGAGGTATGATAAAGCTACCAGTAGTAAATGAAAAACTAAAAAAAGAAAAAAAGAAATGTATGCAATTCAAATAAAATGTCTGAAACAGAATAACATTCTCATCTACGATGAAATTCTATAAAAGTAAAAATCACATGTTAAAGAAAAGAATAACGTGAAAAATAATTATTAATAAAGAATAAATTTTAGCAAATAAATCAAAATATCTTAAATAGAATAACATATAATTCTCATCTGCGACAAATTTCTTATGAAGTTAAAAATCCCCTGTGATAGAAACATTTTTACTATTTGGTAACAGATCACATGTGATTTGTAGCCTAAAATTTGTAGGGGCAAAATTCATGCTTCATGAATTTGTAACGCCAAAAATATTACGATTGCGTTATATGAACATTATATTTGAATATAATAAAACATTCATAAGAAAGGGTCAAAGCAAGAAGTAGGGTTGAAATCCACCAAAACAAAAAAGTAGAATGCTACTACATATTATTTAGAAACAAATCACACATGATTTTCTTCTAAATGAAAACGCTTTTGCGATACGGTAGTACAATGTCCATTCTCATAGTTTCATTTTACATTTTGTCTTTTAGACACGCAGATGGGAACTATGAACTCCCGGTTCAAGAATGGATGGTGGGGGCGTATATTGAGGAGGTGCCTGCCCGTTTGGAGGACATCTTCCAACGGGCAGAGGCTGAACCGCACACTCTACCGATGGCAGAAATGTATGAGGCAAGGAATATACTGGTCATACTGCTAATGATGACCAACGCAAGGCGCCCTGGCGAGATTGCGGCCATCCCGGTTAAAAAGATTAATGAGCTCGAGGTCCCAGAGGCGGAGGACGAGATAGTTGAGTTTTTTTGTAAGCATATAACATTGTAAGAACTGATAGCTTAATGATATATACCCTCTAAAATTTAAGATTACACTAACGGCTTGGGTAAAGTTTAGCAAAATTAAAGAATAATATTCAATAAAAACTAATACGTAATTATCTTAAGTGATTGAGACGTTATGCCTATCTGATAAAACAATATAATGTCAAAATATGGATATAAATGTGTCTAGTTGTCAAATAGGAATGCCGAAATAAAGCCTACATTATTTAAAAAAAAAAAAAAAAAAGTTACCGTCATCACAATATTTTAATCATTTTGCAGGAACCAATAGCGGAATATCAAAAAGTTTGATGATTTCCATGTCTATTGTAGGTTGCCCATCACAAAGAAGCAAAAAGTGGGAAGCCGTGCCCTTTCGCAATAAAGAACATGGTAATTTGGCTGAAACAGTTTGCGGACTTCCTGCGACCAAAGGAGGCAAAGACGCCGTATCTATTTACAACCGGAACAGGTGGAGAAATAGCACCGTCGGTATGTAACTAATTACACACTTTCATCTGGTAAATGTCACAATGGAATGTTCGATTTCAATTCTTCATTGGACGGTTCTTCAACAGTCTTCATTATAATGGTTTATTTACATGGTTTCCTCGTAAAACTTACGTGTGATGGGCTATGATTTCTAGTGCATTCATTTTTCTTGTTTACAAGTAAAATCTTATGCGATATATAACTTTTAATATGCAAAACATTTCTCAGAAAAATGGTCTAAGAGTAAGTGATGTTTAGATATGTTGTTTGTATGTTATGCAATCTTACTGATTTAAAAGCTTTACGATAGGTTGTATCGTGCCTAAGCGAAAAGATAAATGTATCATTTAAGCATGTTGGTATTTTCAATAAGTTATTATTATGTGATAAGTGTAAAAGTCGTAACACAGTGCTAAAGCCATATACCTTTTAGGTTTGGAATCACAATGTGATTCTTACCTACAAAATCTTATAGGTAAATTCGAATGTGATCGCCTATGTGATTCTATGTGATTCTTAACATAAGCGTGATCCTACCTCAAAGTCGGGTAGTCTATAAGTCGCAGTGATTAGACTCTTCAATAGTCCGTGAAACATGCCAAGTTTTTTCCTGAATGTTAAGTATGTTATCTTTCGAATTTTTTCTTTTGGCGATCATTAATGGTTCTTTTTTTACTTTTTTTAAAATAAAGCGTGAACCTTCACTTCTATGTTTTCCAGCACATGACCAAAACAGTATGTTCCGCAGGGAGGAAGTTTGCGAAGGAAAAGGGCGTCGAGCTTCCAGACCTCACTCCGACTATGCTAAGAAAGATGGCCGTCACGGAAGCTGGCCTTTCAAGGGAGGACCAGGCGGCTCTTTCGAGGCATATGGCCCACACACTTAAGACGGCCGACAAATACTATGACAAGGCAGACCAAAAACAGAAGAGGCACGAAGTACTTCAAGTCATTAGCAAGAGATATGCAGAAAAAGCAAAATCGGTCCAAAAGTAAGTATTTTATAAGCCGAGTATACAAGGAACGTAAGATTCAGGATCGATGATGTTGATGGCTCAGCGGGAAACGGTTGTAACTGTCTATATGTTTATAAGCAGTTACAACTGTTTCGCGTTAAACCATCAAAATGGTCGTAGACATGAAATGCCTCGTCATTGGTCTGCCTATGGATCTCTAAAATTTTATTCTGATTTATTTATTTAATTAATTTAAAAATATTTATTTGTAAATAATTTCGTTTTTATCATATTGAGGGTTCATTGCAAGACTGTACTAAGTGTATATAGAATGTATAAACACTTAGTACAGTCTTGGAATGAACCCTCGATATTGTAAAAATTCAATCTACGTAGTTTTTTTGAATTTTCAAAGGCAACTGTACATATAATTGTAAATATTTTCTTAACATGAAATTAGTGTGCTCACACTTAAAGTGACCATCTTGGAATTATAAAGGTTTTTGACACAGATTATACTTCAGGAATTCTGAATATAAACTGATTTGAAAACCCTTTTCTGAATTAACTATGTTTTTGCTTTTGTGAAAATGACATATCTGTAGCAATTGTTTATCGAATAAATTTTTTCCAAATATTTGTTTTATTTCTAAGACGGTTACTTTAGGTGTGAAGCTTATGTAAATATGCCAACTGTGATTTGTATAATAGTGTTTTTAATGAAGTAATTTAAGTTTGAGTCTTGCATATGTCTGTGATCTGTATATAGTTTTTTTATTCAATCATTTTCTGAGTTTAATAATAGTAGTGATTAATTGTATGCCCTGTTTCAGATGGTTTTAATATGTAAATATGTAAATGCATATAGATATATGAATATGTAAATATGTATATAGTTCTTTTTTATATAATATGCATGTGTCTGTGATTTGTATATATATTTTTACTTAATCATTTTCTGACTTTAAAAAATAGTATTGTTTTATTGTATGTCATTTTTTAAATGTTTTTTTATATATGTAAATATGTATATAAGTAGATATACGTATAAGTAAATATGTATATAGGTTTTTTTATATAATATGCATGTGTCTGTGATTTGTATATATTTTTTTTTACTTAATGTAATAAATGTAATGTTCTTACTTTAATAATACTTTAATAATAGTATTGTTTAATGTCATGTTTTAATTGTTTTTTTATATGTAAATATGTGTATATGTAGATATACGAATATGTACATATGTATCTAGTTTTTTTCTTCATATGATATGCATGTGTCTGTGATTTGTATATATTTTCATCATTGAATCATTTCATGTCTGTAGTAATATAAATATGTCACTATGTAAAGCTACTTTTCCTGTGATTTGTATACAGTTTTTTTTTTTTATAAAATCATTGCATTTTACTCTCAGTGTCATGTTAAAGTTTTTTATTAATTTTGATATTACTTCAAGTCATCAAGTCACCATTGTAATTTGTAAATACCTTTTATCGTTAATCATAAGCGCTTTTTTTACGTTCTTTCTTATGTAAATTGTTTACACTGATGTTTTTGTTATTGCCTGTGATTTGTACGTAGTTTTTAAGCACTAATTGCCAATTTAATTATATTTTAATAAAATTTATTATCTTTTCACTTTGCCTTTTTTAATTCCTTAAGTATAAGAAAAGGTTTCAATTAATGCAATCACATCCACGATTAGGTCAATACATACGTTAAAAAGATATCAACTTAAGTAAGTTTATGCAGTTTGTGCAAACTCTCTTAGGTTTTACTCTTTCATCTGGCCCTTTTATGCCTTTTCTTATAAATACCCTAATAACTCACAGCGATCTATTACATATAAAATACTCTTGAAAAACGAATACAACATCATGTGAAAATGCAAATTCAATCCATGTCCGCATTATAGGTAAAAACCACAAATATCGGGACTCATTACTACACATTGGTCAGGCCATGGGGGGCCTGTTGTTCGGACGGAAGTCTGAGACTCGCTCCGTTTGTAGAGAATAAATGCACAGAGCAATCGCATTTCTCGTGCATCATTGTGAATTCAATGTCCGATTAATAAGAAAAAAACACTTCAATAGTATTACAATACTATAATCTTGTGAACACAGGGGGGTTCATATTTAAGGTTGTGAATCCATTATCATTCGCTATTTGAACGCAAACCAAAACCATCGGCTAAATTTTCATACAATTCTTTAAATATTAACCTAGAAACGTTTAAGTCTTTTCACACTTAACTTTAAGGAGTAAAAATCACAGTGATTCTTTACCTCTAATTCACTTTTAGGACTAATATTCGTATCTAGGCGTATAATACGGCTGACAGCACACTATTCGCCTTAGAAGTAGAGAACGAATGTACAAAGCGATCCACGTCAGGATATATCACTTCTGCATTCGCACTTTCTTATGCATGATATGGAATTCATTGTCCGTATTTATAGGTAAAAATCACATTGATCGGTAATCACTATTTAACACCTTACATCCTCTAGGGAGCCGGTTCGGCATCGCTGGCATCGGAACTCAATGCTGGCCCGCTGTCCTTACCCTGCCGAAGTAACGTGCAAGGGGATAACTCAAGGCAGTGAACGGCTCCTCAGAAAATCAAAGATCGCAGCTGAATGTTCACGGGAGTAAGCCTCTCCGACACATTAACCTAGGGCTTCGACCATGGGGCTGATCCAAGTGATCTTGGTGCGCTCGAGTTTGTCCACACGAGCCCTCCAACAGTGCCGAGAACGGCAGGACAGCGGTAATGAGCGGCCGTGCAAGAGCGATTCGCGCTTTGCATGTGAACGTTTTATGCGAGGAGTAAAATTTTTGGCGCGACACTAGTAACTCGGCCCCTTGTGGGTCAATAGGGACAAACTTGGTATCTACGTGTTCGTCTTGATGAGTTCTACAATCGGGGAGAGTTTCAAACCTCCATCCCACCCAGAGGCTGAAAACGAGTTTTTTCATCCCTGGGAGGAAGGGTGAGGCTGGGTCCCTAGGTCTCACACGCGATCGCCCGGCACACTCGTTGGCTATGATCGGGGAGATCTTCGTGCCTCTCACCCTTTTTACATGTGTACTTCCTATGCCATTGGTGAAAACACTATCTCGGCTCCCTGTTGTGTTGGAAGTCTAAAACTCGCCTAGATTGTAGAGAAAGAAGGTACAGAGCGATCGCCGTCGAGATATGTCGTTCTAGCTTTATCACTTTTTGTGCACAGCCAAAAAACGTGAATTGGGCCAATGTTTGGGATGGAAGTCTGAAACTCGCCTCGATTGTAGAGAACGAATGATCAAAGTGATCCACGTCAGGATATATCACTTCTGTATTCGCACTTTCTTATGCATGATATTGAATTCATTGTCTGTATTTATAGGTAAAAATCACATTGATCGGTAATCACTATTTAACACCTAACATCCTCTAGGGAGCCGGTTCGGCATCGCTGGCATCGGAACTAAATGCTGGCCCGCTGTCCTTACCCTGCCGAAGTAACGTGCAAGGGAAGAACTCAAGGCAGTGAATGGCTCCTCAGAAAATCAAAGATCGCGGCTGAATGTTCACGGGAGTAAGCCTCTCCGACACATTAACCTAGGGCTTCGACCATGGGGCTGATCCAAGTGATCTTGGTGCGCTCGTGTTTGTCCACTCAAGCCCTTTTACATTCTCCGAACGGCAGGGCTGTGGTAATGAGCGGCCGTGCAAGAGCGATTCGCGCTTTGCATGTGAACGTTTTTTACGAGAAGTAAAATTGAGGGCGCAACACTAGTAACTCGGCCCCCTGTGGGTCAATAGGGACAAACTTGGTATCTACGTATTTGTCTTGATGAGTTCTACAATCGGGGAGAGTTTCAAACCTCCATTCCACCCACAGGCTAAAACCGAGTATTTTCATCCCTGGGAGGAAGGGTGAGGCTGGGTCCCTAGGTCTCACACGCGATCGCCCGGCACACTCGTTGGCTATGCTCGGGGAGATCGTCCTGCCTCTCACCCCTTTTACATGTGTACTTCCTATGCCATGGGTGAAAACACTATCTCGGCTCCCTGTTATGTTGGAAGTCTAAAACTCGCCTCGACTGTAGAGAAAGAAGGTACAGAGCGATCGCCGTCGAGATATATCGTTCTAGCTTTATCACTTTTTGTGCACAGCCAAAAAACATAAATTCGGCCTGTAGTTGGGATGGAAGTCTTAAACTCGCCTCGATTGTAGAGAACGAATGATCAAAGTGATCCACGTCAGGATATATCACTTCTGTATTCGCACTTTCTTATGCATGATATTGAATTCATTGTCTGTATTTATAGGTAAAAATCACATTGATCGGTAATCACTATTTAACACCTTACATCCTCTAGGGAGCCGGTTCGGCATCGCTGGCATCGGAACAAAATGCTGGCCCGCTGTCCTTACCCTGCCGAAGTAACGTGCAAGGGAAGAACTCAAGGCAGTGAATGGCTCCTCAGAAAATCAAAGATCGCGGCTGAATGTTCACGGGAGTAAGCCTCTCCGACACATTAACCTAGGGCTTCGACCATGGGGCTGATCCAAGTGATCTTGGTGCGCTCGTGTTTGTCCACTCAAGCCCTCTTACATTCTCCGAAAGGCAGGGCTGTGGTAATGAGCGGCCGTGCAAGAGCGATTCGCGCTTTGCATGTGAACGTTCCATGCTGGAGTAAAATTGAGGGCGCGACACTAGCAACTCGGCCCCCTGTGGGTCAAAATGGACAAACTTGGCATCTGTGTGTTTGTCTTGATGAGTTCTACAATCGGGGAGAGTTTCAAACCCCCATTCCACCCAGAGGCTGAAAACGAGTTTTTTCATCCCTGGGAGGAAGGGTGAGGCTGGGTCCTTAGGTCTCACACGCGATCGCCCGGAACACTCGTTGGCTATGATCGGGGAGATCTTAGTGCCTTTCACCCCTTTTACAATTGTACTTCCTATGCCATGGGTGAAAACACTATCTCGGCTCCCTGTTGTGTTGGAGGTCTAAAACTCGCCTCGACTGTAGAGAAAGAAGGTACAGAGCGATCGCCGTCGATATATGTCGTTCTAGCTTTATCAATTTTGTGCACAGCCAAAAAACATAAATTCGGCCAATGTTTGGGATGGAAGTCTAAAACTCGCCTCGATTGTAGAGAACAAATGTACAAAGCGATCCACTTCAGGATATATCCCTTCTGCATTTGCATTTTTAACGCATGATATGGAATTAATTGTCTGTATTTATCGGTAAAAATCACATTGATCGGTAATCACTATTATCACCTTACATCCTCTAGGGAGCCGGTTCGGCATCGCTGCCATCGGAACTCATTGCTGGCCCGCTGTCCCTACCCTGACGAAGTAACGTGCAAGGGAAGATCTCACGGTAGTGAACGGCTCCTCAGAAAATCAAAGATCGCGGCTGAATGTTCACGGGGATAAGCCTCTCCGACACACTAACCTTGGGCTTCGACCATGGGCTGATCCAAGTGATCTTGGTGCGCTCGTGTTTGTCCACTCGAGCCCTCCAACAGTCCCGCGAACGGCAGGACAGCGGTAATGAGCGGCCGTGCAAGAGCGATTCGCGCTTTGCATGTGAACGTTCCATGCCAGGAGTAAAATTGAGGGCGCGACACTAGTAACTCGGCCCCCTGTGGGTCAATAGGGACAAACTTGGTATCTACGTGTTTGTCTTGATGAGTTCTACAATCGGGAAGAGTTTCAAACGTCCATCCCACCCAGAGGCTGAAAACGTTTTTTTTTCATCCCTGAGAGCAAGGGTGAGGCTCGGTCCCTAGGTCTCATACGCGATCGCCCGGCACACTCGTTGGCTATGATCGGGGAGATCTTCGTGCCTCTCACCCTTTTTACATGTGTACTTCCTATGCCATTGGTAAAAACACTATCTCGGCTCCCTGTTGTGTTGGAAGTCTAAAACTCGCCTAGATTGTAGAGAAAGAAGGTACAGAGCGATCGCCGTCGAGATATATCGTCCTAGCTTTATCACGTTTTGTGCACAGCCAAAAAAACGTGAATTGGGCCAATGTTTGGGATGGAAGTCTGAAACTCGCCTCAATTGTAGAGAACGAATGATCAAAGTGATCAACGTCGAGATATTTCGTTTTTGCATTCTTACTTATAGTGCATCACGAGGGAATAATTGTCTGCATTAATAGGTAAAAACCACAATGTTTTTTTTTTTATGTTTAACTCTTGGAAACACATGAAAGCTCTATTTTACGATAGGAATCCATAATCCTTAAATTTTTAGCGCACACCAATAATTTCGTTCGGGTTCCCTTATTACTGAGCATTTGTTAACCTAGGAACGTTTAAGTCTTTTCCATTCAACTTTTAGGGATAAAATCACTATGATTATTTACCTCTAATACACTTTTTGAACTGAGGACTTATATTCGTATCTAGGCTTATAATACGGCTGACAGGGAACTATTCGCCTTAGAAGTAGAGAACGAGTGTGCAGAGCGGTTCCCGTCGAGATATAGAGGCCAATCACGCGTTCTTCCTATGCCATTAGTGAAAACACTATCTTTTCTCCCTGTTGTGTTGGAAGTCTAAAACTCGCCTCGACTGTAGAGAAAGAAGGTACAGAGCGATCGCCTTCGATATATGTCGTCCTAGCTTTATCACGTTTTGTACACAGCCCAAAAACATGAATTCGGCCTGTAGTAAGGATGGAAGTCTAAAACTCGCCTCGATTTGAGAGAACGAATGTACAAAGCGATCCACGTCAGGATATATCCCTTCTGCATTCGCACTTCTTACGCATGATAGGGAATTCATTGTCTGTATTTATAGGTAAAAATCACATTGATCGGTAATCACTATTTAACACCTAACATCCTCTAGGGAGCCGGTTCGGCATCGCTGGCATCGGAACTCAATGCTGGACCGCTGTCCTTACCCTGCCGCAGTAACGTGCAAGGGAAGAACTCAGGGCAGTAAATGGCTCCTCAGATAACCAAAGATCGCGGCTAAATGTTTACGAAAGTAAGCCTTTCCGACACACTGACCTAGGGCTTCGACCATGGGGCTGATCCAAGTGATCCTGGTGCGCTCGAGTTTGTCCACTCAATCCCTCCAACAGTACAGAGAACGGAAGGGCTGCGGTTATGAGCGGCCGTGCAAGAGCGATTCGCGCTTTGCATGTGAACGTTCCATGCGAGGTGTAAAATTGAGGGCGCGACACTAGTAACTCGGCCCCCTGTGGGTAAATAGGGAGGAAACTTGGTATCTACGTGTTCGTCTTGATGAGTTCTACAATCGGGGAGAGTTTCAAACCTCCATCCCACCCAGAGGCTGTAAACGGTTTTTTCATCCCTGAGAGCAAGGGGAGGCTGGGTCCCTATGTCTCACACGCGATCGCCCTGCACACTCGTTGGCTATGCCTGGGGAGATCTTAGTGCCTTTCACCCCTTTTACATGTGTACTTCCTATGCCATGGGTGGAAAAACTATCTCGGCTCCCTGTTGTGTTTGAAGTCTAAAAATCGCCTCGATTGTAGAGAAAGAAGGTACAGAGCGATCGCCGTCGATATATGTCGTTCTAGCTTTATCACTTTTTGTGCACAGCCCAAAAAACATGAATTCGGCCTGTAGTTAGGATGGAAGTCTAAAACTCGCCTCGATTGTAGAGAACAAATGTACAAAGCGATCGACGTTAGGATAAATCACTTCTGCATTCGCACTTTCTTATGCATGATATGGAATTCATTGTCTGTATTTATAGGTAAAAATCACATTGATCGGTAATCAGTATTTAACACCTAACATCCTCTGGGGCGCCGGTTCGGCATCGCTGGCATCGGAACTCAATGCTGGACCGCTGTCCTTACCCTGCCGAAGTAACGTGCAAGGGAAGAACTCAATGCAGTGAATGGCTCCTCAAAAAATCAAAGATCGCGGCTGAATGTTCACGGGAGTAAGCCTCTCCGACACATTAACCTAGGGCTTCGACCATGGGGCTGAACCAAGTGATCTTGGTGCGCTCGTGTTTGTCCACTCGAGGCCTCCAACAGTCTCGCGAACGGCAGGGCTGTGGTAATGAGCGGCCGTGCAAGAGCGATTCGCGCTTTGCATGTGAACGTTCCATGCCAGGAGTAAAATTGAGGGCGCGACACTAGTAACTCGGCCCCCTGATGGTCAATAGGGACAAACTTGGTATCTACGTGTTTGTCTTGATGAGTTCTACAATCGGGAAGAGTTTCAATTCTCCATTTCACCCACAGGCTGAAACCGAGTTTTTTCAACCCTGAGAGGAAGGGTGAGGCTGGGTCCATAGGCCTCACACGCGATCGCTCAGTTCACGCGTTGGCTGCGATCCGGAAGCTCTAAATGCATCTAACCCCTGTTGCATGTGTACTTGTTGTGCAATGAGTGAAAACGCGATCTCGATCCTTGGTTTTGTTGGAAGTCTAAAACTCGCCTCGATTCTAGAGATCTAGACTATAGAGCGATCCCTGTCGAGCTATATCGCCTTTACCTACACACGTTGGGTGCACAGCTCGGATACATGATTTCGGCCGGTGATTGATATGGTAGTCTGGAACTCGTTCCGGTTGCAGAGAACGAACGCAGAAAGCGAATGTTGTCGAGATATACAGCCCCTGCATTAGCAATTCTTATGCATCATAGGGACTTCGTACTTAGAGGTACAAAAATAAGAAATATCTGTCAGCAATACAATACTCTTGTTCGGTACCCGAGCGAGAATGCAGGGTCTTTGCACCGGTTCTTAGAAAAAATTTGTTATATTATTGTTCTTCTTGACGAGCTTTACAATCGAATAGACTGTCATGCTTCCAACCTCTTTACCAATTTAAACTGCGAACTAAGCCTTGGACATTGGGATTGAAATCGAATAACTTCAATTATATTGGAAAACGAGTTTACAGAGCGATTAACTATGACATATACTAGTCTAGCTTTCGCACTTCTAGTGCCTACCACTGCCAAAGCACAATTTCAGCCTTCGGATTAATGTTAAAAATATCCTTAATGATAGAGTTTGACTAGACAAACACGAGGATATCAAAATTATGTAAATCTGTTTACAACAACCTAAGAAAAAAGCATTAAAGTGAGCTCATATACGAGGGTAGAATCACGGTGATCATTTCCAAAAAAATCCTTTGCCTATAAGACTCCCACATTTTTTCAAATATTTTGGTGGTAGAAATCACAAATAATCAATTTTAAAAAAGTTGTGATCTGTCCTGATGATTTAAAAGTCATATTTAGAACATTATAGGTAATTTGTGATTCTAAATAAACTAACGACAAATACGGGTTTCTGAAAAAACAATTATAATTAGATTACAAAACCATTTATCATGGTCAAAAAATGATCCCGCTAATTTAAATACTCTCTGAGATCACACAACATTTACTTTAAGTCCATAAATCGAAAGGAAGAAGAAAATCTTGACGGAATATTTTGGAAAAAACGGAGAAAAAAATAGTTTCTCTTACTCGAAATTATAGGTTTAAATCACAAAGGATAAGTGAGTTATCGGATATTAAGTCTTACAGGTTGAAAAATAGTTATTTTCAATTGGAGGTGAATATCTCACAATACAAAAATCATTTTTCAGATGTCTTTAGAAAACACGAGTGAAAGTAGAAAGAGGAATTGGCCAGCTCAAACGCAGATGGGGCATTGTACATGGAGAAGTCAGGCTAAAGGCTTAAGCCAGAAAAGGTTTGCAAGTAAGAATTTTATTTTGGTATTGGATACAATTAATTGAGTAGTACTTGTCACTTTGACAATTCAGTAAATGAACTCAAGTTTTAAGTTATGGTGTGAATGCGCTGATCGAAAAAAAAAAAAAAAAATCAAAGAAGTCCATCACCAAGGTCAAAGGTATATGTGAAATCGTTATTTTTTCAAAGATTTCAAAGTTATATAGTCAAAATATTATCCATAAGCATTGACGGGTACAACTGCCATTTCAAGGAAAGTTTCAGATAGCTGCAAGGTAAAGTTTACAGCTCAATGTCTTGTAAATCCAGTTCTTTCTGAGGAGAAAATTTTGAAAGAAAAAGTTTACGACCTGATGCATGGCCGCACAACGGATACAGCACCGTGTTAATAGCCCCAGTGGTATTTTGCCAGGAGGACTTAAAAACAAGACTTTTAAAAAGGAATGATACATGTTTATAAATAATTTAGGACACCAGTTCGGTTTGAATGAAATTCACCCAAAAGTTATTGGGGAGATTTTAAAGAAATATTACGACCGGACGCATACACGCAAGGTGGACACAGTGCCATAAAATGTGTTCGTGCTAAAAACGAGAAATTGAATTGATGAAATGAATACCCCTTTGTCAACTCTTGCAATATGCTAGTTTGATATGACCTTTTACAAGATGAAATATAATGTATGGCAGTTACACCAGATTGGCCCTTGCAAGGTGCGGATTTGCTTTCAAAAGCTTATTCACATTAAGATTTAAAAAATAAGTATATGAATACAAACAAGCAAGCTGCACGCACCAAGAAATTTGCCGAAAAAATTTGAATTTGACAATTTTCTCTGTATGCCAGGGTTATTAATGCTTGTGGTGTGTTACACAACTATTGCTGGGAAAGAAACTTCCACACACTTGATATACATGGAGTTGGACAAAGAAATAAACCTTTTACATTTATAATGGACCCTAAATTGTTTGACTTACAGGAATTTCATTGTCAAAACTAATTTCTAAACACCATCAAATAACAATCAAACTAATCTTAGCGGCTCCCTGTATTCAGCAATGGCCATTGCTCCTAAGATCCAAGAATAAAAAAAACAAAGGACAGAAACTCAAAAAATAAGCCAGGTAGATACGATTCTTTTGCGCAGCATTTCCCCTGGATGAGATCTATCTACTCGAAAATTTTCATGATCATAGCTCTTGTACTTTTAGAAAAATGCTCAACACAAGATACAACTATGAACAAGAGTATCATGATGCTCCTAGATCGCTCACCAGAGTCTCTTTGAACTTTTGGAAATCACATAAATCAAAAAGGCAGATGTCATTAAGAAGATAATTTCTACATAAGAACCAAGTTTCACAAAGTTTGGCCCATATTTGTCGCCATTAGAGTAATTTCAAGAAAAGTATCATTAAGACTCCTTTTCCTGTGATATGGCATGAATCCTTCCCATTTTCAACAGAGTTCATTCTTGTAACCTGGCAAACATTTTGACCAAGTTTACTGAAAATTGGACCGTATTTGTGGCGTCTGGAGCTCTTCCAAGAAAATTGTTATGAAGGTCCCTTTTACCGTGATATGGCACGGATCCTTCCCATTTAAAAAAACTTTATCCTCGTGCCCTAACATCTGACCTAGTTTTATGATGATTGGACCATATTTGTGGCTTGTAGAGTGTAAAAAATAAAATTGTCATTAAGGCCCCTTTTCCTGTGATATGGCACAGATGCTTGCCATTTTCAATAGGATTCATCCTTGAGACCTAGCAAATATTTTGAACAAGTGTCATGACGATTGGACCATATTTGTGGCTTCAAGAGTGTAAACAAGAAAATTGTCATTAAGGCCCCTTTTGCTGTGATAAGTCACGGATCTTTTCCATTTTACAAATTTTTACAAATGACCAACCAAGGAATATTTCTGCCAAAATTGGTTGTTTTTGACTCAGAAGTTTAGGAGAAGATGTCATTTAAATACATTGTTGACGCCGTGACGGACAGGGGGACAGATTTACAAACAGACGACGGACATTGATAGATCATAAAAGCTCCCTTGAGCACTTCGTAGGCAGTTACTAAAAAATTAGCCGGATAGAGTTATGGTTCTTTTGCACTGCACTTTAACTTGACGAGAAGATATATCTACCCATGAATTTTCATGATCATAGCTCCTATACTTAAAAGATATGATCAGGACAGGATCCAAGTATGAAAAAATCAAAGGAAAATAACTTGGAAAAAATAAGCAAGGTAGAGTTCTTTTGCACTGAACTTCACATTGATGAGATCTTTCTTTTCAAGAAGTTTCAGGATGACTATTAAAGCTACTATATTTTTAGAGATATGAACCGGACAATATCCAAACATGAAAATAAAACAAAGGACAATCACTCAAAAATATATACAAGTTATCGTTTTTGTTCACTGCACTCCGTGATGAGGACAAATGATTAAAGTTATACTCCGGACAAAGAAGTGGGCGCCGCCGGACGCAACGGGTGATCTCAATATATACCCCGGATTCGACGATGGCATTATAATGCCATTCCCATATTTGGGGGTCAATCAAAATTTTTTTTATTAATCTAAGAAGAGGGTAACCAAAGGATTAATTCTTCCACATTCCTTTAAATCAGCTGAGTGGTTTCAAAGAAATAAATACACACACACTTGAATGCAATGCACGCAAGATGGACACACCGCAATGACAATAGCTCGCTGGCATTCGGCAAGTGGAGCTTTAATGTGGTATTTTGTTTTATTTTAATCTGTATTATTTTCCCGAAGTTTCATTTCAAGAGCATTTAATTCCGGATCAAGCTGTGGGATGATTTTCAAATTTGGAACACTTTCAGCCAACCAGATTCTTGGATTGTTCAAAAATCGTTCGGAGAGTAGACCAGTCGAATACGCAAAATAGATCACGTGACAGTCTCACTCCACATCGTAGAAGGAATCCACATTTAGGCATAAGCAACATCTGCATAAAGTTTCATGATTCTATGTTGTTTGGTTCTTGAATTAGAGTCCGGGAACGAAAATTGATCAAAAATTGACTGTGACCTTGACTTTTGACCTATGTTACCCAAAAACAATAGGGCACCTTCTTGGGTCCTTCTTGGGAATTTGTAAAAGTTTCATAAATGTAGGTCACTTGGTACTTGAGTAAGAGTCTGGAAACGAAAATTGAACAAAGGCTGTCTTTGACGTTGAGCTTGGACCTATGTGACCAAAAAACAATAGGGCTCTGCCTTAGGTCATAAGGAACATTTGTATAAAGTTATATGATTGTAGGTCACTTGGTTCTTGTGATAGAGTCCGGAAACGAAAAGGTCTGTGGACGGACAGACAGACAGACATGGTGAAGCAAATATACAACCCCCATTTACGAAGTAGATGGGGGTGAAATAAACTTCGATAAGAGAAGTTGAAGCTGTGTTACGTGCCAATGTGACACGAACAAAGAAGCCAGCAACAAACTTTACAATTAACAATATTTATTGACAATAATAACAGAATTATTGACAATATGAAATTAATACAAAAACAAATTACAATACCTTGAATGTTTAATCCTAAAGTTTTTAATTTTAGATTCAATTTAATTAAGTTCCTGGTCCACAAATATTAAGTCCAATAATATCCGAATTCAAAATTAAACACGCTTTTAAACACACTTTTAAGATAACAAGAAATCCCCTTTTAGTTTAACACAGTACTACTAAATGAAACCATAAGTCTAAAACAAGTGAACCAAGAATGCTGTAGGAACCCCTTTATATTATACCATAGAATAATCTAGAATAGCAGAGAACATAAGAATACTCTAGAGTCTTAATCACTTTCCAGAAGTCCTTTCTAGAAAGATCTACAATATTCTACATACATTTACCTAACAGAATCAAGAGATAGGAAAATTCCCAGTCTAAAAATAGACACGGTAAATACCATTAGGTTTATTTATAGCTTATACATAACAGCTGTAACGAATTTTTGTGTGTGTGTGTGTGTGAATCCTGAAACTGTTCATCTGCCTGTCAAAAACAAACGTCTGCCTGACGAAAATAAACGTGTTGTCTATATTATAAAATTAAAGGAAGCCCACTTTTAACCAGATCGATAAACAGAGGGAGAAGAAGTATACAAGACAAGCGGATGAAAAGAGTTTGGTTAGCCATAGGAAACAACCCTGTATCCTGGAAATTGCCTAGGAAACAGATAATCGAATAAAAAACCGAACAACGTGTGTACTACGTCTCTTTTATGTGCTCATGCTCGCGCAGAAAATAGATTAAGTAAACGTTAGGAACTTTTGTGCGGCTCGAATGCTTTGTGTGTTCAACACGGTACTTGAATATCACTATGCGGTGCTAAAATCAAAGTACTGATAGTACTGAAGGCGGAGGAACTAGATAGACGAAAAATACACACGAGGTCAATTTTCTGGAATATAACCTTGACTTTTTACCTTGTCCTTATTATTTATACCAGATTTTTTTCTAACTTATCACTTCCAAGATCACTGCTGTGTTAAAGATACATAGCGTTTATATTTGATCTTGACGAATGACCTTGCTAATTGGGAAAAGAAGAAAAGGCTGCTAACTGACTTTTTTTCCTTTCGCCCTAATGTTATCTACCCTTTCTGCTACAAATATTACTAATTCGCCCTCATATATCATCTGCATCCCTTCATCATTTGGACTTGTCTAAAGATGTGTTGTCTTGTAATGGGTTAATCTAAAAAGAAATTTTTTAAAGCATTGTCCCTTTCTTAAATTATAAATCAAACACATAACTGATAAAGGTTACTGTTATTAGACTTTTCAAACCTTTTTCAATGCCAAACAGTGATTCTCGACATGTCTAGGATACGTTTTAGTACAGTGTTTTACTTTAATAAATACTATGTTGTATCTTGCTAAAAATATGCATTCAACAAGGTATTGTCTTGGATGTCAAAAACCTTGCAAGTACAGCTTGTCTTTCTTGCCAATTCTTTGGCCCAGGGTTATTGATGTTTAGTATGTTGGCCCATATTTATCCATCATATGAGCGACCCCTGCAGAAGTCAGGATAGTTGTAACAGATTAGTGCAAGGAAGCCTAACTGACGAAAATACTTCCAAAATGTGCCGCAGATCTTGAACATGCCGGGTGTAAAGCATCATCTAACGGAACCTCATTTTAACGTTTAATTCAAAAGACAATTTTCTTTGTTAGTATACCAGCCACGGAATCTAAAAAACAAAATTGACCTTCAATGATTTTTGCACTTAATTCTGAAATATTTTCTTTCTCCTGTGTTTAGTTCAAAAGTAACATCTTTAAGTGGCAGATCTACGGACACTTCCATCTAAATAATGCATAATGTTATTACAATTACTATGTATGTGTAATTAAACTTTTGCCATGAAAAGCACAAGGGTATGTGTACTTGATTAAATGTATCACATTTCATATTTTTTTCATAGGTTATTTTTACAAAGCACAACAGAAAGAACAATAGGGACACGTTAACTTCCATAATTGTGTAAAAACGAAGGATATTTTCAATGCAACTTGTGAGACAATATTCCTTGAAATCATTAAGAGCATAACTATTGCGCTATCAAAAGTACATAATATATGAATACTTTATTATTAAGCACACAATTAAGCCAACAAAGAATGAAAAGAAAATACATACAATTGTATATCTTCAAAGTTATATTTCATCAGCTTTATATGATTTCCTCATCAAATACAATTAAAGTTACATTAATATGAATCTTGTGTTTACGAAAATGTATCAACAAAGCACAAACCAGATGGTTCTAGTTTTACGTAAATGAGAGTTGTAAAGGCGTTCCAAGTTTAGAGGACTTGTTTTATAGCTATTTTGAAGAATTTGCAGATGCGGAAATAATACTTTGTGGAGATATGAACGCTCGTACAGGGGCTTTACAAGAAAATGAATTATCGCCTATAATTCCTGAATTTCAAGAGTATTCTGAATTTTTTGATGGGAATTTGTACAATCATAGAAAAAAATCCTGATAAAGTCGTTAACCTTTTTGGAAAAGAACTTATAAATTTTTGTAATATATTCTCTTTATATATTGTAAATGGCAGATTTGGTGAAGATATATTAGTTTGAGATTTTACGTTTATTAATAGCCTCCGCTGTAGTGTTGCTGATATTTTATTGTTTCGTCAAATATAATAAGTATCATTAATGATTTCACAATAGACTCCATTTCAAATAGTGACCACTTACCTATACATTTGAAACTTAATATAAAGCGAGGTGAAAAATATGAAAACGGTTATGGTCCTAGATGTGGCGAACATCTTAAATAATATTATTCTTTTGATGAAAATAGTATTTCATCATATAAACAAAATTAACTTTCGAGAAAGGTGTTTTTTATGAATTTGAAGAGAATTTAGAAAATAACATAGATATCACTATTTCACTTTTGAACGTATAATACAAGAATGCAGTAGACATGCGTTAAAGTATAGAAATGATAGTAAATTCAATCGGAAGATACCTGGTCAAATCACTATGGTTTTGACGATTTTCAAAATATTGAAAATGAAATTAGTACGGACACAGTGTCGTATAACCCACGTATAGGTCATGAAATCGATGAGGATTTTAATGATCCTATTACAGACAGTGGAATTCTAGCCGCGGTATGTGATCTTAATCCAAATAAATGACAAATCGGTAATTTAATCCCGTATCATTTTATTCATGGTATTGATATTTTATTACCATATATCAGACTTCTTTTAAACAAAATTTATAACACTGGAGAGTTTCCTAGTATGTGGACTAGATCTGTTATTATTCCTATACATAAGAAAGGGTGCCTTACTGACCCCCGAAAATTACCGAGGTATATCCTTAATTGATGGATTAAGTAAGCTATTCATATATATATATATATATATATATATATATATATATATATATATATATATATATATATATATATATATATATATATATATATATATATATATATATATATATATATATATATATATGTATGTATATTGTGGCTAAACGATTAACAGTTTATGTAAACGCCTTTGATACATTTTAAGTGGATCACAAGCCGGATTCTGTCAAGGTTACAGTACTATAGACAGTGCTTTTATTCTTCCGTCAATTGTTTCGAAATATCTTGGAATGAAACGCAAAAAATTTATGTTGCTTTTATTGATTTTAAAAACACATTTGATTTGGTCAATAGATCAAAGTTATTTTCTATATTACAGGGACAAGGTATAAATGGTAAACTTTTGTCATCTATAATAAGAATATACAAAAATGTTTCTGCAAGTGTCCGAGACGAAAAGTCTGGTACACTTTCAGATTTATTCAATTGTCCAATCGGTCTATGACAAGGCTGTAGCTAAGTCATATATTGTTTTGTCTTTTTATTAATGAGTTAGAAGCAAGAATTAAAAACTTTGGATGTAGAGGTATTCAGCTCTTCCCCGAATTAATTGAAATTTGCTCTCTAATGTTTGCAGATGACGTGGCTATAGCAAGTGACACAGTTGTTGGCCTACAGATGCAACTAAATGCATTATATACATTTTGTAGGGAGTAGCATTTGCATGTCAATATTGATTAAACAAAAATTCAGAAATGGTGGACAGATTAAAAGAAACGAGAAATGGTATTAAGATAATAAGTCGGTTGAGGTAGTTAATAACTTCGTATATGTTGGTGTTAATTTCACATGTAAACTTTCCTCATATAGAATGTCTGAGCATATGGCTACAAAAAGTAAAAGGTTTTAATTACAGTATTGAAGAGTTTACAAAGTGTCATGCCATTGTCTTATCAGACGTTTTTCAAAATGTTTGATTCCAAAATTTCTTCTGTTCTTTTATATGGCTCAGAGATTTGGGGTCTGTTAATTATGCAATCCTTGGTGATTGTGCAAGATACCCACTTCATCACTTCATATTGAAGCCTCAACTAGGTGCATTAAATATTGGATTAAATCGTTAAACATGCCAAATAATCGTTATATAGAAAATGTTACAACATGTTAAAGCTACTTGACGAACAGGGGTTTAGAAACTGGGTCTCAAAAGTTACTCGAATCAAAATGGATTTAGATACAATTTGGAGAAGCAATCTTTGAATAATGTGAAACACTTTATTTTATGTTACAAAAATAGATTAAGGGACAAATTTATTCAAAAATGGTATGGATATTGTGAATCTAGTAGTAAATTGTTATAATTATTCTAACTGCAAGAAAACCTTCTCTCAAGAATGATATCTTGATCTCATAGATATTGTGAAGTTGAGAAAAAGTTTTGTTGCCTTTCGAACAAAGCACACAATCTTATGATAGAAAGAGGTCGCAATTTCAACATAGATACAAATTTTAGATATTGTTTATATTGTGATAATGTCGTTGAATGTGAATATCACTTTGTTTCAATATGTCCGCTAAATGATGATCTACGCAAAAAAAATATTAGAAAAAAAGTATTACGCTTATCCAAAAATTCAAACATTCTATACATTGGTGACAAAAACAGATGTAACAACACTGAAGAATCTTTCTATGCATTTGAAAAAGGAATAATAATAAAAAAATACTGCAGTTACTAATGTACATTATCTTTCTCCATGATAGCATAACCGATTGTTAAAAGTGTGTTTTGTATAACTGTATATTGGCCGGTGGCCAATGTACTGGAATAAAGAATTGAATTGAACCAATTGCTAGGGTAGAACGTATGAGGACAATTATTGAAGAAATTCTGATAAAAAATATTATAAATATCTTTTCATTTTCTCTGACACTTAAATCCTCAAAAGCTCTTTTAAACGGAGAGCTAATGTTAAGTTTTAACAGTAGACCCAGCATAACATAGCTCTCCATTCATTGCTCCTGGGACAATACGAATGGAGTGTGAAATAGTAGGGCTTTTGTATATTCCCCACTTTGATAGGAATATTTAAAACAATCAAATTTCAGGCAAGACGGGTACGAGTTGCAAGATGATTATTCTTATTAACCGTTTTTTTTTATAAAATGTACGTTTTTAGGTATGAGATAAGGGCTACAGAGCGAGGTTTACAAAAAAAGAAGCTTTTCGAAGCGGAAAAGCCCGGTCGAAAAGTTTCTCCTTTTTGTAGACCTCACTATGCAGACTAAATTTTAGTGTTCGACAGCCAATGAAATCATGCAGCTGAAAGACAGATATTACTGCTAAAGTAGTTTTTATGAATTATAACAGAGATCAGAATGTTGATTTTAGAGACATCGCATTAAAAAGAAGTTTTAGGCCTTTCTACCCCGTTTTCCGCAGTTAAAGACTTGAGTACAAGATAACTCGGCTGTTTTTGTTGTTATTTTCCTTTATTTGTTTTTGAGATTCCTTCTGACATATCAATGATTTGTAACACATTATCAATGACAGACGCTGTAACACTGTAAGAAAGAAACCGTAACATATCAAAAGAATAAGGTAAAATCCTTAACATACATATAAAATTGAAATAATGCATATACTTTCGAAACACGAGACATTCCGGGTATAAGTAAGCAGACTGGGCGTTTTAAACGTCGAGAAGAGGTTGCATATAGTTTCTCTTTCTTCAACCAAGAATAACATCACCATTACCGAATTGTAGTTTGCCACAAACTCGTGATCAATTCGTTTTACTGATTTATCTTTGTCAGTATAGTTATTTCAATTGTGAAATTAATATTTAACTCGATAAAACGCATTCCTTAACCGGAAATTCTTAAATCCATTTTTTTTATTCCAAATACTTACTCTATTCTATAACTCTCCGAATTTAATCAAAGGCTTTGAAATCATTCATAATGATCAATATTCAATTCAAATCTATTTAATGGTTGAAATTTTATGTCGGATGTAGACTTTAAACAGTCTGAATAGCTCGAAAAGAAAAATAAACAAGATTTTTTTGCGTTTTATTAATCATCGCTGATACCTGCCGTCCAATTAACCCCCAAATCACATTTAAAACTCGCTCCTCTCATTCATTTGATATAATGATGATATAATGATAGCAGGCTCACAGATTTGTGCATGTTTTATGTTTTAGAGATGGGTAAACTTGGTCGGAATCATTTTTTAACATTTCCATCAACGTAACAAATGGCATCGAACGACAGCATAAGACTTTTGAAAGAAAAATTGAAACTTTAAAATGTAATATAATAAATTTTATATTCAGTCCCAAAATATACGATAGGATAAAAGGTCAATTAACAGAGGTGTCGAATTTAATCGAGCTTTTTTTTTTTAATCATTTTCCTCGTGTGAAATGCTTATAACATTAAACATGTAAATACACATTTTCTGTTAAGATATATTCGTTATGCAAAAAAGTAACTATTTGACCAAACTTACATGTCTGATAATCTCAGGAGATCTAAATAAACAATAGGCCAATTTCGACAGAGAATCTGTGCTTATTCCGAAAAGTGTGATTGCTTTGTCAAAGTCGTACTCTGGGCAACTGCCAGGTACCTTACATTGCAACTGAAAACAGTAGTTCGGAATGGCAAGAAGAGAATGCCACCAACAAAACATCAAGCAGATTCAACTTGCCCCTTGCATTTGACTAGATATTTCTAATTGTAGCTCTTTGTATTTAACAAAACCACCTTTCTTGTAAACATGTTCTGGCAATTTTTCATCATTTTCCGGGACATGGATTCACTTATTAAACAATTAATTAAACCAGGAAGTCTTTAAAGCTGACGCGGACACTGGAATCCTTCAGGAATATGCCGAGAATTTAGACAGTGGTTCCGAGGACACAGATCAATTCGCAGAGGGGAAAATGTATAGAACTATTGAAAAATGTGGAGAATAATATCTTCTGTACTGACAATAAAGGTACTTTGAAACATGTAAGAAATCAACTCATGTCAATTGATTCTTGTTTGGAAGTTAAAACCTTTAAAAAAGATAAAATGACAAAGAAGGAAAAAAAATCAACAAAAAAAATGGAGAGACAAAATGAAAAATAAACTGATCGAAAATAATGTTCCAATGGAAAGCGTTATAACAGAAGAACAGCCAATCTTTGTCTTCCGGAAAGAGCTTTCCTTTTGAAAGGTTTTGTATTACTTAGAGGAAAGTCATTTAAAATGTAATATATCTTGTCCAATGATTTTTATATCCCACGTACTCAACCATTGATCAAATTTGGAAAGCGGTTACTTAAAATAAATTACATTGCGTTTGCTCATTGACTTGGAACTGAATGGAGAATATTTTAAGGTCAAGAAATGTTAAGGAGGAATAATTAAGTTATTTTTTATTTTACCCAAATCACGCTCTTCGTGGTATATTTCTGCTGTACATAAACCGTAGGCAGACGATACAAACCAAGGGAAGCCATTCACAGATGAGTAGTATGGTCTAAGCCAACACTATCCTCTTTTATTAAAATTATCATGGGAAAACTAATTCAGACAGATTGAAATTTCTGAAAAGTTTGTGACAAAAACTAATTAAAAGTTATCAGAAAATGACTTCAAGCTGCATCTAAAGTTTTTTGAAACATAAGAATAATTTAACCCTCTAGTGCCCAAACAACCTTGTACATGTTAAAAAAAATTGGTATTGAAGTTTTTTAATCTATGAATGGTTTATATTCTAAAACTGGCAAGATTTACTCAATTTCTCATTTTCCAACCATTTTTGGACCTGTTGCATATATGCAACATCGGGCATTTGAAATATTGTTGCATATATGCAACATTTTAGTTTCTACTAATATTAAACAAACAATATTATTTTAATTAATGGTTCATTACAAAATAACAATTATTCTATATAACCTTTATGATAATATATCCTTGTATCTAAGAGAATATTCAAACTAAGAGAAAAAGAAGTTGTGTGAAACTCTAATACTACAAAACATCAATTCCGTTAAATGTCTGGTCTTCATGTATGGGCTTGACCTTGTCTTATGACCTTGTCCTTGGTATCTTTCAATGTCAATGGATGAGAACTATCATCATGCCAATAATGGGCTTAGTATTAGGGAAAAACATCATTTAATTTGAAAATATTAGAAGTTTTCTTGTTTAATTTTGCTAACTTAACCATTAAAAAATCACATCGACCTTGCGAGATGACCTTGACCTTGATAACTCGACTCTGACATATCTTCTAAAAGTTTGACAGAAAGGATTTATGACAAAAATACATTCATAAAGCCCATATAACTTATCATTGGATAGTAATTGTGAATGTTTCATATCCTGTTGACCGGTCAACTGAGAGTTGGAAGATACCAATGATCAATCAGTCATCTGTAATTAACAATCATTGTCTCAACATTCATAAAGAGTATAAAAGGAATGAGAATTGAAATTATTTCTTAAAATAACCAATGTTTAAAAAAATCCATCTTGAAAGACCAATGTTGCATATATGCAACATCTTTAGGAATTCATTTGTTACTGTGAAAGGATATGAAACGAGGGAAGTGTTCTAAGATAACTGGTTTCCTACACATATGCTGGAAGATGGATGCATTTCCCAATTTATCTTGAGTTTTAAACATTGTATAAACCTTTTTTTATGCAACAAAATAGAAATTTTAAGATTTATTCTTTAATTTCCCAATGTTGCATATTTGTAACAGTTAAAAAAATTGGGCCCATTGTTGCATATATGCAACATCGAATTTTAAACTAAATTTAGAAATACAATACTATGTATACATATGTGGAAAATGAAATTTTAACTTGCATTTAGATTTGGTATTATGACCAATTTATAACTTTTATGTTGAATTTATCACCAATAGGCGTCACACCCAAACCATGTGCCAAATAAGGTCAATGGATGCCATTTTGATGATGTCATCAAGTGATGTCATACAATTGTAATGATGATGTAATAAGCTAAAAGGGACATTTACTGTATAGTAGTAAGGAATCTAACCCCAAGTTCTGATCATTACATATAGATTGGATAAATAGTCCAAAATAGAATGTGTTGCATATATGCTACACGGGGCACTAGAGGGTTAAAGCAAATGGTCTGAAAAGTTATTGATTGTATGATTATTATTTTCACTGATATTTTAATATTCCCTTTAGAATCTATTGAATCGTTTTACACGTCCATTTTTTTATTGATATACTTCCTGCTCAAATGACACTGAGTATGAAAACGTAGCTACTTGTTAATATAAATTGAGGCTCGTAAGCGTGGCCGACTAGTTATCTGGTGCTTGCAGTTTCGAGTCTCAGTGTTTATAATTTTGGAAGGGGTCAGCGAAGTTATTAGGAAATAATCAGGTACGGCACATTGCTTTTGGAATGACATTCATACTCGACACTTCTTAGGGGATATTCCTTGGCTCAATCATCATAGAAAAGGACACGGTGCACAGTGGTGTAAAGGTATTGTAATTGCTAACATTTCGTATACAAAATCATACCTGTTCTAAACAATGGTATATAAGCCGCGGTTCAATGTGCATCCTTCTTCGTGAATTAATACAAGTAATAGTCACGATGAATATAAAATGTTGAAATATATACCCTTCTACAGTCTACATAGGTTAGAACATAACCAGTGGCTTGTTGTGCATAAAACCTTGATCAGAGATTTATCAATAAAGGCATTAATCTTAATATATAATACCTATATTTATGTGATTTGAATTGCCGTGACAATTATTTTCTCACTGTCGTATGAATGAGTATGAAATGTCAATCGGCAGTTAGTTTGAGATTTATTTCAAATTCAGAAGATTTTGGTTTAAACCTTCCATTAAAGTTTTAGCCATGTATCTGATTTTATTAAAGAGTATTTAAATCATCTCTGTTTAAAAAAAAAGGTTGATTTGTTTTTTGAATTGGTTTAACGCTGCTTTCAGCAATTACGCAGTTAAATCGCGGCGGTCGGAGCACCTAACAATGGATTCCTAGTATTTCTTTCACCTGTAATACCATTACACCCTTTCCTAGCCTCCGACTGCTATCTCACATAGGTTTACGATTATCTACCCATTGGTGAGAGACAAACGTCAGAAAGGATATTTGCCGCCACCGGGGATCGATCCCACGACTTCCAGATTGGAAGTCTTATGCCTAACCAACTGCGCTATTGTGGCGGCTTAAAAGAGGTTGAATTGTGCTCATGAATGGAAATGGTGACTACCATGAAGGTCGGAAAGAACTTTCCGTGACAAACAGGAGAAATATCAGGACTGCAAATAGTAAAATCTAGTGACGAGTAATTTCAAGTTGCAGGGTGAAGATAACTTTAAGACTGATCATTCAATTTAAAAGATAGTGTCTAGTTAAAAAAATCCTCAACATTACGACCTTTGTCGATTGTATTGGATCTTCCCAATACCCATAACTTATGGTGAGAATTGAAATTGGCATAAAAGGTTGTGGTAGCTGATCAACAAAATTATCAAGTTTTCTAACATCTACAGGGGAACTAGGGGGAAGATAAATAGAACATAATGTAAACAGGGGAACTAGGGGGGAGATAAATAGAACATAATGTAATTGTTTTATTTATAGAGACACTTACAACAACTGCTTGCAAAGAAGTATCTAAACTTACATGCTGGTGAGGGATATTATCATGCTCAATAATTCCCATGTCACCAGATCCTTTCTCTCGTCCTGTATTGTTATTCAAATAGCAAGAGTGATGTTTGAAGGAAAACTTGTCAGTATCTTTAAGAAATGTTTCTTGTCAGCACACTGCAACTGGTTTTCGTTCCGATACTAAAACATTTAGTTCCTTAAAATTGGCCTTGACGCTGCAAGAATTTCATTGTATTATCTTATTCGCCATTATGAAGGTTATTGTAAAAATTAGGATACTTATTAATGAGTAAGAAATTATCATTATTTCATTACTTAATATTAACCTATTAAATTAATTCTATTCGCACCTTTCCTTATCGCATCAGATTGTTTTTGATAAGATGGTGGTGGGTTTGAAGGAGGAGGAGCGGGTGCACCCAATTTCTACTCCTCGTTGTCTGATTCGCTTAATTCAAATCGACTGCCTGTCCAAACTGGCGAAGGCACCTTCTCCACTTCCATCGAGGCAACATCAGCCCTCTCTAATTGAAGGCGAATCTTTCTCTTGCGAGCAGACTCTGGTTTAACAACATTAGTACTCTTAGCTTTAGAAGCGTTAGTACTTTGAGCTGAAGTGACTAATGTCATCAACTCTAATATAAGTTTCTTGCAACGAAATTTTCTCCAGCAAGTGCCTTATTGATTTGTTCTTTGTCTAAGAAAATAAATCATTTATTACTTTAAGGAGACGTTCGCATGTACTACAATGGTCAGGTTTACTGTTTACGGCTGCAGGTGCCTAAGCTTTATTTGCATAAATACCCTCTGTTCCATTGGGATTCAGAGCAGCCTGTCTCGATTCTACGATCTTTCTGGCTTTGTAAAAAGATACAGACTGTCTGCACTTGACTTCCAGAATCTCTTTTTGAATTTGGGACATTGTATGGAATTAGCTGCACGTGTTTGTCTACTATTGAAACATTTCAAGTCATTTCCACAATCATTACCATAGTCTTCATCTTCCGGCCCAGCATAACTGCATTTCTAGAAACCTTAACACTTGATCACCTGTCTTCATGGTGACCAATTCTTTGGCAGTTAAAGCATCTGAGCGGATTTGGAACAAAGACGTCGATTTAACAATTTGATAGCCAATTATAATAACTGGAGGAAGTTTCGGGTCGTCAAAAGCGAGGGTGTATGTGTTTGTTCTGATTGATTTTCAATCCCCTTTGAATTATATTCGCTTCACTTCTGTCACTCCTTGATTCTTTAGTTTGGGTGTTTTTTTTATCTCATGAATTGGGCATTTAGATGGATCTTTGCTGCCTTGCATGTATCTAGCCTTTCATGGGGAAACGCTTTGACTTTAATTTTGAATATTGTTTCTTTTATGCACACTTCAACTAGCAGAGTTTCATTTCTGAGTGATTTATCAGATTTAGAGTTCCTGGGATGGCTTGTATCGGTTTCTCAATGATAAAGGGAGACAATTCCGTAAACGGGTCGGTACTCTGAACCACAAAGAACTTTGAAAATGACTTAAAATTTGGATTCGTCTTCTGAATTTGACAACGCACGCTTTGCTTTTTTGGAGGTTGCCATGATAGTTCATTTAATTCATCGGCAATGCTCCAAACCACCCGCCCTCGAAGTCCTACAAGGGACACCTTACCTTGGGAATTCTATCTCAGGAGAGGTGCCGGGGATACATCGCCGATATACTCGGTGTAAAAAGGCTAGATCAACCAATTAATACTTCCAATAATTTTTTTTCAACCAAGCATGGACCATTGTTATAATGCTTTTACGCTAGCTAAACGGAGAAGCAATTGACCTGCGATAACGAATCTGTACAAATTAGTTGCCCATGACCCAAAGAAATGCCCTTTTTTTTCGGGGTCGTACATATCACGGTCATAAGTAAACTTTAACCATTAACAGTTACCACTCTAACTGCATAACCAAATGACCCAAAAAGCTTTACACAAATGTTGTCAATGACCCAAGAAAGTACCTAATTTCGGAGTCACGATGGTCGAAGTCACAATTGAACTTCATCCAAAAATTGTCTTGAGATTCCAACTCATGAAGTAAAAGACCTCCCTGCGAAAATAGCTTCTCATGGAGGACAAAGCGCTTGTTGAGGCTAATTATAAATGTAACTCAAATGGAACAGAAGTCATTCGAAAATAACATAAAATTGTTTTGAGTGTATGAGTGCCCGCCTGTGCGTCCTTTAATCGGCTGAATGGTCCGTATCATTTTTTTTTCCAAAACCGCTGGACCGATTTCAATGTAATTTTGCCAGAATGATTCTTGGATGACCTTTTTCAAAAATTGTTCGCGAAACTTTGGACCATAAGTAGACGTGGCAGGATGGGGCTTATTGAACTAGAAATCTTTGAATAACACCTCCTTCTGAACCACTGGGTAGATTTCAATGAAACTTTACCAGAATGTTCCATGGGGGACCCTTTTCAAAAGTTATTCACAATTCTCGTTTGGCCTATACATATGGGTGTGGCAGGGCGGGGCTTATTTTGAGCCAGACATCTTTTAATGACATCTATTGATGACCCTTTCATAAATTGTTGGCAAAATTTTGATTAGCCCATAAATATTGGCGTGTCAAGGCAGGGCGTATTTTGATTCTTCTCTGTAATGAATGGGTGGGAAGGGGTCTATTATCAATGTTAATGCCGACCCCCTCCATGAAAGACAATCTTTTTGAAGATATCCTTAGTAAAATACTTGATAGAATGTTTCTTTACTTTGATCACATTATTGTTCATTGGGACTTAAACTATGATGTCCTCAATGCAACAAAATCCAAACCATTAAAGCATATTATTGATACTTTTAGCTGCTTCAACATGTACCAGAAATTACAATTCATCCCTTATTGATGTCATTATCACCAACTCACCGAGTCTGTTATACAATACATCAGTAATTAATTGTGAAATAAGTGATTGGCATTGCCTGACTGTATCCTCTCTTAGAGAGCAATTACTGGTAACTAAGAATAAATACTTTAAATAGATACTTTTCCGAGGTTACAAAAATTTTGTTGAGAATGATTTCAATAATGCTATATCTTGAGTACCCTTCCATGTTGCATTATTTTTGTAGATATAGACGATATTTATGCTACATATGAAACTTTACTAAATGAAGTCATAAATGATCACGCACCTATAAAGAAGAAACGACCCAGAAAAACCCACCTCCGTATATGAATTCTGAGTATAGGAAAATATAAGGATTGTCAAGCACAAAATAAAATTTTTAAAAAATAGAACATCTTCTAACTGGGAAAACTATAGAAAACCTGAGAAATTAAATAAAAGTCTATTAAACGTTACTCAATCTCAACCTACTTCTTTGAAAGATTTGGAGGTGGGCCAAAGTCCAAGGACTTTTGGAGTACCATCAAGCCTTTCCTATACAACAAATAATGTTCTAACACATCCGAAATCATCTTAAAACAAAATGATAATATTATCTCGGATCAGTCTCAAATCTGCAGTATTCTCAATGATTTTTATATCGATATAGCCAAAAATATTGGTAAAGAAGACCCTAACTCGGTGAATCCGCAACATCCCAGTATACAGAAAATCAATGAAAACTTGAACAAAGATAGTGATTTTAACTTCAATTTCAGTCATACTTGACAAAAGCAAAGTTTTAAAATTATTCCTAAACCTTAATGTCAAAAAAGCTACAGGGAATAATGGTATTCCACCCAAAATTTTGAAATTTGTACGGAGAACACTTGCTAGCCCAATTTCAAAAATAAACAAAATAATAGACAATTCAACATTCCAAACTAAATTGAAACAGGCCTAAGTTAGCCATATTTTCAAAAAAGATGTCTAGAAAAACTAATGGCAAGTAATTGTTCTCCCGACCAAGTCAAAATTGATTGAAAAAACTATTAATGAACAGCTTTGTTCATATTTTGACACACATTTCAATCCTTTGATATCCGCTTTTAGGCCAGGTTACAGTTATCAGACATCCCTTATGCGCGATGTCGAGGAGTGGAAGATTGTCGTCGATAAAGGTGATCATGTTGCAGCTATTTTAATGGACCTGTCAAAGGCTTTTGATTGTATCCCGCACTGTCTTCTAGTACTCAAGTTGCGCGCATATGGACTGTCAGACAGTGCAACCAAATAACTCCATAATTATCTTTCAAAAAGAAAACGAACGGGTTAAAATAGGAGAGGCTTGCAGCAAATGGCTTTATACTTGGTCCAATGATCATCTTTATCTTCATTAACGACATTTTTCTTCATTCATAAATCAAAACTATACAACTATGCTGATGACATCACTATCGTATAATCTGAATCTGTTCTTGAAAATGAAAGTTGTATTCTCATTGAATGGTTTAAACGAAACCAAATGCAGGCGAACCCCGACAAATTCCAGACCATCGCAGTAGGCAAATAGACCCATGACCTTGTCCCTAGTTTTCATGTAAGCAATGTAGAAATCACTTGTGATGATACAGTTACTTTTTGGGCATCGAAATAGATTTTATGTTGAATTTTAATGAACAAATCTCTAGAGTCTGTTAAAAAGCTGCCAACAATCAAGTATCCTGCTACGTCTTAATAAATTTTAAGATTTTTGAAACAAGCTTTTGCTTTACAATTCTTTTATTAGATCAAACTTTAATTACTGTTATCTAATATGGCATTTCTAGTCAAAGTCAAATACTGAATGCCTTAAAAAGTTACAGCATAGAATGTTGAGAAGTACATTTAATGATTTCGAATCTTCCTACACTTACTACCTGAATAAAGCAAATATGCCCTCTTTACATATAAGTAGAAGATGAGACATCGCCACTACAAAGAATTCCGCAGACTTGTGCGCACCTGGACAGGCCCCTCTTGTAATTGTTTAATGTGCAATTACAATGTAGCTTATTTATTAGTTTCTGCTCTTACTAATATTTTCTGAAAAAAACTTTCAGTTTTATGCTTGTTTCGCTTAATTTCGTTTTTATTTCATTTTAATACGCTTCATATGCATGCCTTATCATTGAAAAGGTTTTATATTGCCATGTCTTAACAAATTTCATTTACGCATGTCTTTCATATTTAAATATCTAACCTATTTTTTCTTTTATACAGGTTGTTCTTTTTTTCTTTTCTGTTTATTGATACACTTTTATTTAAGTCGGAAAATAGCTTTTATCTAATTTTTATTCGTTGTTAAACACCGACTCTAAATAAAGCTTCTTGTATCTTGTATTTAATTCTTAGGAAAATATCTCATTTTCACAAATTAGCCAAATTTGAATGAAACTATGCCAGAAGGTTTCTTGGATGATATTCACTGGTCCAGTAAAATCCAGATGAGCGGTTTGGGGCCATTCTGACCCTTTGATTATCATTTTTCTTTCATCAGTTTCAAACCAGTATAGCGATTCAGGGGTTTAAGCGTACCTCGTTGTTAAAATACATTGATTTACATACGCCCTTCAAAAGCCGAGACGTGTCATGTGATCACCTGTGGCGGCGGGAGGCGTCGGCTTCGTAAGTGGCTTGATGTCATCGTCTCTTAAACGCATCTCAACTTATCAGCACTTCCATTACTTTGATTACAAGTGTTATGATAGTTTTTAGCTCCACTGGCCGAAGGCCAGCAAGCTATTGTCATGGCGGTGTGTCCGTCGTGCGTCCTTCCGTCCGTGCGTAAACTTTTTCTTTAAACATCTTCTCCTCCAAAACCAAAGGGCGGATTTTGATGAAACTTGGTAGAAATGTTCCTTGGGTGACCCTCTTCAAAAAGTGTTAAAGAAATTTTGATTGACACCAAAATATGGGCGTGGCAGGGCGTGGCATTTTTTCACTTAGAAAGCTTTAAAAATCTTCTTCTCCCAAACCATTGGGCCAATTTCAATGAAACTTGGCATGTATGTTCCTTGGGTGACTCTTTACCTAAATTGTTCAAGAAATTTTGATTGACCCCCAAATATGGGCGTGGCAGGGCGGGGCTTATTTTGAGCCCAAAATCTTTGAATTACATCTCCTCCTGAACCATTGGGCCGATTTCAACCAAACTTTACCAAAATGTTCCTGGGGGTAACCCTTTTCAAAAATTGTTCCTGAAATTTTGATTGGTCCCCAAATATGGACGTGGCAGGGCGGGGCTTATCTGAGCCCGAAATCTTTGTACGACATTTCCTCCTGAACCATTAAGCCGAATTCAATGAAACTGTACCAGAATGTTCCTTGGGAGAACCTTTCCAAAAGTTGCTCTCAAAATTTTGATTGGCCCTTAAATAAGTGTGTGGCAGGGTGGGGCTTATTTTGAGCCCGAATTCTTTGAAGGACGTCTCCTGAATCACTGAGCAGATTTCAATGAAATTTTACCGGCATGTTCCTTCTCTGACCCTATTCAAAAATTGTATGCGAAATATTAATTAGCCCATTAATTTTGGCATGTCAGGATGTGGCTTATTTTGAGCCCGAAAATTTTGAACTACATCTCTGATGAAGGTTCGGCCGATTTCAATGAAACTTGAGAATTTTGGTGCAATGTGAGCCATACCCAGTTAATTCATATAAAATAGGTCTTAAGAGATTTCAAAGTGTTGTTTTCATTCAAAGAAATATTCATTTAATGCAAGTCTAATGATGTTAAAGCCAGTGGAGCGATACAGGCCCTCTTGGGCCTCTTGTTTTCGATAAAGTCACAGGTCAGGGTCAAACAATTAAGTACTATAAAACTACGCTTTGCAATAGCATATCTCCTACATTTACAGGGTTCGACACTAACCATTTTTGCCACCAGCCTGAAGGGCTTTGTAAGACCTAAATATTACAGGTCGGCTTATGATTATGATTATTTCTTGAGCAATTTGGAGTATTTTTTGAGAAAATATTGTTAGTAAGAAGGAATAGCTTAGTAAAGGAAATTGTATTATTGTAAAGACAAAAAATGGACCAATTTAAAGTAATAATGTTATTATACACAGACCTGAAAAAATCTTTAAATGGTTATTTCTACAAGTCCTCCCTATAACTCATTTTTTTGGACAAGAGAATTGATGTTAATCTCGATAACTTCATTGATCTATGGATTTCAAATTAACATTGGTTGCCCTCAATGACTCAAGAGTACAATTTTCCTTGCGAATCGTTTGTTCAGATGCATTCTTATTCAAGGTGATGACTGAATGTCAAACTGTCCAACATTTTTGAATAGATTTAACAATATTTTTTTTTATTATTAGTGTAATGGTTAAAGATTCGAAGAAAGACAGAAGGCGGTTATGAATAAATCATATTTTATAAGGACGCACGGTGGACATTGATCAATCGCACATTTCAAGGACAGACGGCGGAAATTTTGAACTATCACAGATTAGAAAAGGATAAACACCGGACATTCATCAATCAAACATTGGAATTACAAATGGCGGTCATTGATCAATCACAGATTATAGAGCTAGAGCTTTTCAATAATGAAAAACCGTTTTAGATGAATGGGCCTTAACACCGTCAAAATGCAACGGATGGTAATCAAAATTTCACTTGCGTATCGCTGCCTCACATCCAGTAAAGTTTTGATAAAATCCGTCAATTAGTTGCTGAGAAAATTCCGGACACACAAAAAAGATACAGACAAACCGACCCACAAGGTGACTCCTATATTCCCAATACATGGTTTAAAAGATTGAACTTTTGACGCTTTGTTTAACCTATATTTGTCCCCGATTTAAAATCTTTCAATTAATTTGAATAAACATTACTCAAGGAGCATCTCTTTGAAATTTTGTCAAAATCTGACAATTAGTTTGATGTGAAGGATTTTTTTAAGATTTGACTTTTTGACCTAAATTTTGGCCCTGATTCAAAAATTTTTGATTTTTTTCAAACAAGTATGATCTCAGGTTCATATCTTTGAAATTTGGTCAAATCTTTATCAGTAGTTTAAGAGAAGATATTTTTTTGATTTGTTGAAGGACAGACAGACTGATGCCCGACATTGACCGATTACAATAACTCGCCTTGAGCACTTTGTGCTTTGGTGATCTAAAAAAAACTGATTTTATTTTTTTTTATTATTATTATTATTTTACATTTCAAAAATGTTTGTTTGAATCTTGATTTATGCCGCTTACAACAATCTTTCAGTTATATCAGTTGGCTGGAGCACCAAACAATGGATTCCTGGTATTTCTCTTAACGGTACTACCATCGCATCATTTCCTAGCCTCCAGCTGGTATCTCACATAGGTCAATGATTATCAACCCATTTGGTGGGAGAAAAATAGTCTGAAAGAATAAGCGCTGCCGTCAAGTATTGAACAACTTTCCTACAAAACCATTTGATCATAGGATGGTGAGAGTAAAACTAAATTTAAACCAGTCCACAAGCGGCTGACGAATGTAGACAGAAAAAGATGTTGGCTCGTATAAGAGGAAAAATATGGTAAGCCATAGGATCATATGCATGACCCATGTCAAATATGTTATTAACTTAGTCTGAGCTTACTCTGAGCTTACTAGTCTGTAATTTTGGCAACGTTTTTCAATTATAATGTTGTTGTTTTTTTTCAATTGCTTTCTTTAAGTTGAAATCAGTTTATTTTATTTTTATAAGTGAATTAGTTCAAAAGTTTAATTTGTGTTATTTAAAAGATGACAGAAAAAACACTGCAGGCAAATCATTATTTATTTTCACCTCAATATATTGAATTAACAGTTGTCATGCTGATACTGTTTTGTACCCTTGTATAGACAATGTCCAACCTGCACATATTTGTGGCCTGGTCTGAGGCTGTACCAACAAAGTTAACTTTTCGAACAAAAAGTTCTTAACATCATTTTCTAAATTATTAAAGACTTCGAAATTGTGCACTCGTTGCCTTAAGCAAATTTATCTTAATTTCAGCATAGCAACGAGTTAATAACATGTATCTTTTTTTTTTTTTTTTTTTTTTTTTGAAACATAGGCAATAACACATGGCTTGACAATTTAAAGAACATATTTTGATGAACATGAATACATCACCACTGCTATTTTCAGAAAGGTTAAATCTATTTGACCTTGAAATGACATTGGCCTTGACAGATTGCCTTGACCTTGTTACCAACAGAAAGGAGATGTCACAAACAATATTCACGGGAAATATGAAGGATGCATCACATGCCAATCAAAAGATGGACAAAGTTGCAGTTTGAGTGTATGTGGGAGGGGGGAAGGGTAAAAGCCGGAGCAATACAAGAAATTGTCCCAAATCTATTGAAGAGGGATCGGGAGCTGAAAGGTACCGATAATTACTTTTGTTTGAATGGGGTTTTACGCCGATTTCAAATATCTTTAAGTTATATTGTGGAGGTAAGACCATCTGACAATGACTTCCTGTTATAAGAGGGATGCAAGAACACATAAACATATATATGGCATTATATATATACACGATAATAGTTGTTCATCAATGTAAAACACCTAGAAGCGTTGCCTTTCACATTGTGTAATATGAATATTGCAATAAATTGTCCAAACTAAAGAATTGACTCTAAATTCATGTAACCATTGTAATTGTTTTTGTTTAGAATTTCAGATAATAGTTTTATACAGAAATACAATAGCTGGCATAACAAACTTTGAAGTAATATCCAAAGATATAGGCTAGATCATGACGGGATATCCAATCTGATAGACCTGATAGGGAATTATTTAACATCCAGCACATAAAGGCGTAGCCCAATAACAACAATGGATAAAATCCTATCAACCCTACGATACTATGCCTTTGGAGGTATAATTATATAATTTGTTACACATATTCAGGGATCAATGAAAAACTGCTGCAAAAAAGACTTTCAATAGTGTTCCATTTACCCTTTCCGACTTTTTTAATAACGAATTGATCATTTATTTTGCAATGATAACCACAACTTATAGTCGCTTTGAAGTGTCTAATTAGGATGTACTCATTTGTTCACTATTTTTCTACCGATTCACATATTGAGGAAAATTAAGCAACACATATTACGGCTCACAACAAATTCTTTTCGTCAACAGTGTACGATTTGCTTGAATGATAGTAAATAACATACATAACAAGAAATATTTCACAATATCATGTGTAAAAAGCAAAAATAACAAGAAATATTTCACATTATCATATCTCAGTAACATTTCTATTATCTGTGTTTCACTGTACTTAGAGCTGATTGAGGGGCTGATTAGCTGCACAGGCATTAATCTACTGATAAGTTAAAAAATAAGCGACCCTCCCCCTGATAAATACAAATTTCGCTTTGATAAAATTTTATAAAGATTTGGCAACAAGTGAGGGCTCAAGTGCACAAAATTATAAATTGATGATGGTTGATGGCAAACATTTAATGATCAGAAAAATTAACCTTGAGCACCCAATGCTCATTTGAGTTAAAATTCACAGGAAATGCCACATATGAAAATGGGCTCAATTTAATGTTAATTGATGTTATTTGACGATATACATATTATATATTGCATTGTTAAAATATGCAAAGTCTAGAATTATCTTCTATTGATTGACCAATTTGTTTACAGGAATAAAACTAAAAGATGGCAAAATACACTTTGTGGCTCAGTCAAGAGTATTCCGAGCCATAACAAAAGTAAAGGAAATACTTTCGTCTCCTAGAATATCATCTGAATACATCAAGTTACCAACAACAAGTGAAACGGAATAAAAGAAGGATTCGGAGGGGTGGCGCGGTTTCCTCATATTAATGGAGTCATGGATTGTACTCATGTACAATTGAAGGCTCCAACACATTAGAAAGCCATGTATATAAAAGGATACCGCTCCATAAACACACAGGTAATTAGAAATTTTAAGTTTTAATTGTAATTGATAAAGTAACAGTTTAAATTTTAAAGTATATTTCATAAAAATACAACGTTTGAGACTAATCTTGAAATGTGGATAATATCAATAGTTTATTAGCCAAATGTAAAATAGGCTTTCACTGCCTTATATTTCGTTAAGTCCTCGGTTCATATTCCTTTATGAAAATCAATAAATTCATGACTGTTGGGCAACTAGGGGCAGAGCACCAAAAGAGGGGTCTAACTAGATGTCAGGGCCATTTAAGTATCTTATCATTTTTTTCTAAAAGCTGACAGAAGACTGACTGTCTTTATTTTTGGCATGGATTATCAGTTCAGATGTACCTTCATGACATTCATGATACATCAAGCGATTAATGTTGGACAGAGCAATGTGGGAGAAGGTAGACCATGGTTCAATATAGAAATCTTTTAAACGCGTCAAAATGGCGAAAACATATTGCCTATTTCAACCCCATTTGGTAGGAAAACCCCAGTTAACAGTCCTGAAATGATTGCAAGAATGGGCGAAATCGCTTTATTGATTGCTTAGAAAAATCTTGGTAAGAGTTTATTCTCATGTGGACGACTCAGGGCCTACATCCCTCTTGTTTATTTTGGCCCTTTGTTTTGGATGGATTCTAAAGGGACTTCATAGTTGCCATTAATTATTAGCCTACGGAGAAGACACGGTACAAATTAATAATGTGTCAGGCTAGTGTCAGCCAAAAAATTTGGCCGGAAGTCTTGGTCGATTGTATAAATTCTAAGTTGAACCAGAGGGCAACTTATTAGACAATGTCCAACATTAGACGATTTTCGTCCATAACGATTTCATATTGTATATTGACGAAAGGGAAAAACATATGAAAAATATTACGGTTACTGTTTTACTTTCAGGTACAGAAACCATTTGTGTTTAAAATATCGAATAAAACCAGACAGAGGATCATGAGAGTGGTGGCAAACGACTACACACAGCTGAAAAGTTAATGTATGTATAATAACCTATACGTTTCTGTTGTGCTAATTTATGCACATATCCTTAACAAAGTTAGGGGTAGTTAGAGTCATTTCGTCTGTATGTCCATCTGCTTAAATGTCTTTAATATAAACAAGTATACAGCTATAACTTCTAAACAAGGTGAGTGATTAAATTGTTACTTTATACAACATGAGTGCAGTATATAAGAACTATAACCCTGCTAGTGCTATCCTTTAAAATTGTTTCCCCTTGATCGATTAAACTTATCCTTTCAAGTATGAAGCTCATCCTAACACCAATTTTCTCAAAAGAAAACACACACATATAACTTCATATTTCACATCTGTATTGCTTTTGACAAAACCTTTTATTTGCCCTAGTCAATATCAAAGCGCTAAAAGCCTGGTTTTTAAAGAGGCAAGGTGAAATTTGAAGGCATGCACTCCATTTTTTTAAATCTTTTTAGCAAGGCTTTTTTAGGCGAGGGAAACCAAGGGTTCCATTTACCTATAAGGATCATAAGCCACATTCCGAACTCACTTCAAAGGAAAAAAATGTCGAACGTTATGCTCTCTTTATAGCTCTGAGTCCGCAAAAAAATCCGATTTCCAAGGTATAGATTACTACGCCCGATGCCGGTTTGCAGACAGGTAAAACTCGTGTTTTTATGATTTTAGTTCAGATGATTGGTTTGCTACTAGTCAGTCAATTTATCCATTCGATCTTTCCGTCTAACATTCGTAGAAATGCTGTTTTTCATTGGTCACAAACTCGTCGGTTTTTTCTTTTACATTGAAATAAATTCCATAAAGAAGTTGTATTTTATTCTTGGAACACGAGAAACTGATAGGGTCAATTTCTCCCTTTCCCTCAAAAAGGTCCACCCTATACTCATACCCCATTTTTTTTATTTCTACCCTAAATATATATCAAATAAATTACACTCATGTTGTTTTATTGTCTGCAACCTTTTCCAAGTTGGCCCAATCTAAAATATAGTCGCCGGTATAAGGTACATCCATTGAAAGACAACACATGTTTAGACAGGTCAAAATTGTAAAGGGTTGCAGATTATTTGGGCAAATTAGTCAACTTTATAGCAGAAAGGGTGGATAATATTTGGGAGAAAGAGTTATTTAGCAGCATCTTTTTCTTTTCCCTATTAGCAAGATAATTTGTCAAGATCAAATATAAAATCTATGTATTTTTGACACAGCAGTGATTTTGGCAGTGATAAGAAAGAAAATAGCTGGTATACATGATAAGTACAAGGTGAATAATCAAGGTAATATTCCAGAAAATTGATTTCGTGTGTTATATTCGTATATTCTGATTCCTCGCCTTCAGTACTTTCGGTACTTTGATTTTGTTACAGGGTAGTGGTATGCAAGCAATGTGTTGAACACCCAAAGCACTTTGTGTCGCACAAAAGTTGATGACGAATACTAGACCTATTTTTCCGAGCGCAAGTGCACAAAAAAGCTACGCAGTACGCATATTGTTTGGTTTTTGATTCGATTATCTTTTTCCTAGGCCAAGAACGGACATAGGTCAAGGTTTATTATTTCCAACTTAACAACTTTTATATTTGCCACAATTTCGAAAGTGCAATTGATGGAGTCTTCAGTTTTTATTTGAACTTAACTTTTTACAACATCTTTCTGTTTATACATGTACTTTTTAAAGGCCATCAGTTGAGGAAAAACATTGCCCATGTAAGTGATATAGCCATCCTTATTTGAATTCATATAATATTGTTTTGGACTAGACTAGTACTAGTCTAAGTCTAGGTCATCAACCGATGCCAAGGTCACAGAACGAACAATGGTGATAAAACAAAATCATGTCTTGAAATTTGAAGGTAACAATTGAACTCGGCCTAAAATTTGAAGAAATAAGTGTTTCAAACTATTTACAAGCTTTAGAAACTTTAAATTTTCCCTCTTGTAATGTATAATTTACCAGTAGAGCTTCCCCTTAATGAACGCATCACATTTGTGGCAAGTAAAGTTGATGAGTGATTTTCTTTAGCAAATACTTGATATAGTGATGGCTTTCATACGTAGACAAAGTGCTGATGGGGGTAGGGGTATACTTACTCAAGGTAAGTTTTTGTGTGTGCGTCTTCAACATTTACCTTGTATGCACTTGAGAGGCCACACTTTTTTCCGATCAACCTGAAATTTGGCCATAATGAGATTCTTTATAAAATCTCAGATGTTTTCAACTTTAGGTCCCCTGATGAAAAAATCTAGGTCACATAGTCAAATGTGTAAAAAACCTTTAATGCCAAACTTTTTGCTCGATCAACCTCGATTTGGTAAGGATTATTGTCTTGAAAAATCTTAGACGAGTTTGAAAATGAGTTTGGGCAATAAATATGTCACGTCTTATATCTAAGAAAAACCTTGTAAGCACTTTAGTGTAACCAAATCGTTTTAATAAAAAATACGATAAGTCGCTATTTCCAGTCTAAGTTTTAAAAAAAAATCCAGCCTACTGAGTAAATTTTGTCACGCGATTAGGCCGCCGCTAAATTCACTTCGAAGCCAGCGTTCGTACTGAAAGAATCATTTTCTTCACTTAACAGCGATTCCTTTCCTTTGTCTTGGTTGTTAGTTTTCGCGCCATTAGTTGGTGTTTGATATTTCTGGAATGATTCGTGTTTGCGCGTATCGCTGCATTTTTTATTCGGCTTTGTTGTTAGTTTTCGCGCGTTATTCTTTCGCATGAATTGTCTCATTTTTTTCGCGCGAAATACTTCGGAATTGTTTCAAACTCTGTTTAACCACTGACATTTTGTTACAGAACTATCATCACAATTACTTGTGTGGAAGAGCTGTGTGGGATGAGAGCCACTGCATTCAATTATATTAATTGGTAAGTGTATGTTGTCTGTCCTTTCTGTACCGTACTTTTGAATCTTGCAAAAAAGCACTTTCTTATGACAAGGTATTGTTTCTTTTTTGTACTGAGCCCTTGTGTTATGAACTGGTTAAATAATGACGACCGATTGATCTTGTTTCGGACAAATTCAAGATCAATAGATTTACATTATAAGCATATCTTCATTTCAGCGATCTTGAGGAGTAGCCCAATGTGTATATATTTTGTATGTTAGTGTTATTTCGTTTCAGATGCAAATTAGGTTGGCTACTATTTACACACAGTCACTGTATTGCTTCTAATTGTTAATGACCCAATAGTAAACCTCGAAATATTGTCCGGCTGCGTTGTTGATTAATGTTCACTATCAAGTAGATCCCACGAGGCACATCTGGTCACATTAGGACGATTGCTAGATTTTATTTTCTGAGATAGAGTTTTCCTATATTTTGATATTTTGTAGATTTAACTTTGGCGTTTGCAAAAAAGGAAGGAAAAAAGGGGGTCACCGAACAAGATTTTTCGTGAAACGTCATGGAATGTCATTGGTATCGATTAATTTTTTTGTCCAATTTTTTCGCCGATTTTCAATTCTTGGTAATGACATAAAACCATAACACAATCAAATCTAATCAAACAACAACAAATTTTATCTTAATTGCATAGATTGGAAGTTATTTGCATTGAAATTAAAATACAATTATCGATTTAAAGGAATCATGATGATTTTTAACGTATTTTTCCCCAATACGTAAAAATTTGTATATCGGTAATGAATATTTTCAAAATTTATTACTTTGATCAAATTTCTCAAAAATCCTGAGATAGAAAATTTGATTATTTCTATATTTTGCAGATAATTCTATGTTCATGTGATATTGATATAAAAAAGGTATGGTCACCGTGATATTTTTTTTGAAAAAATGCAAAATTCTAGGTCACCCAGTTTTGACGTTAGGAAACGATCACTCCATCTTCTCTTTCTCGTGTCAATTTTATGTACAAAAATCAATGATATTCAATCCTTCTTAAATTAATCGATAATGAAGTTGAATTTTTAAACAATTAAAGTATATCTTTGTTTTGCGTCAACAAATCCCGGGGTCAAATAATATGAAAAGGTCAAAGTCATACATCAAGGCCATTGTTACATAAATCACGAAAAAATCTAGTATTTTTAAAAATCTTCAAGCCTGTTGAAAAAAGAATACTCACATATGGAATAATAATTCATCTCGACAATAAGTATCGTCAAATTTCCTGATCGAAGTAATATGATGAGATCAAGGTTTTTTATCTCGCTCACACCCAAATCCCCCAATAAAGTTTCAGATACACCCAGGTCTGGTAAAAAATTACTCCAAACATTGGAAATGATAAATCTGACAATGTCATTTGACAACGACAGGATCATTTATCAAGGTCAAACTTTCAAAAAATAACCTCGTCAAAATGAAATGTGACGGTTACATGTAGCTATCGTATTCACGATTGATAAAGTTGTTACATGTCTCATTATACGCGGGAGCGTTAACGTCACAAATACCTACAAAAACGACGCTGACGTAATGTCCTTTAGTCTATAAAATAAAATGGCTGCACTAATTTATATTGTTATGCTTTAGCGATAGGATTCGTTAATCGTCTTCATAAAAGCATTTTCTGCGAAAAATGGAAATTTAGAGGGGTTTTAATAGTGTTTTTGTTACGTCCGAGATAAGTACAAGTTTGGAGCGGTTACTCCTTTTGAAGAGTTCGTAGCGCAAAGACGTTGCGCTAGAACGAACTCCCGAAATCGTCCTTAAGAGTCATTTTCTCGGTTTGCTTCCACAAGCAAAGGTACAGTCGTTTCAGCTTAAACATTATCAATTGTTTCTCCCTATAGGTGATGGAAAAAGTTGGAATTAAAAATGTTAAATTTGTTATTGATGACGTTGGTTGTGTGGTAAATGAGGAGTACTTCACTATGGTACCAAAAGACATCAAACTTATGGGTCAGCTGGAGAAGCATCATATATCTCTGTGACTTCAGAAATAACAGGTAAGGTACTACATATATATGGCCCATCACGCCAAAAGGGACCACCTTGGAAGTACGTCAAGCGTCCACCCTTGTCAGACTTCATAGACTGATTAGATTTGACTTTTTCGCATTCTACTTATTTTCTGAATCTAGAATAATCAATCTACCTTCCTGTGAAAGTATTCTAAAATATGGCCTGTTTGCCGGTTTAAGAACCAATTCTCAGATGGTCTAGTTATTCGTGACGGGTCACATTATATAAACTTTAATTTGTTGATACCGATAAATTTAGTAATTACAGTCCTAACTATTCAAGACTACTTAAAATCAATTGAATTTAAAGAGCATTTAAATTGAAAAAAATGCAAAGAAAATGAGAAAAGAAGATATTGAGAAAAAGAGTGTAATATCTTGAAACAAGTAATTCTCCTTTTAACCTGATCACTTTGGCATTACTTATTTTTTGGGGTCGCCTGAGCAAACACGAAAGGGGAACCATTATGGCCACTCAGGATTTGTCATGCATCAGTTTACGTGTACAGTCAAACTAGAGTTGGTATGAAATTCCTTTTGTGACGCTTCTTAAAACTTATTTATGAAATTTGATTGACCATCCTATCTCCTACAAATATACACCTATGGAAAGTTGGTTGAGCAAAAGTTGGAGGCTTAGAAGGGACATGGTGTATTGGTGAATGGAAATCATGGTAAGGTGCTCCAGTGCGCATGAAATGAGTAAAAAATATAATCGTGATGTATTTTATACATACATATGTTGTTTACCAAGGGCTCCTTGGTTAAAAAAAAATCCCAATTTGATAGGCTAAGCTGATTTGGTCAAATTTCCCTTTGGCACCCTTGTAATAGGTATGTTTTGAAATCACAGAGAACTAAACAGAAAGTAAAAAATGTTTCAATACAAGTCGAATGGATGATTTATTCGTTCAAAACCAATCGATTCCAACCTTCAAGGGCAACATGCGATAAAGCCAACTCTGGACCGAGACTTATGAAAATGGACAGGACAAACAGTTGGCCATCTACAATCAATCTTAATTGACCCTCTGGGGGTCGAAGAAAAATTATGACATTACCATTGGGACCTTTGAATGAGAACAGAAAGCTTCACAGCAGACGATTGAGACTTGCATATCCACCTTAATTAAACCAATGATGTATCTTCTATTTAAATCGGTTATTGTTTTAAGCTCGCCTGAGCACCACCTGCTCAAGAGGAGCTTTTAGGGCCATTCAGAATCGGTCTTGCAACAGTTGTTTTGCAATCGTTCAAACATTTTTTATACATCTCTTCCTTAATGAAAATTTCGATTTCAACCAGAACTGGTATAAATGTTCTCTAGGTGAAGGACCCTTTTTACAGTGAATAACCCAATATTTGGTATTCTACATATTGAGCCCTGCTTGGTTCTTCCAATCCTATAAATCCGAAATGATATCGGGTATAGTTCAATTATTTTTTTCTAGTTCACATCAAGACAATAATTAAAAAACGATCATAAAATTCATGGTTACAAGTGATCCCTCTTAAAAACAATAGGGATCATCTATACCTGACGGATGTCTACCAATTTTGGTGATCGGAGCTAAATATTTTTCTAGCTTTCTGAAAAAAGATTTGCAACACACTATTTTATATGTCCTTTTTTGCTTAGGGTCCATTAATGTACAGCAGAGTTAGGGCCTTTTGATAATTGATTTTAAATATGTAAAGAAAGTATTTGATTTATACGTCACAGATTGATATAAAAAACACTTCCTGAAGTGATGGCACCTCATTATAGACACAGCAAATGGAGGGGGGGGAGATATCAGTCAATTTTGAAATAATTCTTCTTTTTCTTAATCATGGTGGCTGGGTATGCTTTGTTGAATACTGTCATATTGTTTCATATTGGGTCCGCATGTACTAGTCAATTTATATCTGTTATTCTCCAAGTTTCTAGAAGGTACATGAAAAAATTTGTTATTCAGGTTTGACATATGATTATCAATCAATTAACTAGAGTATTCTTTAAGAAAATGGTAGGATATTCTATCAGTGGTTGACTTTCTATATAAGCATGTAAACTAGATGGGCGACACCTTAAGGGTTTCGCGGAAGAGAAATGAGAGAAGATGAATTGAAATTAATTACATGTAAGTAATGTTTCCAATGTTTTTGGGGGGATGAAAATTAACTGAGACAAAGTAACTTTACATTTAATGTTATGCAGAAATACGCTTGGAAACACTGCTTGGGTGCTCTGGGTGTATACCCACTTAAATCGGGCCGGCTGGGTAGAGACTTCTGCTCCCAACTTTTGAAAATACAGTTTTTGCAGTTGGGTAAACTGAGACGATACGACTAGGTGGTTCATTTCGGTAAATGCAGCGATTCGGTAAAAGTGTAGTCCGATAAAGGCGGGGGACAATAGAGTTTTAGGCTGTAAGCAAACTTTGTTTCGGTGGATTCGTATTGCTCATGAAAAGTAAAACCCGTCAAATTTTTTATTAGATTAGTTTTACTTGCATGAAGAAAGTTTATCCGGTGGGGCCGAGAAAACCGAACAAAACTCGCAAGGTCTTCTTCATGAAAGCAAAACATGACACTTTGCCGTTTCTACACCATCTATCCCATGTTTATAATATGATAACACGAAAATATCATAAAATCCTTTCCTTTTACAGTAAAAAATCTCTTTAATAGCTAGCTGTTTCCGAATTTTGAAAATATAAAGTTGCAGAACACCAAGGTGACGTAAACAACTCGCATTTTTATCCGCGTGGTAATTCTAAAAGATGACATTTCGATATGGAAGTTGTCCTTTATGGTTTACACCAAATTCTCTTCCATTTTATGCAAAACAATTATTATGCAATTTTATTTCCCACCAAATTAGTCCCTTTGTATAATTTTGTCAAATTTTCCACGGAACTATTTAACCGAATTACCTTCCCCAAAACTCTGGCAATCGGAGCGACACTCGGCTATTTCCGTAAACTTTTGAAGTCAACATTAAAAGCTAAATATCTCTTGGATACGATTTTTCCCAGATATGATACATGACCCAATACCTAGATGGAGATCCAATTAAGCAGATGTACATATTTTAGAAAAAGTTATGCATTCGATTTAGAGGTGCTGATTCAATTAATCTTCTCTCATTTCTCTATTTACGTGATATGTTCGCACATAAGAAACATCCTGCAAAAATAGTGAGAACAGCTGTTCTAGTTTTGACTGAAAATTTTACATATAAGAGTTGATGAGATTATTCGTTACTTTCATTGAAATATGAACCTTATCACACTGTATGAATATGCGAGCTTGCCAAATTATATTCAGGTATATACTATGTATCTACTTGGAATCCGTAGTGAAGACTCTGGGAAGGTCGCTCTTGTCCCCAATTCAATATGATACAGTTACTAACATTTTGAATTTGGCATTTACCTCTAGCAAAACATTCCAAATCCCTAGCTGAGCGCTCCAGTCATTTTAAATAATCAACCCAATCATTTAGAAACACTCCAAGAACGATTGTTGAAAATCACTTTGAAATTATACAATCCAACCACATTTTCATTCAAATCAAATAAATCATTCTAGGAAGTGTCTATTTAAGGATTCAGAAAGTTAGGGGAAATTTTGTTGAAAATCGGCAAAATGGCCATAAAGATGAGAATATTAATTCTTTTTCTATGTGAAGAAATCCTGCATCATCTTCAAAAATAGGGGGACTTTTCAAAAGTATGTGCATAAATGCGCAATCCCCCCTCCTGGAAAAAAATCAGCCAAGTACAGTTCTTAGGAGGAGATCTATCAAGGATTTCCTAGTAAGATTGCCAAGCCCTGCCACACTCATACTTATGTGGCAATTAGAATCTTGCGAACAATTTTAGAAAGGCAACCCAATGAAACATTCTGGAAAAGTTTCATTAAATTTGGCCCTGTGGTTTAGGATGAGACATTGTTCAAAGATTTCGAAGTGAAAAAAGGCCATTCCCTGGCATACCCATAATCATTGGCCAATCAGAATTTCCCGAACAAATTTCGAAGAGGTTCAGCCAGGGAGCATTCTGTCAAAATTACATTGAAATCGACCAACTGGTTTAGGAGAGTGTTTTTGGAAGATGGTCGTCCAAGGAACATTCTTGCAAAATTTCATTGAAATCGGCCCTGTGATTCAGGAGTTCAAATATTTTAAAGTGACGAAATGCCATGACCATAATTGTGGGCCAATCAGAATTTCACAAAACAGTTTTTGAAGTTGGCCACCCAAGGAACATTCTGGAAAAATTTAATTCAAATCACCCCAACTAAAATTTTGGGAAAATGAGTGTAACTAGAGATTCCCTGAATACCCTGGCCTAGAGTGCTTAGGTCAAGCAAGGGTTGGTCTTTTTAATTCATTTGGGCATGAAACTAAAAAGCTAATCATACTATATAAATATAACAAGAGCTTCGCCTACAGGTGCCTACGTTCGGCTGTTAAGTGCTGGATGGTGAAAAATACATGTCCAAAAGAGGCATTATTTGCACAAAATGCTTCAAATGACCACTTTTCATCAGTTAGTGTCTTTACCAGTTAAACGTTAAAGCAAATTAAGAAGTTTTTATGTTAGAAATGAGTGACTTTCACCAAATGACCTTGACTGATGACCTTGACATTGTTATGCATGTGGCCATCTTCTCTCAAGCAATGCACATGTGACATTTCAAGGCTCTATGACTTAACAATCCAAAGTTATGGCTAATTATCAGTTTTAACTACTAAAATTTGACCTTAAAAGATGACCTTGACCGATGACCCTGAACTTGGTACCAACAGAAAGGCAATGTGAGGGTAATCATCATTTGATTAACATCATTAAGGTCCCATCACTTACATTTCAAAAGTTATGGCCAATGTTAAAATTTGATGTTCTTTTTTCATAAGTTTGACCTTGAAAAAAGACATTAACCTTGACAGATGATCCTTAAACTTGGTACCAACAGAAAGGTATTGTCTCAGGTAATAATCATGTGAAATATGAAGGCCCTATCACTTACCATTCAAATGTTATCACAAAATGTCAAAGTTTTCGCACAGCGGCGATGAGGATGACAACAACAACGACTACACCAAGGCTATAGCAATACCTCAGGTTTTCTCCAAAAACAGCCGAGCTAAAGATGTTGTAATAATAACTGCCATGCATGTTTTAAAATTGCAATGAAACAATTTACCAATCACTAAGAGTCTGTTCTTTAGTTTTCACATAATGTTATTTGTTCTCTTCTATGATCATATAATAATGTTTTCATATCAAAATCACGTGGGACCTCCAGACAATTTGTCCCTTTGTGCACCAGCATTTTATACAGTCTTAGTCCAGTCAAATTATGGTAGGACCCAAAACAAATTGCAACAAAAACAATGTTATGTTTTCTGACATCCATAGACATACCCATTGAACATATATAAAGTAGGACAAAATCGGAAGATACGTATTTTGATTTTTTCGCGATTTTTATCATAGAATTTTCCCAACTGAACCTATAAAGACTTTTTGACAGAAAACTTGTTTAAATCTAAAGTAGAAGTTGTCAGTATACCAAAAGCCATGTAGTGGATTGTAATAAGTTATTCGCTAATTGAAAATAGGATATTCTTAGTTATTTGGTCGGTTTTAGAGATAATTTGTAAAACATCTTACCCCACCCACTCACTTTAACATTTCAAAGTAGTAGAAAATGATCGCTTTGGCAAAAAGGGGGTATTGGCTTCATGAAATAGGTCTGAAACATTTTAACAGTGCAAAGTCTTTCCAATGTCCAAGTCAAAGTCGATTTGAACCTTTTAATCCCCCCCCCCCACACACACACACCCCACCCCTCCCTCCCCCAAAGTACAAAATTTTAGGTGAGCAAGTGTAACTAAGAATAGTTGTAGATATTTTCACCAGTCTTATTTAGCACTTAAAAAAAATCTTTCCAAAATTTAGATTTAACTTAATCTAAACCTTTAGCTATGGTCTTGGGTTGATATGTTCTTACGAATATACAAGAATGGCGAATTTCATGGGTTGTCCGTCAGTTGTACATGAGAGTTTAATTGCATTTTGAAAATAAATAAATTCTCTCTGAGAAAAAGTTTAACATAGCCCATTGGCTTATTTGTATCTTACCAAGAGCCATGGATTTGTCTTATTACCTCATCCTATTATGGAATTGGAGCTACACCTAGTACTATACAAAGCACAAAGACATTCATGTATATAAAATTTGGAGGGGGAGTAACTATATGATAAAAAATCCAAGTTTTCACACCCAAAATAGGCTGGTAGGGATAATGCTAGTATTACGTGAAAACATGTTGCAAGAACACACTAGTTTGACCTAATGTTTATAAACATTTGCTAGATTTCATATGCTTAAACTTTAGGGCTGAATGTTTTGGACGATATAATTTTTTAAAAAATAATCTAAGTTCTTTTCACAAATTTTTACCTTGAAGCTATTTTATATTTCCAAAAGCAAAAGATTCACACAAATTTAATTCTTTTTTAAATTCAAAGCCAATAAAAGATCACCTGTTTTGTTCGGAAATGATTTAACATCTGTATTAACAATTTCATTACACTGCAAACAGAGGACCTAACCATGATTCCTGGTATTTTTCTCATCGCTACTACCAGGAAATTCCTTACCGGGTTACATTTTTTTGTAATCGAAGATGTTATTTTACGATCATCTACCTGTTGGTTGGAGACAAGTGTCAGACAGGGTATGCTTTTGACAGAGATCGAACCTTGAAACCCGTAATTGGAATCCCAGCGCACAATCATCTGCGCTGTGACGACAGTGGAATTGTCTGGTACTGGTTCTTTAAAATGCAATGTGATGTTGGGCTCATTCAAATGCTTATTCTAAAAGTTAATTGACAAACTAAGGTAAACTGTGAATGTCAAAAGTTTGCGTTTTAGTTTTTGAGATTTTCATATTAGGCGCTAGGAAAGTTTGAATTGAAATTTTTTAAACAGGTGCATCACATCAATGACTTAGGAAACAGGTTTTGTTTGTCATTTGACAAGTTTTAAAATCATTTCTCAAAATATAACGTGTTAAATTGAAGAATTGCATAGGAATGAATTAGAAATAAAGTGATTTGATTGCCAATTCATTAGAAGTTTTGATTTTTATTTAAAACAAGACTCAATAAACCTATTTTGATGTGGAAAAGTATTCGTCATTAATTTGAACACTATACAAAGAGAGTATGCTTTACTAGTAGTAAAATATGAAATGATTCAAAACCTTGTGAGAATGTAATGCCAACATTTCCTTTGAAAATTATGTGAGGCATAAATATTCATTTGGAATGAAGTTGTCTAACGAATTCCTCCTGGTACACCATGCAGATCGATTACAAACACACTCTATATTGCGAGGCATAAGATTTGAAATGGTTGAAAAACGCTTCAGGAAACCTCAATCTTAGTTTTAAATTAGTTGACTTGATCATGGGCTAATAAATTAAGCATGAATCAAGAAATGATTCAACAGGTTTGTGAATTTGACCCCCTAGCAAATTTGCGTAGTATATTTCCACGAGATGAAAAAGAAGATTTTTTTTTAATTTTTGAAAAATATGAAGGACCCTAACCGTAACAATTCTCAATTATCAACCAGTTTTGTTTATAAAGTTATATCAATTTCATATTATGTTCTTGAAATACCTAATGGGTTAATAATCGTAGACTGATGTGGAAAAGCAGCTGTAGGCTAGGAAAGGATGTAATTGTGGTACTGGTGTGAGAATACCAGGAATCCATTGTAAGGTGCTGCTGCCGCCGCGATATACATGAAAGATTGTTGAAAACGGCATAACTCCCCCCTCCATTCAAACAAACGAAACTTGAAATAACTTGTCTTAATGAAAATAATGTTACTTAGGTGTTGTAAGAAACCATTTCCGATTTCTTTCATATTATTCTTTGATTTTGATTAATGTAAGAAAAAAGAAGGTTAATTATGAAAATTTTAAAATTTTAACCAAAAATCATTTAATTAGAGAACCTGGAGAAGATTTGGGTTAATCGTTATTACAATGCCATCCAAGACACATAATTAAGTATCTTTTTCAGGCTTCAATGGGTTAAAGTTTAAGACATATTATTACTAAGATTAGACAAGATTGTACAACAGAAAACATTTGATTTTTAATGTTTATGAAATTACAACAAAATTCACTATATAAAATTTGTTAATGCAGTTGTGGTAAACCCCTTTAAGGTTATCAAATGACCACGGTTTTATTGTCGTGTCTTACTTATGCGAAGCCTCTTTTTAAGTTTTAGGTAAGGTAATTTCAGAAGCCTCTTTTAAAGTTTTAGGTAAGGTAATTTCAGAATTTTTAAATGTTCTTTGTGTCATTGTTATACTGAATTAAAAAAAAATGTAGCACTAGATTAGTGCCATATATACCTTCATTTTGAATTGTTTGGAATTGAAGTTTCAGAAAATTATTGTTAGACAGACAGATCACAGGCAATTTCAGTATCCAATTTTCGTCAAATATACAAATATGCGTTATCATATAAGACAAGGCGTCAAACTAGTCCTGTGCCTCATCAACTCTCACCATTTCCAGCATATTTTACACAAAATGGTAACAATGAAAAGGATAATTATCAAGAAAAAGAAATAAGCTGATAACAATGTTGTCAAAATAATTATTTAAGACTTAGGAAGTAACAAAATTTAAATTCAGTGAGTAATGGGAGAGTTTACATGAGCAAATGTCGGATACATGGTCTTTTGTCACGAAACAATTGTCTGTGGGATAGGCAGACATACAAAAAGATCAATCAAATAAAACAATATTGTCTAAATTTGTTGACAAGGGTATATATATATGAAAATGTTTCAATACCAGAAACTATTTTTCTATCCATTCTAATGTTAAATCAAGTGGGTGGGGTATGATCAATTTGAATTTGTCTTTTTATGTTTAAAACGTCATACATTTTACTCAACCCATTAACAAAAGTTGTGGTTTAATGTCTAGAGGTAATTCAAATGACATTTGATTTGTTTTGTTCCAGGTATATCATACAATATTCTCATTAAATTGATTGTATTACAGGCATTACTAGTAGGTATCAACATGTATGAAAAAATCAAAATACGTATCTTCCGATTTTGTCCTACTTTTAGTATGTCATCTAGGGAGGGTCAAGCTACTCAAAAAAGCCAAGAACGTTTTTGTTGCAATTTGTTTTGGGTTGAGGCCATATTTCGCTATTTTGACTGGACTATCTGGGGAAGGAATCGAACCTCCATACATGATTTTGAGTAATTTGGGGCAATAAGACCCTGGTTGTGATACAAGGCCAAACAGAAAGAAATTTTTCAAATTGTAAAGTCTCCATGACCGGGTGTTCATGGAGATATGAAAACATAACCTTGTCTCTCTTTATGAATATTCGAAACAGATTGAAACATATCTCACTAAGTATGATAAAATATTAGTTTCATGCCTCCAAGTATAAAATCATAACATGTATCTTCTTTTTATTTTATTATTCAAAAATTTGCAATTTATGTCCAATATTTTATTAATGATCTTCAGGAGAATGATGCTTTTAGTTTAGCCATTTTGCACTGAGGCATAAAAATAGCTACATGCTCAGATTTTAAGTTTTTAGTCTCTTTCCCTGCATAGGCATGTTTTAAAATACCAGACCTTTTTACTTCATATGCTTTGTTTCCGAAATTTATTTGCATTTGCACATTCAAACATTTTTTCTCTCAGCACAAGGTTTCTGACTTTCAAATTCATGCAAAAATGGTGGCCTCATTTCCATCGCTCTTTGACATAAGTAATAGTCATGTGACTACCAAAAAATAATAAACTTGCACCAATATAAATTTGATACGAAGATAAAACACAGTAAGTATTTTGGTGCAGTTCAATGCAGATGAGGCAAGGAGTTAGATTTAGCCTTGTTAAAAAGAGCTGTTGCAAAGTATGTTTTGAAGTCAAGGCAAGTTTTTTTCGATAGACTTCCTCTTTTTCTCGTCTTTTTCCTTTCTTTACCCGGACTTTTAATAGCAATTACGCTACAGTGACTTATTTTCACAGGAAAAAATAGCTTTTTATTCCCCCATAGCGTAGAAAGATGTCATTTGCTGAAGGTAAAACACAACGTCTCCCAGATGACATTGTTAGTCTAAAAGCAAATTCATGAAAGTAGCATTTAATTGTAGCTGAGGAGATAAGGACAAAAAATTATGACACAGGCCAACAGACAGATGGACAACCTAATAAGAGTATAACCCCCCCAACTTCATTGTCAGGGGTATAATTGATGCATTGGAATACATTTTCACTCAAATGTGTCAATTTCAGACATATCCTGCCAGTTCCACTGAAGTGTCAGGTAGAATTCAAGCCTATGCAATAAAAAAACAAGAATTCAGGACCCACTGACTGGCAAAATCTAGCCACAAACACAATGTGTATTTTTGTTCTGGCAGGATTGATTGATTGATTGAATGGAGTTCAATGCTGCTTCAACATTTTTTCAGTTATATAGTTGTAGCTGGAGCACCTAACAATGGTTTCCTAGTATTTCTCTCAACAGTACAACCACCACATCCTTTCCTAGCCTCCAGCTGCTTTCTCACATAGGTCTACGATTATCAACCCATTCAAGAGAGACAAATAGTCGGAAAGAATGAGTGCCGCCGTCGAGGATCGAACCCAGTTGTTCTTGCAGGAGTGAATGCCACTGTGGTCACTTTGTTACCAATCATCCAATACTCTGGACCACCAATGTAAAATGATTAAGTTGATACAAGACTGGGCACCGCCAATGGGTGAATGCCTACACTTGACTGTTAATTGCTTGATTGTGTATGAACTTGCTGGTGGCATTTGAAAATCTAAGTGAAAAAGGGGTATAATATGCACAAAATGCATCTAGAGCAGTGTTTAGTCTAAGAGGGGGGGGGGCACTTTTTTTTCTAGGATCCCCTATTTTTCTAGATTTGTTGGGGCTTTTTTACTATGAACAAAGAGTATTGAATACCAGTTATTTCTGAATTGCTTCAATTGTGTACTGAAATCCCCAACAGTTATGAAATCCTACCATAAAAACTGCTAGAGTTATCCCCCCCCCTTGATAGTATTATGTGCTCATTTGATGGTGAACATGAGTGCCAAGTTTCAAGTCAATGCCTTAAATAGAATTAGAGATATTACAAAATGTGTAACTTTTCGCACAACGACAAAATCAACAACAAAGAAGCCAATACTATCAAGTTTTCTCCGAAAACAGTCAAACTTATAAATTAAAGCACTGAATGGTGAACGTTTCTGATGACTGAGTGAAAGAGAGAGTGAGTGAGAGAGAGAGAGAGAGAAAGAGAGAGAGAGAGACATAGTGCCACATCAGTCAGAGACAGAACGTATATGGTCGCCGATTGAGGAGTTTGCATTTCAAAACATATAGCGTTGGTCTTCAGAAATAATGCATTTACAATATTTCTATCTTTATCGGTAGTTAGTAGAGTTTCGTTATAGAATGATTATCTGATGTCATTGTGTAAAAAAGAATAAAAGAAAAGACAATAAGATTTATGTAGGTAGGTTTTTTGTGCAGGTATAACACTGGTGAACATTGTTCATAAATGTTCATCAAAAACAAGAATTCCTAACTTACACAAAAGTAATTTGTTATCTCATATGGTACACTTGTAAAATTGTTAATATTAGATGTCAGATAACCCATGTCGGAGGCGCTGTTGCAGAAACTGAAAAGGCAAACTGGTGTTTGTCAAACAAAACAACCTGAATACTTGAAAATTCATTACAATTGAAGTGGAAGCACCAAATGAACACATTACGAAAGAAATCACTAATCCATAGGGTATATGTATTTCCATGAATTGGTCGTCTTACTAACCTCTTTCGTCCCGTTTTACACAAACTTTGAAGTTTCTGACCTCATAATAATTTATTGTCTCTTATAAAACACAAATGTAAATGGTGGATTTTTCTGCAAGGGAAATAATCATGCTCACATAAAAAGTACACATTTCCTCCCATACAGTTTAGTTACTTTGCCATGACAGTTACTTTTTCTTTCTAAAAAAGATTTCGTTTAGAAGATCTAGACAAGTTTGCTACCCCTAAACCCCCATTTTAATGCAAAAAAAAGCTTTTTAGTCAAGTTTAATGCATTTCAGCCTGTATACTGTTACAAGAATTGTTCCCAAGTCAGTGAAGTCACACACAAAATTGAGCAATGTGCCAAAACTAATTTGATTATTTGCTTTGAAGCAAAAGTATTCTGGAACTAAAAATTAGAAAATACTAAAAATAAATTGTTATTCTAAAATTCCTGCTTTTAATCTATCTATATACTGCCTAACTCCCCATTTTGGTATTACTGGCAGGTAATAAATTGCAATAGAAACATTTTGCTAAATAGAAAAAGAATTAAAAAAATTAAAATATTTGTGCCCCATTCATCATAATTTGAAAAGGAAACTGAACAAAATTTAAAATTGACTAAAAAGACAAAATACTAGTTTGAAAAATAAATAAAAACAACAGGAAATTTCATATTACTCAGAAAGAAAAATAAGTCACCACAAAGCATATTATATCCCTGCTTTTAATAGACTAATTTCAAAAACGAATGCATAAAAAATTGATAAAATATTGAGAGAAAAAAATTTGTACATCTTGTAGCTTCTGATCAAACATGTCGGGGGCGCTGCCCCCGAACCCCCGCCTGTATGCTCAGTTACCCTATTACCGGGGTATACCAATTACCGGTGTAGTAATAAATTTGGAATTTCAAATAAAGAAATACTAATGACAATGTTTCAAAACCTTAATTAATTCTTTTTAAACAATAATTACACTAGGTTGGGCCCTGTTAGATCCTGTTTAAAATTTTATTGTATCCATCTATCAATTTTACTATTTCACAGAGGAAAACAAAATTTGGACATGGTGGTGTATGCATTTCTCTTGTTAAACTTAAGCTAAGCAATGTTTGCAACAGAAAATATGATGAATTGAACCTAAATAAGTCAAAGTATGTATATAATGAATGAATAGTATACAAAAGGGTTTGTAATTTGTGACCTTTGAATGTTTTCCTCAGTACACCGGTAATTGGTACAAAAGTAGTTCCGGCAAATCTTTAGGGTCATGTTATTTTCAACCAAAGATTATTGTTAAAATGCAAATTAAAAAAAAAGTACTAATTTTGATTAAGGAATGGTTTGCCTATGTGATGGCATAAAATATTTCAAGAAAAAAACAAGAGATTCTTAAGCACAGACAACCGGTAATAGGGTCAGGGAGTATACAAACTGATTATCATAAGGAAAAGTGAGCAAAAATTCAACTTTCAATCAGTGTTCCAAAAAACCCTCAAATGGGGGTGATTTACCCCCAAAGTGAAGGTTGTACCCCCTACTTTTGCAAGCAGCCTTCTGTGTCTAATATATAGGGGGTGCATGCATGCTGTAAAATACCTATTTTTACCCCCAGATTGAAGTAGGAACACTGTTCAATGTTTTTATTCTCACTTGCAATTGAAGACATCACAGAATACTGCTTTTTGCACTAACATGCCGCGTTAAACCATTCTCTGTCCAGATATCTCGGTCGTATCAGGGATAATTCTTTGGGTAGAACATTGGGCACAGACACTGAAGAGGGTCGATATACCAATGGGTCGAGTTGACCTCTCACCTTTCTTTACCAGCGCTGCGCAATGATAAAGATGTATATTTTTTTCTTTGCTCGTCTATGTAAGACTGGTTTTACAAAAGGTATATCTATGTATCTTACCTTAATGGCTGAAATCAACTAAGTTCTCCTGCTTTCAAATGTAAACAGAGAATGGCGCAACGCTAGCGTGACGCATTGTAAACAATGTTTTCTTCATACGCGCAATTAAAATCTTATTGTAAAAATAGACTAAATTGGTTGTCGACTATTTTTATGCCCCCGATAGGGAGGCATCATAAATTTGACTTGTCCGTCCGTCCGTCCGTCTGTCCGTCTGTCCGTCCGTCCGTCCGTCATTCCGTCCAAAAACTTTAACATTGGCCATAACTTCCTTATTACTTAACATATTCGCATCATACTTTACCACAACATTCCTTGGTACATTACCTTTCTGTAGGCACATACTTTGGTGACCTTGACCCCTGGATGACCTTGACCTTCAACATAGATTGGCCATGCCCGATAGGGAGGCATCATAAATTTGACTTGTCCGTCCGTCCGTCCGTCTGTCCGTCTGTCCGTCTGTCCGTCCGTCCGTCCGTCATTCCGTCCAAAAACTTTAACATTGGCCATAACTTCCTTATTACTTAACATATTCGCATCATACTTTACCACAACATTCCTTGGTACATTACCTTTCTGTAGGCACATACTTTGGTGACCTTGACCCCTGGATGACCTTGACCTTCAACATAGATTGGCCATAATTTAACATCAAAGCGGTGTCGGGGGCATTGTCATCTTACAGTGACAGCTCTTGTTTGTTTCATAAGATAAGTTAAAGGTTTTATTGTTTATCTCAAATCAAAAAAATATTTTGGTTTTAAGCCTTATAATATTTAACCAAATAACACATACGACAACTCGATCGTGTCCGGTATATGTATACTTTGAGGCAAATTTTCAGCCTTTAATATCTTTAAAAAACGATTTTTCCTAGATATAGCGTCTAGTCAGACCTAGATGAATATCTGCTCCGTTAATTTTACTGACTTTCAGTGAAAAAAATACATAGGATTTGGCAGTGCTCAAATCGCGGCTATATGCGGCAGGATTGTATATTTCTTCGGTGAAGAACATTCGTTCGATTTACAGAACAAATTCTTAGTTCAATTAATCTCTCATTTCTCTACTAATAGAAGTGGCTGGTTACATTTTTATTCTGGGATTTATTTGGTTTCATGTAATTCTGTTAGGAGTGGCTTAAGTATATGATTGAATCATTAAACACTTAATCCCTTGGATAAAAAGGATTGACATACGGACAGAATTATGGATTTTAAACAGAGTTAAGTAGATATTATTTGTCTTTAAGTTTCTGTTGTTGGATTTTGTTAATAAAATTTTCAACTTGTAAACCGTGTTTGTTTGACTTCTGCTGGCCCATTACAATGGCTACTCAGGGCTAAACCTATTAAGTTATTAACTATTTGATTATCGATTGTACAGAAAGTCTATTTATATATTTATTTAGTGAAATTAAAGCCAGCAATGTTCAACCAGGTTCGGTCACAGAAAACTTAACTCACCAACCGTATATGAATTTGATGTGTTAGAAAAAGGATGAGTTTAAATTCGTACACATCTTCAGCTTGATGTAAGATTTTCTATGAAAAAGCAAGACACCAAAAATAAAGTAGCTAAGAAAGTTTTGATGAGAATTATCTCGAATCTTATGATTTTTGGGGACACCGAAAGTGGAAGTAAAATGTCGAAATTTCAGTATAAGTTTAAATTAGAGAAAATGAAACTTTCAAAAAGAGAAATTAGATAGAGGAGAAGGAGGGAGAGAAAGGGTTGGAAGATTGAACTTAGAAAAAGAAGAATGAGAAGAAAGATTACTATAGGAAAAGAAGAAAGGGAGAAAAGATTAATGTGGGAAAGAGAGAAGTTTGAATAATAAAAGAAGAAAGACAACGCATATTGAATTTGAGAAATTAAGTTAGAACGTGGTGTTAGTTAAGATCATACCAGGTCTGAATTTTACGCTGCTAAAAATATTAGATTAGTGCCGAAATTTCAAGAACAATCGGTAGTTAAATATTTCTCTCAATCTAAGAAAGTTGTAGTAAATCTAAAATAGCATCAAGATGTTTGGTCTATTTTTTTGCAAAGTTTACTATTTAGTAAAGCAGGTTTGGTATATTCTGCACTGAGTGCAGCTTAGAGTTCAGACTAAGGCACGGTCAAGCAAGCCGTCAGAAATTCTCGGAGTTAAGGAAATTTGATAACCAGTCCTTTGTGGAATTTACTAGAGGAAAGGAATCCGTATTCGATCAATGGCTTCGCTCAAAGAACGTTCTTGACAAATTTGAAAATTCGCATCAGCTTATCCTCAAAGAAGAATTTAAAGAGTGTGTAAACAAAATATGAGGATTCACTTAAAAGACAAATATGTTTGTACACAAGTGGAAGCCGCAGTTATTGCGGACACGTACACTCTCACTCATAAGAAGAGTTTTTTGTCAAAAAATCAGACTACCGACTCTCATAAAGTATTGCAAACGTCTAAGAAATGTTCAAGAGTCTTAAGTCTTTCAGTATCCTTAATTCCCAATCTTAAGTCAGACGCTCTGAAATGTCTCCCCGAGTTGGGACACTTCCTTTTTGTTATTACTGATAAAAGAAGGTCACATTTTTGCTGAATGTTGGACACTTAAGAACAAAATGACTGGAAATCCATGAAATACCGGTGCGGCTCTAAGGGTTGATAGGAAATCCTTAGATTTGATTTGTTCTGATATGGCGTATGTTCAGGGTTCGATTAATAGGAAATCCTTAGACTTGATTTATTCTGATACGCCTTATGTTCAGGTTCGAAATCCAGTTTATGAAGATACTGTGGAGGATCATTATGAGCCCCTTTGTCCCCTGGATTAGTTTCATTGATTATTCTAGTGAAGAATTACATGTTCAGACCTAGTGAGATACTGGTGCTGCTCAGACTTTGTTGATCAAAGGACTATTGCCTGGAGATGCCTGAAATAAGAATAAAATTATTTTATCCCAGACAATGATGTAGAGGGGGTTACATTAGTTTCACCATGTCAGTCTGTCCATCTATCAGTCTGTCTGTAGACCTGTCGTTGCCAGTTTGTAGCATGGGAAAATTTGACTTAGAATCATGAAACTTTCTGCAATTGCTGCGCATGACCCTATGAAGTTCTCTACCTAAAACGAGTAGGGGAACGTCACAAGTGAAATTTGTCCAAAAAACATTTTCAGACTCGAGCATCAATTGACATAAAATACGGAAACTATACACTATTATAAGCCATTATCCGAGGAAGCATCCTATTGTTTTTAGGAAACAAAAGTCGGAGCCGTTTTAGGTAGCAAATCACACGTGATTTGCTACCTAATTCAGAATTAGGTAACATCCAATGTGATCGTCCTATGTGATTTGCTACCTGGCTGTGATTGTTGCCTAAGAATTTACGACCGAAATTAATAAAAGTCGTAAATAAATTAGGTAAATTCACAAACGTGTGATTTTACCTAAGAAAATAACAATGTTATTGTTACTTAAAGTTTAGATCACAAACGTGTGATTTTTTATATGGGAACAATGTTATGGTCCAAAATGTTATTTTACCTAGATCATTAAGATCATTCACTCCGAGCATATTTTTTACTTTTAAATAAGGCGATTCATTCCCAGCATGTTTTATGAATAATTCTCAGTAAAGTGATTCATTTTAAATAAATTTATCAAAATAAATGAAAATATTACTAAGTTATATATTTATTATAGATATAAATAAGTTATTATTTATATAATTTATCATCACATAACTTATTAATATTAATATAACTTATTAATATTATCTTTTACATAAGAATGAGTATTAAAACCGAGTCTCGATTTGAATCTTATGATTATTTTGAATTGAGAATGAGAAACATTTCATAACTTCGGGTCCAAGTACGGCTTTGCTCTACATAAGTACTTAGTCTTTTGGTCAAGTGATTCATAGTGAGCCATCCTACAAAAGAACTCGTTGTCGGCTCGTTGATTGTTCCTTGGCATATTTTATCCTCCGGTAGCCACTTTCTCTATCGAAAGTTGGCGAGTGGGGCTGAAGCCAGATTCGTCTGGGGCGAGGGAGGGAGGGAGGGATGTTCTACTTACGTGATACTCTGGCAGATGCCCTGGACACTGGGATTTGTCCGCTCTAGACGGGCGCTTCCCTTTAATTTGTCGACGGCTTTACCGACCAGAGTTTTAACCTACTCGCGGTCCCTTGCCCGACAAACGCGTTCTCGGCTCCATGATCGTTACTTGGCATATTAAATCCTCCGGTAGCCACTTTCTCTGGCGGAGATTGTCGGTGAGTGGGGCTGAAGCCAATTTCGTCTGGAAATGAGGAGCTGCCTAGCGATCGACAGCGAAGCGGGGCAAAATTCATGATCTGGAAGCGAATCACTGCTTCGGGAGCCGAGGTTAATTCGCTCAGTCGCTTAAATTGCGGCTCGATCGCGTCGAGGTGCGACTCCATCGCGAATCGCTCTAGCCCTACACTAGGTACTTTGCAGATGCCCTCGACACCGGGATTTGTCCGCTCACGACGGGCGATTCCCTTGAATGTGCTGTGGGCTATCATGGAACAAACTTCGTTTATATTATAAGTGATTGTCACACTCTCGTGAACATTTTACTGCTGGCCAAGCTACGGAAACTAAGCTGTATTGTAGAGCTTGTCAAGACGGATACGTAGATATGTGTCAAACGGTCCACTAGGCCCATAACAGATTCAACCTTGTTCCTAACTAGGTAGCAAATCACATGTGATATGTTACTTAATCCGAATTAGGTAACAAATCACATGTGATTTGCTACCTAATTCCTAATTAGGTAACAAACCACCAAATTATACCTACTTAAAAGAATTGTATCATTTATGACTACCAACTCAATTCCAGTTAGGATAATCAAGTAATTTTCAATCAGATTAGAGCCTGATTGAATGTAGTTGCTGATTGAACGTCATAGAAAAAGATCGAAATGGATCGCTGAACACTTTCCTTCATGATTAGACCTGCGTTGAGAGGACAAATTGCTCACAGCTAAACCCTGCGAAAGCCTGACTAGATCGCTATAGCAAGGCTGTTGAAAGCCTAGGCTTACCGAATTCTGCAAGCTTGTAGGACCTAAACGAACAAACAAAAGTATGCCAAAACGATGAAGTCTGTCCATAGCTTTGGGCAGTGCAGCCTTGTGACGGAGTGTCTCGCTCCCATGAATATTAAGTCTTTGAATTTGATGTTATGAAGGATCTATTGTTCCTGTTGTTTTGCCCTTGTTTTGCATGGCCATAAGAAGTGAAATGAACTAAAAATTCGGTCAAAGCGGCGAAAAGGACATTTCGGCCTGTGGACGGGATGGAGACACAAAACTCTGCCTGATTGTAGAGCCCGTCTAGACGAATACGCAAATACCCCTTCGGGAGCCGAGCTACGGCCGGAGCGCCTCTGAAAACCCCTGCTCGGCAGGCATCCTCCCGACCACAGCGCGAATCGCTCTAGAGGGGCTGCAAATAATCGCAGCCCCGCCAAACTCGCCACGACTGTAGTGTTTGCGTGGATTGATCGGCGCATCGGCTCGACCCTGCGTCGATGGCCGGAAAAAGCAACACTGCTCTCGAGCCCGAGGGCCCGAATTCATGTTTCTCGGGCAATAGATGAGCGGGGATCGCCAAACTCGCACTGATGGAAGAGACCAAGCCCCAGCAGCGATCGACGTCGAGTTATCCCGACTCAGCCACTGCACTTCCGGTTGGGGCGGCGTAAACATGATTTTCGCCTGTGGATGGGATGGAGGTGTGAAACTCTCCTCGATTGTAGCGCTCGTCGAGACGAACACGCAGTCCCCAAGATTGTCCCGATTGGTCCAAAGATCATCAAAATAGTTAAGATTATTACGAATTAGGTAGCAAATCACATGTGATTTGTTACTCAACCGGAATTAGGTAACAAATCACAAATGATTTTCTACCTAATTCCTAATTAGGTAACAAATCACCATATTATACCTACTTAAAAGAATTGTATCGTTTATGACTACCAACTCAATTCCAGTTAGGATTATCAAGTAATTATCAATCATATTAAGGCCGATTGAATGTAGTTGCTGATTGAGCGTCAAAGAAAAAAGATCGAAATGGACCGCTAAACACTTTTCTGCATGATTAGACCTGCGTTAAGAGGACAAATTGCTCACAGCTAAACCCTGCGAAAGCCTGACTAGATCGCTATAGCAAGGCTGTTAAAAGCCTAGGCTTACCGAATTCTGCAAGCTTGTAGGACCTGAACGAACAAACAAAAGTATGCCAAAACGATGAAGTCTGTCCATAGCTTTGGGCAGTGCAGCCTTGTGACGGAGTGTCTCGCTCCCATGAATATTAAGGTTTTAAATTTGATGTTATGAAGGATCTTTTGTTCCTGTTGTTTTGCCCCTGTACGATACTAGGAAACCTTTAAACCCAAAACACCAGCTTCTCAAGCAGTCACGAACAAATCCCCACTGCATCGCAGGGCCATAAGAAGTGAAATGATTTGAACTAAAAATTCGGTCAAAGCGGCGAAAAGGCCATTTCGGCCTGTGGACGGGATGAAGGCACAAAACTCTGCCTGATTGTAGAGCCCGTCTAGACGAATACGCAAATACCCCTTCGGGAGCCGAGCTACGGCCGGAGCGCCTCTGAAAACCTCTGCTCGGTAGGCATCCTCCCGATCACAGCGCGAATCGCTCTAGAGGGGCTGAAAATAATCGCAGCCCCGCCAAACTCGCCACGACTGTAGTGTTTGCGTGGATTGATCGGCGCATCTACTCGACCCTGCGTCGATGGCCAGAAAAAGCGACACTGCTCTCGAGCCCGAGGGCCCGAATTCATGTTTCTCGGGCAATAGATGAGCGGGGACCGCCAAACTCGCACTGATGGAAGAGACCAAGCCCCAGCAGCGATCGACGTCGAGTAATCCCGACTCAGCCACTGCACTTCCGGTTGGGGCGGCGTAAACATGATTTACGCCTGTGGATGGGATGGAGGTGCGAAACTATCCTTGATTGTAGCGCTCGTCGAGACGAACACGCAGACCCCAAGATTGTCCCGACCTGCTCTTAGGCCCCTTAAATAGTTAAGATTATTGCGAATTAGGTAGCAAATCACATGTGATTTGTTACTCAACCCGAATAAGGTAACAAATCACATGTGATTTTCTACCTAATTTTGAATTAGGTAACAAATCACTAAAGATTACGTACTGAAAAATATTGTGATTTGCTACCTAATTGAATTAGGTAACAAATCACCAAAAATTACCTACTTAAAAATTTGCTATGCTACCTAATTGAATTAGGTATCTTATCATTATTATTGATCGACTCAATTTCAATAATTATTATCAGGTAATTTACATACAGATTGGAGCTTGATGGAATGTGGTTGCTGATTGAACGTCAAAGAACAGATCGCAATGGATCGATGAACTCTTTTCTTCATAATAGGACCGGCGTTGAGAGGTCAAATCTTTTTCCTAGCTAAGCCTTGCGATGGCCTGGTCAGATCGTTTTAGCTTGGCTGTAAATAACCGAAGCCCTATCAAATTCGGCACACTTGTAGGACTTGAACAGACAAACAAAAGTATGCAAAGAACGATAAAGTCGGTCCCTAACTTTGGGCCTTGCAGCCGAGTGACGGAGTGTCTCACTCCCATAAACATTAAGCCTTTGACTGATGCTCTGAAGAATCTATCGTGCCTGTTACTATGGCCCTTGTACGTTACTACGAAACCTAGGACCCACCACCCCAGCTTCTAGAGCAGTCAGAAACTAACCCCAACTCGCATCCGAAGGCCAGAAGAAGCGACATGATTTGAACTCAAAATTCGGTCAAATCAGCGATAAGGCGAAATCGGCCTGTGGATGGGATGGAGGCGCCAAACTGATTGTAGAGCATGTCTAGACAAACACGCAAACACACAGATTGTCTCACTGGGGGGCCGAGCTACAGCCAAAGCGCCTCTGAAAAGCCCAGCTCGGCCGGCAACCAAGCGGAATCATCGCATATCACTCTGGAGCGGCTGCTTATAGCTGCAGCCCCGCCAGACTCGGCACGATTCTAGTGCTTGAGAGGAGCAACAAGACCGTACCATAATGGATTCGATCAGCGCCTTGGCTCGGCCCAGCGGCGTTACCCGGCAACGGCCACCCTGCGCTCACGCCCGGGGCCTGAATTCGTGTTTTCTCCGACAATAGATGAGCTGGGACAGACGAACTCGCCTCGATGGAAGAGACCGAGCACCAGCAGCGATCGACGTCGAGCAATCCCAACTCCCATTGCACTTCCGGTCTTGGCGCCGAAAACGCGATTTAAGCCTGTGGAGGGGATGGAGGTGCGAAACTCTTCCCGATTGTAGGGCTCGTCGAGACAAACACGTAGACACCAAGATTGTCCCGATCGGCCTAAAGTCGCCTTAAATATTTTAGATTTTTCCGAATTAGGTATCAAATCACATGTGATTTGTTACTTACCCCGATTAAGGTAACAAATCACATGTGATATTCTACCTAATTCCGAATTACGTATCAGATCACCAATAATTACATACTGCATTCATTTTGAGATGCTACCTCATTGAATTTGCAACCCAAGTGCAACACAAAGGTTATGCTAGAATAAGGATTCATTTTCCCGGATGATCTAAACGGCTCTATAAATCAAATTTAGGGCAGAAGTAAACTAAGGCTCGGATACGATAAAACGGTAACAAGAGGGCCATAGTGGCCCTTAATCGCTCACCTGAATGAACTGTCTAAATTTTTCAAAAGAAGTATGAGAAATAGAATGATGAATGACTAAGCTAAACAAAGCTGTTGCTTCTATACAACTTGAGAATCCTTTTTTACAATTCTAAGGTTGACTAACAAGGATTTTAATAATTGATTTCGTGACCTAGTTTTTGACCACAGATGACCCAAGTTCGATCTCATCCGAGATTTCATCTAGACAATCATTCTGACCAAATTTCAGGTTGATCGGTCAATAAAAGTGGCAACTAGAGTGCCTACAAGGTTTTTCTAAGATTTGACCCTGTGACCTTGTCTTTGACCCAAGTTGACCCAATTTCAAGGTCATTCGAGATTTTACCAAGACAATCATTCTGACCAAATTTCAGGTTGAACGGGCAAAAAATGTGGCCTCTAGAGTGCATACAAGGTTTTTCTTAGATTTGACCCCGTGACCTAGTTTTTGACCCAAGTTGACCCAATTTCGAACTCGACTGAGATTTCATCAAGACAATAATTCTGACCAAAATTCAGGTTGAACGGGCAATAAATGTGGCTTCTAGAGTGCATACAAGGTTTTTCTAAGATTTGACCCTATGACCTAGTTTTTGACCCCAGTTGACCGAATTTTAAACTCGTCTGAGATTTTATCAAGACAATCATTCTGACCAAATTTCAGGTTGATCGGGCAAAAAATGTGGCCTCTAGAGTGCATACAAGGTTTTTCTTAGATTTGACCCCTTGACCTTGTTTTTGACCCCAGTTGACCGAATTTTAAACTCGTCTGAGATTTTATCAAGACAATCATTCTAACCAAAATTCATGTTGAACGGGCACAAAATGTGGCCTCGAGAGAGCATACAAAGATTTTCTAAGATTTGACCCTATGACCTAGTTTTTGACCCCAGTTGACCGAATTTTAAACTCGTCTGAGATTTTATCAAGACAATCATTCTGACCAAAATTCAGGTTGATCGGTCAATAAAAGTGGCAACTAGAGTGCCTACAAGGTTTTTCTAAGATTTGACCCTGTGACCTTGTCTTTGACCCAAGTTGACCCAATTTCAAACTCATCCGAGATTTTACCAAGACAATCATTCTGACCAAATTTCAGGTTGAACGGGCGAAAAATGTGGCCTCTAGAGTGCATACAAGGTTTTTCTTAGATTTGACCCCGTGACCTAGTTTTTGACCCAAGTTGACCCAATTTCGAACTCGACTGAGATTTCATCAAGACAATAATTCTGACCAAAATTCAGGTTGAACGGGCAATAAATGTGGCTTCTAGAGTGCATACAAGGTTTTTCTAAGATTTGACCCTATGACCTAGTTTTTGACCCCAGTTGACCGAATTTTAAACTCCTCTGAGATTTTATCAAGACAATCATTCTGACCAAATTTCAGGTTGATCGGGCAAAAAATGTGGCCTCTAGAGTGCATACAAGGTTTTTCTTAGATTTGACCCCTTGACCTTGTTTTTGACCCCAGTTGAACGAATTTTAAACTCGTCTGAGATTTTATCAAGACAATCATTCTGACCAAAATTCATGTTGAACGGGCAAAAAATGTGGCCTCGAGAGTGCATACAAGGTTTTTCTAAGATTTGACCCTATGACCTAGTTTTTGACCCCAGTTGACCGAATTTTAAACTCGTCTGAGATTTTATCAAGACAATCATTCTGACCCAATTTTAGGTTGATCAGGCAAAAAATGTGGCTTCTAGAGTGCATACAAGGTTTTTCTAAGATTTGACCCTATGACCTAGTTTTTGACCCCAGTTGACCGAATTTTAAACTCGTCTGAGATTTTATCAAGACAATCATTCTGACCAAATTTCAGGTTGATCGGGCAAAAAATGTGGCCTCTAGAGTGCATAAAAGGTTTTTCTTAGATTTGACCCCTTGACCTTGTTTTTGACCCCAGTTGACCGAATTTTAAACTCGTCTGAGATTTTATCAAGACAATCATTCTGACCAAAATTCATGTTGAACGGGCAAAAAATGTGGCATTGAGAGTGCATACAAAGATTTTCTAAGATTTGACCCTATGACCTAGTTTTTGACCCCAGTTGACCCAATTTCGAACTCGACCGAGATATCATCAAGACAATCATTCTGACCAAAATTCAGGTTGATCGGGCAATAAATGTGGCTTCTAGAGTGCATACAAGGTTTTTCTAAGATTTGACCCTATGACCTAGTTTTTGACCCCAGTTGACCGAATTTTAAACTCGTCTGAGATTTTATCAAGACAATTATTCTAACCCAATTTTAGGTTGATCGGGCAAAAAATGTGGCTTCTAGAGTGCATACAAGGTTTTTCTAAGATTTGACCCTATGACCTAGTTTTTGACCCCAGTTGACCGAATTTTAAACTCGTCTGAGATTTTATCAAGACAATCATTCTGACCAAATTTCAGGTTGATCGGGCAAAAAATGTGGCCTCTAGAGTGCATACAAGGTTTTTCTTAGATTTGACCCCTTGACCTTGTTTTTGACCCCAGTTGACCGAATTTTAAACTCGTCTGAGATTTTATCAAGACAATCATTCTGACCAAAATTCATGTTGAACGGGCAAAAAATGTGGCCTCGAGAGTGCATACAAAGATTTTCTAAGATTTGACCCTATGACCTAGTTTTTGACCCCAGTTGATCCAATTTCGAACTCGACCGAGATATCATCAAGACAATCATTCTGACCAAAATTCAGGTTGATCGGGCAAAAAATGTGGCTTCTAGAGTGCATACAAGGTTTTTCTAAGATTTGACCCTATGACCTAGTTTTTGACCCCAGTTGACCCAATTTCAAAGTCGTCCGAGATTTTATCAAGACAATCATTCTGACCCAATTTTAGGTTGATCGGGCAAAAAATGTGGCTTCTAGAGTGCATACAAGGTTTTTCTAAGATTTGGCCCTGTGACCTAGTTTTTGACCCCAGTTGACCCAATTTCGAACTCGTCCAAGATTTTATCAAGACAATCATTCTGACCAAATTTCAGGTTGATCGGGCAAAAAATGTGGCCTCTAGAGTGCATACAAGGTAAATGTTGACGACACACGACGGACGACGGACGACGAACGACGGACATCCACCTAACCCCAAAAGCTCACCTTGAGCACTTCGTGCTCAGGTGAGCTAAAAACGTGTGCGAAAGGGTTATCATGCTCTCGATATTAGCTTTTTAATATGACGTTTAATCCTTTTCCGTTTCCTTTGCTTTTTTTAATTTTTACTGGACCAAATGCAAAGAGGTTGTAGACCACAAAAATCAATTGATGAAATGAATTCTTATGTTAAAGGGCCATACACGTACTTAGAATAGATAATCTTTTGAGTCTGTAGTTGGTTGGCGTTCGGAATAAGCTTTTTCTTGTCACCGATGATAAATTGCATTCAATTGTGAATATGCATTAATTGGATGGCCCTTCACAACACCATCAAAACCTGACCGGTGCTTCATGTTCCAATTCATGAACAAAAATAATCAAAACGCAGTATTGTAGGTTTTGAATTTTGTTTATTGGAATGAATTTTACCTACGAGTTGACATGCAATGAAACATAATATAGAGGATAATCGTTTGTTTCAGTGTAAGATCGATTTATATTCAGTGAGTGTACAACAGAAGCTATATTTCCATGAGTGTTGGAGCAACTCGTGAAAATGTAGCTTTTTTATGTTTCAGGAAATGAAATATTAATTGATCTTACACGAAAACAAAACGATTATTCTATTTCTTTATTGCTAAATGAGACAAAAGGTGAAATTTCTAGGACGTATTTTCGTAAAGCGCGTCATTTTGCAGGTGATGGCTATCCAACGTTCATTATGACGTCATTTATTTCGCCTAGATAACGTCAGATAGAATTGAATTCACAAAAGCAGGGTATAAGTGTTTGATAAATTCTTTGCTTTTGCGGCGAAATTATCCAATGATAATCTACCGTTATTTCTCGATAATCTACCGAAAAGCTCTAAAGAAAAACTATTAACAAAATAACATTTGAAGACATGATAAAAAATAAAGAAATCAAAGATGATATCAACAATAAAAATCGTTGTCACAAAGGAAGCTATTAAATCAAAAATTAAGTAGCAAGTCGCATGTGATACGCTACCCTATTGAATAAGGTGGCATATCACATGTGATTCGATACCTAATTACACAAGAAATGTTCATATTTCATGGCATATCATCTATAAAGTTTAAGAAGTTACAAATGACAATCTTTAGCCTTATGGGAATTAAGTTTCAAAATAGAGTTACAGATGACAAACATTTGTATGTAAGATGTAAGGAAAATTCGCGCAAATGTATACATTTACTTATGAAAGAAATTGCAGACAACAAGCTATAAATTGGCTTAACTTGAAATTAAAAGAAGTTTCAAACGGATCCTTTGTATTCAGATAATGTTGAAAAATTAAAATGTTGAGAGAAAAAAAATAAAAAAAAAGGCATTTGCAGTTAGAAGAATGGTTGCCCTTACCTAGGACAATTAAAAGTCATGTATAGAAAACAAAACACCCTCCTCCTCCTCCTCAGTCCTTGCTAGAGCCTGCCCGAGCATATTCAGAAGATAATTTTTTCAGGACTCTGTGTCGTTCACCCTTCTTCTCTGCTCTCGAATAATACTTGTCTGCAGTAGACAAGTTGTGGGCCATGTGGAGGGCCAGAACTTCCTGTTCCTCCCTCGTCCCGCCACTCTCTCTTAGTGTAGTTACAGCGAGCTTCCTGATCAAACTTGCGTTTAGATCAGGAAGCTCCTGGCCTATATCTGCTTGAAACCTCGTCCACTCTGTTTTCAGGCACTTGGACATCAACTACAAATATAAATAGAAACTTTTTTATTACGGGAAACCATTCTCACCTTCATGTTTAGCTCAATATGTTAACAAGGCTTTAGAACTGCGTCAGGGAAGATCTTTCATGGCTCAGTGGTGAGCGCATTGGTCTTGAATACAAGGAGGCTCCGCGTAGGTTCGACTCCGGTTTGGATTTTCTCGTCCGTTAGATAGTGACACGTCCGGTATTGGCCTTTGAGCCATTTATTTAAACTGACAGATCCATCAACATTATTAAGCACTCTGTAAAATTTCAATAGCGTTATTTCTGTCTTGTAAGACAGATAGGGATGGTTTGGTTTAAACCTTTTTAATTTACATCCAATGGGAAGCAAGTTCTTACATCTTAGATTCATGCATCTCGAATCTGCTTCCTTGAAAATACACCAGTACTCGTGTCGAATGTGTGAGCCAATATTAAAACCAAGATCGAAAGCTGCTCCCGTGATATATTTGAACAGATTGAAATAATTTACTTACGGAGGGCTCAATCTTCTCCCCCGACTTTGTAGTGATTAGCCATGGGCTCTTTTTGGTTGTGGATATGAAATCGTGGTACCTCTTAAGGTCGATAGCTAGGTCACGGCTCAGCATTACCGGACATTTCTTACCATGTCGAGCCTCTTTGTGCTGCTCGATCTGAAAAAGACAGTTGGTAAGTGTAATTCAGCTAGAAAAGAAATTTGCATTAACTCTTACTCTAAAGTTAATGAAGAAAAAAGCAAACAACTTACATAAAATGAGGCATCTTCTCCTTTCTCGGGAATCGTCATTGCGTCGATGGTTTCTTTCCTGATAAAACCCATATCCCCAGGCCTTCTGGCGTTTGTCATGAGTATTTGGACAATTAACCCATCTCTGATTTCATTCTTTGCGGTCTCACTTATCGACTCGCCGTTCTCGAGCAGGTTCAGAAGCCCAGTGACCCGCACCGGCCTCCTCCCGTTTAAATACTCCACGATCATCCAGGTTTCGATCTTAAGATCGAAACCACCTTGGGCGTGCCTGAAAAAAGACAAGGTTTCTGTTATAAAATTTAAGCAAAAATTTAAACCAGAATTAACAGCTAGACTGTAATTAAATAAGAAAAATATAAGAATCCGACCATGAGCAACATTCACAATAGCAGTATATTGTGCAACAACTCTAAGTTTACATTAATTTAAAAGATAAGAATTTATGCCAATTTTTACATGCTACCTAATCCGAATAAGGTACCAAATCACATAGGATATGCTACCTAATTCCGAATTAGGTAACAAATCACCAAAATTATCTTCTTAATTAGTTGTGATATGCAACCTAATTTAATATGTGAACGATAATTTTTTAAAAAGGGAAAAACACATTGGTATTCCAAATGACTGACCATGCTATACTCTTTCTTTAAGTGTGGTCGAAAATATGAATCAAAAAAGATTATTTAGGTGCTGCACTCACCTCGCGACTCTTTCTTTATTCACATCCACTTTTAGAGATCGGGCTACACTCTTCACTTGTTCAGCAAGCTCCTTCATTTTCACGCCGGCCGACTTTTACAGCAAGCAGCCACTTGAATGACCCGGCGAGAAAGTTAAGAAATCCTACCAGACTGTGTATTGAATACTGATTGCTGTCAGTCTGAAAGTGAACAGAAATAACTAGAAAAACCCTGCTAAAATGGCGTCACTTTTTTGGCCTCTCAACAAGATGAACCAAAATGAATATTAAAAGACCTTATCGAAATACAAAGATTTTGAATGTATGAATACTTTTGCTTCAAAATTGAAATGTGTCTGCAAAAATATTTCAAAAGAATGTCTGTTACCAATACCTAAATGCTACCTAATCCGAATTAGGTAACAAATCACATAGGATATGCTACCTAATTCCGAATTAGGTAACAAATCACCAGAAATTATCTACTTATTAATTGTGATATGCAGCCTAATTGGATACGTGAACGATTTTTATCATTTATTTTACAAAAGTCGGAGCCACTTTAGGTAGCTAATCACACATGTTTTGCTACCTAATTCAGAATAAGGTAACATCCCATGTGATCGTCCTATGTGATCTGGTACCTGGCTGTGATTGTTACCTAAGAATTTACGACACACTTGTAGGACCTGAACGGACAAACAAAAGTATACAAGAACGATGAAGTCGGTTCATAGCTTTGGGCAGTACAGCCGTATGACGGAGTGTCTCGCTTTCATAAATATTAAGCCTTTGACTTTGATGATGTTCTAAAGGATCTATTGTTCCTGTTACTTTGGCCCGTGTATGTTACTGCGAAACCTAGGAACCCACCACACCAGCTTCTAGAGCAGTCACAAACTAACACCAACTCGCATCCCAGGGCCAGAAGAAGTAATATGATATGAAATCAAAATTTGGTCAAAGCTGCGAAAAAGCGAATTTGATCTGTGGATGGGATGGAGGCGCCAAACTCTGCCTGATTATAAGCATATCTAGACGAACACAAAGATTGGCCCACTGGAGCCGTAACGCCCATGAAAAGACCAGCTCGACCGGCACCCAAGCGGCAACAGGGCGAATCGCTCTAGAGGGGCTGCAAATAATCGCAGCCACACCAGATTCGCCACGATTGTAGTGCATGAGTGGAGCAACAAGACCCTACTATAGTCGACTCGATTGGCGCTTTGGTTCGGCCCAGCGGCGTTATGGTAATGGCCAGTCAGTCCACGAGCCCCAGGGCTCCCAACGCGTTTCTCAGGCCGTAGATGAGTTTGGAACGCAAAACTCGCTTCGATGGTAGAGACCGAGCCCAAGAGGCGATCGACGTCCAGCAATCCCAACAAAGCCACGGCACTTCCGGTTGGGACGCCGAAACACGATATTCGCCTGTGCATGAGATGGAGGTGCGAAACTCTCCCCGATTGTAGAGCTAGTCGATACGAACAGGTAGACACCAAGATTGTCCCGATCGGTCCACTGGGGCCAGAGCTACGGCCGTAGGGCCTCTGAATAGCGCCGCTCAGCAGGCATCCTCCCGACATCAGCGCTAATCGCTGTAGAGGGGCTACAAATTCGCTTCGATTGTAGTGCTAGAGTGGCGTAACAAGAGCGAACCACGATCGACTTGATCGGCGCATTGGCTCGACCCTGCGTCGATGGCCAGAAATAGCGACACTGCTCTCGAGCAACAGGGCCCGAATTCATGTTTCTCGGGCAATAGATGAGCGGGGACCGCCAAACTCGCCTCGATGGCGGAGACCGAGCTCCAGCGGCGATCGACGTCGAGTAATCCCGACCAAGCCACTGCACGTCCGGTCGGGGCGGCATAAACAAGTTTTTCGCTTGTGGATGGGATGGAGGTGCGAAACTCTCCCCGATTGTAGAGCTCCTTGACACGAACACGCAGACACCAAGATTGTCCCGATCGGCCAAAAGGCCCCTAAAATAGTTTAGATTATTACGACTTAGAAAGCAAATCACATGTGATTTGTTACTTAACCCGAATAAGATTGCAATGGATCGATGAACACTTTTTATCGTGATAGGACTTGCGATGAGAGGTCAAATCGCTCTCCTAGCTTAGCCTTGCGATGACCTGGTCAGATCGCTTTAGCTTGGCTGTAAATAGGCGAAGCCCTATCAAATTCGGCACACTTGTACAGACAAACACAAGTATGCCAAGAACGATAAGGTCAGCCCCTATCTTTGGGCCTTGTGACGGAGTGTCTAACTCCCATAAATATTAAGCCTTTGACTTTGATGTTCACAAAGATTGTCTCACTGGGGGCCGAGCTACGGCCGTAGCGCCTCTGAAAAGCCCAGCTCGGTCGGCACCCAAGCGGATTCAGCGCATATCGCTCTGGAGCGGCTGCTTATAGCTGCAGCCCCGCCAGACTCGGCACGATTGTAGTGCTATAGTGGAGCAACAAGACCGTACCATGATCGACTTGATCGGCGCCTTGGCTCGGCCCAACGGCGTAACCCGGCAACGGCCACCCTGCGCTCACGCCCGGGGCCTGAATTTATGTTTTCTCCGACAATAGATGAGCTGGGAGAGAAGAACTCGTCTTGATGGAAGTGACCGAGCACAAGCAGCGATCGACGTCGAGCAATCCCGACTCAGCAACTGCTCTTTCGGTCTGGGCGCCGAAAACGCGATTTTCGCCTGTGAATGGAATTGAGGTGCGAAACTCTCCCCGATTGTAGGGCTCGTCGAGACAAACACGCAGACATCAAGATTGTCCCGATCGGCCTAAAGTCCCCTTAAATATTTTAGATTGTTCCGAATTAGGTATCAAATCACATGTGATTTGTTACTTAACCCGATTTAGGTAACAAATCACATGTGATATTCTACCTTATTCCGAATTACGTATTATATCACCAATAATTACATACTGCATTCATTTTGAGATGCTACCTCATTGAATTTGCAACCCAAGTGCAACACCAAGGTTATGATAGAATAAAGATTCATGTTCCCGGATGATCTAAATGGCTCTATAAATCAGATTTAGGCCAGAAGTTAACTAAGACTGGGATGCGATAAAGCGGTAAAATACGTGTGGGAACTACTAGGTTTATAGGGTTAACATGCTCTCAATATTAGCTTTTTAATATGACGTTTAATCCTTTTCCGTTTCCTTTGCTTTTTTTTAAATATTTACTGGACCAAATGCAAAGAGGTTGTAGACCACAAAAAACAATTGATGAATTGTTCTAATTTTAAAGGGCCATACACGTACTTAGAATAGATAATCTTTTGAGTATGTAGTTGGTTAGCGTTCGGAATAAGCTGTCTCTTGTCACCGATGATAAATTGCATTCAATTTTGAATATGCATTAATTGGATGGCCTTTCACTAAACCATCAAATCCTGACCGGTGCTTCATGTTCCAATTCATGAACAAAAATAATCAAAACGCAGTATTGTAGGTTTTGGATTTGTTTATTTGAATGAATTTTACCTACGAGTTGACATGCAATGAAACATAGTATAGAGGATAGTCGTTTGTTTCAGTGTAAGATCGATTTATATTCATTGAGTGAACAACAGAAGCTATATTTCCATGAGTGGTGGAGCAACTCGTGAAAATAATAGCTTTTTTATGTTTCAGGAAATGAATTATTAATCGATCTTACTCGAAAACAAAACGATGATTATATTTCTTTATTGCTAAATGAGACAAAATGAGAAATTTCTAGGACGTATTTTCGTAAAACGCGTCATTTTGCTGGTGATTGCTATCCAACGTTCATTATGACGTCATTTATTTCGCCTAGATAACGTCAGATAGGATTGAATTCACAAAAGCAGGGTATAAGTTTTTGATAATTTCTTTGCTTTTGCGGCGAAATTATCCAATGATAATCTACCGTTATTTCTCGATAATCTACCGAAAAGCTCTAAAGAAAAACTATTAACCAAATAACACATTTGAAAAAGACATGATACAAATAAAGAAATCAAAGATGATATCAATAATAAAATCCTTCGTCACAAAGGAAGCTATTAAATCAAAATTAAGTAGCAAGTCGCATGTGATACGCTACCCTATTGAATCAGGTGGCATATCACATGTGATTTGATACCTAATTACACAAGAAATGTTCATATTTCATAGCCTAACATCTATAAAGTTAAAGAAGTTACAAATGACAATCTTTAGCCTAATGGGAATTAAGTTTTAAAAGAGAGTTACAGATGACAAACATTTGTATGTAAGATTTAAGGAAAATTCGCGCAAACGTAAACATTTACTTATGAAAGAAATTGCAGACAACAAGCTATAAATTGGCTTAACTTGAAATTGAAAGAAGTTCCAAACGAATCTTAATCCTTTGTATTTAGATAATGTTGAAAAATGAATATGTTGGGAAAAAAATTGCATATGCAGTCAGAAGAATTGGTGCCCTTACCTAGGACAATTAAAGGTTATATAAAGAAAAAAAACGACGCTAGACCACGGACACCACACGATACGGGGATACTGATGTATTCGATTATATTTGAACAGAGCGAAATAATTTACTTACGGATGGCTCAATTTTCTCTCCCGACCTTGTTGTGAAAAGCCATTGGCTCTTTTTGTTCTTACATATCATATTGTGGTACCTCTTTAGGTCAATCGCCAGGTCCCGGCTTAGCATGACCGGACATTTCTTTCCATGCCGAGCCTCTTTGTGCTGCTCGATATGAAAAAGACAGTTGGTAAGTGTAATTCAGCTAAAAAAGCAATTTGCATTAACTCTTACTCTAAAGTTAATAAAGAAAAAAGCAAACAACTTACATAAAATGAGGCTTCTTCTCCTTCCTCGGGTATCGTCATTGCCTCGATGGCTTCTTTTCTGATGAATCCCATATCACCAGACCTTCTGGCGTTTGTCATTAAAATTTGTACGATTAACCCACCTTTTATTTCATTTTTGGCTGTCTCGCTTATTGGCTTGGTTAAGAAGGTTAAGCAGGCCAGTGACCCGCACCGGCCTCTTGCCGTTCAAATACACCCCGATCATCCATGTTACAATCTGTAGGTCGTAACCACCTTGGGCGTACCTGAAAAAGACAAGGTTTCTTTTCTTAAGTTTTAAGCAAAAATTAAAACCAGAATTAACAGCCAGGCTGTAAATAAATAAGAAAAAAAATAAGAATCCAACCATGAGCAACAATTAAGTTTTCTACATTCAAAATACCAATATATTGTGCAACAACTCAGGTTACATTTATTTAAAAGATAAGAATTTATGCCAATATCTAAATACTACCTAATCCGAATAAGGTACCAAATCACATAGGATATGCTAACTAATTCCGAATAAGGTAACAAATCACCAAAAATTATCTTCTTAATTGGTTGTGATATGCAACCTAATTTAATATGTGAACGAGAATTTTTTCATTTATTGTAATACTTTTTCTTCAAAAAAGGTCAATGTGACTTTTGACCATTGTAAGAAAGAAATAAAATTCCAGGCTATAACTCTTGAAACATTTCCTTCTTACCAAATGTTGACACGCACTGGTCGTAGTCTCTTGATTCATTACTCATAAATAACCAAGCAGTGCTAAATATCCTTAGTATTTAGTACATTTATCTATAATCTAACTGCTTTTTTTTTTACTTTTAGCTCGGCTGTAAAACACGAGGTATTGCTATAGCCTGGGTGTCGTCGTCGTTGTGCGAAAACTTTGACATTTTGTGATATCTCTGGTTCTACCGAAGGCATTCACTTGAAACTGGCAAATAATTTTCACCCCGAGAAGTGCACAACAATGCACATATCAAGGAAACGACATCCAATATACACAATACAACTCCATAACACCCTATAGAGTGTCCCAGGAGGTAAATATCTTGGAGGCTACATCAGCAATGACCTCTCCTGGAATAGCCATATTCAGCAAACGGCAGTCAAGGCTAACAGATCTCTTGGATTCTTACGTAGGAACCTTCATGGATGTCCAGTTGACATAAAAGCCCAGACATACACTACACTAGTCAGGCCCGTGTTAGAATACGCTTCCTCCGTTTGGGACCCGTACACAATCCAACAGATCAACTTATTAGAACAAGTCCAACAAAATGCAGTCAGGTTTGCTAGGGTGGACCTTTTCAGCAGAGATCGAAGAGCAGTAACCCACATGATTAAGCAGCTATGATTGGATTCCCTGGAGGAAAGAAGAGCAAAAACAGGGTAATCATGCTGTACAAAATCATTAACAATTTGATAGACATTCCTTTAGAATAGTACATATAGATGAACACCTCCAGAACCAGAAGCTCGACTACCAAAAACATTAGACATATAAGCACCAGAATAGACACCTATAAATATTCCTTCTTGCCGAGAACCATCATAACCTGGAACTACTTACCACTAGGCATCCTTAACTTCCCCACTATTAACAGCCGTAGGCATGTATTGTTATCCACCAGCATGCCTGGCCTCATCTACGTCAATTAAACTGAACGCTTGTTTTAGTTACTTTTAATTGTATATCATTAGAGTTTAAACTGTCAGCCCACAACGCGTCGGAGTACTATCACTCAGATTGAGTCAACTCCATCAAGGGAAGAAGAGACGAGCGTAGGAACCTGTAGTCGGTGCTCTTGTTTTTTCTTCTGATAAAAAATGGGTTTGTGGTAGACCAGCGTCGTCTAACCTTGAGAAATTATGTAACAATTCTATGAACCATTTTGCATGGAAGTTAATAACACTTTGAAATCTTTAAGATGTTCTTGAAATACCATTAGATCATTTTGAAAATAAACGGTTAGGGATATGCTTGCCCCCAAACACATCGATCATTGGTATATTGATTTTTACCTATCTTTCCTCCCTAAAACTTTAACATCGGTCATAACTTCTGACAAGTACGATGTAAAAATTTCATAATTTAAATGTGTTTTGCTGGTGACAAGACCTTTTTCATCGTCAGGGTAGTCGGTCTACCTCAAGGTCATTTGCATGAGCAATTATGAATAAAATTTAAATTTTACATTGGACTTTCATTTTTACTGGCAAACGCTAAAGCTTTCATAATTCACATTGCCTATGTCAATCCCTATGTGCGAGTACCAATTTCAATGTCACGATTTTCAGATCACTTAAGTTAAACAATAAAAACAATTTAACCTTCGCATAACTTTTTACCGTTAAGAGGTAGATACTTCATATTTCACATGTATTTCTTGGGACCAAAACTTTATATCGATAACAAAGTCTATGCAAACAGTGAAGGTCGAAGTCATTTTGTCAAGGTCTCTTATCTTCAATTGATAACTTTAGAATTAGAAATAACTTTTGACTTGAATGTGATAGAGTGCCATGTTTCACATATGTATTGCAGAAGAAGATGGGCTATATTGCTTTTCACTTGTCGGTCCGTCCCTCGACCGGTTTTTTCTAGCGCATTTCTAAAAAAAGTTTGAAAGCTATAATTATGAAACTGCCAGGTGGATATATCTCATTAGAGAGAAGTGCTGTGCACAATAGCCATAACTTTACTCGTCGTCTTTTATTGTCCTTTGTTTATTGATAAAGAATAGGCTACTGACCTATTTTTATTGGGGCATAAATGTTTTACGAAAAATTACGATTACTTTTCAACACCCCTCATACATGATTTACAAATACATTTTGTTTATTATTTACTGCCAAAGGTATTCATTCATAGGTAATAACTAATCTGTCTGTTTGTTGTGGGGTCCTTCTGTCTGTACATACATATCTTGATAATGGTTCCGCCTTTATATATGAACATAGGCACAATGAGGCTTCTGAAGTTTATTTTATTCTTTGTCATTGTAAAAGTTGGCTTCTTGTAAACTGATGATTATCTACTTAGAAACTGATAATATCATAGTAATGATGCAAATTAATGCTAAATGTTCATAAATATGCTTTGCATGATATGCCAGTAGAGCAATACGTCTTCTCGTGGGCTTACTGATTGCCATGCGACCAAGAAAATGCATATTGATAAATAAAGGGAAAATATGTCTGACAAAAATTCTTTAAAACGATTGATTTCGAAAACGATTTCAAAGGTTAATTTTAATATTATTTAAATAAATGTAAGCATACTTTCCCCAATAATAGATTTACTCATCAAAAAAGTTCTTTGACACCAATTGAATATTGATTTTTTTTCTTAAGTGTGACAAAAAATTATATGACTGTTGGTTATTTTGTAAACAGATATCAAAATTCAAGAAATTAACACGGATTGCGATGGATAACTTTATAGCTTTTCTGCATTTTGGCATCAACGTCAAATTCCACAAAATTTGCTCTACTCTAATAGCACGTACATTTTGAGACTAATTTGAAAGTCCCGAAAGTTCTTCATAATGCTATGAATGAAATGCCATTACTAAATTGTTTTTGGCATTAAACGTCTATGCAGAGATAGATTTAGAAAACGGTTGAATGTGCTTAGAAACAGCTACATTTTGGCACTAAACATCTATGCAGAAAGAAATAACAAATGAATGATTGTGCTGAGAAACAGTTACATAATGTAATACAGGTGGCCGTAAGACATGATTCATGCAACAAGCTATTGTAAAATAAATTTGTTGTTTTCGTGTGGACTATCTCCAACATCTATCACCACATTAACAAGACTGACTATGTTATGAATAGAGCCGAATAGGTATGACACACACAACCAACGTCACTGTACAACTGTACATATTTATCAAAAAGATATTTTTAGCTGACCTAATGTTATTGTGCTCAAGGTATGCTTTCGTGAGCATTGAATTTCAAATTTGATCAAATTATCTTCATCAAACTTGGTCAGAATATTAGCTAGGTCACAAGGATGAAAACTATTGAAAATCGGAAGGATCCAAGTCATATCTCTGGAAAAGGGGCTTAATGAAAATTTTCTTGTTTACACTCTAGAGACAACAAATCTGGCCCACTCTTCATGAAACAAGGTCAGAACGTTCGCCAGGTCACAAGAATGAATCCTTTTGAAAGTGTGAAGGATCCATGCCATATCACAGAAAAATGGGCTTAAATGACGAGTATCATGTTTTCACCCTAGAGGGCACAGATACTGCACACTCCCTATTGAAAAATGTATTGTCATATAAGAAATTACTGGAAAAGGGCCTTTATTCTCTCATTCTACTCTGGGGGTTATTTTCTCCGTATTTCATATGTTTGTCTTATCAAAGGATGAATCCCTTTATTATACTTGTTTAAAAAAGGCTAGATACTCGTGCAGGGTTCAAGGGAATAGAATGATGTCTTTCATTGAAAAAAAAATATGGTCATTATGGCAAAAATAGCATTTAAACATGTCAATGGAGTTGTGTAGGAGACGAAGGTGACTGTTATTGAACCATCATTGTTTTGTTTTTTTTTCATTAACAGGTTCAAGCGATCCTCTCAGTCCTAGACTCAGTTTCAGACTCGGACCTGTCTCTGCGTTGGCGTATTGCTTTGGTTTAGATGTTACGTGCAACTGAGTCAAATCCCTGTTTGTACTAAAGGTATTGCTGTGAAACTTCGCATATGATTCTGTTACCATAATATCAGCCTCTAAAAACATATTTTCTCTAATACTGAATTTAGTGGAATTAAAACCTTTTTCGGACTTCAAAATTCTTGTGCAAGTTTTTATATCCAACTGATGAAGCCAAAGAAAGCTATTATAAATGTACAATTCATTGATTGTCTTGTATTGAATGAATTCTTTTTTTATTCAACACGGAAAATATTTTATGTGAAATATCTATAGAAATGGGTAAATGCGATTTACTGTGAACATGCTGTATTTTTTAATAGATTTTAGGATACGTTTAAGTCTGGATAAAAGGATTTTTGTTGAAATTGTCAAACATAGATGGTTTATTTCTCTGGAGACAAGTAAATATTATACCGCTAAGATAAAGTTTATTTCTCTGAAGACAAGTAAATCTTATACCGCTAAGATAAAATTTACTTCTCTGAAGACATGTAAATCTTATACCGCTAAGATAAAGTTTAAAGGTTGATGTTAGATGTTGCGACTTTAATGATTTGAAACAGTAGGCCACAAAGTAGACTAACAAATTTTGTTAGTGTGGGAAGGAATGGCATGTCTCATTGAAGCCCGTGTAGAATAAGAAAAAGCTGAAAACGTTTTTGTTTTATCAGATAGAGCCGCTGTAAACGCATGCAATTTGGTTACTCTTGAAAGTAAAGTTATACAAACAGGCACACCTAGTCAATCTCTTCATAAGATGCATAATATATTCACTCTTGGATCGTCCATCATTTATGATAGCAACGGTGGCCTTATTGTCGCACCTAAACACAATCCTTCTTTTTGACCAATGTTTCCCCCAAAGTATCATTTGGATACAACTCTCTATATGCGATAGATAACATTTTCCCCTTACAACGGGAAGCTCTTACGCTCTTGTTTGTATAAACTACTTTCCTTGAAAATAGTCCTCAAATCCTTTAGAGGCAGACGCATCTGTAAACAATTCAAAATTGTCACTGGAAATCGATTCTGAGTAATACAAAAGATCGACACTATTCCATTGTTTAAGAAATTCTAACCAGAAATACAAGTCATCTCTGCACTAATTATCTAAAAAATTGTGTCATGTAGGTTCTTAACTGTATTTGATAGGTTTATCAAAAAGGACACAAATGATCGACCTGACAGTATCACACGAGTTGCAAAATTAAGGTGCTCTAATAATTGCAACAGCTGTCTCTTTGTTCATGAACTTTTTGTTTACAGTGAGTCGATGAACTCCCAAACTTCGGTTTATTTAGTCTAAAGGCAACCTAGCCTCCATACGCTCTGAGTCTAAAATAACGCCCAAATACTCAAGACAAATAGAAAGTCCAAACGTTTGTTTTCTGACAAAGGTCCATTTTTCATATGAAAGATCATGGTCATTACAAAGAATTTCTCTCCTATATTTCTGGGCGATTGATAGTTAGAAAATCATCCGGAATGTGAAGTATGTTTTCGGTTCCATAGTTATAGTGTGCTGTATAGCAGCTTACTTGTGAAAGAGTCAAAGATCTATTGGCTAGATCTACATCCGAAGCTGAGTCTGGTCTAAAAGAAATAGAGGTTGTTCCATTCTACACAAAATAAAGGCCACTGATTTGGTCTGATCTTGAAAGCATCTGCTATGTCAAAAATTGCACAAACATGCCCACTTTTCGCAGTCAATGATGGTCTTAATTACATCGTCAATTTTAACGTGTCATAAAACAAGATTCCTTGTCAATCGGGTCATTAATACTTACACTTTTGTCATCATGAGGGGAGAATTATTCGAGGATGAGACGTTCTTTTCCAGAATATTTCCCAACATTTGCATTCTAAAATTGGCAATTCACAATTTCAAACTTTTGTGTCGCATTCATAACGAAGGCCATTACTTATGTATTTCACAATTTCTCGGTCTGGGTGATTGACTAAACTCTTTTTCTAAAACTTAACAATATTAATATGTGTTGAAGCTTTCCATTGATAGGTCCTGTTATACGATATGTAGCTTTGAGGGTCATTCTGTCATTTGTTTTTTGTCCAGATTCAGCTTTGAACTTGGTGTTTTCGATTCAGCTCTACTGTCTGATTGTATCTTTTTAGCTTAACAGAAATACACCCCATGTGAAAGCCCTTTGCATTTTAAGCAAACAAGCTTGAGAGGGCATTGAACTCGGAAGCATCCTTGTTGGTCATTAAAATAATAATAGCGGACGTTTTCACCAGAGCTAAAAGTAGTTTTCTATATAATAATACTGTATGTTAAAGCTATATTGAAGTAATATCAGCATGTTCTGATTTGACTAGTCTTTAAAGCTCAGTCTGCTTTGGGCTCGTTGTATGTTGACTTGAAAAGTACGTATATACGCATAATCGATATAAACCCAACCATGTGTATTCACTCATAATCAACCAGGAACCGATCGCAGCTTCACTTTATTGTAATACTTATTAATATATGGCCAACAATTTTCTTTTAGCGGGCATGCTTAATTGTCGGACTCTGATTTTAATTCAAATACTTGCTTCCTAACCAAAAACTTGTGCTATGAGCCTTGAATTTGTACTTCTTTCACAATTTCAAAATTTACAAAGAGAGAGGTACGTTTCGATTAACTTAAAACCTGCATAAAATTGGCGGTTATTTTGATATTTTAAGGCTGTCAAATTATAAAGTGCAAATCTTAGGTAACAAACACTATTTTAATTCGACAAAAAAAAACGCATTTTATTTGGTTCTACTCCAGTCGATCATTTCTGGCCATAAGCTGAGATATGGTCGTTATTTTTGAGATTTGGTAGGACCTTCTGCTTTCTTGAGCGGCCATCTTTATATTTGTCAGGCGTCAAGGGTTATAGACTTGCTTTTGGAACAAGAAATGCATAAACATTCATTTGGAACTAATCAGACGATCACATGTTGAACAAGTTATTTACCTTCTTAATAATCGGCGGCCAATTTGGCATTCAGATGGCCTCCTCGAGAATGGCCTACTTTCAATGAAAAAACAATAATCTTAAATTAAAGGCAGATGTTTAACATTTCAATTGGTAGCAAGCTTTTTTTTACTTTCAAAATTTAAAATATGTCCGGTTGACCTTTATCCCTTCTTCTTCGTTGGCGGCTATTTTGTTTTTGAGCGGCCATCTTGAAAAATGGCTAAATTTCAGGCGGCCAGACTTTTTATTTTAGTCTACAAGGTTTGAGGAATAACTAGTAAAAAATCATGCTTTTATTACCAACTAGGTATCTCCTCAAATTTGGCACTTAATCCGATGAACTATTGATATGTGAGACAGTGGAAACTACTGAAGTCTCAACCTGAATATATAGAGAATATTGAATGAGTGGTCATTGAATACTGAATTTATTAAACGAGTCATCTATAAACAGATAAAAACGAGGCTGCGCCGAGTTTTGAACTGTTTTAGATGACGAGTTTAATAAATTCTGTATTTTATGAGCACAAATTTATATTCTATTTATAATTTGACCCGAATATTTGCGAAAAATCGTCTAAATTCTTGAAATTGAACATTTTAATTTTTGCGCGAAACTTATAACGCTGTTTAAAACTGACGTCACAATTTACACATTATGACGTCATTTTCGAGGTTACAAATAACGTTGCCATTCGTTTTCAGCTCATTTGAATAGATATTCCACTAGTGTAATAACACCCGTGTAATATCAAAAATATTTAACGGATGGAGTGTATGGAGCTAGTTTTGAGCGAAATGAATGGAGGGTAATCCTGTGTCGCAAATTTTGTCCAGGGTGAACAAGATTGGCAATATTGATTACCTACCTTTAACAAAATATGCATACAAATTCTATAAATAGCTTCCTACTCCTTCAAGAACCTATGAGAAGCTAACATTTTGAATTATGTCCGTGACGTCGAGATTTTTCTTTATCAACATTAATTTAGAACGACGTTGTTGATTCTATAGTTTTCAATGGGGGTTTGAGCGTTTTTGTATGGTTTGAATAAATGTTTGGAATGGATGGAGCGCTGAGTAAGTGATTTAGAATGGGCTTGATTGAGGTGAATGTCGATTTCACGATGTGAATAACTGTAATAGTCTCAATCTCTATTATGTAATTTGAATCGACAAATGCTAAAATCACTATGTATTGTAATGTATGTTACTGTATGTTACGATTCTGATAAATAAAGTGTAAAAAAAAATCAACGGGGTTATTTCACTCCCATACCGTTGGTCATATTATAAGCAATATTGTCCTGGATTGGCGATATTCGAGTTCAACATTTGTGGTATATAAAGTACTGTTGTCGTAATTTAGGCGACCTGATTCGGTGTACGAGTCGATGAGGACAATTTTTATATCATCATTTGGGGGGTGCATACAAGCTTCTTTAAGTATGCATTTTAGCGGTCATTTGAAGTAAGGGATCAACTTGTTACTCTGATTAGTTTCCATCGTGAAGTTAGCACTATTTATGCTGTGCACGATTAAAAAAATATACATCCACCTCGACATCTGCACATACGTGTATAAAACGCATCTGTTTAAAGCCCTTCAGTATTTTGAGTGTAGGTAAATAATTTGATGTCATGCCAACATGAGTATAATCCATTCGGCAATTTATCACAATTAATTTAACGATAAGTTGCGAGCCATGTGTAAGAGTACGTTAAAGGTAGTGGACCCATAATAGTTTCGCAACGTTTTGATGAAGTCATTTTTTTTCGAAACGTTTCGGAACTTTAACTGTACCAACATCAATAAAAAACGCCTCATCGATCGTGATTGGCCAATAATATGGGCATGGCAGGGCGGGGCTTATTTTGAGCCCGAAATCTGTAAAAGACATCTCCTGAACTGGGTCGATACCAATGAAACTACCAAAAAGTGCGTTGATTGACCCTCTTTAAGTTTGTTCACAAAAGTTTGATTGGCCCATAATTAAGGGACTAGGAGGGCTGGATTTATTTTGAGTCTGATATCTTTTAAACACCTTGTCCTCAGTAACCAATGGTAGGGCAGCGTGAACTTTCACTTTGACTTCTTGGAATAACACATCCTCCTCGATTCCAATGAAAACTTACCAAAACGTTCGTTGATTGACCCTCTTTGAGATTGTTCACAAAAGTTTAATTGGCCGATAATTATGGGACTGGCAGGGCTGGACTTATCTTGAGTCTGAAATCTTTAAACACCTTGTCCTCGGTAACCAATGGTCGGGCAGCGTGAACTTTCACTTTGACTTCTTGGAATAACACATCCTCCTCGATTCCAATGAAAACTTACCAAAACGTTCGTTGATTGACCCTCTTTGGAATTGTTCACAAAAGTTTAATTGGCCGATAGTTATGGGACTGGCAGGGCTTGACTTATTTTGAGTCTGAAATCTTTTAACACCTTGTCCTCGGTAACCAATGGTCGGGCAGCGTGAACTTTCACTTTGACTTCTTGGAATAACACATCCTCCTCGATTCCAATGAAAACTTACCAAAACGTTCGTTGATTGACCCTCTTTGAGATTGTTCACAAAAGTTTAATTGGCCGATAATTATGGGACTGGCAGGGCTGGACTTATCTTGAGTCTGAAATCTTTAAACACCTTGTCCTCGGTAACCAATGGTCGGGCAGCGTGAACTTTCACTTTGACTTCTTGGAATAACACATCCTCCTCGATTCCAATGAAAACTTACCAAAACGTTCGTTGATTGACCCTCTTTGAGATTGTTCACAAAAGTTTAATTGGCCGATAATTATGGGACTGGCAGGGCTGGACTTATTTTGAGTCTGAAATCTTTTAACACCTTGTCCTCGGTAACCACTGGTCGGGTAGCGTAAACTTTCACTTTGACTTCTTGGAATAACATCTCCTCCTCAACAACTAGTCAAATATTTATGAAACTTAGATTAACTTAATGAAAACAGAAATTTATTTGGGTAAAATCTACTGGACCAATGATATTCAGGTGAGCGATTGATGGGGCCTTTTAGACCCTCTAGTTTTTGACAATTATCAGACCTGATTTCAATTTTTCGCATAAAAAGGGATTTTTGGACAAGACCCCTTTTCAAGAGGTCTATTTAACTATGTCAATTATTATTTGCAACGGTACGCGTGGGAATATCCTAACACTGCTTGCATGAATCACTGGCTTATCAATTGCTCATCATGAACAAAATTAGCGATATTTATTACATCCCTTTTATACATAATAGTTATGTTAGTTTTTTTAAATAGCTTCACATTCCTTCAAGAACGAATCAGACGCTTTCAATTTTAAATGTGTGAAATTTGATTCTATTTATATTTACTGTCCATGTAGCTAGTGATTGTGTGTTTTTCTAGGTTATTTTGGAGCATTTTTGAGGGGTATAACGAGTGTTTAGAATGAATGCATGGAACGCTGAGTGAGCGCTTTAAAATTGTTTTGATCGAGATGAATGTCAATTTCACGATCTTTCTAACTGTACAATTTGATTATTTCTCTAGCCCCATTTCGCTCTAGGTCTTAGCCGCTGTTTCACTATTTTTCTATAAAAGAGTCGTTTTCACGAAAAATTATTGCATAACAGATGTCCTTTTAAAAAGGTAAGGTAATGTGACACTTGCTTTCTTTTTCGTTCAAATAATTTATTTTTTGCAAAATAAAAGCTTTTATTCGTTGTGTGTCAAAGCGCTCCAGCTGAGATGTTGTGATCGATGAAAGTCGACTCTTTAAAAATCAACTCCTCTGAAACTACTTTAGAGAATCACACCAAACTTCACACATTTGGTCCTAGGGTCATGCTTTGCGACATACTCGTAATTCAAAGATTTTGAATAGGTAAAAAAGGGTGAAAAGGTTAGAATGCTATAGAAGTCACAGTTCTAGTAAAATCTTTCTGAAACCGGATCAGGATGTTTGTCTACGCACAAGGAAGATTCCTATTTCTTTTTATCGCCATAGAAATATGTCAAGGGAAAAAGGAGCGTTTAAATAATTTTCTTGTTATCATTCTTGATGTCGCAATTTTATAATCATTTTTTTAAAATTGCTCAGGATATACGTCCTGGATTGATGAAAACCCTTAATTGATGCCAAGAGAAAAGAAGCCTGAAAGACAATGTTTTTGTTACCGCTCTAGAGGTCAACATTTTGGTTCGATCTTTTTCAATTTTTCTCAGGATGTCTTTCTGGTTATAGTAAAAAGAAGCGTTGCTTGTGGTGGCATTCCACCTTTAGTTACATGAAAATGAGCCTTATAGACAATTTTTATGCTACCTCTTTAGAGTTCACAATTTGGCTCAATCTTTCTCAAACTTGCTCAAGATGCATGTGTGGTTTTCATAATGAAGGACCATGACAATTTTTGATGTATTCCAAAATATTTCATGAGAAAAGGAGCCTCAAAGAATATTTCTATCATACAATTCTTGAGGTCAAACTTGGGCTCAACTTTTCTCAAACCTACTGAAAATATATTTCTGGTCACACTGAAGGAACCAATAGATTTTTGTTGCATTCCCTTGTATGTCACGGGGTAAAACGATCTCAATGTCAATTTCTTTGTAAACATTCTAAAGGTCTTACAACAAGATTTGTCATAGATTTGACCTGGAGATATAGTTTTTGACCCCACTGGACTCGATATGAATTTTGTGTAAGATTTCAGCATAAAAATCTGACAGGTTACAAAAAGTCACTATGGAAAAAGATCTGTGAAAGCATTTTCCCTCGAAATATTGGGTAGATGTACGTATATTCAATGTTGTATGATATTCAAAGCATTTTTCAATATGGCCAACCTGTAAGAAGGTTAATAGTAATAAGAACATGTCTGTAAATCATTTCTTGAAGACGGCGATTGCCGAATATTTTATTATCAAAAAAAGGGCTGTAATGAAAAAAAAAGTATTATGTCACAGTTTTGATTTTGCTGAGTTTGCCCTTAATTGTCATATAATTATCTTTTAAGGCAATTTAATTAAATAAGGCAGGAGTCAAGAGGAGACGAAGGTAAGCGATATAGAACCATTATGGTCATCGTACTTTTGTCAACCTTCACGTAAGGGACATCTGCGGAGTTCCTAGTACGTTGACCCTCGTGAGACTACACGGGTTCAAACTTTCCGCACTAGGTTAAATTTCCGAATCCATAATATCCATTATAATATGACCTACGTCGCCGGAGTGAAATAACCCAGTTGAATATATTTGATATTACACGGCTGTTATTACACTAGAGTGGAAAAACTATGCAAATGAGCGAATAGCAACGCTATTTTGTTACCGCGAAAATGACGTCATAATCTATGTTTTGTGACGTCATTTTTAAACGGCGTTATAAGTTTCGCGGAAAATTGAAACGTTGAATTTCAAGAATTTGGTCGATTTTTCGCTAAAATTTTGGTCATATTATAAACAGAATATAAAATTTGTGTTCATAAAATACAGAATTTATTAAACTCGTCATCTAAAACAGATAAAAACTCTGCGCAGCCTCGTTTTTATCTGTTTATAGATGACTCGTTTAATAAATTCAGTATTCAATGAACAGTCATTCAATATCCTCTATTTCTCCTTCTGTATATGTTCTCATCCGAGCTGAGGTTGATTTCAACTCTAACTATTGAATGAGAATTCGATTTATTTTAAATGAGTTGTTATCCTGCTTTCAACAATCTTCCATTTTTATCGCGGCGGCTTGAGAAGCTAACAATTCTTTTTGTTTTGTTTTTAAAGTCGGTCATTTTTACGATTTTCATCGCATCCAGTGACTACACAGACTCATTTGTGTACGATATCGTGTAATTACTGATAACAACATCATGAAATTGATAAGGTGAATGATTTTCAGAGGTTTTTGAATGAAATTGAATGAGTGAGAGTAAGGAGTTTTGTGTATAGTTAAAGATCGCTAATTTTATTCAGGTTAAACAAAATTAGCTATATCCATTACCTCTTTTTAATAAAATATGTATAAAAGTTCTATATACAGCTTCCAATTTCTCCAAGAGCCAGTCAGACGCTTACAATTTCAATTGTGTCAAGGCAATCGATATTTTTCTAGGTATATTATATTGAATGCAGAGCTACGGATAGAGGGGATTTTTTGTTTCTTTTTTTAAATTCGAATGTTTCGTTTTTTCTAATCCACAACAAAGGGTTTCCTTTCAAAATCAAGATTTTAGACTGGCTGTACCCCCCTCTTATCTGGACCCCTGTGAACTTAGTTTTTTCTCATTTTAGTGATTTTCGAGCGATTTTGAATGATTTTCGTGAGTGCTTGGAATGAATAAATGGAGCGCTGCGAGAGCGTTTTTCAATAGTTTTGATTGAGATTAATGTCAATTCCATGATGTAAATTAATGCTTATTCATTACTGTTTCATTTTCTAATCAGAATGAGGCATTTATATACAATTAAGAATAGTATGAAATGATTTGGTATGAGTTTGAGGACCGAGTCAAGAATGACATTAAAGGGAGGAAATATAATATTGCTAATTTCTTTCAACTGCACGTAATCATTGATATTTGAGTCTATGCGCGACATTTCCAACAATGTCAATTGTGCACAAAGCAAACATACTGGCCAGTCTGTGCAGCCTGTCAGTCTGACCACACTCTTTAACATGTATTTTATAGATAGATAAGGTCTTAATCTCTCCTCTGGCGATCAACATATATTGGTTTTGCATTATGTTGTTGTCAACACTGCTCAACGTTTATACCTTGCGAAGGTGTGAAATTGTTGGAAATGCTCATTTGTTTACCCGCTCTTCATTAAAATCCACGCAAGTATTTTGTTTGAGTATCTTCACGGAATCATTACACACTTTGAAATCAACATCAGGGCCCGAGGATGTAAAACTTTTCTCAGACTCAATTCTAAATTTTCTCATATTTCCCTTTGAGATTAAAGCCGTAATTCTGTTTTATTACTCATTTTAATGTATTAACATAAAAGAGGATATTAATAAGTTGTTATAATAAACAACTTATTGATATCATCTTTTATTTTCAAACATTTATTTCAATTTAAAATTTGAGAAAATTGAGCCTGAGCCTTAAAACATCGGGCCCAGAAAATAACTTATAACGTGGAAAAATTTTATCGTTTTGTATGGAATGCCGATCCATTAGAACGATCCCGAAGTCTTTTTGAACGACGATGGAGCGTTTTTGAATGATTAAAGTGTGTGTTTGGAAAAAATCGACGTAACGCCGATCGATCAATTTTGAATAGTTTGATAGAGATGAATATAATTTTCAAGATATGTGCATTGCTTTGAAAGAGACATTTCTTAATTTAATGGACGAAGGTTGAACCCTCAAGGCGGTTTATTAAAACAAAATCGAAATATTTTTACGGCGATAATCATCTACTTTTTGAAAGCTTTTACATAACCACATCTTAGCATACATTTGATGAAATAATCAGTTCCCAGAAAAAAGATTTTTTACAAAGCTTGGTCCTGCAGTAATTCAAGTCCTTTGTGGTTTCTTTTCCAGATGCAAGCTCTGGTATTTTGCATTGTTGCCATGTTTCTGGCCTATGTGTCTTGTGTGAGTCCGCGTAAGTATATTTGATATATGAGCATGTGCGTGACATTTTCATAATTTCACATGTGCGCAATGCAAAGCTTCTGGCCAGCTTGTGCAGCCGCACAGTCTGACCAGAGTCTTCACTATGCACTATGTAGATAGATATGGTCTTATGCGTCTCAGTCGGTCAGCATATGTTCTTATTCCATGGAGTCGTTATCTAATCTGCTCAAAAGATGCGTCTCGCGTAGGTAAGAAATTTGTTGGAAATGTCACGCACAGGCTCATACGTAAAAAAAGATGTCAATCGTTTGTTTTAGCCTAAGATAGATTTATATTCCATTTCGTGTTATTAGTTAATTGTATCAAATCTATAAAAAAAACCTAGCCTATCTGACATTTGAAAGCTTCATTCTTTGATATGAATTATGTCCTAATAGAGATCTACATTGTATGAATGGCAAAAATTGGAATGGTCTTAACGAAATAATGTATCGAATTGTTTACATATCAAGCGCTATTGCTGGCCATTTTCCCTACGCTTGTACGGCAAAAAGCATTTACCGTTACCAAATAAAATAATGTTATATGACTTGTGTATTGCATTTGAAGTGTAACTATCCACATATAGACAGCTGTTTTATCAAGACCGGTACAACAGGCACAGGAGCTTAGACAGGCTTTCCTTTAAGAATGGGATCAAATACCACAATACAATGTATAAGATCAGGACTACATAAAACATGGGTGACAACATAACTTATTTAGAACGGCTGTTGGATAGTCGCCATTTCGGTCGAGATAACAGTTCCAAATCATGTTCTATAGAATTAGATCCGGGGATCTAGCTGGCCATTCCATACGGACTATTGTGGCTAATGCTCGAGATATTGATTGCTGAAGTTGGCTCTATGTGCACTCGCATTGTCATTACCAACTGCACCTGCATATGGTCGAACGTAAATATCTAAGATCTCATTTACGTACCCGAGAGCCGTCAATATGCCGTTTTCAATGACGTGGAGATCTGTTTTCCCATGACCATTAATGCCCGCCCAAACCATGACTGAGCCCCCCCCCCCCCCAACCGATCATGTTCTGCCACACACACTGTAGTAAAACGCTCATTTGGCAGCCTCCTGACCCTCTGACTTCTATCGGTTAGTCCAAATCAAACCTGGACTCGTCTGTAAAAAGATCGGTCCCCAGTCATTTCGGGTCCAGTTCACATAAGCCCGTGGCGATGCTAAAAGCATTTGCAAGTGAAATCGGGTTAATGGAATACGGACTGCAGGCCGTCATGACCTCAGGCCAACATCATAGAATCTATTTTAATGTACCAACGTGCTTGAAGATACATGGTTATTTGAAACATGTTTAAGAGGGTATGCCTTTTCAAGAACTCCCCGTGCATGGTATACACGCTGAATCTATATTTTGGCTACATGGTCATAAAGTCCGAATACGCACGCTTCTTCGTGTACAAAAAATGGGGTCTTTAAGTCTACATCAAAATATCCTTAAAAGAAAAAAGATCCTTAGCAAATTTTGAGTAGTATACAGTATTATCGAGATTATCGTCCATTACGTCCCTTCATTGAAATCTCAGAAATTCTCTGTATGAAAGCCTTCATGAACCAACAAGAAGCAAATAACTCGTGTAATTGTTTGATTGCTTCAATGAAATGTTGATCAATTTAAACAATTTTGAAGCGTTTTAGAATTTCGGAGCCTTGTTTTTAGGAATAAAAACTATGATGCGCACAGATTGAAAGAAGCGCTGGGCGAGCGATTAAGAATGTTATATATTGGGAATCATGTTAATTTCACGATACTGTTACTTATTATCTAGTGAAAAGATATCCTAGATACCTCATTCAAATCATTGCCTGAACGAATGTAAATTGACAGCGGCCATTCATTTTTTCTTGAATTCCGTACAAAAAAAAATACGCAAAACAGTTGTTAAAATGACAGGGGCAATCTGCCACTTTGTAATATAAGCATCCTGTGTAATATTGATAGTCACCATTTTGACAAAAATAGCATAACACATCGGACGCAATGCATCAGTCATCGTTACTTTAACATAATATTAAGAGGTATTTTTTTCGGTCAGTACACTAAAGCATATCGTAAAATCCACACCTATTCCGATCAAAACCATTCCAAATCGCTCACCCAAAACTCCATTCATTCCAAACATTCAATCAAAACCACCAAACAAAAAAAGATCTACAATAATTCAAAATGAACTAGAGCTGTCGCAGAGCAGACTTATACCCCCCCACACAAGCGCTTTGTCAAAATGCAAGTGCTACTAGTTTAGGATGTGTTTGTAACAAATACTGAGGTCATATGTAACATTTGCATGAATTTTCATGATTATACGTCGCTCGGTTCTTGAATTAGAGTCCAGAAATGAAAATTGAAAAAAATATTGACCTTGATCTTTGACCTAGGTGACCCAAAAACAAAAGGGCACGTTCTTGAGTCATAAGCAACTTTTGCATAAAGTTTCATAATTCAAGGTTGCTTGGTTCTTGAATAAGAGTCCGGAAAACGAAAACAAAAATTGACTGTGACCTTGACCTTTAACCTATGTGACCCAAAAACATTAGGGCACTTCCTTGGGTTATAAGCGCATAAAGGCTCATGATTCTAGGTCGCTTGGTTCTTGAGTTAGAGTCTGGAAACGAAAATTGAACAAAAATTGTCGGTGACCCTGACCTTTGACCTATGTGACCCAAAAACAATAGGGCACTTCCTTGGGTCATAAGGAACAATTGTTTAAAGTTTCAAGATTGTAGGTCACTTTGTTCTCGAGTTAAAGTCCGGAAACTTAAATTCAATAAAGGCTGACTGCGACTTTGACCTTTGTTACCCAAAAACAATAGGGCATTTCCTTGGGTCATAAGTAACATTTGTATAAAGTTTCATGATTGTAGGTCACTTGGTTCTTGAGTTAGAGTCCGGAAACGAAAAGGTCTACAGGCGGATGGACAGACAGTCAACCTTGGTGAAACTAATATTCCACCCTCTACTTCGTAGGTGGGGGTATAACAACGCCAGAAACAATCTTGATTCGTGAAGTCAAAGAAAGCTATTCATATAGAGCTTGAATGTATATTTTATCAAAGTGGGGGGGGGGGGGGGGGGTAATAAGTATCGCTTCATTTCTTTATAGAGAATGGCAAGAACAGCGTTTGAGCTCTAAAACTACACTTTTTTTCATAACGGCCACTCTGGACAACTGTCACCCTTCCTATCTTCCTCATATGTTTCGAAAGCTGTGTCGAAGCAATTTGAAATTCACATGGAACTTTTACACTCCAACACAATTTATACTGGTAATGAAAGCTTTTAGGTACCAGATAGACTTGTTTGTAGATCTAAAACGATATTGAATTAAGAGGTTAAAAAAATCCCAAATCATCCTTGGTGAAATGATGCTAGCAAATTATGTGAATGATGACCTACCTATGACGTAGATAGTGAAAACTATGTCATAGGTTGCGTCATCAATCACATTATTCGTATTACATGGTCAATTAAAAATCAATCAAAATAGGGCTGCGGTGCGACGTTTAGGCGATGTCATACTGATAGTTACATCATTTTAAGTGATCCATAACGTGTAGGACAATGTCATCTTTAATGACTGTTTCAGTTTGCTTTAAGAAGTAAGGTTACGTGTAGCTATTTCAGAAAGCGTATTGCGATATTGAAATATTTTTCGATATAACACACCGTTTGAAAAATAGTGGACATGAATGTCAGCATGTATGTCGTTTTAAATTGTTTTGATGTGTTATTGAAAAATACAACTCCAAAAATGATCATTATATGCGAGAATCTGAATATGGGTTTGTCGACATCGGCAATCACAAATAATTCCGTTCTGTCGTCTACATCAACTCCGTGAAATTCCGACTGTCTACAGAGGCAATATTTTTTCTACCACATGTCGTCTTTGGGGACCCGCTGTGTGTTCATCGTTTTCTAATTTTGGCTTCAAATTTGGAAGAAATATCGGCGGATGATTAGACTTCAGTTGTGTACAAGTTAAAATAGCATTTATTGAGAGATAGACGAAATATGAGAGCATAAAGTCTAATTTCGTAACTTTTCGTGGGAAACCTCCGAAATAATCAATGGTTGTGGCTTTATTTGGGAGGGATATGAGTAAAGATTTATTCTATAGAAGCGCCGAACACTTACACGATCATTTATCTGCTTCGGAATACCAGAGCTTCAATCGTTTTTTACACGAATAAATTTATTTGACTTACAATCTCCGCGGCATAATGTTCCGATGCTGTCGTGGTTGTCTCTCACCTGTCATCGCCGCAACCGGTTGTACGATGTGTTATATCGTGAGTCTATAAATTTCTTAAATTCATCGCATAAATTCAGATCATATTATAAAAAGAAAATCAAATAAGTGCTCATAAAATACCGAACTTATTAAACTTGTTATCTTAAACAAATAAAAATCTCGGAAAAAACTGGTTTTAATCTGTTAATAGATGACTCATTTAATAAATTCGGTATTCAATGACCACTCATTCAATATTCTACTTGTGTATGTGTTCTTTCAGCCCGACCTCCGGGTCCACCAAAGCCTCCGGGTCCCCCGAGACCGCCAGGGCCCCCTATTCTAACAAGTAAGTTTTTTTCTAAATATATTATGAGAAGAGATTGGAGGCTGGTGTTGGATGATTGATTGATGAAATATTTAAAGAACCAATAGAGAGGTTTCCTATTAATCGATTCCATGGATGTTTGAAGCTAATTACCGAATTACACCGTTTGACTTCGCGACTGTATATCACTCAGAAAATATGTCAAAGACAATCTTAGGTGGGTGTTTTCGTGAATTGGTGTTAGTACGTGAGAACAATCCAGTAAATTGTTAATAGATTTTCAAAAACGTAATGCCTACTAACATTCTTGTTATTCTTTTTCAAGACTTGTTCGTTTCCGACAGACAACTATGCATTTTGAAAAATCGTGAAACATGGATTCTATACAATTTATACAGTATCTAAATACTGAAAATAAATGACGAAAAGACCCTCCAATTTTACCGAGGCGTATTGAACTTTCCCGCAAGAAAGAATAGGCGATAGGCTAGGCGATGATTCGCGTATTGTGTTTTCTCAAGGTCTTAGGGAAACAAAAGCCCACTAGCTTTTTGAAAGACTGGTTACTACCCCCAATACTACTTTGTGTCTAGGTTAAGCGTTTTTATTGTTACTTCTTCAAACTTGGACCCTTATGTCATGAAATCGAACTGCATGTTGAAACCATTGCCACTTTGGTGGTATGGCTGTTACATGTCGTGACTATCGACTTTACAATCGCGTTTTTTCTTCGACGGTTGTAAAAGACTAGCCGTGTAGTGAAAGGACAAAGAAAAAGAGACGACACGCTTGTCGCCTGTAGACCATTGATAACTAAAATGAAAATCGAAATTTAAGGTTCATGTAAAGTGTTTGAGACCCAATATTTAGGGCACTTCATTAGCCAAGGAAAAGCAGTATGTCCATGTATATTACATATCAAAATGAAGCTATTCGTGAGCACAAGCAGTTAGGCAACATAAGACCGCCATAGCTATAGCGGTATAGCCAAAACATTGTGGAAAAGGGTCATTTTGTACAAAACAAGCAACTGCATGACGGTTGCATAAAATTGCCCCGTATTTTAACAAAGTACAGTCTGAAGTACCATCCACGTAGTGCTACAACCTTAGATATAAAATTCAGTCTCAAAAGGCTCTTTTGAAACAATCAATTTTCATTTATTTTGTCAACATACGTGTTTAACCGGTTTGGTCTGTTTTCAAAATAGATGTAAGGTATGGTGCAACATCACACCATAATATTGTGAAATATTTTCTGCGATTTATTTCAAATTATGTTTTTTTTAATTCAATGATCTTCAATATTACTATATATTTATCATTCTGTGAAATAGAAATTGGTGTATTGCTAAATAACCTTACTGGTATATAAACAATTTATGTCTATTTATGTTGTGATAACACACCATACCCTAAAAAGATCTACACGTTTACAAAATTAGAATGACATATATGACATATGTGTCTATAAAATAAGTCAAAATAAATTGCTTGCATAACTACGTTTTGGGCCTGAGTTTTATACCAATGGTTGTAGCACTACCTGGATGGTACTTTAGGCTAGACTTTGTTAAAATATGAGAGAATTTTATCCAACCGTCAAGCAGTTGCTTGTTCTGTACAAAATGACCCTTTTCCACAATGTTTTGGCTATACCGCTATAGTTATAACAGTCTTATGTTTTTCAACTGCTTATGCTCATAAATAGCTTCATTTTGATATATAATATTCCTGGACATACTGCTTTTTCTTGGCAAATGAATGCCCTTAAAATTGGGTCTCAAACACTTTACATGAACCTTAAAGGTTGGTTGAAAGTAATATAAATATTTTCCCTTATTATAATAAACTGTCCCGTCACTATTATATTGGTGACCCTTTACTTAAATTGGTATAGGAAGTTTGATTGCTCGCCAAATTTGGGCTTGGTAGGGTTTGGCTTACTGTCACTTTATAATCTTGAAAATCTACTCCCAAACCAGTGGGCGGATTTCAATGAAACTTGTAATGGATGTTCCATGTAAGACCCTTTACTCTAGCCCTGAGATATTGTGGTGTCGAAGTATGGCTTTCGTGTAAAGTATTTAGCTGCTAAAAACCATAATAAAAGAATTAATGAACTGTGTTTTGTTTTTAGCTGTTTTTAGGAAATAATAGTCAGAAATAAATAGTTTTATTATTTGATTCGATCATTATTATTTCATTATTCTTATTTTTCTTACAGAGTGCGTAATTGGAGGTCCACAGAGATGTCGGCTCGGCCAAAGAAGACAAACAAAATGGTTCTGGAATGGTCGAAGGTGTGCCTGGGCTCATGCATGTTTTACCCCGTCCTACTATATTTTCGATACAATGGAAATCTGTAAAGAAGCATGCGGTTGACGTTGCATTCGACATACGTTCTTAGTTTGAATAAAAATTGGAGTATGAACAATACAAACGTAATTCTTTGGGTTGTTTTATTGAACGACCCTGTTCTAAATGAATTGTGTCTGTTTAGTGCGAAATCGATTTAAAGTTCTAATCTCCAATCAGTAGTCATTGCAACTAACAAAATCATTTAGATTCAGTATACGCTGAGTATACAAAAAACACCCTAAGAACAGTAGTATTTATCACAGTCAAAAGAAATGTCGCAGCGAACTTTGATTGTTATCGCGGCTATCATGGGCAAACCGCGTGGGTACCAATGGCCCCTGCCTTCATTTTGGGTATTTCTTAAAAAAATATTGAGACAGCTGGTTACACTTTTAGTCATAAGTAACCTGTCAAAGTAGGTATATGGCTTCACTCAATTGAATTTCTTATTTACAATTTGCGAATGATAATGGACATCCGTTAATAGGCCTATTGGATCGCTAGCCCGTTAGTAGCTCAGTAGGTGGAAGGCGGTACTCAACTTTAATGAATTTGCAGTTCTGAATGGAATTAAAAGGTGGGGTAGGGGGATAAAACAATGAACAAAATTAACGATTTTTATAATCTCCATGTAGATAAGAACAGAATGCGGAAGTTGATGCCGGAACTAAGCATTTCTTTCGTCCTGTATCTTATGACAAATTATCCGTCTTCTGTACAAATAAACAAACTAGCATTGCAAGTGACGTCATTTTTTGTTTACAATGCTGTGGATCACTGTTGAAATCAGCTCAGTTGGTAGGACACTTCTTACAAGAAAGCGGATATGATACGCCGGGGTTCGTGCCTTCGTGGGGCATATATTTTTTTAATATTTTCTCATGTAAAACAAAGACAGTGCGGCTGTCAATAGCCTAAGCCAAAACATTCGACGCGATTAGTTTTTAAATGCCTGGGAAGCAGGTTTGAGTGGGATAAAATTAGTTGTCGAAACTTGTTTTTTCTTTGGTGTTTAAACAAATTAACCTAAACTAAATTCAAAATAATTTAAAGACAGCCTTGAAAACTAAAAAAAATACTTAAGGAATTTCTTCAAAATATTCTTTAAAAAAAGTTCTCTACATTTTTTATAACTCAAATAATTCATTTTTGTTAAAAATAAATAAAAAAAAAACATGAAAATAATAGACAGAGAAAAACACTGCAAATTGTTATTAAGAAAAGAAGGCATATATCTAGCACTGAGTATAAATGTAAATTTATGAAATAAACCAGAAATTGTTAACAAAATATTTAGATGTTACATAGTTTCGATCCACTGGCGTTCTATCAGGACAAGTCAAAATATCACGTACCTGCCTTCGAACACTTGAGCTAATTTTCCATGCGCTTGACGAAAGCGTGTTGTTATGTATAAGCTATAAATAAACCTAATGGTATTTACCGTGTCTATTTTTAGACTGGGAATTTTCCTATCTCTTGATTCTGCTAGGTAAATGTATGTAGAATATTGTAGATCTTTCTAGAAAGGACTTCTGGAAAGTGATTAAGACTCTAGAGTATTCTTATATTCTCTGCTATTCTAGATTATTCTATGGTATTATATAAAGGGGTTCTTACAGCATTCTTGGTTCACTTGATTTAGACTAATGGTTTCATTTAGTAGTACTGTGTTAAACTAAAAGGGGATTTCTTGTTATCTTAAAAGTGTGTTTAAAAGTGTGTTTAATTTTGAATTCGGATATTATTGGACTTAATATTTGTGGACCAGGAACTTAATTAAATTGGATCTAAAATTAAAAACTTTAGGATTAAACATTCAAGGTATTGTAAATTGTTTTTGTATTAATTTCATATTGTCAATAATTCTGTTATTATTGTCAATAAATATTGTTAATTGTAAAGTTTGTTTGCTGGCTTCTTTGTTCGTGTTACATTGGCACGTAACATATTGGGGGCTCGGCCCGAGATACGAACATCAGACAAACAAGCAAACAAACAAAACAAAACAAATCAAACAAATTCTGTATTTAAATCTGCTGATCAAAATTATTTAAGAAATTAATTTCATATTTCAATTTTAATAAACTTAGAGTGTACTTTCACTATTATTTATCAAAATCTTACATTCTTATTTGAATACAGCAACAAGCTACCATGTCTTTTGACTTAGAAAAATTTACGCACGAACCTTCCGTGGAGCTATTGAATTTGGGTAAAAAGCCTGATTTGCTCAATCTTGCCAAGCATTATGAATTAAAAGAAGTCAAGTCCTCATTGCGAAAGCATGAAATTAAGAATATATTGGTTCAATATTTTGTTGATGAGGACATCTTTGATGAAAAGGCTCTGTCTCTCATTGTTGATGTTCCATCAGTTTCAAGCTCAAGAGATCTTGAACTGTTAAAACTCCAACAAAGAGAGAAGGAATTGGAAATAGAAAGAGAGAGAGAAGAGAGAAAATTTCAAGAAAAGCAATTAGAAATTGAAATTGAAAGAGAAAGAGCACAGAGAGAAATTGAAGAAAAAGAAAGAGAAAGGCAATTTCAAAGGGAAAAGGAAAAAAGGGAAAGAGAAGAAAGAGAACAAGAAAGAGAGAGGGAAAGAGAACAAGAAAGAGAGAGGGAAAGAGAAGAAAGAGCATTTCAATTACGATTAAAAGAATTAGAAATTCAAGATAGAGCAAATCAGCCTAGATATATGTCTAATGACCATTTTGATGTAACAAAACATTTTAGGCTTGTTCCTCAATTTCAAGAAAATGAAGTTGATACATATTTCGAACATTTTGAAAAAGTTGCAAATAACTTGAAATGGCCAAAGGAGCAATGGACCTTACTTCTCCAAAGTGTCTTAGTAGGAAAAGCTCGCAATATTTATTCGCAACTTAGAACAGAACAAAGCAATGATTATGATACTGTAAAAGAACTCATTGTCAAAGGTTATGAGCTGGTACCAGAAGCATACAGACAACAATTTAGAAGTTGTAGAAAAGAATCTGGCCAGACTCACGTTGAATTTGCAAGAAACGAAGAAAATTTATTTGACAGGTGGTGCTATTCTAAGAAAATAGACCAAAATTATGATAATCTTAGCCAACTTATATTAATTGAACAATTCAAAAATTGCATTCAATCTGACATTAAGTCACATTTAGATGAAAAAACTTTTGAAACTATACATGAAGCAGCTCGTTTAGCTGATGATTACTACCTTACACACAAAAATTCTTTCGTTAATAAAGCAAAACCTGCTTCCTCACATCCCCAAAATGAATCTATGTCTGGTGATTCATCTAGCATGTCTAGTCAATCAAATTCACCTAAACCAAAGTCTACTGGTGAAACCAATGTTCAAAATCCCTTATCTCGAGTACATTGTACTTTTTGTAAAAAACCAGGTCACCTTATTTCAGAATGTTTTAGATTAAAAAGGAAGAAGGAACTGAGTGCAGCCAAACCTACAGGGCTCACCAGCCTTCAGCCTAAATCACAGCCTTCTTTTGAGTTAAATTCAATTGTTAAGGCAGAACCAAATTCTGATTCCTGTATGGAGATTTTTGAACCGTTCATGTTAGATGGTTTTGTATCACTTTCAGGTGATTTGTGCCCACCTACCCCTATTAAAATTTTAAGAGACACAGGAGCTTCTCAATCTCTTATTTTAGCAGATGTTCTGCCTTTTTCTGAGAAGACTTCGTCTGGTACTAGTGTCCTTATTCAGGGTGTAGAGTGTGGTATTATTAATATTCCTCTTCATAAGGTTAATTTGTCTTCAGATTTGGTTACTGGTTCTGTGGTTGTTGGTATTAAACATTCTTTACCATTTAAAGGTGTACATTTATTGCTAGGCAATGACTTAGCTGGAGATAAGGTTGTTGTTAATCCTCTTGTAACTGACACACCTAATGTAGGTCAAACAGATGATCCTATTTTGCAGGAAATACCTGATTTGTACCCGTCATGTGCAGTAACTCGGGGTATGGCTAAAAAAGCTTCCTTGAAAAAATCAAATGATATTGACTTAACTGATACTTTTGTTGGTCAATATTTCAATGACGAGATTAAAAAGTCTTTTAATCTTAGTCTGCCTGATACTCAGACAGACTCGTCAAAACTTTGTCAGTCATCTCCAAGGTCAAATGACCAAGGTCATGAAATGCATTCAAAGTCAAAGTTAATCCAGGAACAGCAAAATGATCCTGAGATTTCAAAGTTAATTGATAGGGCATTACCCGAAAAAGAAATGTCTCAGAATCCTGTTTGTTACTATAAAAAGAATGGTATTCTGATGAGAAAATGGCGACCATTTGATGTCTCAGCTGATGATGATTGGGCTGTTCATCACCAAATTGTTGTTCCAAAGTCATATCGCCATGAAATACTTAGTATAGCACATGAAAGTCCAATGTCTGGTCATTTAGGTGTAAACAAGACTTATCACAAGATTATGACTCATTTCTTTTGGCCTGGACTTAAATCGGACGTTTCCAAATATTGTAAAAGTTGCCACACTTGTCAAATGGTAGGGAAACCTAACCAAGTTATTCCAAAAGCAAGGTTACAACCCATTCCAGCTTTTGATGAACCTTTCAGTCGAATAATAATAGACTGCGTTGGTCCTTTACCAAAAACCAAGTCAGGTTCTGAATATTTGTTGACAATTATGTGTGCTTCTACTCGCTTCCCAGAAGCAATTCCTTTAAGAAACATTAAGGCAAAGTCAATCGTTAAGGCTCTTGTCAAGTTCTTTACTTTTGTTGGCCTTCCAAAATCAGTTCAGTCTGATCAAGGATCAAACTTCATGTCAGGCATATTCCAACAGGTTATGCATGAATTAGGTATCAAGCAATATCGGTCATCTGCTTATCATCCTGAAAGTCAAGGTGCTTTAGAAAGATTTCATCAGACCCTAGAGAATATGATAAGGTCATATTGTTTCGATACTGAGAAAAATTGGGATGAAGGTATTCATTTGCTATTATTTGCAGTCAGAGAATCTGTTCAAGAATCTCTTGGCTTTAGCCCCTTTGAGTTAGTTTTTGGTCATTCTGTTCGTGGGCCATTAACAGTCTTAAAAGAGAAATTTCTTGCTGATGATGAAACACCCTTGAACTTGTTACAGTATGTTTCTGACTTCAGAAATAAACTGTCTAGGGCATGTGAGGTTGCTAGGTCAAATCTTAAATCATCACAGAGCAAAATGAAGGCAAGATATGACAAGCATAGTGTTGATAGGAAATTTGAACCAGGTGATAAAGTCCTTGCTCTTTTGCCAATACCTGGCCGACCCTTACAGGCAAGATATTATGGCCCGTATACTATTGATAAGAAAACAAGTGATTTGAATTATATTATCAATACTCCTGGAAGGCGTAAAAATAAACAAATGTGTCATGTGAACATGTTAAAAAAGTATTTTGATAGAGATAGCTCTAATTCAAAACCAGTTACAGTTGTAAACACTGTCCCACAAGAATCAAATGTGATTGAATCAGAAGTTAGTTTAGACTTTAGTGAAAAATCTGTTCCTGGTCCACCTAAACTTGAGAACTCTGAAATACTTAAGAATCTTGACGACAAACTTTCACATTTGGACCAGCCATCTCAACGAGAAGAGCTGAAACAGTTGATTAATGAATATAAACACTTATTTCCTGACATCCCCACAAGAACTGATAAAATATATCATGTTGTCACTGTGGAAGATTCTCAACCAATAAAACAACATCCTTATAGAATGAATCCAGTGAAACAAAAAGCCCTTCAAGATGAAGTGAATTACTTATTGGAGAATGACTTTATTGAACCCAGCCAAAGTAATTACAGTTCACCATGTATATTAGTTCCAAAGCCAAATGGAACATACAGAATGTGTACTGACTATCGAAAAGTGAACTCTGTGACAAAAACTGACTCTTTTCCAATTCCAAGAATTGATGACTGTATTGACAAAGTCGGTAATTCTAAATATGTCACCAAATTTGACCTTCTCAAAGGATTCTGGCAAGTTCCGCTCACTGATAGGGCTAAAGAAGTATCAGCATTTGCTACTCCAACTGGTCTGTACCAGTACAAAGTTATGCCGTTTGGGATGAAAAATTCTCCTGCGACGTTTCAGCGGCTTATAAATATGGTTATAGATGGCTGTGACGCATACATCGATGATGTCATCATCTATACAGATACATGGAGTGACCACCTTCAAAGAATCAAACAATTCTTCGACCGTCTCAGTGAAGCAAAATTGACTGTTAATCTGGGAAAAACAGAATTTTGTCATGCTACTTTTACTTTTTTAGGACATCTTGTGGGACAGGGTCAAGTTAAACCTTTAGAATCTAAGGTCAATGCTATCTCTGAGTTTCCAGTGCCTGCTACTAAAAAGCAACTGATGCGATTTCTTGGTATGGCTGGCTACTATAGAAAGTTTTGTAAGAATTTTTCTATAATAGCTGAACCTTTACAATTAAAGAAAAATGTTAAGTTCAAATGGAATGATAACTGTCAAGTTGCCTTTGATCGCTTGAAAGCCATACTAAAGAGCACACCAGTTCTTTTAGCACCTGATTTTGACAAATCTTTCAAATTAGCTGTTGATGCAAGTGATGTGGGTATTGGTGCTGTTCTCTTGCAAGAAGACAATGATGGTATTGATCATCCCGTTTGTTATTTTTCTAAAAAATTAAACAAACATCAGAAAAACTACTCCAACTTTGAAAAAGAATGTCTTGCTCTGATTTTGGCAATCCAACATTTTGAAGTTTATTTAACATCTGCAACTTCTCCTATAGTTGTTTTCAGTGACCACAATCCCTTAAGTTTTCTTCACAAACTTAAGAGTAAGAACCAAAGATTATTGAGGTGGAGTTTGTCACTTCAAGAATTTGATCTTGATGTAAGACACATTAAAGGAAAAGACAATATTATACCAGATGCTCTGTCAAGAGTCTAAAATTTTGAATTGTCTTATCTTTAATATAAAATTGAATTTAACAGTACCATTTCACTATATTTTTTGTTTATATGTATGTATATATGTTTGTATATATATCTCTTTTTCAATTCTTTTGATGAAAATTGTTTGTATTTTCATGCTAGATGTGCTGAAATGTTTCAACAAAACACGATATTATCAATTATGTAAAGTATATTATCATTGTATATGCTTAAGATAATACAAAAAGAAAGATTTATTTCATAAACCTTTCTTTTTTCTTTCAAGGGGGAAAGTGAAATGTATAAGCTATAAATAAACCTAATGGTATTTACCATGTCTTTTTTTAGACTGGGAATTTTCCTATCTCTTGATTCTGCTAGGTAAATGTATGTAGAATATTGTAGATCTTTCTAGAAAGGACTTCTGGAAAGTGATTAAGACTCTAGAGTATTCTTATGTTCTCTGCTATTCTAGATTATTCTATGGTATTATATAAAGGGGTTCCTACAGCATTCTTGGTTCACTTGATTTAGACTAATGGTTTCGTTTAGTAGTACTGTGTTAAACTAAAAGGGGATTTCTTGTTAGCTTAAAAGTGTGTTTAATTTTGAATTCGGATATTATTGGACTTAATATTTGTGGACCAGGAACTTAATTAAATTGGATCTAAAATTAAAAACTTTAGGATTAAACATTCAAGGTATTGTAAATTGTTTTTGTATTAATTTCATATTGTCAATAATTCTGTTATTATTGTCAAAAAATATTGTTAATTGTAAAGTTTGTTGCTGGCTTCTTTGTTCGTGTTACATTGGCACGTAACAGTGTTTTACTATAGATAAACCACGCAATTCGAATATTTATAAACAGACTTTCGACGAGTTCATACAAATAAATTGGGTCCAACGAAATTTGTCTGTCACCGTCTCTGACTATACTGAAAGATCGAAGAAAAGCAAAACGACTGACATTTTTACCATCCTTTGAATTACATCGGTAAACGCCGTATGCCATAGCGTAAAAGTCACATGCACTCGAAACTGAATGAAGAAACTTAAATTGAAACGACCAAAGCATTGAATATCGATAGGGAAAAAAAGTATTTTTCGTGATAGGCTTCTTTACTCTATCAGTTTATAGGTGATAACATTTGTAATCAAGTACCGTTGTCTCACGCTTGTTAAATTTTAGCTCAGTCCACCCCTACTCCTGGCTATACTACATTTTCCCGCGGTTGGACTATAGTATAAACGATTTAACGGTTTATTTAAAGTCAAATACCAAACAAAGTATGACGACACTTGCAATGTTGGGCGGTAGGACTGTATTCCTTGGCTAATTTCGCCTGAAACTCCGTTTATTTTCCGTGAGTGAAACTTGAAAATCACCGATGATCGACGATTTCAGCCAATTGGCATTAAGTGGTAACTGGGGGCATGCTTACTAATCAGACCTGTGGTGAAGAAATTAAGACACCCACCTCTTATCCAAGAGAACTCAAGGTCAAACCGAGTAAGAGAAAGTATAATTTTCTGAACCATTTTTTTTTATTTATTCTCATTTTGATAAAACAAGAACAACATCAAAGGTGGTTATGCTGATACGGGGTGCCTTTGTGGTAACTTTTGTACCATTCGTGTTTTTACCCTTTTGACACGCGTTCGAAACTAGGCTTAATCGTAAAATTTTACTGTTTTCTGAAGATTGGGAAACAATCACTTTTATACAATGATAAAAGCTTATTTGCCTTTTTAATGTTGCGATATGCTTCGGCTGAAATTGGTCGTTATTTAACCAACAAAGAGAATATTTCTTAAGTGTGAACTTGTATAAGGGACGAAAAAAGTAACAGCAAAAATCATAAATTAAAACAACAACAACAACAACAAACCAAGCGTGTCGGAGACTTGAGCTCGTAGAGTAGTATTTGGAGCGATGCACCTTAACCGACGGAGCTATAACTTCTCGATCTCAAACGCTGGTTAAATTTTGTATTTATAAATATTTTACTTAACTAACGGTATATGTCATTATAACTTGGAGATCTTCCGAAGAAATACGAAATCGGCGATATCAGCCAAATAATATTCAGTTGTATTTTCAAAACTAAGCTCTGACGTAGGCGTTGAGTCCATTACAATAGGTATATCGGGTATATGTAAATAATTGAACGTGATCCCTGCAGTTTTCAACTTTGAAAGTACATGAATGAGTAAACCTTGCAATTTAAATCAAAGAATACGTTTCATTTGAAAGGTGATTTGTATCCTTTTAAGGGATTGTTTAAACAAATTTTATCTATTTTGAAACAATAGCACGGGATTTTGACCGTTTAAAGTAGATTTCACGGCTCACCGCGCAAAATCTACCTATACCTATAGGTAGATTTTGCGCGTCCAGCCGTAAAATCTACATTTAACCGTTAGATTCGCGTGCCATTTTGTCGAAATGGATAAAACAGGATAAGAAAAAAAGCTTTTAAAAATTACAATTAACCTTTCAAACGAAATTTTTGCTTGTCTTTAATCGAAAGGTTTACTTAAAGTACTACATCTATAACGAGAACCAATAAACGGACAAAAAAAAAACAATCCATAATATTGATTGACTGAATGGATGGAGATTTACGCCGCTTTCAACATAGTTTTAGTTATATCGCGGTGGCTGTAGCACCTTACAATGGATTCCTGGTATTTGTCTTACCAGTACAACCATCACATTCTTTCCTAGCCTCCAGCTGCTATCTCACATAGGTCTACGATTATCAACCCATTGGTGAGAGACAAATAGTCGGAAAGAATGAGTGCCGCCGTCGGGGATCGAACCCGGGACCTCTAGATTGACAGTCCGACGCGCTACTAACTGCTCTATGACGGCGGCCGCACAATCAATAATAAAGTGTCATATGATGAAATCCTCGTGATTCCGGTGTGTGGTTTTCGAGTCTAATTCTTTTCGTAATATCCAGTCTATTGACAGTTTATTAACCTCGACTAGCTTCCCTTTTGAAATAATTGAACAGTCAAGAAATCATAAAAAACAATTATTTGAAATAAAAAAAATTTGCAAGTTTTGTTAAAAGTGAATTGAACAATCAATAATTAATATGATTTTAGAAAAAAAGACTAAAAACAAAGATAAACTAATTTAAAACAGAATGGTAGTTATAAAAAAGAATGTAATATACACCTAATTGAAAAATATAAAGTAATGGTAATATATATTATGAATAAACAATATTTGGCGGTTCGAGTCCCGCTGGAGGCTATACGCATTAGCGTATCTCTCTCTCAAGCGCGTGAAAACGTGAAATCTTTGATCAGTTTTGTGGGAACAAAACTGTAATGATAATGAAATAAAAAAACAGATATGTATACAGGAAAAATGGCATCGATAGCGAATACGTTAATCTTGCTTCATGCGAGCACATAGAACAATAACTAGCCGTGCGTTAAAGATAAGTAAACGTCTGCAAACGTTCTCAAATGTTAGCACGTGGGCTCCTTTTATTTCTTTGTGTTTTATTGTTTTTGGTGATGTTTTCTCATTACTTAACCCTTTCCTTTTTTACAAAATTTTAGACCTGCCCAAATTCAACGGTTTTGCAGACAAAAGTTAATGAGTGGATTTAATTTGAAAAATAACCTTTCAGTAGGGTAGAAAATAGTGTAGAAAAAGAAGAAATTGCTTGTCAGAAGCAATTTCTTCTTTTTCACAATGTTTTCTCAATCATAAAATCACAGACACGTAAAAAGCAGGGATTAAACAGGAAAGGGTTAAACCGGGAGCAACTTGGACGCCCAAAACGACCAATCCTGCCCTGCGTTCAGGGTGACAAAACGGTGTAAACAGTTAGCCAATTTTACCCCGCTTTGCACGCACACTTGCGTGCAGAGCGGGGAATAATTGGCTAACTGTTCGCACCGTTTCGTTTCGTCATCCTAAATGCTTGGCTGGTCAAACGGCCAGACTCGGACTTAACATGATCATTAGCACGGTTCCCTGTAACTTACACAGTAACCGTTGCGGAAAGGCCAGAAATGCTGGAAGGCGAAGTCATTCTACCCTATTCTTTCTTCTTTTTTCGAAAACTGAATTTGCAGTGGTTGATCCAGAGCGGGTTCGTAGGTTTCTAACGAACCCCTCGTTTTGCCAAATTATTTAATTTTATGCCATAATTAAAAAAAAAATGTAATCCTAGGAAAACGTACTGCCAAATTTGTATTTCGAACCCTTTTATAGAATCCTGAATTCCCCACATGCTGCTTAGCCTATCATGTATCCAAAATTCATCTACGAACCCAAAGTGGACTTCACTCTAATTTCGAAACAAATAGGTTTTAACGATGTTAAGAAAATTGGACATCAGAAAGCAGAAAGACTTATGGTATTGTAAACCTAGACTGTGCTCCGTTCAGGATGACAAAACTGTATGACAAACGCTTTGCCTTATGCCCCGCTTTGCACGCAAGTGTATATGCAAAGCGGGGTATGATTTTCGAACATTTTGCACCGTTTTCTCATCCCGACCTTGGGGCTTTTTTTATTCAAGTTGCGATCATTGGTTGTGTAGCGTAGCTTGCTGTATGCGCACACATCAGTCGTGACGCCAGAAATGGGGATCAGTTGGGAGCAATAGAACTGGAGTGGCCCGCTGTCTGAGAGACACTTTCATCGATAGTACCCGTGAGCACAAACAGTAAAGCAACATAAAACGGCCATAGTTATAGCGGTATAGCCAAAACATTGTGGAAAAGGGTCATTTTGAACAAGCAACTGCATATTTTTTTATAGGAAATTGGCTCATATTTTAACAAAGTACAGTCTTACGTACTACCCAGGTACTTTTATAACCGTTGGTATAAAACTCAGGGTTAAAACGCAGTTATGCAAGCAGTTTATTTCGACTTATTTTAATAACACATATGTATGATATGTCATTCTAATTTTGTACACGTGTAGACCTGTGTAAGTTCTGGTGTGATATCACAACATAAATGGACATTAATAGTTTATATACCTGTAGCGATATATCAATTTCTATTTCTAAAATGATTAATATATACTGAACTACAAAAATAACGCATCACTTCACTTTTAAGGTATAACTTTTTCACAACGTATACATGCGCATTGAAGAGTTACACACTCATAAAGGCGACTACCCCCAAAATAAAAAAAAATGAAATTAGAGTAGGTTTCCATTACTCAGTAAAAGTCACTAGTGCGTGAATCCATGAGCAAAATTGCACTCAAAGAATGTCTGACACGTGGATTTCTGAATTATATCAAGACTTACTCCCAATATAGCTATCCATTAGCTCTGCGTGCTGCCTCAATCTGACTCTAAAACCTTGGGGTTTTTTGCTCTTTTTTTACTCTCATTGCAAGCTCGTATTTGATGTGCTCGTTTTCAGATAAGTCGGGTCGGTGAAAGATTAAACATTGGTATCACTTATAAAAGGTTTTCGCGAATAAAGTTCATAATTACATGAGATGAATGGACCATAACATTGACTTGCTCATGGGGTTTTACATATGGCTATAGGTACGGAAGTATTCGATTCTCAGCTCAGATTCATAAGTTTGTGGTTCACTGTCATCACTAGTACACTCTAATCTGAAAGACTGTGACATAGAGATTAAAAATATCCGGTCATATCACCTTATAATGCAGCCTCCGATCGTGTAAGCATCCAAAGTATGGCACGAAGAGCTGTTAAAATCAATGTTTGAACCTTACATTGGACGAGATATGATCCCTCAAGGCAGGTGCAAGTGCCTTTGATTCAATGAATCACTTCAATATGACTATATGTGATGGCGTTCCGAAATTCAATTTTTCGCTACCGCCAAACTCTAAGATGTTGCATGATCTGATAAATGCCTACTCTGTTTTTCATTACAACCTTCATTTGCTGTAATACTCGACAAACTTTGTTTTCATGAGATGCATTCGATCTGTTCCACTAGCAGAAAACGTGTTTATCACATTCAAGTGACTTAACTCAACTGAGTATGAGTTCAGAAATAAATTTCATTACAATTGAGTACCTAGTGGTCGGCACAACTAAAGTAATGCCATATCAGTAAATTGAACGATTTCAGGGTAAAATTATTATTTTTCATTGAAAAGTGATGCGTTGTTTTAGTTGTTCAGTATATTAAGAGGTTATTTAACATTATCGAGTACAATACTGAATTCTATTGGACGAGTATCCTGCAGAACCAGGCTATATTTGACGATGCGACAGTACAACCTTTAAATATCGAAAACTGACAGTTACTCCATGCAAGTATATGCAAAAAGGCTGATCAAGAATGGTCGTGACTACAATTGAAAATTAATTATGTTGTCTTGACAAATTAAATTATGTTGTTTCGGCCATAATGCATCAAATACCAACAAATGGTATTTAGATCAACAACAATTCTGATATTCTGAATATTTCATATAGTGTACCTTTTTTAAACCTAATGCCTCAACCTAAATTTACCAAGTATACTTACACGATTCTGGCTTGCGTTTCGGCATGCGGCCCGTCAGAGTGTCTGCAAGATACTCTGACGGCCCGACGGTCGGGATTCATGTCCGATTAAATAATGATGGTTCTAGACAAAAAATTGTACGTGTGTGATTCCTGCTTGGCATACCTGTGCTTTGCCAAGCCCGAATAATCCACGGCCATTCGCTGGATTTTCCCGCAACAACAGCAACAACAACAATAACATTTTAAATTTAACACAAATTTACCGAGAAAACATGTTGTGAAAAAAATCAATACCGCCTCTCACCATTACTTGTAATAATATCATTTTCCATTGTTGTACCATGTATGTACCTTGGAGAAATAAAGGTTATGTTATGTTATGTTATGCAGGGTACGAATCCAATGAATTCAGTATTGTACTCCATCATGGTAAATGACATCTTTATTTCACACCATACACTAAAAAATCCAGAGTTAACCATTTGCGGAGAAAAAGGGGAATATATCCAAACTGATCCGGAAAAAATTGTCAACTGTAAGTCGCTATAAACATGATAAAATTGAAAGAAACAACTGTTCTAAAAATAGAAATCTCAGTGAGATGTTAATTTTAAGTGTCATGACGAACAGTGCTTGCTATGGAATATCCGTCGTCATTTGAAATGTGGATTTCATGTGGAAAAACGATTTCTGAAATCAAGAAACAACAACACTTTGCATTTTTCAATGTGACTTGCATTTTTCTTTTACTTTCAAGGCCTGAATGTGATAATGTAGATAACACTCTTCTCAAGACAAAACTTATTTCAATATCTCCGAACAGAGGTTTTGATACATTGAAAGAGACGCGAAAAGTGGTGATATCGATATTCGGGGCTGCAGCCTCACTTTCATCTTACAATATAGCTTGCCTCACTTTTATCGTACAATTTAGGTTGCCTCGTTTTGGAATAAAATCCGTATTGCACAGCAGCCTATTACTGGTTGTACAATAGGGATCTAGATATTTCACTCTCGCGTGATACAAATAGACGATGTCAGTGGTCTAAATTGTTTAGGTGTGAAATAAAGTAGTTTATTATAGACCATTAAAATCTTTCATTTGAAATAAATCGCAGTATATATTTCACAATATTATAGTGTGATGTTGCACCATACCTATAATCTATTTTAAAAACCGGTTCGACATGTATGTTGACAAATAAAAAAAATGATTGTTTCAAAAGAGCCTTTTGAGACTGAGTTTAATATCTAATGTTGTAGTAGTACCTAGTAATAACGATTTAGGCAAATTTCATCCAGCCGTAATGAAGTTGCAGGTTTTGCAAAAGTATCCCTTTTCCATTATGGTTTGGCTTTTCTGTTAAGAGATGGGGCCTCTGATGCAACTGCTTGTGCTCATCTACAGCTTCAATTGGATATATTATATAGCTGGATAAATTGTCTTATTGGTAAATAGAAGCAGCGTTAAATTTGGTTCAAAAACTCTTTACATGAACCTCAAGCGAGAAAATAACTTGATACAAAAGAAAACGAAGGGAGAACCGCCTATCCCTCTGCTACGACATAGAAGGGGTATTTTGGACTTTAGATAAAAGTATCTTTATAATAATAATAACATAACCCTATTTTGTTGGCACTTAGTAGAATCTTCTCGATGAGACGATTCAAATGAGAACGCACTGAGACAACAAAGAATTTCAGAATTGAACATTTTAGACTGGCTTACAGTTAGCTACATCGTGAAATTGACATTCGCCTCATTCAAAACCATTCTAAATCGCTCACTCAGCACTCCATTTATTCATTCCAAACACTCACTCAAATCATTCAATAACGCTCAAACCCATTGAAAAATACAGAATCAACGTCATTCAAAATAAATTTGGATAGAGAAAAATTGCGATTTCACTGACATAGTTCAAATCAAAGCGTCTAATAGTTTCTTGGAGAAATAGGAAACGTTCTAAAGAACTGATATGCATATTTTATTAAAGGGAGGTAATCAATATTGCTAATTTTGTTGACCCTGAACTAAATTTGCGATATTGAATTACCTCCCATTAAAATCACTCAAAACTCGCTCCACACACTCATTCAATTTCATTCCTAAATCATTCCAAAATCATTCATCTTGTCAATTCCACGATGTTCCTAACGGTACCCCCTCTTAACTTTACCTCTGGTTTTAGGTGTTGCCAATTTGGGAGATAAAGAATCGGTCATTCTGATATGCTTATGTAAAGCCACGTTAGCTTCGGAACATTTGAACCGTTTAGATGTTGGTAAGTCTAGAATCTCTAGAATTTTGCGTAGCGTAGATCTGCTATATCTGATGTGCGTTCGTTAGAGTAACATGGAACATTCCGCTTTTTTTTTTTTTTTTTTTTTTTCAATACTCATTTAGAATTCTTAAGGTTCTTATTTATCGAATAAAAATATCGAACCTAAGAACGCTTTAAAAGCTAATAATCTAAAATCCATCTCTAACGTACGCACCTCTCGCGATTGTTTTAAAAGCTCTCTGTTAATTCCCCCTCCTCCCTGTCCCGACCAGCCTATCCCCCCGGGTAAACCCGGGTCCTTTTCGCCCGGCCGGTTGCTCGGGTGGGAGGAGAGGTACTTTTTTACCCTCGGATTTCAGATTAAAATCTATTTCCCGAGCAGCTATCGATCATTATATTAAATGCATTGTCTAGGGATAACACGCTATATAATAACATATAAAGATAAAGATGCTCTCCGTGGTTTAAAAAATCTAAAATATATACGACTAAAAATATGTAAAAAAAACTAATTATCCACCGCTAGCTATCCAGACACCCCCTCAGAGCCACAATTAATAGAAAGACTTCTATACATTATTTACAAATATCCCACGGAGAGCTACAATAGATGAGAACACTGTGTCTTGTTTACATATATACAAACTACAAATTCTAATCTACTTCCCCCCAGGTGTTGGTTGCTGACAGGTGATGGATATGCCTGTCAGCGTAAATAAAAAATGGGTAATGGGCCCAGAGAGAATGGTAATCGAACGGATAAATCTTGATAGCGCCCGCGTTCAATGTACAATCAAAAATTACATAAAGTCAATTGCCGTACGGATACAAAGACCCTCACAGCCCCCGCCGCGGCTTCACCAGGGATCGAAATGGGTCCCTGACAAAGTCCCGGCGCGGGCTAACTGAGGGGTTTTCCGATGTAAAGGTTCGGCAGAAGTATGCCTCAAGTTAGGCAAAAGTTGAGTTGTCTAAAATATTAGACTTATCAAACACTTATGATCAAATTTTCAATTTCGAAATATAGGCGGAGAATCCCTCAACGTAGACAAGATGACTTAAATTTCGACTTTCCTTTATAAGAAGATAATACGGACGGAGTCAATATTAGACTATTAGTGTTTGTGGTTAAAATGTTGTAACTCCCTATATTCAACTATATGAGTTAAAACATTGTAGTCACAAACCGGACAAATGCAAATTTTCTGTAAAGTGTATGGGCTTGCCCACCGAAGTGAGATTTACCCAGAAAATGCTGCATTTGTGTCTCCGCTGAGCGGTTCTCCTAAAAGAAATTAGTTAGAAAGGGGCCTTGCCCCCCCCCCCCCCCCAACGCGTAACTTGGGTTATACGGTGACGCAAGTTGGACAGAATATCCTTCCGGCTATAAATAAGGCATGTACATATACGTTAGCAGCCGACGTAATTCAATTAATTTAAGAAAAATAATAATCTTTCGATCTGCTTGTTAAAAGATCCCTCAACTGGGAACGAATGACTTAAAATTTTAGACTCCCAACACAAAATAAGAAAAAAAAACGCGGGCAACGTCAATTTTGACTTAAAGGAGTTGTGGTCAGAGTGTCCTAAATCGTCGTAATAATACCAGCGATTTACGGTCTTCTGGTCACGAGTTCGAAAAAAAAATACGTAGTTCTTAATTATTAATCGGGATTGTCATCAAGTTGATCTATACCTAAAAATTCTGCACTGTTACCCCAGTTGAGCGATCATTTTCGATTCGATCTATACATGCCATAATCGCGCTATAAAACACCTATTAAATTCAAAGAATAAAATGTATCCACAGTGAGTACGAAAGTCGTCCAATTGTCTCAAAAATGTTTTGGGTTTTTGTTTTTGTGTCAGTTCGGGATGTGTGACAGGGAGGGTTGGGGTGAGCGCGTCTTAGGAGAGAGCCTGCGATATTATCTTCACATGACTCCCTCGGTCAACGCACCCACCCCGAATCAATCCCTAATAAATAAATATATGTTGTTTTTCGAGGGGGGGGGGGGACGAGTGTCAATTGAAGGAGATAGGGAGCCAAGATTGTGGTGGATGGACCTCCGCCGATAGCGAGAGTGCATAGTACGGACCCCCGAGGAGAGCCCCGCTGCGCGCCCTGCCTGGAGCTCCGGGTGTAAGGCCCGCATCACGTAGAAGGGGCTTAGCCAAAAAACTTCTAGGATGCGAGATTCACCAGAGACACCCCGAGCACCAGGTCAACCGCGTACGTTTTTAATTGCTGTCAAATAAGATCATATCAGAAAACGTTAAAGGTTTGCCAACGAGGGCGTTCCCTTAAGCCGCGGCACGGCGGCAGGCCTTCTGAAGAACGTTTCGTCAGCGTTCCCACGAAGGCGTGCCTTTAAGCCGCGGCACGGCGGCAGGCCTTCCGAAGAACGTTTCGTCAACGTTCCCACGATTTCGACGATCACTTACGCTTACTAGCATTCACATTTTATTTATAACGATTTTTTTGGCGTAAGTGGAACGACTATGGGGGATTACAAGCGTTTGAGGATAGTTAGAACGCTAGGTGGCTACTTGAATTTCATTGGTCATCATAGCCAATTTATAAAAAAAAAGTAGATGGTTTGAAAAACGTCTATGAAATCGTGAAAATGATTTGAGGATTGAAATAAAAACTACGAAGAAGAGTGTATATAATTTAATGGCTGTTGACATATCAAATGGCATTCCACTGGACTACGGAATACATTTTTGTCCGAAAAGCGGTAACATCCGAATATCTTCCTACATCCATAACCACTCCAGTGATAGATGTAGATCTTTTGGTAATGTGAACATTGGTACGTGACTGGCGCTGATAGGCAATCTGAAACAGTTGTGAAAATTTATCGTACATTCTTGGATTTGTAAAGAGGGAGGAAGACAGCGAAACGCTAAGTGTTTGTTTATTTATCTGGGGTTTCAGTAACCATACTTTCAACATTATTGTACTTTGCGGCGACTTATTGTGTCGCCCCATTCATTGTAGTATACATATTCTAATTTTGGAAATTACATCATATTGAAGGGTTCATGGAATCGCACATTCATATTACACAACGACTGTTTACAAGGTCGAATGTTCAAGCAATACCACAAAACATATTTTGTAGTTCATTTAAGCGCAATACAAACTTTAAAGTTTATGAAATTAACTTGGCAAAGGACGTTTATTTCGTCTTTCAGTTTTCCGTTTCTACTTCCGGCTGTTCCTGTGCATATATGTCTGAACTCCAACCATCTTAAGGCATATGTCTAAACTCCAACCAGTTCAACGCAACATAGGATATGTCTAGATGTCTTATTGAATCAAAGAACTTATGGTAACCGATCAACTCGACTCATCCGCACCTCGGCCCAGCGTATAACTCGGCCCCTAATCTTATACCAAATCCATTTTTCTATTATCTATTAGGTATAGTTATTACATATTTAATTTCGTTCAATTTTTCGGTAATGTGTGTAAGCATCAGTAATTTCTTTAATGCTTTTCGGTGGTTTATCGATAAATAACGGTAGATTATCACTTGATAAACTCACCGCAAAAGCAGTGAGATTATCAAAAACTTATACCCTGCTTTTTAGCATTTCATCCTATCTGACGTCTACTATGCGGGGCAAAATAAGTGACGTCACAATGAACGTTGCATGGCAATCACGCGCAAAATAACGCGCTTTACGAAAATCTGTCCTAGAAATGTCACATTTTGTCTCATTTTTGCATTAAAGAAATAGAATAATCGTTTGTTTTTCTTATAAGATCGATAAATATTTCATTTCGTGAACAACAAAAGCTATATTTTCACTCGTGGCACTGATTTGATATGATAATAATTAAACAAAAAATAATATTTAAAAAGTAAACAAAGCAATGTTTAACTGCACTGTACAACCGGTACAGTACTGGAGACGAAGCATGTCGTAGAGAAAACACAACACGTCTGGAGCTAGCTGGGTCACTAGGTGTCGGCACCCTTTGAAGTCTCCAGATCTTTGTACACGACGTCGCTTTTATAATCAGTTACACATGAGATTTTATAGGTTTCTCTTTTAACAGTATGAGCTTGACTCGGATTAAATCATTTGACTCGGATTTAATTTGATGTTTAAAGAATGTGCAATGATTCCAGCAATATTTTCGTAACAACATGATGAAAGGAAATTTCGATCGCATGAAGCTTTTGAAGAATTCTATTTCATTTACGTAGTTGGAGTCATAAAAAAGGAAAAATGAAATTGATGTTTGATGTCACACCTTCTGTATTACGAGAATTAATTTAAATTTTGTGTCGCATTTCGGTACCCGTTGCATTTTAACCGTTTGCGCTTCCAGAGCAATTTCGCTCGCGCTTTTTTTCAGAAGTTGAGCGATCTTTTGATGATGACTTAAATCGTGCAATCACCTAATCATGATCGGGATGGAAAATAGTTAAACTATAATCTTTTGAAAAACGCGTCGTGGAGTAAGTAGCTCTAGAGACTGTGTGTTTTTTTCACCACGGACAGTGGACGGTTGGGTGTTGATCGGATATTCCAGGGCCTGGAAATGGTATTTTATGGGGGTGCGTTTATTAGGGGGGGCGTCTAATAGATGAAATACGGTACATATTTTATGAAATATATTCTACGATATTATAGACTATATACAATGTAGTGGGACCGAGTTTTTTTTTACTGGATGAGTTGAGAGCAAGTAAAAACGACCCAGATTCAAAAGAGCTCTAATCGCGCTCAAACCGTCAGAAGCGTTTTCCCCATTCATTTAAAACAACTCAAATTGAATATATGTCTGATGAATCAAAATCCAAGAGAAAGTCGATGCTCTAATAACATATTTTTTTCTATTTTTATTTTTTTATCACTGGAATTGTATGAAGTATTGTTAATTAAGTTTCATATCGTTTTGCAGAGCAGCAATAATTTTCAGGCATTGACACAAAATTCATCGTCACTAGTCTTCTTTTTAGCTCTACTGAGCGCAACGTGCTCAAGCAAAGCTTTAAGGATCACCAAGCGTCGACCATTGTCAACAATCATATAATTTCTTCTCCTGAAACACCGGGTCAATTTTAACGAAACTTTGTCACAATGTGCACTCGAACTACTGAATGACCCAAAAACATAGGCCTGGATTTCTCCCCATGAAGTCTTTGAACGACATATCCTACTGAACCGCTGGACCAATCTCAATATTTTTTGCTAGAGTTTTCCTTAGGTGACCCACTTTTAAAATTGTTCGCGAAATTTTGATTGACCATTGGCTTAAACAGGGCGTAGCAATTTTTACTAAGAAATCTATGAACGGCATCTCCTCCTAAATTGCAAGACCAATTCCGATGGAACTTTTCCGAAATGTTGACCCTTTCCGAAAATTAATTGCGAACTTTTATTGATCCATAAATATTGGCATGACAGCACGTGACAATTTTCACTTAGATATCTTTGAACAACCTCATAAAAAACCTGGGCCAATGTCAATGAAACGTTGCCACAATGTTCCTGTGGTTTCTCTGTAAAAGTGTCCGTAAAATCCGGATTTGCCCCCCCCCCCCCCCCAAAAAAAAAAAAAGATGAGAGCATCGCAAGGGCAAGGCGTAGTATTTTCACTCTGAATTCTCTAAACGTAGCGCAACTGCACCAAATAAAACATATGTTATTAATATATGTAAACCGATTTTTCTTAATCTCTCAAGTATTCAACAGAACTCAACTGTCATTGACTTACGTTTCATGAGCGGACAGGAAAAGGGAACGTGTTAAAAATAACATTAACTCAGTTTCGCTCGAAAATGAAGTGTTAGCAATTTGTCAATGGTTTTATTGCATATTCCAACAAAAATGACAGTCCCGTGTAATGTCTATCAAGAAGTGATTTTGGGGCTGTTTACTACTTTTTTCATATCTATAAATTTTCTTATCAACATCTCGTAAAGGTTTACTTATTCCTAAGTATATTATCGTACCAAGACTGGCGAAAGTTCTACTTTTTATATAGAGAAAATATTTGATTTCCTTTCACTTGCGATGGTCATGCCCAAAATGATAAAAACATATTTCAGTTAAATGGTAATCTAATATTTTTGGATTAAAAAAAAACTATTTAAACTCCTCCACATAATTAGCTACATCCATTTATGCGGGACTATATTTTGTTTTAAAGCAGTTCTATTTTGTGAAGTTCAGAATTGTAAACATTCATTTTAGCTTTGCTTTTATACAGCGAAAAAAAAACCTTGTTGTGAACTCTAGCTGCGTAATTGTATTGTTGTTATTTTTTTCACCATTCTAACCTAAAGTTTTTTAAAATACTTAGCTTTCATTCTTTATAGGCGACACTATTCACTTTGCTGTACATTACAGCAATTTTTTACTTGTGTATCTAGCCATGAGCTTCTGTCGTTTCTCACATCCGGTATGACCACACCACTTCATTCCATTCGGAACATCACTCGGCCATTTCCATAAACTGCAACATACCTCGGATGTATCTAAGGCGGATGGGTATGTAACGAAATCGTGGATTTAGGCGGAAACAGTGTCAGAAAAACTAGCACTATGGATTTATATCTTTTACAGTAAATAACGGCTGAAAAATTTTAATTTTTGAGAATGGCGAATCATTCTCAAAAATTAAGATTTTTTTTCAGTCGTTATTTAAGAATCTAAATATATTTGTAAAAGGATTCGATGGTAATATCATTAAAATTATCTCTACGAAACCACTACGCTATCTCTCCGTTACGTAGATCTGAGGACGAACCCTATGAGGTCATCTTCAATGACCCCGGAATTTCCATGCCACTACAAAAGAGCGTATTAAAAACCCGTCCAATCAACGAAGGCGTTATAAAAATAACTTTGACATCGATAAAAGCAAATGGCGACAATCGATTTCTGTCACTTCAAAAATGAAAAGTCACAAGAAGAGCTCTAAAAATGTCAATAATTTGAGAAGATTGGGATATTTGACAACAGTTCGACAAAGGTTTTCTTCCAGGTAAGACTAAGATGATCGATTATTCCTGGTCTGGCTGATCAAGCCTCGGCCAGCTCCGGGTTAACTGTCAATAAATACATATGGACAGTATTGCTTGTTTCAAAATCAAACCGGGTCGATACTTTCCTTTCAACCAATAAGGGTGGTTCTATTTTTGAACCAGGGAATTCCCATTCTACAACCAGAGGTGATAGGGCATGGCATCCAGAATCACAATAATTTTTTGTCAGAGATTCTTGGAGTTAGTCGGTAGGCGACTTAAAACATCTCAGCTCTAACTGAATTCCAGCTGTAGCTGCAATGTCTATGCAGTCCATTGACAATAGATTGAGTTACACTTTTCAGATTGAGTAAAACTAATAAGGCTGTTGGCCACCTTTATTGTTTTCTTTCAAAAAAAATAATTCTTAAATACCCACCAAAAGCAGTTCCAGTTGGGAAGCGAGATCGCCGACCCCCTCACCCCCAACTCAAAACCCCACCCCTAAAAGTTATCTTGGTCAGAAAAGGTGGAAATCAAAACATCACCTGGGCAAATAAAATGTAATTACATTTTTCAAGCTTATGAACCTAAAGATCTATCATGAAACTGGAATGTTTTCTGTTGTACCCCCACCCCAGGATTTCCATGAAGAGGGTTCGAACATACAAAAAGGGTTTGTTTTCCTAGTTGTACACAATTTGAATCTGTCGCTGGCCTTCACCCTTTGACAAACCCATATCATGAAAACATGAAAAAATTTGCTTAAATAAATTTCCCTTTTGAGACATATAAAAAAGACTGCCTTCAGATCTGTTTCCACAAAAATGAAGAAGACATACAGTGTATGATATGATCAGCACAGTGCAGGCTGATCTTTCTTTACTATCTGCCAAGAATTTGTTCACAACAAAAATATGTAATAAACATCAGTAGGGTTATTCTAAATTCTGCATAAAAATTAAAAAAAAATATAAGGCTTCAGAGGGGGTGGGTTTCGACCCCCTGAGCCCCCTCTGAATTTGCCATTGGTATGCTTTATTTTGTCTTAAAATTTTTCTTCTACATTGTTAAATGTGCAGAATGGTGCTCATTGAAAAATGTGTTTGTTTTAGTATCCATTTAATTAAGTCTAAGCCTAAGTGAAATGATGTAATGGTAGAACATGCACTTGTGCCAGATGCTAAAGTCACTATGATATGACAGTAAGATTTTTAAAAGCGATATAAACCTCATTAAAACAGACAACCAGTTGTACTCAGAAATCTTAAATTTCTGTACATAACTCTGACATTGTTGTCAATCGTTATTTTAGAAATTTGCTATGATTTGACTCTCTTCTGTTATTCTCTTGAAATTTTGAAAATTCTTTTAAGGAAGGAAAGGTGTAACTGGCCTGAGGGATCTGTATTCTGACCTTATTCCGTGAATTGTATATTTCTTAAGTTGTAGGGAAAAGGGTTTATTAGATCTATATTGAATGTGTAAAACAACAACAACAATACACGTGTATAAAAATCAAATAAAGCATGTACCTAGAGTGGGGAATTATACAAAGTGATTTAATAAAGTTTGAGTTTGTGTTTAAATGTACATGAATAAAAAGTTCTCTTCTTGAGATAAATACTTTTAATGATATTGATAAATTGTTATACTAGCTTTTTGCGGCACAGCCGCCTTCATCTGGTGAATCCTGCAAATTGAATTGTTATGTCTAAAAGTACATATAAATATGTACCCTTTTTGATGGGCAGCAGGGAGACCGTCTTGTGCTCATGATTACAAAATTGCTGGTCTTATGCTCAGGTTTTCACAAGCAGGAAATGTTTCTAGTCAAATGCCTTATGAATTCCATAAGTACATGTATCAACTTAAGAAGTTGTTAAGATGGTTGATATTGAAGAAACAAAAGCCACACACATGTAAATGTATTTGTTTGTAACTGCACTTAGCATGTAGAAAGTACATAATAACAAGTATAAGTACAAACATGCATTTTTAATTCTTTCAAACTTATAGGTTCTCTTTAAAAAGTAGCTTTTGCCTAGTCCTGAAAAAATATTGTTTTATTTTCAGGGAATAAATGGAGATGATGAAAATAAATTTAAGACAAGCACAAAAAGCACATGATTGTGGTGTATATATGGCTTTATTATTTCACAATATATCTCCTAGGAGCAACAAAAGAGGATGTCCACAGCTTTAGCTGCTTTATAGTGAAGTTGAAGTTGAAAGAAGAAATATATGAACAATTCTTACAAAGTTACATTTAGAGTTATCTCTCTTGAAAGTATGCATTGCTCCTGTCAAAGTGAACACTCAAACACAGTGTTTATTCTAGGAAGGGGGTGGGGGATTCACCCACATTTTTCATATTTTCTGGATTTGTGGGGGATTTTTTACTTTTATCCAAAGAGCATAAATTATCACATGCCTTAGTTGCATCGATTTTTGCACTGAAATCTCCAACATTTTTGAAATCCTAGAATAAACACTGCATACAACGGAAAGGATTTTGTAGAATTTGGATTCTCTGATAATACAAAGAGACAGGTGAAATTATGTGATTTACAAATTTAATCAAAGACCTCTAATTAGAGATAGGAATAAGTCTAAAAGACTTAAGCTGAGCATGAAAGTGACCCAGGCGAGCTATTGTGATAGATCATTGTCTGACATCTGTCTATCCATCCATCTGTCAACAATCATAAAAAAGATCTTTTATTATTTTTCAAATGAACCAAAGTTCAAAAGTATGTCTCTTAAAAATTCTTACAAGATTTGAATCAGGACAAATATGGTATATAAAAGTAGGTCAAAAGGTCAATTCTAATCTTCACTTTAGAGGTCACAATTTTAGCCCAAGCTTTGTCAAAATTTGTCAGAATGTTTATTTATGTGATATTTAGGCCAGATCATGATGGGTAATGAAGTAAGTCATAAGGTCAAATCTTAGAAAAATATAATTTGAAGGGGTCACAATATTGGCTTGATCATTATCAAAACAAGCCAAAATTTCAGTCTTGCTCATTCTAGTTTGATATCAAAAAAGGAAGATATCAGTTCATATTGTAATTCTTAGACAAAAAAACTATTTTTGCTTTTGAGGTCACAGTAAGGTCCAATAATTTTCAAATTTTACCCAAATGTTTATCTCACTGTTCTCTGGGTAATTTTCAAAAACAGTTCAGCTCCTGTCAAATAGTAGGTCACTTAGGTAAAATATCAGAAAAATGTCTTCCCCATTCTGATTGTATCTCAACCAAACTTCACAGAAATTAGCCTTAGAACAAAGCAATGAAGTCCATGATGAATAGTGAAACATGTTTTAAAAATCATCCTAATCATAAATCCTAGAGTTTGATATTTAGTTTATACTAATTTATTTTAGTTCGATTACGACGATAGCTTTAGCTTATAGAATCGCTCTCGAACACTCAATCCTGATTAATCCACGTCCCCGAGAGAGAGGCAGAGGTTTAAACCCACTGCTACCCATTTTTACAGCTGGGTGAACTGGGGCTGGCTTTTAAGTGTTTTGCCCATAAACACACCCGGCGACAGTGGGGCTCGAACCACGGACCTCCAGGTCACGGGTCGAGTGCATTTACCACTAGGCCACCGAGGCAGTCAAGAGTTTGATATTTAGCCTGATATCACCTATTGGTCCTGTAGTAAAGATACTCAAATTACATGTATTACTCTCACTGGAAAATTAGCCCTGAAGTATCCTAGTTTTTACAAGGGAAATGTTTAGAAATCTTCATCTGAAAAACTCTAGATCCCCTGTCTTTTGATATTTAGCATAAACAAATTATCAAAAGACCTTTTACAAAAAAAACAACAACAAAAATCTCACTTACTACTCCAACTTGAAAACTGGCCCTATACTGTTTCTCCCCAGATTTTACAAAGTAGCAAGAAGCACCAACAACCATCTACATGTTTTTCAATCTAGCTTTCCAAACAAAAATGACATGGAGCTTTCAAAATGTGCATTTAGACTGCAATTTGACTCCTGACAAAACATTTTAGAGATCAAAATCTGCCCTATGTTGTATTATTCCTTAAATTTCTGGGATTTCTTTCAGATAAAAGATCAAGAGAGAAATCTTGAAAAAGCCTTTCCTCCCAAACATCGGTTTATATCATGCAAGAGCATTGTCTTCTGTGTTTGTTACTAAAATGAATAAATTATAATCCTTCCTTTACAATTGAAGATAAGAGTATGATGTTTATCCTCATTCTAACAAATTGATGAAAGAAGAGAAGGTTCAAAATTGTTCTTGCTCCTAACCTTTTGAATTCTGAAATCTAAAATATTGACTTCCAATGATGTCTACCATTTTAATTATATACAATATATAAAGAGAGTTAATGTCTTCAATGAAAGGACTTATAGCCCTGTGTTGTAGGTTTACAATATTACCTTGTTAGTTTAGTAGCTCAGCTAAACTCACCCGATATTGTGGCATGCATCATTTGTTGTCCCCAACCAGTGGATGGGAATCTACTGGCTCTAATGAAATATTGTGGTTGGACTTGTACCACCATGGGCCATAGGTTGACCCCCACCATAATATAACTGCAGTGTTATTGAAAGTGGTGTTACAATCAATTCAAATAAACTTAACACATGTTTCAAATATTACAGGCTAACAAAATAAAATTAACTTTCAAAATAAATTAAGAAATTAGAATATGAAAAGAATGCTTTTACATTCATGGAGGTATAAAACTAAGACCTTATCACACTGATTTCAGATTCATATTTTAAGTGTGATAAGGTTTCTAGCTTCGTACCCCTAAAATGTAGATTTATGGTATTTTGAAATAGATTTTCCAAGAAATACTTTGAAGACAATCATGCTCAAAATCTTATTTGTTTAGGCATGAAAAGTATTTCTCAAATGAGTTCGTAATTGGGTCAAAACTAGGTCACAGGGTCTAATCTAAGAAAAATCATGTATGCACTCTAGTGACCACATTTTTGTGCCATTAACCTGAAATTTTGGCAGAATAACTGTCTTGGTGAAATCTCAGAAGAGTTTGAAATTTGGTCAACTGGGATCATAACTAGGTCATGGGGTCAAATCTTAGAAAAACCTTGTATGCACTCTAGAGTCCACATTTTTTGTCCGATCAACCTGAAATTTGGTCAGAATAATTGTGTTGATTAAATCTTTGATATGTATGAAATTGGATCAACTGGGGTCAAAGACTACGTCATGGGATCAAAACTTACAAAAACCTTGTTTGCACTCTGGAGGCCGCATTTTTTGTCCGATCAACCTGAAATGTGATCAGAATGATTGTCTTTTTGAAAACTCAGATGCGTTTAAAATAAGGTCAACTGGGGTAAAAAAAAACTAGGTCACTGGGTCAAATCTTAGAAAAACCTAGTATGCACTCTGGAGGCCACTTTCTTTTGCCCGATCAACCTGAAATTTAGTCAGGACGATTGAATAGATGCAATTTTTTATGAGTTCGGGGTCTGTGTTGATGAAATCTATGACAAGTAGGAAATAGGGTCTCCTGGGATCAAAAACTAGGTCATGGAGTCAATTCATAGAAAAACCTTGTTAGTCAACCTGAAATTTGTAAAGAAGGATTCCCAAGTTGTATAGAAGCAACAGCATTGTTTAGCCTAGTGGCATTCATTCATCATTTTCTTTCTAAACCTACTTTTGAACTTCTCAGACAGTTCAATCAGTTGAGCGATTTAGGGCCACTATGGCCCTCTTGTTTCAGTTATATCACGGAGGCTGGATCACCTAGCAATGGATTCCTGGTATTTCTCTCACCAATACAACCATCACATCCTTTCCTAGCCTCCAGCTTCTATCTCATATAGGAGCTAGTATCAAGATGTAATATTGAGAATTGTAAAGGATAAAATGACCCAAAGATAGAAAGTTTTAAGGGGTCATGGAAACATGGAAAATGTATGGATGTCAATTACATGCTATCTGCAGTTAAAACATTATGCATTACACTCCATTATAATATGACCTACCTTGAGGGAGTGAAATAACCCTGTTGAATATTTTTGGTACTACACGGGTGTTATTACACTAGTTGAATAACTATGCAAATGAGCTCAGCGCGAATAGCAACACTATTTTGTAACTGCAAAAGTGATGTAATAATGTATATATTGTGACGTCAGTTTCAAACAGCGTTATCGTTTTCGAGGAAATTTGAAAAGTTGAATCTCAAGAATTTTGAAGATCATACGCAAATTCCAGTCATATAATAAATAGAATATCAAATTTGAGCTCATAAAATACCGAATTTATTAAACTCAATGTTTTTATCTGTTTGTGAATGACTTGTTTAATAAATTCAGTACCATTCATGAAAAAGAAACCCTGAATTATATCTGCTGAAATAATTAGGGCTTATTTATTGGACCATTTTAAGCTCCACTGGCCTTAAGTCTAGCTTAGCTTATGATGTGGCGGGTTTTCAGTCATTAGTCCATGAGACAACTTTTCATATAAACATCTCTGGAATCCATGAAGAATGCTAGTTGCAATGACAACAAAGTGAACACTCTTCTCCTAAATCATGAGGCATAGAGCCTTGATTTTTGGCATGTGTCATTGCCTGATGGTCCTCTACTAAAATACTTCAAATATGACTTTATCTTGGAAATTAGCCCTATGTTGTTTGATCTTGGATTTTACAAAGAAACAAAGAGGGATTTTTTTTAAAAAAAAATCTTCTTCCAAGCCATGAGGCTTAGAGCCTTAATATGATAAACAGACTTCATTGTGGATCTAAATACCTAAGATTACTTTAAAATTGGCCTTTGTCACGGATACTCAAAAAATACAGAAAAATAAAGAAGGATATCTTTACAGAAATCTTGTAGGAGTTTGATATTTTTGCATAATGGTGTATCTTGAGCAGGTGGTGAGTATAGCCCATTATTTGTTGACCTTCATTCAAGGTCACAGTTCAAGGTCAAATGATCAGGTATACTTTGTCTGGAGTATATCTCATATATTCGTGGTCTGATTTATAAATCATTTACATGCTTGTGCAACTTGTTGAAGTTGTGTGCATATTGAAAAATTTTGTGACTCTCAATTCGAGTCAGGATCACTCATCAATTTTAATTAAAAAATCTTATTATCCAGTGCCTATCTTAAAAAATATTTTTGGATTAATTTCAAAATATTTTCAAATGATTTTGCGACTTAGTGAGAGGTTTTCATGATGCAAGATTTGGTGACTGATCTTTAAGACTAAGGTCAGATTTCAAGCACAAAATACCAAAATCCCTTTTTGTCTTATGTCTTCCCTTTTTTAGCTTGAATGTTTGCAGAGTAAACATAAAGTATTGTCATCACCCTGGCTTTGTTGTCCTAGATGTTGGTGTAACAAACTTTAACCTTGTTGATATCTCTGTTGTTATTAAAGACATCTTTATGAAACATGGAATGTATGATCACCACCACAAGAGCTACCCAGACTATCAATTAGATAACTATGAACAGATTTTTATAAATGTTATCCCCCTTTTTTACTTCACCTGAGCGTGAATTGTTCATGGTGAGCTATTGTGATCAAGCTATGTCCGGCATCTGGTCGTCTGTCAAAATCTTGTGTGCACTCTACTTTTTATGACCAAAATGTCTTGAACTTGGTCAGAATGTTTGTCTTTGGTACAAGTTGGATGAAGTGGATTCAAAAACAAGGTCATGGGGTCAATGACAGTTTTGTACATTCTAGAGGTCAAAATTATTTTGGGCCCAAATGTCTCCAAACATGGACAGAATGTTTGTCTACATGATATCTTGAATATGTTTGAATAAGGGTCAAGAAGGGTAAAAATTAGGTCATAGGGATAAACCTTAGAAAAACCTTGTGTGCACTGTAGACGCAATATTTTTGGCCTAAATGAATTAAAAAGTGGTCAGAATATTTGTCTACATGATATCTCGGATGGGTTCAAAATTGGGTCAAGTCAGGTCAACAACTAGGTCATTGGTCAAATCTTAAAAACATCTTGTGTGTATTTTAGAGGCAATAATTTTGCTCAAATGTCTTGAAACTTGGTCAGAATGTTCATCCACATAATGTCTTGGCAGATAATGAGATTAGGTCAAGTGGGGTCAAAAACAAGGTTATGGGATCAAAGCTTAGAATAACCTTTTGTGTACTCTAGAAACCATAATTTTGGCCAATATATCTTGCAACTTGGTCTGAATGTATGTCTTTATGATATTAACATGTGTCAAAAGTAAATTGATATTCTTCTTTAACTTGGTGAGGCTGTGTGCAGAGTGAAAATCAGGTCTTCTGCATTAAAGCAAAAGGTTTTAATGTCAAATAATTAAATCATTTTGATTTTTGCATGTATATCACATAGTTTTGAAGCTTTATGAGACCATAGATATATATCAAGCTATGTTTTCAATGACCTTGATCAATGATCAAGTTTAAGATGGAATATTTGTTATATCTAGAACCTCTTCTAAAATCCAGTGACAGGGGACTGTGATGCCTCTGACAATCCTTTTTTAGCTCACCTGAGCACGAAGTGCTCAAGGGAGCTATTGTGATCTATCAATGTTCGACGTTCATCTGTCAATCTGTCTGTCTGTCCATCATGGCGTCAACAATTTCTTTACAGGACATCTCCACCTAAACTTATGAGTAAAAATCAACCAAACTTGGCAGAAATATTCCTTGGGTGGTCCCTTTTTAAAATCGCTCAAATGGAAAGGATCCGTGCCATATCACAGGAAAAGGGCCTTAAAGACAATTTTCTTGTTTACACTCTAGTGGCCACCAATGGGGTCCAATCTTCATGAAACTTGGTCCAAATGTTTGTTAGGTCATAAGGATGCACTCTGAAAATGGAAAGGATCTGTGCCATATCACTGGAAAAGGGGCCTTAATGACAATTTTCCTGTTTACTCTCTAGTGGCCACCAATATGGTCCAATCTTCATGAAACTTGGTCAGAATGTTTGTTAGGTCATGAGGATGAACTCTTTAAAATGGGAAGGATCTGTGCCATATCTTGGGAAAAAGGGATCTTAATGACAATTTTCTTGTAAGAGCTCCAGACGCCACAAATATGGTCCAATCATCATGAAACTTGGTCAGAATATTTGTCAGGCCTCAAGAATGAACCCTATTGAAAATGGAAAGGATCCGTGCCATATCATAGGAAAAGAGGCCATAATGACAATTTTTGTTTACACTCTAGAAGCCACATACATGGTCCAATCATCATGAAACTTAGTCAGAATGTTGGTTAGGTCATGAGGATGAACTCTTTAAAAAAGGAAGGGATCTGTGCCATATCACGGGAAAAGGGGTCTTAATGACAATTTTCAATTTATATCTGCAATAATGCCATACTTCCTGCCCTAAAAACTTGAAAATTGCTGTAACATGAAAAATAACCAAATATTGTTAGAAGTTACCAAATTACCCTTAAGGCACCGGGAGCTATACATAACATGATCAGGGAGCTTTTATTTAGTATGCATTTACTGATTGAAAAAAAAATCATTGAATTAATGTCTTTTATGCCTTTTTCCTTAAATTTGAGGTGAATTTCCTTTTTTAAAAAAAGGAAATTCACCTTCAGTCAGAGAAAAAGTCTATACAAGTTGGTTTTCTGAGTAAAAAATGTAGTGATGCTACTATAAGGAAGGGCGCTATTATTAGAGTAAATACAGTATATCAATAATGATGGTCATCATGTAGGAAATCTGAGTTCGATTTCTTATAAATAAATGAAGAGGTGATTATTATCCCCTTAAAAAGGTAAAAGACAAAAGGAAGGTCATTCATCACTTTTTGATATTGCATACTCGGGTGAGCTTTATAGGACTATCACACGTGGTCCTCTTGTTGTAAGCTTACAGCGTTTATTAAGTCCCTTGGATAGGTGGCAGTTATGATGGCATAACTAGTGACATCACTCAGTCTTACATCACAAATATACAAGCATCTTACTGGGAGTAATTTAGCATACATGCGTAAATGAAGGAATTTAGTTTTATTGTCATGTTTACGAATATGATAAAAGTTTGATGCTTTTGAAATTTATCAAAAAATTGCATGTAAGGTCTCGGTAAGTTTTACTTTCTAGTTTTAGAATCCCAGGTACGTCCTCGGCCACAGCTTTCCTATCCAACAATTTAACTTATCCAACTATAGAAAGAAAACTTAGCAGATAAACAAATCTTTACATGGCTATTCATCTTTTTATGACAAGTAAATTGACTTTAAAAATAAGCTGTTCGTGAAATGAATCAAACTAGATCAAAGTCGTCGTAGGCCGAACGTTCGTATACAAACAAATATTTCAAAACCTACGATCTGTAATTGCATCAAATATAAGTCAACATTTAACGTGAAAATAAAAAAATGACTTATCAATATGCCTTTATTTTAATAAAATATCGAAAACTTCTTATTTCCAAAGTAAACGCGGTTATGAGTATTTACATACGCTCTTCCCGGTGCGCTTGTTCTATTTTTATCCGACTACGGAAAGAATTACTATATTTACACACTGACGTCACTTCCAAAAAAATGGAAGTAGCAATCTGACTTGCTAACAGGATGATGCGCAGAAACCCAAAAATGCAGTTCGTCCTCAGATCCACAGGCAGGGGTGTAGCGGTAGGCAATATGGTGGATCTGATTTTAATGAGATTGATTCGATGGTTTCACGTCAGTGAGTTAAACGAGTAGCGTTGGCGACGTCGAATGTTTTCACTCACAGTTTCGAGGGCTAACGCGCCGTCATAGCGCAGTTGGAAGCGCGTCTGACTATCAATCTAGAGGTCCCGGGTTCGATCCCCGACGGCGGCACTCATTCTTTCCGACTATTTGTCTCTCACCAATGGGTTGATAATCGTAGACCTATGTGAGATAGCAGCTGGAGGCTAGGAAAGGATGTGGTGGTTGTACTGGTTAGAGAAATACCAGGAAACCATTGTAAGGTGCTCCAGCCGCCGCGATATAACTGAAATAATGTTGGAAGCGGCGTTAAACTCCATTCAATCCATCAATCAATCGAGGGCTAACGCCTTTTAACTTACGTCATCGAGTTTTTCAATGGTTTTCCCGTACTTTTAAAAATATTCCGTCTATGTACATCCGAGGTTGATCGTGAGATTGGCCGAGTGGTGTTCCGAATGCATTATTGTACTTTGCGGTGGCTAAGGTATCTAGCTATGAGCTTCTGTCGTTTCTCACATCCGGTATGACCACACCACTTCATTCGAGCCACCAGCTGCTCATCTCTCTTAGGCAAATTACTTGCAATATACCCATTGGCGGGAAATAATTGGCTTGAGTCAAATCATGAGTCTTTTTTTAAAGTTATGGTCGAAGAAAGTTGATCGAGTCGATGCTCAAGCTCGTGTCTATTTCCCATATACCACGGCATTCGTTGTCTATACTATACTTATGCCGGTTACTATTTACCCGTAGTAACAGGGCGTGGCCTAGCCATGACGTAATATGGCGTTTTTACTTTTCAATATTAAATATAGTCGGCAATTTTCGTGAACTCGTGTAAATAATAATGTAACCAAACTCCGTCGTAGCTTCAGCTTGTACAAGCTGATGTTACGAGGGTTTGGTTAGCAATGACAGTTTAACGTTTCAAGTTTATGTTGTACATAGAGTATTCGTAAAAAAGGAAAATATACATGCGGGCCATGGAAAAAGAGTAATTAATCAAGGGTTCAACCCATAAAAGACATTGACTATACTGTGTAATTAAATGGATTGAAACACAAATTTATAAAACCTGTTCAGTATAAAAAGTAATGGCCTGTGCTACGGGGAGGAGAGAGAGAGAGACAGAGATAGTGGGAGAGAAAGAATGAGAGAGACAGAGATAGTGGGAGAGAAAGAATGAGAGAGACAGAGATAGTGGGAGAGAAAGAATGAGAGAGACAGAGATAGTGGGAGAGAAAGAATGAGAGAGACAGAGATAGTGGGAGAGAAAGAATGAGAGAGATAGAGATAGTGGGAGAGAAAGAATGAGAGACAGACAGACAGAGAGAGATCATTAGAGAGAGAGAGAGAGAGAGAGAGAGAGAGAGAGAGAGAGAGAGAGAGAGAGAGAAATTTTGAAGTCTTGGACTAAATAATTAATGAATTTTCAATTCAGTGACTGCATAAATTCGAGAAGCCTTTTCAAATCGTGAGTGACTGTGTGATAAGACTTTTGGTTTTTTAAAATATCTATGCGACTTGTTATTGAATTACTATCATTTTACTTCATATAAGATATTATCATAAAACTAACTTATGTTCCATTTTAAAAATATATAGGCAATGTGCTTTAAAAAAAATCATTCGGAAGACGAAATCAGTTTTTTCATCCGACCAGAAAACGTTCAATTTATGGATGAAACTTAAAGTTAAAGTGTTGAAAGAATTTGTTTCCGAGCCATTCTATGTAAAATAAATTTGTAGGTGAAGTGAAACGTTAGACTGGCTAAGTGCATGCACAGAGAATATGAAATCGCGTGACGAATAGAGGAGAAAGCAATCGACTTCAGCTCCGGTATTATTATTTTTTAATGAACATTTATTCCGAGCTAAACGGTCGCCTATGCTTTGAAAACATTGTCTCCCTTTATATAAATATAAATATTTACATTCTTTACTTCAAAATTGCCGATCAAACTACAAAAAAATTGTAATCAATTTAGTTTTTTATGTATTTTTATCTGAAAACAGAAATAAAAGATAGTATTTGAAGCTAATTTATTTCTTCTTAAGAATTGAACATAAAAACCGATTTGTTTAAAAGTATTACAAATACTATAATCAGTCGTACCAACTAATTGGCTAACCGGCCACGACATACAAATATCGTGCGTGCTTACGATTCCGTAGGCGCTACATCGTCTAATCCGACGATAGTATAGACGTCGCGCACGGTAATGCGGCACTTTTTAATAAACGTCACCCTCTGTGTCTTAAAACATATCATAACAAGACTCCTTGGTCGCACCATCCTTATACCTTATGTCTAAATAATGCTTAAACCATGGCCAATTTATAAATCAAACTTTTATTGTAATCTATTTTCATATGATTTCGTAAAAAGGAGATTCAAATTGTAATATAAGCGAAAAAACGCGTGTAACATGTAACATAAAAGCATCACAGGAAGATACACATCTTATATTTCATTCAGTTTGATAATGTTTAAAATGCTTGAAAGTGCGTCAAATCTAAACTGGCATGACATCCAACAATTTTACCAACGGAGATTGAAATTTGACCACAAATAAGAAAAATACCGCTGTATGTTTAACAAAAAGTGAAGCGTAACATCAAACTTTAAGACGCAGAAAAAATGACGATTTTCTTCTATATTTTAATTAAAAATGGTTCAATTGCAACCAATCTTAAAATTAAAAATATTATTTTTCTGTTTTCCTTAAATATGTAAATAGATATCAATTTGAGTTTTAATCGACAAATTTATAAGCCGAAATTTGTGTGGAACGAAATCTTTTTAGGCTGTTATAAAACTGTTTTTCCTATTCTTAATACGCTTAAAAAAAGCAGTTCCTTTATTCATACGATATTTTAAATAAAGCTAAGAAATATTTTTTTCTCTTAATAATCATATAAAAATTTCTTGAAAAAATATTCACAAATAAAAGAGATATTGACATTAGTTCGTGTGGAACGATTTCTAAAAAAACGCGCGTTTTCTTACAACGACGTTATGTTTGATTCGTTGAATTATAAAACCGACGCGCCTTCAGACGAATACAGAGTAGATTAAATCCGCAATTCAAGGGGAGAAAAAGAAAAAGAAAGCGTAATATCATGCGAGAAGAATATATGTGTGGAAGTGGCAATGCGAGTAGGGGAACGGAAAAACTAGATATTAACAAGAGGGCCAATATTGCCCGAAATCGTCCATGTTAATTTCGGATAGCAAAAAAAAAAAAAAATAAATAAATATTTGATACATTTTTCGCAAAGACTTGTATTCTCAGACTGTAACTTGTTGTTCTTAAGACCCAAGAATAGTGAGTTCGAAGCAAACTTAGCAAAATGTAATAATTTTTTTTGAACATTCAAAAAGAAGGGGGTGCATCTCCTTTTACAAAAATGCATGTGTTGATGACATCACTTTTTATGAACAAGCTGCTGTTGGTTCGAATTGATCATTGCAATAAAAAATATGCTGAATATTTCATAATGTCAGATTTACATCTACATTATAACATAAATAGTGTTCAAGAGAAGCGTCTAGCCAAATACTTCTTCGTATTTTGAGTGGAAATAAGCCTAACTCTACAAAAGGCTGAATCCAGTATTCGCATTAACATTTATGCGAAGTTGAAAATAATATGACATTTTGCATTCTTCGCGAGGGGAAGGGGCGAGTTTTGATTTTTTTTAATGATGTCTATATATTCTGACATTGCTATAGCTGTAGAAAGAGTGGGCATTATAATGATTACGTGAACTTTTTTTCTGACAGAAAAAAAAAACACTAGACGCTACACAATCGACGCTCGCTGTTTTGACGTTACATTTTTGTGTCGCATTACCGTGCGCGACGTCATAATAATCATAAGAAACTCATTGTTTCCTTTTGTTTTGAACAATTTCGAAAATTTTTCTAATGATTTTGGAGCGTTTATGATCGATTTGGGTGAGAATTTGAATGAATGAATGGAGCGCTGAGTGAATGAATTTGATCGGATCGAGTGTCAATTTTACGATGTAATTAACTGTACGTACATTTTCTGGTACCAAAGGAAGGAACACTGCGCCCTAACAGAATTCTTACGACGATCTTCAGGTCAGAGTTATTAATTCAAACGAAAAATGTTTAAATTTACCGCAAGTTGTGAAAATGACATTATGGCACTAAATAGTGAATGAGCCGTGAAAGACAAGGTTTTTTGATTGCGTAAACCGCTTTTAGCATCAGCTTTAGGATTGGATTTCTTCTTTGGACCTTGTCTCCTCATTTTTTTCTTCTTTGATTTGGCTTTTTTCCGGCACTTTTCTTCCTCTAATAGGCTTATTTAAACTAGAAAAACTAACAAGAAATTGACAAGTATGAATATTCTATATTAAAAAAGTATTAGGTAGCCGAGAATCATAGCTTGCTCGCCGCGAGGACTTAGTAGACTCACAGACAAAAAGAAAACAAAAAACAACTAAAATATGGAAATTCCAAATCGACTATCACAGGAATAAAGAGCAATTGTACTCTTGGTATCGGATGTTATTTGATTAAAATGTCGATGATTTATACTTAAGCAATATTATGGTTTAAACCTATTTATTTTACATCGATTGGGAAACAAGTTCTTACAACTTAGATTTATCCCTCTCGATTCTGCTTCCTGGAAATTCACCAGTACTCGCGCCGACTGTGTGGGCCAGTGAAAGAACTAAGATCGATAGCCGCTCCCGGGAATCGAACTCAGTACCTTCTGGTCAAGAGGCCGACGCTCTACCACTAGATCACGGACACCACACCATAGGTCATGTTCGGGTCAAATAAACCAAATTAAATGATTAAAGTAGCCGGCACGATGAAACCATAGTTGTAATTTTCGTATTCACGCAGTAATCCTTTGGAAGTTGGACTAGTCGTTAATCGGAACTACTATAGGGTGAACCGTATGCACCCGGGGTAACCCGATACAGGGAAATCGGAGGATACCAGAAATTTGAGGTAAACAAAGAAGGACAGATGTAACACAGGTCTGTATTTCCTTATTGATTATTCGATTGAAAGGCAAGATCGGATGAATTTATTTTTTAGGCGTGTGTCATCCCTAACTAAGAAACAGAGATAAGTGGCAAGTGACAAAAACTATCGAAAAAGCTGATTTAAACTAGCAGCTTTGATATTTAGCCGAACAATGGTGTGCCGACTAATTTGTCGTTATGCATGTACATTCAAAAGGCAGATATTGTTGATATGGTAGAGTAAAGTCTCTATTGCTATACATGCAAGTATCTCCTAAACTGAATAAGATTGACCGTCTGTTGAATGATATGAGTGATTGTTGTAAATATATTATAATAATTTGATTAATTTATTTAATTTATAATTTTCGTAACCCGCGCTGAAATAAAATTTAGTTACTATTATTCATTTATACCTTTATTCGTTTTGTTACATTCGCCGTTCGTTATTATATTAAACGCATAGTAACTATTGTGTTAAAGGCATGTTACACATTATCTAAATACTTATATAACGTTTCATATTGCAATGCGTATTTTTGTATTGAATGGATGACGGTGATAAAAGTAATAGAATGAGCTATATTACACATCTCAAGTTATATTAAACTAACGTCAACATGTCAAGAAAAAACGCCTCATCGGAAAACGTGAATGACGTAATTGGTATGTGATTACAAGATGTTAAGGAAAATTCTTAATGGGGAATATGGACAATCGGTAAGTCGAAATATTGTTATAAATCGCATCGGAAATGTTCCGTAAAAATATAATGGAAATCCATCAGTAAATGCAGAAGAGGGTGTTAATTGAGAAATAAAACGGGAAGGCTCATTTAATCAAAACGCATCAAAACATTATCAAAGTACAACAATAATTCATGGTTAAAAAAATTAGGAACATCCCCTTTGATTTTTTAATTAGGGAGGTATTCCAATATCGCTAATTTGTTCAGGATGAACAAAAGTAGAGATATTTATTACCTTCCTTTAGAAAAAACACGCATACAAGTTTTATAAATAGCTACCCTTATCTTTAAGAACCAACCAGAAGAATATGATTACACTTGTGTCATTGAAATAGCATTTATCTCTAGCTTTATTTATTTAAATAAAGAATTTGATCTTACTTTTTATTAATTTTGGAGCGTTTTTGCATGGTTTTGAATGAATGTTTGGAATGAATGATTCGAGCGCTGAGTGAGCGATTTAGAAAAATTTTGATAGAGATGAATGTAAATTTCACCATGTAACCAATTGTATTAGTTTAGAAGATGTAAGATAAAAAATGACTGTAGTACATTTATCGCCCTAGTTTCCAGTATCATTAAATCGTCTTCCTCTTAACTCCCAACATCCTGCCTCAGAGTATCCCGTATCATAATTTGTGATACTTCCAATTTTAATTTACTCCAAACATTGATATTTTTACATATTTTACCATGAAAAGCCAATTTCCTTTTAGAATATACCCTATAATTTTAATGCAGTTTAATTCTTTGAAATTTATGCATGATTTGTCAATGATACTGAGCATATTGTGTAGTTTTAATTAAATTTAGCACGATTCTCTAAATCAAATTCAATTTCTCTCGTCTAAACATAAATGACATCTTTCATCTCTATTATAATTACATCGTTGGATTACTTGACTCAATGTTTCAAACTTGCAGCATCCTGATGTTTTTGTTTTTTAATGATAAATTGTGAAAAATACAAACCTGTGGTGCATCTGCCTTTCTTTGTTAACCTCTAAATTCTGGTATCCTCCGATTTCCCTGTATCGGGTTACCCCGGGTGGTATGGCGAAATAAAGAATTAAAACTTACCGGTATGGACGGAAGGTTCTAACACTTTAGCTGTAACATAAGACATTTTAAATATTGAATAAAAGTCATATCGCAATGATTATAATTAAAGCACACAAACAAACGTTCAAACGGCTCAGCACAAGTCGATTAGATCGTCACATGATTCTATTGACTAAAGTAGATTTTGAAGCGTACGATTTATCCGTTGGAATGCACTAACTGTGTCTACTAACAGGTCTGTAAGTGAATTTTATTAAATTGTGGTAGAAGACAGTATCACAAAACTATTCTGAAAGGAATAGAATAAACATTTAATCAAAACACTCGTTTTTTTTTTCAATATTTCTACAAGAAATTCGCCGAAATATTGAAATACCGAGTGCTTTTTATTAAATGTGGTAAAAGATATCGCTTATTACAATTATATGTGCCGGGTTTGATTACAATTATCTCCATGCTTACACTCATTCGTTGTGACTCCTATATCATAACAAAGTTGCATGTATAACCAGAACGTTGAAAAATGAAAGCACTGGAAGTACTGAAGGTGGACGTTTCTAGTGACATTGTTCTGAGAAGAACGAGCCGATTAGAAAAGGAAACCATGGATATGTAAAATTTTAGATTTCTAAAATTCCGACGTTGAGAAATGACTTAGATCTTAAGTGATGGTCTTAAATTTGAAACTAAAAGAAAGGTCTTTTCACAAGCAATCCATATCTGAAATATAATTATACAAGATTAAGTAGTCAAAAAGTTGTATAGAAGTCTTGATCCGCACAATTTTAAAAATGCAGAGTCGTCTTGCGAAAACAAGTCAGGAAAAAAGGAACCTAAGTGGGAACTACTTTCCTGAAAAAACAGGCTATGAGATTAATTGGATCCTTTCTCGAATATGAAACTAATCTTATTTCACACTTATCGTGGCGAAAAGAAAAAAACATCTTGACAAAATTGCTCTAAATCACAAATTTGATTTTTGGGGTAGTTTAGAAAGAACGGGTTTTGTAAACTAAAATCAAATTGAATGCATGTGCGGACCGCTCTTTGTCTATTTCTTATGCCAAAGAAAGAATTTTCTTGACTTAGCATGACGAGAGTTTATCTCGCGATTTACTATCTTGAACACAGTGCTTGCTTACTTCGCTTGCGATGATAGGTCAACCTCCCCACGAGGTGAAAACATGTCTTTTTTGTTAGACGTTCGATAGGCAACAAAAACACCAAAACTTTTTACTATGAGCGCTTTCGTTGTCCTGGACCCAGGGTCCAAGGAGACAAAACGGTGCAAACAGTTTGCAAATTATACGTCTGTGTGCCAACTGATCGCACCGCTTTGTCCTCCTGGACGAAGGGCTGTTTTTTACATGGCAGATTGCAAAGTTTAGCGTACTACTCACGTGATACTAGGCTGAAACCTGAACAGACAACAACAATGTATATGATGAATCCTCTCATCTTCGTACACTTTTCTATGAATAAAGAATTCAAGTATCACATTATGATAGTGGACCCGTAATAGTTTCTAAACGTTAACGTGATCAAGTGACCTGGTATCAGCATCTTCACCTTACCTCCTTATATCAGCTAATAAGAACTTTTATGGTTTATACCTTTGGTCGTCAACCACTACTTTAATCAACACTAAAATATTCATTGTTGTCTATATAAAAATATAACAAGATTACTTTTTGAGGCTCAATCTCCAAAGGGGCATTTATGATTATAAACAAGAATAAATATTATAATGTAACAGGTATTGCCTTTGGCCTGATTTGTTCTAATGCAATGTTTGATTATTTACTTTTATGCTTCCCGGAAAAAAATCAGGGGAGCATATAGTCGCCGGCTTGTGCGCGCGTCCGTCCTTCCGTCCTAAATCATATCTCAGGAACCCCTGGGCCTATTTGGTTGAAACTTTATATATTATCAGCCTAAGAAATTCCCTAGACACTCTTTTTAATTTTCTCAATGCAAGACTGCGTCATGGAGCCTTTTTTTGTCAATTTCTCCAAGACTAATTGTCTGTATTTTTTGAACTTTCATATTTGAGTAGCAAATCAGATCCTTTTTACATTAAACTATTGAAAATTTACGTTTAAACAACGTGTTATAGAAAAAGAGCTCTCTTTTTGCCCTCAAAAACTTATATTGGCCATAACTTTTCATTGGTTACAATTATAGTCCTCATATTTCTCACGCACGTTGCTTATGACAATCCTTTTTTGTTGGAGTTAAGTTCAAGGTCATCAGTCAAGGTAAAGGTCATCGGTCAAAATTTAGAAAATTAAAACTTTAAAATATGGCCAAATTTTTGCAATGGTAAATGATAAAGCTTTCATATCTTAAATGTTTATTACATATGTTTATTATGACAAGACCTTATTTTACAAAACAAAGCCAAGGATATGGTCCGACGTCAAGGTCAAATTGTCAAGGTCAATAAATTCCAGAATAAAAACTCAAAGTTGGCCATACCTTTAAATTGGAATGAGATAGGGTCTTCATATTTCATATGTGCTTTGCTTGTTCTAAGACATTTCTGTTGCTACCAAGTTCAAGGTCATCAGTCAATGTCATAGTCTTTCAGTAGATATCTAAGACAAGGGTTTTGGTCTAGGGCGAGGTCAAATTTTCAACGTCGATAATTTCCATCATAAGAACTCTAAATTGACCATAACTTTTAACTAGAATAACATTTAATATTCATAATTCACATGATATTGTTTGTCAAAATATCTTTTTGTTGCTACCAATGTCAGGATCATCTGTCAAAATCAAGGTCATTTCTCAAGGTAAAAAATGGAAAATTTAACCTTTAATATTGGCAATATTTCTGCAACGGTAAGTAATACTGTTTTAAGTAAATTTTGACTGTAGATTTAAAGCGTACTTAATTATTAAGCACTTATTCGGGGAGCATAACCAGTCACTGATTGCTCTTGTTCCCTTTTCTTTTTTTTATGAAACCCATTGATTATTTATCTTGCAGCTGCTGGCTGTACAGTGGTTCGACATCTCATACTCGTTAATACATTATTTCCCTTGATACAGTTATACAACATCCTGATATTGACTTTCCAAACCATTTTAATCACTCACCCAGTGTTTCATTCATTCTTTTCAAACAGTCATTTAAACCATTCCAAAATTCTACTAAATCAGTAAAAAAAAAAAGAGAAAAAACCCGACACCGAAATGAAAATTTTTTAAGCGTCAAATTCGTTCTTGAAGACACAGATAGCTTATAACAGAACTCGTATGCATCCCTTTTTTTAAAGGGAGGTAATAAATATTGCTCATGTTGTTCATCATGATCCGAATTAGCGATGTTTGATTACTTTTGAATTCATATACAACCCACTCGTCGGACTCATTCAATTTCATACCGAAAACATTTCAATATGATTCAGCTTGTCAATCTAACGATGTTCTTAACTGTACATCGTTCAAAATAAGAAATGTTGTATTGCTCGTGAAAGACTTCCGATCACAGGTAGCCAACACGGTTGGAGATGGTGTAATATTACCAAATATTAACCACAAAAAAGCATTATATAAATTCTTTTATCACAATACATAATATAGACAAGGTCTCGAACTACTCACTTTCGTGGAGAAAATCTTGTCGACCGAGATCGCGCATGTCAAATTTACACCTATAAATCCATGTTAAATTCGATGCTCTACTTAAATCACTGATTGCATTCTAAAGATAATATCTTGTCCTGTCACTTACCACCTAATTCTTTTCAGAAATGCAAACGATTCAATAAGTATTTAGTTTTGAAATTGCAACCAGGAAGAAAACATTTCTGCAGCGGCCATTTTTGTTTATAAGCTTTCAACCAATCAGAGAGCCTGTTACATTTTAGCTTTAGGATCAGACTATCTGATAGGTCGAGAACCGACAAACAAAATGGCTGTTGGAGAAATGCTTTCTGTCATGATGCAAATTGGATATAGTAAAATCGAGTTGATTTATTGGCGATACTGAATAGAATAAAGTGGAAAAAGTATTAACCATAGAATGCAATCAGTGATTTAAGTAGAGCATCGTATTTAACATGGATTTATAGGTGTAAAGTGGTGTTGCGCAATCTCGGTTGACCAGAATTTCTGCATAAATTTAGGTAGTTCCTTTTCTATATAATACATTGTGATAAAAAAAGAATGATAATTTTGTGTGGTTAATTTTTGGTAAAATTACACTATCCCCACCCGTGTTGGTTACCTGTGCTTCCGTTGGGTGGGTCAAGACATCCACCTTTTCCAGAATAAGATTAACTTTATAACAAGAGGCATTACAAAACTAATGTACCTACCTATGGATGTGTAGTTGTGCTCTGACTCGATACAATATGCACTAAATTTTGTAATGATTTTTTCATCATGGTCGACATAAATCATTTTTCATTATATAATTTCTCGCAAGGCATTTTTTGACACTTGTATATTAATAATGGTGAATGATATGATTACATTAACAATACATTTTAAGCAACATGTTGTTTTGACCTGAATGCCCCAAGCTTTTAATATTTTAACCCATTCCAAAGTTTCAAACAATAGGTATTTCGTATCTTTATACTTAAGTATATTTTTGAACGGAAAGAAAGTATGCAACATTTTTCTCTGATATTGCGTACTTTGATATTGCACCAAGATTATTTTCATGTGCACAAATGGACTGGACTACTCTAATCTACCTTAAAACTAAAAATATTTGACATGATCGAGCGTGACCTATATCTAAATAATTACATGCTTTGCTCATTCCGACTTTACATAATCGGAAGTTTTCGTCTTATCTCGCGAGTCGATCATAAAAATTTATAATATACGAAAGTCTTTTCCGCTTTGGCGAATATTCAAAAAAGGCAAATCTTTTTGATGAGAAATGGAACACGAATGAATGAACTATCATTATAAAGTAGACAGTTAAACCTTTCGATCTACGGTGGTTTTGTAAAACTTTGATCTAGGGTCTAAGAATAAAACGACGTAATAACAAGCACGTTTTATTATCTAATTACGACTCGGTCTAATTCAAGGGAGGTAAAAATTTAATGAATACAAATCATGCACACTTGTTCACAGTTTCCGTCTTAATGACATCGTGCATAGATTTTAATAAAAATATGAAAGGGTTTTACGTAACGTGGTTTCAACTGTTCTGACTAACGTCATTAAAAACGCGATCTACGGAACCCGACAATTCAGAAAAAGATGTTATGCTTCTAAAACATTGCCTTCTTTATTTCATGATCCAACAACAAACCTGCAGAAAGTAAAACGTATCCTAAATTGAAAATAACATTTCTGAAAGCCAACAAATTTTCTACAATTTTTTTAGTGTTTTCCTATTGGCTTATCAAAACAGAAAGGCTCCCATGCAAAACTTTACTATAATATGTCTTATTAAACGTGAAAAAAGTTAAAACGTCGGTAGGACTAAAGCAACGTCATTTGTGCCGGTGCAAATCAGATTAAAAGCTTTATTGAACAAAACAAAGCCGGACAGAACTTTTGACCTTAAGGAGGGCCGTTACAGTTTCGGAAGATTTCCAGATATCCGCGAAACAGATGTATGTTTAAAAGCATTTATATGCACAGATCTATTGAAAATATCAACATAGCTTTCCACGCATATTTTGAAAATATTTACATTTTTCTTAAGGTGGTGGCCATGTTTTCGAAAATATCAAAGAAACTTGTTTATTACGCCGACCAATCACAATGCTGGTGTGCTAAATTAACATATATTTATAGCCATAGATATGGAAAACATACAAATATAATAAACTTTCTAGTAAGGGCATAAATAAGTGAGAAATGGACATTTTGCTTTTAATGCTCCTCAAAGATAAAAAGTGAATATTTTTTTGAAGGCAAATAAAAAGCAAACACTTATATTAAATAAAACTCGAAATATGTCAATAGAAAATTAGCCCAACTATCGTTCAACTGAACTTAATAAAGAAAAGTATATGTATCCAGGCACTTTTAGACAATTTCATAAGTTTGAAGTACAGTACCCCCCATAATTTACTACTCTAATTTGATTTTGTCCAGGCATTGTTACGTCCCATGATTCCCAAATCAACAATAAAAACCATTTGTAATTTTGATACACTTGTTAACGCCTATGGCAGTTGTAGGATTTCTGTAACGGGGTTTAAACTACAATTAAGGGGGGGAGGGGTAGTCATTTCACATCATTACCAAAGTTTTGCCAAATTACCAAGTGAAAGACTGAACACCCCATTCCCTCTTGATCCGCCACATGCACCGCCATTATCCTGATCAAAACACGAGGTTTTCCTCCATGAACTCATTTTCTATATGAGGCAATTACATATAGAATATGTCATTTCAGTTGCCACGGAAGATATAAGATGGTTTATTACTCGATTGAAAAAAAAGAAAGAAAACATGACTTTCGATTCATTTTAAAGATTTTAGAATTCTGCTATTATGTTTATAATTTGAACTTAAGTTATTTTACAATGGTTTGGAAACAATTTCCTAAATTTTACAATTATCCCTCTTGATTCTGTGGATTACAGAAGAGTTAAACAGTCTCAGGGCCAAATAAAGGAAAAAGTACAATCGCCGGTATTTATACCCGATCTCGGGACTTCTTGGTCAAGGAGCAGACGCAGTAACTCTCGAATACATACGCTCTTCGAATAATACGAAAGCTTTTTGAAATCATTGCTTATTGAAATATTCAATGTTGACAAAGCTATTGATGGAATATTAATAATTGCTATCAAATTATCGTTTTCACTCTTACAAACACACATAAACGGGGTTGAAATTGTCCTTTTCTACGTTGTCTCCTTTTCCGTTTTTACGACGTGTAACATACGTAATGAATGGGATCTTTATAAGTAACATATCATTTTGAAAGTTTATAAAAAGAATAGTGAAAAACGAACAGACAGTTAACAGAGCAGAACAGTAAACTGAAAAGGAGAGAAATCGCATCCAAGTGGCAAAATCTTATTATTTTGGGATATGATTCGTCATCCCGTATCAGTTTTTACCTAAGTCGTAAAAAGCATATTTTTTCTCCTTTTCAAGCAATGTTCAAATAACTGAAAGATGACTACCTTTTATAAGCATCCATTTTATGATAGTTACTTATAACGATATAACCCGGATTCAGACATTTCCTTTCGGTGATGAAGAGAACGTGACAGCCCTGCGTTCAGGACAACAAAGCGAAGTAATCGTTTAGCTCATGTACATGCGAGCAATGCAGGGTATAAATAGCAAATATATTTGCTCCGTTTTGTCATCCTGAATGCATGGCTTGTGATAGGTCTATCAACGTCGCCCGTACTTCGTTGGAATAACGAAGCACAAGTTTGAAACACTCATTGGATATACTTTACACGGTAATGCAGCCTACCATTTTTCGGATGCAAAAACATTTACAAACGTTTAGAAAGTGAACCTTTTTTATCAGTCGTATGTTTCTGAAATGTTTCGCAAACGTTTTTATTTTTATTTTTATTTTGAATACAGGACAATCCTGCGTGTAGGTTGACAAACTTACGATTTTTTGAAAAAAAAAGCCTTCCACTGTGCACGCGCAACTTCATATAAAGTTGATTTTAACAAGGCCCCCCTCACAATTTTTTTCTAGACGAGTTGTCTCCCCAAAACTGTAACTGTAAAGGTTGATTTACCTTTTTTCTTTTACAACTCAAATATTTCAATAAATTGTGATGATACAAAGTTTTGTCATCATAATAAACTTTCGATATTCTGGAATGGTAATTTAATTCACCGAAAATAAAGTACAGTGATCGCGATACTTTAAGTAGCTTTTACTCTCAATTTTTTGCTATGGAATAGCATACCCCGTTACTATTCGCCATTTTGTCATTTGACGTCACTGCGGAAAACAGTCTAAATTTTAGTTTTCAATTTCTCCAATCTATGAAAAATGTGTCTGCATGCAAGTGTAATCTAAATTATTTTTTCTGAATTTTCTCGAATATCGACAACCTCGGTGGCCTAGTGGTAAATGCACTCGAGCCGTGACCTGGACGTCCGTGGTTCGAGCCCCACTGTCGACGGGGTGTGTTTATGGGCAAAACACTTTATTGCCAGCCCTAATTCACCCAGCTGTAAAAATGAGTAGCAGTGGGTTTAAACCACTGCTTCTCTCTCGGGGACGTGAAAACATCAGGATTGAGTGTTCGAGAGCGATTCTATAAGCTTAAGCTTTCGTCGAAATCGAACTAAAATAAATTAGTATAAACTAAGCAAGCACATTGAAAACAATGTTCTTGACAAATGAATTAGAATAAAGGTTTCCAACAAACATTTCTCGAGAATTACGAAAAAGCCACACGTGTTTCTATTAACGATTTGTCAAAAGAAATAGTTAAATAAATAAAAATACAATAAAAAAACCCCACACACACTGTCACACAAAACGCCCACACAAAAAAACCAAAACAACAACAACACAGTTTTGCCTTGGTGCTTTTCCGAACCACCAAAGGTATGGTTCGTATCACTGCGACCTAGACCTCTCGGCCACGGATCAATGGCTTTTAAAGGGAAGCTATGAAAACATACCAATCCTCGTTGAGATGCAGTTATCCGTAAGCAACGATCTTCCTGTATACATCGGTTAATTCATTCATTGTATCAAGGTCAAAACATGTCAATAATTTCAAGCTATATTATTACTCAATATACAATCACCCACGCGTTCACTGAAGAAATAGTTCGGCAGACTAGAGAAAGCTTTCAAGTCCTTCATTTGTTTTCATCACAGAGAGACATTTTTCGTAAAATCAAACACAGAATCCCCTCCTCGTCTCCGTCTTTCCTCAGATATCCCTCCCTCCATTTCTTCAAGATCCCTGTTTTTGTTTTTACTTTATCTATGTTTTTTTTACTACGGTGGTGGCAAATATCCTTTCCGACATTTGTCTCTCACTTATGGGTAGATAATCGTAAACCTATGTGAGATAGCAGTCGGAAAGGGTGTAATGGTAGTACATGTGATAGAAATACCAGGAATCCATTGTTAGGTGCTCCGGACGCCGCGATATAACTGCGAAATTGTTGAAAGCGGAGTAAAACACATTCAATCAATCAATCGTTGAATATTGTCTTCGAAAACCAGCCTGTGATTCTGCTATTTGACCAAAAATTTCTGCATAAAATGTAAGATGTTAATTTACAATTTGAATATAATCTAATGGGGCTGTCACACCACAGCGTATTACGAACGTATGCTCAAACGCTCACATACGCTGGTGTACGCTAGGCGTTCGTTACTCATAAGTCGTGTACGTTACAAGTACGCTGGTATACGTTGGTATACGTTCTTATACCCAGAGGCTAAAAAATATTTTTTGACATGTTAAAAAAAGTTCAGCGTATGCCAGCGTATAGAATATACGCTATTCATACGGTGTGCATACGGTCTATACGCTAGAGGTACGCTACTAATACGGTATACATAAGGTCAATACGCTACACAAACGCTACTCATAGGTCAAGTACGCTTGTCATACGCTGACAGAAAATTAAAATTCCATCAGACATAATATATATTTTTGGAACCATTTGAACGTAATTTTGCTAATTTTACTAATGATATGATCACAGCTCTATAGAAATTAGGCGTCACAAAAGCGAATCGGGTTTAAACATGTACTTTATATAAGTCAGTTGTAGATCTAGCTCAACACAGAGAAGATGGAGGCAGCTCTTCTAAATCACTATTTTGATTTGGTAAATTTGACCTTGTTTTATGTTGAAAAAAGAAGACATGGGAGACGAAGGCAGAGGAAAACAACAAGGCGCAAAATATGGATTAAACCTTGGATTTGGAGGCGGTGGCATTTCGGCCTTTATGACCAGCTCTTGGTTGAGTTAAGAAATGAGGATCAAGCATCTGGTCCTCTTCTTCCTTTGAGAGGATACACGACCTCTTTTTGGCCATTTTCTCCTTCAAGCGTAGAGGACCTGGAAGAATCGTCCTCCGAGGTCGGGGAAGTATCTAGTGACTGGTCTTCATCGACTGGCGATGGAGATCTAGATCTGTACTGAACAGCATTTTTGTCTTCTTTCTTTTGTTGAGTACCGTCACTTTTTTCTTCAGCCGATGAAGAAACACTTCCTTTTCCCTCATCTTTCCCACGTTTTCCTGGAATCCTTACTACTGTGTAAATGATGATAACCGCTGTATACGTTAGTCATACGCTTACATACGTTAGCCATTCGTTTCTCGCTTGCTGACATACGCTACGCATGCGGTGTTGTACGTTACAAATACGCCTGTAAACGCACACGTACGTTTTGTGTACGCTGATAATACGCTGGCCATACGCTACTTTAACGCTGCTCATACGCTGGGCATACGTTTAAAATGCTTTCTTGTCGATGGCGGGGGTTTACGCCGAAGAGTTGTGCGTATGAACAAGAATTTGTCTTTCTCTACACGCTAGGCATACGTTACCCTCATACGCTGTGGTGTGACACCCCCTTAAAGGAATACATCAACTAGTGAAATTCCTCTATTGTCATCTGTGTCATTAACATTTCCTTTTTTATACATGGGTACAGTGATTGTCTTTTTCCATTAATCTGAAAATTTACCGTTACAAAACAACCGATTGAAGAATTTACTTAAGTTTGGTAGAATTAAATTACAACTATGTTTAAAATGCTCAACTTTTAATTTACCAGAATATGATTTAGAAGGATTAAGCGAAGGAATGGCATTGTTTATTTCTTCATGTGTAATTTCGTTATTGCATAAAGCGTTATGGATTTCACAATTTTTATTTAAGTAAACTTTTAAATTATCTATGTCTGACGTGATCATATCATTTTCTTCATTATGAAAAAGAGATTTGAAATGATCTGTCCATTGCTGATTCGATATATTTGGTTGAATGCAGTCTTTTTTAATTACGCATCTAATCAATTTCAAAAATGTTTTATTATTTAAAACATTCCCCCCTAATTGTTTTGCTTCTCTACGCCTGATTTCGCATTTCTTTTGGTTTTAAGTTTTAATAATTTTGTATATTTTAGTTTGTTCTATATCTTCTATAAAGTCTCAGTCGTCTATTTGCTTCATATTTTAATAACGCACAATCATTATCATACCATTGATGTCGTGGACTTTTGGTTTTGAAAAAAGATTTCTCTGTTGGTTTTGACGCATTATATTATTTTTCTTCAAAATATGATACAACAGTATTGATGTCTGCATTGCAGTCAATCATTCTTGCGAGATCATTAAAGTTTCCGTTCATTATTTCGTTTTGAAGATTAGAGTGATATAACTTGATCGTTTTGTCACCATAATTATACTTTTTATATGTATTTGTTATCGTGTGTATTCTTATATTTACATGGTAACATTTTCTTAATATCAATTGATTTGAAATCAGGGTTAATTTTATGGGGAAATGCTCGTATTCGCATTGGTTTGATAAATTGAATCAGTTATTGCAGGATAGAAATCATTCGTGCAGATGAAATAATTAAGTACACTTTTACCTTGTGCGCCGATAAAAGAAAATTCGCCGATATCTTCATCTTTGCCCATTCTACGATTCAATATGAAAAATTCAGGAGCTTAACGAAAATTTAGCAGCTGTCTACCAAAAGCATGAATTCTATTATCATGAGTTGCACGGTTTGAAATACCATGGATTTCTAAAGTGTTATCATGTGAATTATGTATTGGTTCTAAATCTAATACATCTTAGATACATAATACATCGAAAATCTGTTTGCTATTCGTCGATCAATTAATTAATTAATGAAACATATCCCTCCCTTTGTTCGACCATATTTGTTTAGTCTTTTACTTGTACATTTATAACAGTCAAAGCTTTTATTGTTAAAGTCTTTATTTGTGTAAGATATTTTCACTATACCGGGTTTCAGTAAGGCCTATATTGTCAAAATCTGATATGAAACTAGAAAAATTATCTGTTTCAGAATTTCCCGTGGTCCACCTATATTCCAACACAAAAAGATAATTTCCAGTTTCGAAACATTTGTAAGACCTTGACCGCGTCCGTATACTTTCTGGCGATCACCTGCACAGCTAGTATTTTCATGTCTTGCGTAAGAGTCATTGAACCTTCTGTAAATATATGTCCATTTGTATTGGTGGGCTCTTTTTCCATATCGTAACTTACATTGTCATCACAATCTATTTGATCATTTTTTCGGCTAGTCTTTCTTTAATTACGAGTAACTTGACTGGGTTTCCTTTGCTAACGTCGGTACAAAGCACCATTCTAATAGTAACCTACTACAACTTGTTTACGAAGTTGTGATATTTTAAGTCGTTGAAATTTTGATCACTCATTTGACACTCTTATACCACTATCACGTAACTTATCGAGTACTTTGAATTTTTCAAGCTTGTCTTGAAAATTTCGAAATTTTATTTATTACCATTCTGGTACCATTTTGAACAAAGGAACCAAAAAGACAAATATCGATTAATTCACCTTCAGAAAATGCTTTATATGGAAACTGAATTGACTGTATATCTTTCGTCTGTTCATTTGATTCGTGTTCTTCATCTGAAAGCCAAAACAATCTTATTAAAGTTATTAATACTCTCTGTTTCAATATCGTGCAATCGTTGAGCAATTTCACTTAACTCGTTATCTTCTCGGTCTCTCAAATTACCTTGTTCTTCTACGTCAGCCTGGATGGTTTCATAATTGTATTCAATATCTTTTAATTTGGCAGACAGGGATTAAATTCTCTATCTTTTGTAATCTGTTTTGTCGCTATATTTTCAACTTTTATCCATATATCCCTAGTCTCCTAAGTAAAAGTGCGATTTTCTAGCTATTTTTTATTCTAAATGTGAATGTTGATTTTTCCTTTTTAGTGATATTGGAGCATTTTTGAGTGGTTTAAGCGAGTGTTTGGAATGAATGAATAGAGCGCTAAGTGAGCGATACAGAATTATTTTGATCGCTTTTACTGTCAATTTCACGATGTTTTTACCTGTAATGCAATTTTTTCTAATGTCATTTTCGTGTTCTTAATTAGAAATATCCATGTCATCTTTCTGAGTGTGAAAAGTTATAAAAGCTAATATATCTTAAATAAATAACCTAAATTTCCAAGGCGTAGGAAATCTCTTGATAACATGTTTATGTAAATGCCCGCTTGTCTGGCGGAGAAAAGTCTTGCAGAGATATGTTAACTGTACCTGAGTTTTATGGTTTTGGGTTTTTTAGCTCACCTGAGCACGAAGTGCTCATGTGAGCTATTGTGATCACCTTTCGTCCGGCGTCCGTCCGGCGGTCGTCGGTCGTCGTCCGTCGTCCGGCGTCCGTCAACAATTTCTTTAAACGACATCTCCTCCTAAACTACTGGGCCAATTAACTCCAAATTTTACAGAAATGTTGCTTAGGTGGTCCCCTTCAAAAATAGCTAAAAGAATTGAAATCCATGAAAAACTCTGGTTGCTATGGCAACAAAAGGTGAAATTTTAAGAAAATCTTAAAAATTCTTCTTCTTCTCAACCAGTAGTCCTACAGACTTAAAACTTGGCATAGATGATCAGTTTATAGACCTGAATAAAAATAGCTAAAATTATAACTTTTGGGCCACCAGGTGCGGAGCACCAGGGGGGAGGGGGTAGTACTTTGGGTAAATTTTGTTATCTTTAAGCTTCTTCTTCTTCGGAACCAGGAGCCCTACAGACTTGAAACTTGGCATGGAGGATAAGCATATGGACCTTTATATAAATAGCTAAAATCATGACTGTAGATTCACCAGGTGCGGAGCATCAGGGGGGAGAGGGTAGTACTTTTGTGAAAATTTTGTAATCTTTAACCTTCTTCTTCTTCTGAACCACAAGCCCTACAGACTTGAAACTTGGCATGGAGGATCAGTTCATAGACCTGAATAAAAATAGCTAAAATTATAACTTTTGGGCCTCCAGGTGCGGAGCACCAGGGGGGAGGGGGTAGTACTTTGGGTAAATTGTGTTATCTTTAAGCTTCTTCTTCTTTGGAACCAGGAGCCCTACAGACTTGAAACTTGGCATGGAGGATTAGCATATGGACCTTTATATAAATAGCTAAAATCATGACTGTAGATTCACCAGGTGCGGAGCATCAGGGGGGAGAGGGTAGTACTTTTGTGAAAATTTTGTAATCTTTAACCTTCTTCTTCTTCTGAACCACAAGCCCTACAGACTTGAAACTTGGCATGGAGGATCAGCTCATAGACCTTAATTAAAATAGCTGAAATTATATCTTTTGGGCCACCAGGTGCGGAGCACCAGGGGCGAGGGGGTAGTACTTTGGGTAAACTTTGTAATCTTTAAGTCTCTTCTTCTTCGGAACCCGGAGCCCTACAGACTTGAAAATTGGCATGGATGATCAGCATATGGACCTTTATATAAAGAGCTAAAATCATGACTGTAGATTCACCAGGTGCGGAGCATCAGGGGGGAGAGGGTAGTACTTTTGTGAAAATTTTGTAATCTTTAACCTTCTTCTTCTTCTGAACCACAAGCCCTACAGACTTGAAACTTGGCATGGAGGACAAGCTCATAGACCTTAATAAAAATAGCTAAAAAAATATCTGTTCGGCAGCCAGGTAAGGAGCACCAGGGGGGAGGGGGGAGTACTTTTGTGAAAATTTTGTAATCTTTTACCTTCATCTTCTTCTGAACCAGGAGCCTTACAGATTTGAATATTGGCATGGATGATCAGCATATGGACCTTTATATAAATAGCTAAAATCATGACTGTAGATTCACCAGGTGCAGAGCATCAGGGGGGAGAGGGTAGTACTTTTGTGAAAATTTTGTAATCTTTAACCTTCTTCTTCTTCTGACCCACAAGCCCTATAGACTTGAAACTTGGCATGGAGGATCAGCTCATAGATCTTAATAAAAATAGCTAAAATAATATCTGTTCGGCTGCCAGGTGCGGAGCACCAGGGGGAGGGGGTAGTACTTTTGGTATATTTTGTAATCTTTAAGTTTCTTCTTCTTCTGAACCAGAAGCCTGACAGATTTGAATATTGGCATGGATGATCAGCATATGGACCTTTATATAAATAGCTAAAATCATGACTGTAGATTCACCAGGTGCGGAGCATCAGGGGGGAGAGGGTAGTACTTTTGTGAAAATTTTGTAATCTTTAACCTTCTTCTTCTTCTGAACCACAAGCCCTACAGACTTGAAACTTGGCATGGAGGATTAGCTCATAGACCTTAATAAAAATAGCTAAAATCATGACTGTAATGCCACCAGGTGCAGGGCACCAGGGGGCAGGGGGTAGTACTTTTGTGAAAATTTTGTAACTTTAACCTTCATCTTCTAATGAACCAGGAGCCCTATAGACTTCAATATTGGCATGGATGATAAGCATATGGATCTAAAATAAAATAGCTAAAATCATGAATGTAGGGTCGCCAGATGCGGAGCATTAGGGGGGAGGGGGTAGTACTTTGGATGAATTTTGAAATCTTTAACCTTATTCTTCTTCTGGATCAGGAACCCTACAGACTTGAAAATTGTTATGGGTGATCAATATATGGACATTAATGAAAATAGCTAAAATCAGAACTGTTGGGTCACCAGGTGCTGAGTATCTTGGGGAGGGGGTAGTACTTTGGATCATTTTTGAAATCTTTAAACTTCTTCTAATGAACCAAGAGTCCTACAGACTTGAAAATTGATATGGATGATCAGCATATGGACATTAATTGAATTAGCTTAAATCATGACTGTAGATTCACCAAGTGCAGAGCATCTTGGGGGAGGGGGAGTGCTTTGTTGAGAATTTTGAATCCCTACAGCCTTTATATTTGACATGGATTATTCAACTCATTAAAGAAAACTTTAAAAGTCTCAGACTCAGCCTGTATATCTGGCATAGATTTGCTGATCACAGACCTTCTATGAAAAAAGCTTAAATAAATAATGACCAGGGGAGGAGCAGGGGGGGGATTATTTCAAATGTTATCTGATTGAATAAGTGAAAATCTCTTTTTTCTGTGGTTGCATGGACATACCTAGGTAATGAAGCTTTTTTCTCAGGTGAGCGACCCAGGGCCAACGGCCCTCTTGTTTTTAAACATATTAACTTCTGACTAGATTGTTCATACGTTGTACCACTGGTGGACGTAGAAACGCCCAGCAAAACTACATCTAATCTCTTTCCCCTTTAAGTTTGTCTTTCCAGATAACCCAAGGTATTATCATTCCATTGGCGTTGTTAAAAAAGCGATGGTTATACGTTGGCATTGGAGAAGGTGTTTGACTAGGCATTTATGCGATTTTTTTTACTTTGGTCATATCTCTGTTGTTATTGGAAATATCTTTATGAAACTTGGCATATGTTTTCATCAGCACAAAAGGTATTTATTATCCAATACATAGGTCTGATGTCAAGCTTTGTAACTCCTATAAGATGCTCTTGTTGATTATAGTTTTGTCGTCCCGAAAACCCAGTTGACCTTGACCATAGAGCTTTCTGAAAACTGCTTGGAGTAGTTTGACCGGACAAAATCGAGGTCTTTATGGACGGAAGCACTAAGGCACATGTATATGCACTGGCTAACCGTTTTCGTTGGGTAAACGTTGTCTCTCTCACCGCAGGCCGGGCAGACGAAAATGTTACTTCAAATAAAAGTAAATGTCTGAGAACAAGCTTACCCTTTCACTCTCGTAGACCGGATGATAGGTCTTCTGTGACGCTCAGCATATACCTCACCTGTATCAGTTATTGTCAAAACACTATTTGAAACATTATTAAAGTTAGCTTCGATTCCATGCTTTTGGAATAAATGTACAGCAATATTTATGTGTGTGTATGTTCATATTGTGTATATCCTGCCCGAACTGAAGAACGGTAAAGAAGGGCCTTGGTCCATTCTTAAGACAGAACGGGAGGTCGTTTCACGATTTTCTTAATTGTACATTTTGTCATACCTTAAGGTTTTTTTCATTGTTAACACCAATGCATTTCATGTAAATAAGAATATTTACGTAAATCGGTAAACAGTAATTAATCAACTTTTCCGAAGTACTATGGCGAATCGCGTGCTTTCATTACTATGCAATGAACATGGATTCGGGGAAATTGATTTTTTTTTCTTAGGGGTTTTTAGCCACTTTCAATATTTTTGTAGTTATTTTGCGGTGGCTGGTCATGGTTTCCTGTCGTTGTTCACATCAGTTCTTTCACAGCATTTCATACGAGCCACCAACTGCTCATCCCAGTTAGGCGTTCTTTTTTCATTTACACTTTGATAAGAGACAAATGAACCGTTTCACAATGAATGTTGTCAAATGTCAGATGTAAGTTGGTCGAGCCGGGATTCTAACTGACGTCTGCAGGATTGACAGCCCTGAACTAGACCGGCTCTGTTAATCATGTAAAAAACCTGCAACATGGATCTTACATTGGTGCATTTGCAGATTTACTTGCTGATCTACCTATTGATCTACCTATTGATCTACCTATTGATTAAAAAAGACTTTCATAAAAGTTACAGTCCCGAAAACTCTGAACTTGCATAGGTGAGCGATATAAACTTGTACAGGTAATAACATCCTGAGATTGAGGAGTTGAATGATTTTAAAAATGATTGGGAAATGGTTTTGGTTGAGTTTGAGGAATCAGATTTCAATGAAATAGAAAGGAGGTAACAGAACATCGCTAATTTATTTCGATTGAACGAAAATAACGATATGTGTTACCTCGCGTTGCTATTATATTCGTATTTTTCAGTTTATGTGTCTTCTTGGACGAATCTGACGCAAAAAAAAAACCCCACAAACCCCTTCAATTAAAAAAATAAAAAAAAATGATAAAATCATTGGATAAAATGCTGATCGTTTTTGAACAATTTCGAAGCGTTTTTGGACGATTTCAGGGCGTTTCGAGTGGGTTGTGTGAGTGTTTTGATTGTATAGAATTGAGCGAAGTGAATGCCAGCTTCAAGACCAACAGGGCCTAAGATTTTTAATTTGTGTTTCATGCATATATCAGAATTTGGAAAATTTTAGTTGAACTTAAAAAGGTTTTCTCATTTCTGGCCCTGAAGTGACAGTAAATAACTCTAGTCGAAGATTGACGGAGGTGGGGACCCTTTCGGAAAAAACACACGATTATGTAGAAAAGAGTTGAAAGAAAATTAGGACCATGGTGGTCGTCCTTTCCTTTTTCCCTGTCCAATTAAGAAATACAGAGCAAATAATAAAATTTTACTACCACCGAAAGCCACATCATGTGAATTGGTTACGATATTAATACTTCTGAAATTGTCAATGTATCCTGAGTTCAAGATGACAACACGTTCTAAATTCTGTACAAATTATACTTAATATAATTTGCAAACAGTTTCAACGTTTTTGCCATGCCGAACGCAAATGATATAAGCATTTTGACTGGCTGCGAGTAAGCGAAACCATCTTCCCGTCGTATCTAAACTACCTGTTTAAAGCTTGTAGCCTTTTGAGCGAGCCGTCTTTTGGGAAAGTAAGTCTGGTTATGCTAAATAAAAGGCATCGTTTAAACTGAAAAATGAAGACCCAAAGTGAATGTACAATATTTGGAAAAATCTATTTCACATACATAGAATTTGACAGCATTTCGTAATATATCAATATTTCAGACACCCTGTCCTACAAGCCTTTAAGGTGCGAAAGACATTTCTATCCCCCTTTTTGTAACACCCAAAGGTAAAATCACATCGGCTGAGATGATCGTTCCATCTTGTTCTTTCTTCCATGGGGACAATTATTCCTCTCTCTTGGTATCAAACGGCATTCTGAATAGGAAAAGGAACAAATACCTTTTTGATGGTACATGTGTCAAAAGACTTCGGACTCAGCCCTGCGTTCAGGATCACAAACCAGTGCAGAAAGTTTTCCAATTTTACCCCGCTTTGCGCGCAAGTTAACGTGCAAAGCGGGGTACAATTGGAAAAACTGTTTGCACCGTTTTGTGATCCTGAAGGCAGGACAGGACTCCATCAACCGGAGGCGGGTGTGTGTTTATTTTACGGCTTGTTTATGAGTTGGTTAAATAGACAGGTTTTCATTAAATACAATACAATAAAATACAAATAGTTTATTGCATTAAACATTACAATGTTTACAGCAAAACAAATTGAATCAAACAAAATAGAGAATTCGACATGGTTAACAGAAGAACATATCAATTACGTGAACAGAATAGATATCATTTTCTTTGGAGAAAAGCAAAGTATAGATATTTAGATAGGTTTAGAATAACAGTTTTTGATTTGTTTGTTAATAAATTTGTAAATTTCTGTAAAAATACTGCTTCAAGAAAGAAAGTTGAAGAATAATAGTTTAGCTTCAAAAACATGTTACTTTTCAATTTTAGATATCAGTTAATGACTTGATCATTGATTTATATGTTTGGATGGGGGCTAACTCCGCTTTCAATAATATTTCAGTTACATTGCGGCGGCTTGATTACATAACAATGGATTCCTAGTATTTCTCACAACAGTACTACCAATCAAACATCTCCTAGCCCCCAGCTGCCATTCCACTTAGGTCCTCGATTATTAACCCATAGGAGAAAGACAAATAGTGGAAATGATGAGTGCCGCCGTCGGCAATCGACGCACTGGATCTTTGAATTATTAATATCAATATAATCTAATCAGGTGAGGTAATTATATAATTGTGACCCGTTGCGCGAAAAGGGACCATCTTGGTAGTGTGTTAAGTGTCTTTGCGGTTTGCGCAGACTGACTAGGGTTGAAACTTTTGGCAATGGGCTTTTCTAAATCTAGAATGTTCAATCTACCTTCCAGTGAAAGAATTTTTTAAATGCGACCTCTGGTTGACAAATGCTGGACCCAATCTCTGTTTCAAATATTAATTTTACAAAGTTCCCAAATAGTCCTTTTTCGCGTGACGGGTCACAATTACTGAAGTCTTTCTCATTCGCATGGAAATATATTCTGGTTTCTTTCAAGATAAAGGGAAACATATTTCAACATATTTGGTTTCTAAATATATCGAAAAATAAGGAGTATTCAATTAATAGATTTTTGTGAAATTTTTCCCCTTTAAAATTACAAAACTTAAGCCTGTTTAACTTTTGAAAGTATATTATACAAATGTTAAAGATCGAAGAAAAATATCACTGTCATAGTCATGTAAATGTAAAATGTCTCTGAACAGGTATGTGCTTTAGTACTAGGGCAATAACCCAGTGGTTTATTTTCATGGAGCAAAAAATTCTGCAAAAAGAATTCACGAGGCAAACACTGGCAAAGAGATTTCTCAGTTATAGTACAGATTGTTTATCTAACTATTTTCCGAGGAAGTTTACAAAAAAAAGCTGCGTTCTTGAAATTGTTTTCATTTGGGTAATACCTTAATTCTGTGTTATACCTTGTATAATTTGACCCGAATTTGACCTCTGTTGAGAAAAATGCTTAAATAACAATAACAAACATGTTTTATCAATTAACAAAAACATATTACACTCAATGTCGTTTGTTATTCATGCCAATGAAAACACTTGCAAAGCTGAGTAGGAATAATCTTTATTTTATCCTTCTAAATAGCAAGGGTCAGATTCGTGTCAATAAAACCGTGCTATAACCAAGAGTCGTGCATTCAAATTGGCTGGAAAAATTGGTTTCGTGGCTTTTGTATACTAGTAATCTTCAGCGGAAAGTAGTCCCATAAACGATCCGTGTATTCGAGAGTAATCTTTATATATTTGCCTCAGGAAGTTAAAATGTAATAATTCAAAGAGATCTTTTGTTGATTTCATGGAGGTATGAAAATATAAACCCAATCACACCCATATATGAAACCGCTTAACGTATTCATGCATTCTGACTAGCTTTTCAGTTTCACACCTCCATAGAACCAACAAATAATCTCTTATTCTCTTAAAGGGAAACATTTATTTCAGACAGTAAAAATGCACGAATCTTGTTGACCACAATTGGAATTTAATAATGAACGAAAATGATACATTACTCTGTCGGACTCTCGGGGGTCTGGCAGGTCCAGCTGAAAAATAAACATAAAACATATTTGTGAAAAAATAAAATTAGAACTTTGACTCGACAGGAACCATCTACAAACGTCCTTGGACAAATAATCAGTGCACCTGCATGGTGCCTTAATTGTCGACACTGGTCAAACTTCGCTGATTGCTCAGCATGACCGCCTACATGGTGGAAATAAGAGATAATAATGATAGAAATGTTGGGTTATTCCACGTTTTTGAGAGAGTAACCGAATGCTCGAAAAAACGTGAATTTGTGCTTTTATTAAAAAAATGAAAAAAAGAAAATACTAGAGTATTTTTTTCTAACCAAACATAATGAAATAATCCATAGAAACGCTTTAAAAACAAGCTCTTAATCTACGTTTATTCCGGAAAAAATGTTATCCTTTGCATCACAAGTTTTGTTTCTTCCGATGTTTCTTAGTAAATTTTCTGACTTGACAAAATTTAATGTGGGAATAAGATATAAGTCTTTAGTTATTCTCATACATGTATTAAGGTTATGGACATGAATAATTCTGCGCTTTTTACTTATTTATCAGTAAAGTCTTGAAAATGTAACATTTGAAGTATTTTAAATGTTATACGTTATTTTTTTTTATTTTGGAAAAACGAATATTGCAGAAAAAATTGATTTATCAACGGTTTTCCAGATAACGCCCGGGGATACATTTAACGACCTGAAACCGTACAATCTATGCAATAATAACGGATATATCGCCTTTCTTTGATAAGAATTACGAGTAATGCATAATTAAGTTATAAATCGGGATTTAGCCTATCGCGCTGCAGAATTTTTCCATGTATCCAACAAGTCTCACGGACAGGAAATACTTACCTGCTACCACGGTCAAAACCAAAACGACCAGAAATAACGCCAGTACTCGCATTTTGTCAGTCGGCCGAATGCTGAAATCAAACGAGTCAGACAAACTTCTTTGGAGAAAATGTGCTGTAGATGATGTCGTGATTACGTCATTTAGAATGTGATCCTTCACATGTTTAAGACAAAGGTACTCCTGAATGCTGTCCGTTATAACCGACAAGCAGAGCTACTGTAAACCTAGAAAAGTAAGCGGCTAGAAATATTCTCGATTTCGTCATAGCAGATTTCTTCGCGTCGATTTCAGTTTGCGGATTGTTACTACCCGCGAATACCGCGAAAAATAACTCACTACGGAACATTTGTATGTTCAGGCCTACTAGGTATGTGTTTACCATAGGTAAAAATGTTTTGCTCAACAAAACATACAAATAAACCAGCTAATGAAAGCTGTAGTTTCGATCTTATGCCCCTCAATCATTGGGTTTATGTAATCAAACGATTTCAATAAAGCTATTGTTAAATTTGACACATAATACTTATAAATCCCGCGAAATAATTTTTAGGTTTACAGTATGCGAGAAAAATGAAATAGACATGAAAAATCACATGCTTTGTACAATGCTAACTGATATTTTTCAGTACCTGTTTTTATTTTTGATTCACAATACACTGGAAAGAAATTTTAAGCGACCACATTGGTTCACAGAACTAAAAAATACTTACTGTGGTATCCGATAGTGTAGTAATCAAATTGTGTGATAATGAATATTTAATGAGTAGCTTCAATTATAATCGCGCCCCCCCCCCCCCCCCCAAAAAAAAAAAAAAAAAAAAAAAAAAAAAAAAATAGGGATAGCAACGATTTAGAAGCGAATTTAAGGGTATCCCTGATTTCAAATTTAACATTGGTGGGTGGTGTAATCCTTACATTTAATGCCCTGTCAGAAATAAAGCAATAATTTGATATCTGACAGGTAAAATTCGTCGAAGTAATTCGTGTATTGGATTAATGTTCGAGTATTTCTGAGACAGAATTTTTTAACTTAATCTAAAATTTGCCACTTTAGTAAAGGAGGGTTCCTGTGTTTATAAATTTATTAGAGACGCCATGCACAAACCGTCGAACCCTATCGTCTCTTAGAATAAGCCAAATCGGACGACAATTCATATAAGAATAAAAGATAATTTATCAAATGAGTATTTCTATGGTTAAATGGGACAGATAAAGGTGGCCGTTCTGGAGTTTGTTTCATTGCACAGACGCAGCGCACGTTATTGGGTACATTTAGAATTTTGCAGTTTTGCTACAGCAATTACGTTACTATATTAATCCATATGATTTATTTCCAAAAGCGTTATATATCAAAATATTCATTATTGAAATTCTGTATAAATGAATAGCATTTTCAAAATCGATATATTAACATTAAGAAATTTTAAGCTTGGAAAATCGTAACGTTCAGCTGAATTGTGCAAATAAGATATTACATGGGTACTCCCTTTTCTCAAATTATACGAATTATACTATGTAAATATAAGATTTATAGAATTACAAACGCTACGTCATGTATTTAGATGATGAGTGATCTGTGATATCAATTGTTTTCATTACAAGCTCTAAAATTTTATCATAAAATATTCATTTCGTATAGTTTTCGAAAATGTAATTAGAATTATATTCTATAGTTTTCATTTAATTGCCTGAAAACGATGTGAAGAAAAATGTCATACCAGCAAAACTTTGAGTCGATTGTGTAAATTTCAACTTTTTTGTCAATTTGGGTTTGTCAATTTAATCAAACTCTCTGTTTTTCTGTCCGAGTCTGAGATTATATTATTTTTTTTTTTTTTTTTTTTTTGAAAAAAATGTGGCACCAATTATTCTCAAACATTTAATTCATTTGAAGTAAAAGAAATCGAATGTTATCCCAAATGGGTCAGAAGAGGAAAAAAGGTATGAAAGCTAATCTTGAACCACTAAACATGGAATAAAATGAAGAAAAAAAGGTTTCCGTGCTCCGAAATATATCAGGGTAAAACCTAAAACTTTTGCTTCTTACCGGGTCATATTTATTCGTTTCTGTCTGACAGTTTGCTCATTAGTCAGATAAAAATAATAAAAACACATTCATCAAAATCGTGCATTAAATTATTATAGCCCTATGGCCTATAAGCTAAAAGGCCAGTATTTGTAGTTCGGAAAATTCGAATGGTTTAACCTTTATCGCAACTTTTTTATACATGCAATCTTATTGGCTTAAGAGGAGGTTAATGTGGCAAAATTTAAACGTTTAGATGAAAAAGTTTGAGGAAAAAGACTCCGAAGACTTACTAAGCGTACTGAATTCAATTGAAATGAGCAGGTATTAGATATAGGGTTAATTCACATTTTTGAGGGCGTTAACATTTGCAGAGACCCCTAAAATGGTTTAACACCCGAGTTCGAAGCACGTTGGTGTTAAAGCATTTTAAGGGTCTCTGCAAATGTTAACACCGAAAAAATGTAAATTGACGCTATTATTGCATAAAAAGATAGATTAGAGTATAAATTCTAACAGACATTGCGAAATAATTTCCAAGAAACGATATAAAACCAGTTACAACCCTTCGAATATGCCGGACCAATTACGTCATTCAATATACCGTCCATTTTGTTTATACCGACGTTGCTTGATTAATTTATGACGTCACAAAATTAAACGCGGGAATTAACGAAACGTCTTTAGGTATGCTCTATGAAAATGTTGGACATGAATTATTTTCAGGCATTTTACTAATCAATGCGTACATTCTTCTAGATCTTATTTTTGTTGTATTCTGAACAGAATGCATAAAACACCCTCTTATGAAAAAATTATATTGTTGAAAAAAATAGAATCATTGAAAATGAATAAATTGTAAAAGCAAAAATCGCAGATATTTAAGTGAAAAATGCCGGGCGTTAATGGAACGTAAATTAACTGAGTAATCCACGTTTTCTCCCGTTTATTCCCTGGGTTTTGACCAATAACGTATGCCTTTAACGACACGAAAAGAGGTTGTTTCCTGATCGGAAGGAAGTGAGTTCGAGTTCGCTCATAGCCATAAATAATTATTTGATTTTTAACGACATGATCTTCAAATAGCCTACTCATCTTTTTACGCACGTGCTGCACGAGATATTTTGAAATAAGTTTTTTGAGTTGTTACCTTAAATTTTCTTTCATTACAACGAAGAAACAAACATGTCTGCTCTGAAGGTATTAATTGATTGATTGAATGGGGTTTTACGCCGCTTTCAACATTATTTCAGATATATCGCGCCGGCTGGAGCACCTAAAAATGGATTCCTGGTATTTCTCACACCAGTACTACCATTACATCCTTTCCTAGCCTCTAGCTGCTATCTCACATTGATCTACGATTATCGACCCATTGGTGAGAGACAAATAGTCGGAAAGAATGAGTGCCGCCGTCGGGGATCGAACCCGTGATCTCTAGTTTGACAGTCCGACGCGCTACCAACTGCGCTATGACGGCGGCTTTATTGAAGGCATTAAGGCGAAAAGACAAAATGATCGTCGCTAAGATGTCTGCGCATTTTTAACAAAAATCAGAAAACGGGGATGAAGCCTACATTGACAAATTTGTTGAGCTAGCGGTTGTTTCCAGGCGAACTGTCTTCAGAATACAGAAAAAATTTAGAGACATCGGTAAAGTCGGCTAAAAGACTTCAAGGCTTTTTTTTAATTTGTTGCTTTCTCTTGCCGACTTACTATGAATCTTATTTAATCCTATTTTGCAGGGGAGTTGTCTTCACCAATACGACCATAGTGGGGAGCGTATTAGCCGAAAGACAACTTTGATGATGACGTTATAATGAATAAAGTCAGAGAGTTTTACGATGTTACCTACATTATGAACTCTGCTCGCAACTTTGATGGTAGACATTAGCTATCCTGGTAATAAAGATCATTTACGGGAATCTTTGCATCGTCTATGCTTCTCCTTGAGGGGAACGGTGAAGTGATTGTCACAGAAACGTCTCGCTTTGTTCAACAGCGTTTTTCCTACTTTTTCCGGAAGCAACATCTCGAAGAGTCCGGAGTTCAAATGGTTTATGTTAACGAGACATGGATTGATACGGTCTACACCGTAAAGAAATGTTGGCAGGCGGAGGGAACCAGTGGTGTTAAGCAGTGGAATAGGGGCCAACGTCTAATTGTAGTCAAAGCTGGATGCTCGGATGGTTTTATTGATGGGCCGCTTCTAATCTATAAGTCATCATCTAACACCGAGGCTTTCCAAAAGGAAAAGAATGGAACTAATATTACAAAATGAGTGTAGGATAGACTTCTTCCTTACCTTAAGACCAAGTCTGCTTAAGTTCTTGACAATGCTAGCTACCATTCAGCTCAAACACATGTCTTATGACTAATTCGGGGAAAGGCGAAATCCAGGTTAATATAATTTATCAAAAATCGAACATTGGCTTGAGTGCGTTTCGAATTACTACGGTTTTCTTAAATTTGATTGATTGAATGGTGTAAAATGTCACCTTTAACAGCATTTCGAGGCTCGGCGATAGAAGCACAATACCAATAATTCCTGGATTTGATATGCAAGTATTATAATTCTATACTGTACAAGCTCTAGGTGCTCATCAAATATATAGGAGAAATTTATCAACACATTATCGAGAGACAAATATTTTGAAAATGTGAACAATTTGAATAAGTTAACAAGAAATTTTACGTCAGAAGGCAACTTAAACCTGTCCTAAATGTTTTACGAAATTCTAGTTGCTTGTCGTTTTTTTTTTAAATTAAAACGTATTGTGCAAGTTAAAATATTTCTTAAGCTTAACTTTATTTCTGCAAAATGATTCTTTTTATCGTATATATTAGGATTGGCTCCTGAAGCAGGGACTACAGTTAGTTGAGAAAATGGTCAAAGCCAGACTTCTAGGGATTGTTCGACTCAACAAATCTGACCCGACTTATCAGGTCGACGCCTTTATCAGACAACATGGTCATGAAGTTCTACGCCTGCCGCCTTACCTCCCTGACTCTAACCCAAATGAAATCGTTTTGGGACAGACAAAGACAATTGTTCGACAAAACAAAAAAAACCCTTACATTCAGGTTTGAGATCATTTGATTACTAATGATATTTCATTCGATAAAACTAGTCTTACATATTTAAAAAGACACATGTATTAATAACACTGTTGCACTAAACTCTTATTATTCTAAAAAGCAAGCTTTCCAGTACAAACAGTACATAAAGAAGAAGCATCGAAAATTCATTCATAAATTCTTATTTGATAATTTATAGTATAGCTTTGCAACTCTCTTTGTTCAATTAAGATGATGTCCTTAAACAAACCAGAGGCTTTAGTAGAAATTGTAGAGCAATGGGAGAGACGCGATAGCCAGTGTTGAGACTTTATTGGAGATAATGAAGAACAGAGACAATTATAAAAGTGATCGAACAACAGGAAAAGTCCTTGTTAGTTTGCATGACTCAACTGACTCCGATTACAGCTCGACAGACAGCTCGACAGACACAACAAGCGAGACTGAATAATAAAAGTGTTCTAATTTAAATAATCTGTATGAAAATAAAAAAAATATTTTCATAATGAAAGAAAAAAATAAGCACAAAAAGGTCCTCACAAATTAAAAAAACTTAATTGTAAATGAATAAAAAAAAGAAAAAGGACATATCAACAACAAAAAAGAAATAAATAAAAACATACACACAGTGAAGGAAATATCTCATATGGAAGACATACAACGCCTACTTAATCATGAAAATAAAATGAAAAATAAGTTATTTGTTCATTAAATAGGCTTATGTAGGTCTTTCGTGAATTATACTCAATCCGTCGTCCCAGCTTTGTTACAGTCAACGACATCGTGAAATTGACATTCAGCTCGATTAAAACCATCCCAAATCACTCGCTCAGCGCCCCAATCATCCATTCCAAAAACCCACTGTAACCATTCAGAAACGCGCCGAACTCAATGAAAAAGATAGAATCAACAACGTCGTTCAAAATGAATAAAGCTAGAAAAATATCGCGATTTCATCTACATAATTGATATTGAAAGCGTCTAATTGGGTATTGAAGAATTATGAGGCTATATAGTTATAGGTTATAGACCTTGTTTGTATATTCTATTAAAGGGAGGTAATGAATATTGCGAAATTTGTTTATCGTGAACAAAATTAGAAATATTGAATTATCTCCCTTTAATTTCACCCAAAACCCGCTCTACACCCTCATTCAATTTCGTTCCAAAACCATTCTTATATCATCCAGCTTATCAAATTCTTGATGTTTTTAACTGTAGGGATGGCCGTCTTCACCAATACACTACACACATTTTCCGTTCGTTCGTGTGTAAAAATAGCAATAAAAGGGTTGAATGAAGTTGTGTTGCACTACGGTAATTATCGAGTACGAAACTTAATTAGAGCCAGGCCATTTCAGATAAATAATATTTATCGAGCCTATGACAAAACCAAATTAAAATAGAAGTAAACAAGAGAAACGCAGTTTACAATCGCGAAACAATGTCGATACTCAGCCAGGGAAAAGATCAGCTGTAAACAATATGGCATTCCAAAGTAACGTTACAACGGGCAACTACAATCTGGTTTAAGCAACCCGAGTTTTATTCAATCCACAAATATGGCAGCCATGAACAGTTATAAAACTATCAAACTCCTGCCGGGACATTTTTACATCGCAACAACAAACGTTCATGTCTAAATTATCTGGCCAGATCCCCGCCCCAGCAAACTAATTTGAGTCTAAATCTATTACAGGCTTGCAAAGTAGGACTCTATAGAAAATCAAATATATACGAGGGATGTTCAATTTTTATCCGGATTAGGTCAATAAATCATCATTGAGTTATCGCTATGTGAAAAAAGTATACTCATATTAACAGGGCACTTTATATGCTCAAACTTGCCAAAACCTGAAGCATTTGAACGATGCATATTCATTTTACGCGCAAACAAAAATACATGGGTATTAGGTTGCGGCGCACGGTACATGACGCTAGCGAAGTTGTTGAAAATCGAGACATTTGATGTTGTGTTATTTAGCTTGTCGCGGCTCGTTATTCATGGAAGGATGAATTCAGTGTTCCTATAATTAAGCTGTGTTTTATGGTTCGTATAAAGGTAAAATCGAATGGTGCCAAATTAAAGTTCTCCGAAAGGTGCCTCTTAGAAAATCGCCTATATCTTCCAGAGACTCGGCAACTGACGTCCCTACAGTTGCTTGGAAAAGTTTCTCTCTGTCCGTTCCTCCTCTTATCTCACGGGGCACGGAAGCGTCTTCACCGATGAAAATAAATCATTTGGAAATATGAACCATTCCCTTTCAGCGTGATTAGTTTTTGATTTATGTCTTTCGGTATTTTTGTAGATTTCGAAAAGAAAAACTAAAAATCAAAATACCGAGCATTCAGTTGACGTCGTCTAGAACGTTCCGAAACACTTACCCCGCTACATTGTAAACGAACCTTATCAACAAATTCTACGGTCAAATTACTTCAAATTAAGACAAGTCATTTGTAATACTTATTTCAGCAACTCAATTAATTTGCAAGATTTTCAACAGTTGGAAAAGAAAGAATATTTACAAACGAAAACAAAATATATGGATTATTTTATCTACTGCGCCGGGTACTCGTTACAATGGCATTTTATATGACTGTTGCGCGAGCGCTATGTTCGATAACTATACTAATTTTAAATAACTATATGTGGATTGAATTCCGACAGCGAATGATACCAAATTTAGTTTGATTGCGTCAAAAATAAAATTTTTTCGTACCCTGACCGAGAAGATAATCTCTATTTAAACTAAGATCTCGGATCTAGAGCCAAACATACCGCCTGTCAACAAAAAATAGCAAATTCTCGATCATTGATACCCATACATTGGATGTGATTAAATCAAATCAGTTACAGTTAGAATCCCAGAAAGATGGTTTATTCTGTAAGTTGAATGTGAATATTTGAATACGACTTTTTTGATAATTTGTTGAATGATATTAATAAATATGAGGACTTAGGTCACGTGTTTCTATCTTGAGACTTAAATTTGCGCACGGGTGAACAGTTAGACTATGTTTTAAACATAGGATAAGACAGATTTATAGACCTGCCAGCCTGAGAAGAAGTGTTCCTATCTTGTCGCAAAAAATGATTACCAAATTATAAACAATTTCGGATTAATAGATGAATTAATATATGTAAAGAATCGGGGGCCTCTTTCAAGAAAAGTCCAACGATTGTATCGCAATCTTACGATAAAATTTGGCTTTCTAGAATTTTTTTCGTATCATGAAATCTACGATAAACTATGTGACACCTTTATACCAGTCGTAAATTTTACGATTTTGTCCCTAAGAGCCTAAAATTTCCCCAGATTCCTTTCTGGCTCTCACAGAGTTTTGAACGATTGTTTAGCTATACACATGCCAGTTTTCCCAGTATAATATAATGAAATAAACGAGCTATAATGAGAAGAAATGGTGCACCATCATTTCGTAGTTTGACTTTACTCTGCGATAATCGTACGATTGTCGCAGAATGTTTACAAAGAGGCAATGAGTTGTTGTTTTAACCGTAAGAATCGATTCTTTTATGATCATGGCTGAAAACGTTTGCTTACCCTTTCTAATGACAGATAGGCAAACTAAGAAAATGGGAGATAACGAATCAATAGAATTATACACGCATTATATATAAAATATATTACCTACTTTTGTAAAAAAAAATCACTAAAATAACGCAATATAGATTCCTGCCAGATGAAAACATGTCTAATCAAACTGTTGATCAATGTATGTCGGACTTTTCACAAATGATCTCTGATGTTTCATACACCTTTTGTGGGAAATCTTTATCTTATGGTAAACATATAAAATCTCATAGAAAAATGGAGCATGATTAATGTCGACTGCAAATTAGCGAAAATACAGTCATGTATCAAACTATCTAGTACCATAGAAATGTCCCATTTATCGATAGGTTTAAAGCAATGTGAACCGTTATCGCCGCTTCTTTTTATCCTTTTTATAAATGACATTACTGATAATTTAGATTTCAATGTATTATCCGACAGCGATCTCGAGCTGTTGTCTAAATATCTTTATTTATTTGCCGATAGTTGATTGATTGAATGGAGTTTAACGCCGCTTTCAAGGAATCCCGATAGTGTAGACATTCCGAAAAAATAGGTCTCGAAATCAATGTTGCTTAAGCCAAAGTTTGCATTTTTGAAAAGCGAAAATCTAATTACAATAAAACGTTTACTATAAATAAGGAACAAGTTGAAATAGTCGAGAACTTCACATATTTTTATTTGACCAAGCTTTGAGGGCATACCAGAATGTATTTTAATTTATTTGACAGAATACCGCTAGATGTTCGAACTAAACTTTCTCTTTTGATTCAATTGTCGTACCTTTTCTACTACTAGTATATGGATCCGAGGTATGGGTTGTATATAAGACGTTGATTAGCTTCACTACAGATTCATTTAGGAGTTGTCCACAGTTATTGATAATCTTTCAAAATTATTATATTATCGTCTTTTTAAGACTAAATTTTGTTTCGAACCTTATCTGTATAAAAAACATAACAATAATCTATTGAAATAATTTGCAAAATTCAGACTAGTTCGCATAAACTATCAACAGCGACGGGACGATATACTATTATTTCAAGAAATTAACGGTTTCGTACTATTTGTAATAAAAGATTTATTGTGTCTGAGTATCACGTTTGATGATATGTCAAAAATATTTAAACTTAAAGAAAACATATGTAGGTAATATATCCTTTCCGACGATTGATAAATCTGCTACTTTAATGTCAGATACTAGCAAAAGGTAAATCATTTATATCTGCAAATATCTAAATTGTAGTTTTGAAAAACGTGCAAAATCTATTACTGATAATTCCTAGCATGCTTTTATTTATTTTTTCTTCTTTTGTCAATTTTCATAAACTTAAACACGCGCGAAAGGGATCTGTTATACAAGCATTATGTATATTCCATATTTATATCTTTGTTTGTCTTTTCCATACGTTCTTTTTCATATTTGTAAATGGCTAAATACATGTAATGATGTCGATATGCCAATAAAGGAAATGAAATGAAAGAAAATATGTATCTATAACTTTAATGGGAGCGGTGAATAATTTGTTGGTTGGTATTGTTTAAAAGAACAAATAGATTCAAAGAAAAAAATGTTTTGTTTAGCTCCTGGTTCCTAAAAGTCAACAAACAGAAATGAGGGAAATCTTGCATTTAACGAGTATGAACCGTCTCTGGAGGCTTAACCACTGGATTCAATGCTAAGATGCCTATGCCTTCAAAAGTAGTTTCTGTGTATATCGGGACTATCGTCAAGACTGCTTGCATCTTCGTCACACATGTATTTTCGCTGAACTCTGGAAACGTAGAGCTCATACGGAGCGTGGAAATCCTATAGTGTCCAAGAGTTCAAAGATGATCACGTTCGTGAAAATAATAATAACTGTTATCCGTTTTCGCACAAGTATAAACGTACAAAGAAGGCTACAGTTTTATCCATTCGCAAACGCCCTTTACAGTCTGAAAAACTATGTCCACAGTAAGATTCTATTTTTGCCTATCTTTATAATCTTTTTTGAAAAGCTGCTTCTGTTTTTCACCTCTACTGAATCCATCATCTTGATAGAATATTAAAATTACAGAGTTCTGTAATGGTCCTTATTCGCGTTAAGGGTCAATTTTACATTTTAGTCAAACCCATTCCTAAGCACAGATGTATCAAATTTTTGACAGACTGACGTAGAGCATAATTATTCCTATTATACTTCTTTCAGTAAGACCTTGATATTTCTCAATGTAATAAATTTTTATATCGTCACAAGTGATGATAAATCTTTTCAGTTTCACCGGAGAAACTACTTTTTTTCGAGCAGTTTTTCACCGACCCATACTGCTGAAATTATACATAGAAGTCCAATCATATATACAATATATTCAAGCTACCGGCATCGGGGGTTAAATTTACAAAGTTGGGGTTGGCTTTCTCTACTAATTGTGCAATTTTAATTAAAAATCCATGTAAAAAGAAAATATTGGGATTGATTACCTCCCTCCCCTTCCGGATACGCCACTGACGATTCTCAATCACTGATTAAAGAAAGAATTTGTTAATCAACGTGAACTAGGAAAAAAGAAACTAAACGAAATAATCATGAACAATAATAAGAATGAGGAAACATCCTGAAATGATTCTAAAACAATAACTAGACTGTGTCTTTTTTCTCTCCATTGATGTGTTTTCAGAATGCTCGAAATCCTATTGCATTGGAGTGATACAGCCCGAGTCTAAGCTGATTTATATTGAAAAGCTAATCTCAGGAGATTGAGTGATCACAAACCGCACAATTTTTCCATTATGTCCATCTCGGCATCGGAAGAACCCCGGTTTTTCAATGTTTACATCGTAGACACAGTTGTCGTTCCTAAATCTATATAGTGTAAGATTCGCCCAGAATATTTGCGTTCCGCGTCTTATAATTGTACAATGTCCAAAGGATGGATGATTAACTTCATCGTAGTTTTATATTTCCTCACATTCTGATAGAAAATCCAAAATTTATTACAAACAAAATTTTCTCAGTATCAATACGCGATATTTGCAAGGGCCGAGGACGATAGAAAATGACAAAATACTTTATTTTATGACTAAAAGTAGAGTTGTAGAGAATATAATAAATAGCAAAAAATCAACTGCTTATGTCTGATATGAAAAAAAATCACTTTAAAAACAATTCTGCAACGCATTATCGTGAAATATTTTTCTCATCAAACATAAGTTGATTATCCTCTATTTGTCCGTGTAAGATTATTTTATCTTTCATTGAGCGAACAACTAACGTTATATTTTCACGAGCGGTGGGGTCACTGGTGAAAATAAATCATTTGCTGTTTGCGAAATGAAAACGTTATCGATCTTGCGCGTGGAATAAACGATTATTCCTTTTTTTCTAATGCAATGAACATGAAATGTAAATATGTTTAGGACACAGACGCCATTTTGCTAATGAACACTGAGCTTTGTCATGACGTCATGTTTGTAATTGGTCCCTCTTTGAAGACGTCAAAAATGGTGAAATTGTGGAATAAACGAAAATGGTATTATCTTTTGGTAATTAACCTGTTGTTTTTTTTTTTTTTTTTTTTTTTTTTGGGGGGGGGAGTAACTTTCTTTCAATATTTCACGATAATCCATTGAAAGGACCTAAGAGCATTCGATTCTGATAAATAATGTTTAATATATCATATGTAGAAAGCTGTTGTCTCTAAAAAGTCTTTATAAATTTGATTTAAAAGATCAAATCGAAAAAGATTGTTGGAAGACATGAAATCGAAATCACACGGGTAATATTATTTACCAAAAGAATGGGGATTTATTGGTAGTAAGATTTGCTTTTATGTAGTTTTCCTTCATGTACCCAACTTTCAAACAGCACCATATATACTTTTATGGTCCCAAACGGAAATAGCTATTACATTTTATCCATAAAGTTTCTAACGATGCATCCTTTACAACGTTTAAAATTTTACAAATCGATTATGCTCTTCATATCTCTACAGGAAAATGGTTTATTGAGTCTTAAACCTGCAAATTCAACTCATGATTTGCTCTTATTATTTTGGCCTCTTTAAAAATCAGCATTGACCTCCAGAATTTAATTGATGAGAGATCAATGAATTCCAAATTTCAAACACTAGAACGAAATCTGGCAAAAGTAACAAAAAAAGGATTCGAAAAGACTTGGCCGTTGTCAAACTGCGCAGTCTGTGCAGTTTGACAAAGGTCAGCACTTTTTGCAATTTCCAAATGGGTTCCTTTTCGCATGACATGTTACACACAAAGTATTTAAATTTGTATATAAAATTACATGAGCTTAACATCTAACATGCAAAAATGTGCCACCTGGGAATTTTAAGGACCCATTCAAAGAAAGTCTAGTCTAATACAGAGAAAACAAGTTATATTAGCAAACCTAATATCTTTTAAAGCAGGAGACTTCATGTTTAAATACCACTTGGGGTAAGAACAAGTTCAACGTCCAAAACAGAAGGTGATATGAAGTGATCCGTTTAAATTAAAAGCTTCTAGACAATGATCAGCAAAAGTACTTTTTACAGGATGTTGTCAAATTTTTCCGGTGGCAAATAGATTCTTTACCTTATATTTAACATTAAATAATTTGGATTTAAAAAAATCCATTGGCAATTTGTTTTACAATTTTAATTCAGTCACACAAAGTAATGAAGGAATGATGTAGTAAATAATTTTGAGAGACAGTGTTATTGAAAAGGGTCAAGTGACCGAAAAATTGAAGAGTGTGATTGAACAATTTTATATCTAAGATGATCGATCAATGACTAAAGCTTAAAAAACACCCTTTTGAATGTAAATCGGGTATTGAAATTCTTATATTCCTACAGTTAAAAACATTGTGAAATTGACAAGGTGAATGATTTTGGAATGATTTAGGAATGATATTGAATGAATGTGTGGAGCGACTTTTGAGTGAATTTAATGGGAGGTAATCCAGTATTGCAAATTTTGTTCAGGATGAACAAAATTAGCAATATTGATTACCTCCCTTTAATAAAATATGCATACAAGTTCATTAGATAGCTCCCTATTTCTTCAAGAACCTATCAGATGCCTACAATTTCAATTAATTCAGCGAAATCCCGATTTTTTTTCCAAGTTATTTTTATTTCAAACGAAGTTGTTGTTTTTCAGTGAGTCTGGAGCGTTTATGAATGGTTTGAGTGAGTGTTTGGAATGAATGAATATATTGCTGAGTGAGCGATTAAGAATGGTTTTGATTGAGATGAATGTCAATTTCACGATGTTACTAACTGTAACTGTATTGTGTTATTTGGATCGTTCTTTTCCGAACATTCAACAAATGGGTCGATTTAAAATTGTAAGTATAAAGCATTTGAATATTCAAGCAAAAATCTTTTTGAATGAAAAGTTTTTTTTATGTATATAATTCGAACAAAATCGGACAGACGAACAAATAGAGTATCGAAATTTCTGCACATGCGGGCTTGTAAGCGGCATTTAAACGGTCCTCAGAAACGTGAGTCAATTATATGGCAACACACACTTCCGTTTAAAGCATTTAAATGATTCTACAACTTATACATACAGATTCAGAACATGAGCCCTTAAAGGAAGCTTTAAATAACCGGCCGTCAGGTAACAGGTCATGACAAAACCATTTCCCACAAACCAAAATTGTTATGCGCTGAAATTAATTAAGTGTGGAAACATTTCGAAAAAAAGGAGAAATTGCTTGATTCAACAATTTTTTTTTATTCAATTTGCAGCCTTTTTTCAATTTTAACTGTATTGATGTAACGTCTAAAATTTTCTTCAAAATTCGACTAGTTTAAAATTGTTTATTTTGTAGTATCAGGGCGAAACAACTGAAATTACAAGGTGAGGTAAAAGCTTACGGCCAAACATTTAAATTCAGATTACTGCTCCTACGGTGCATTAACGGATTTATGTTAAAAAAAAATAAAATAAACATTGGTTTAACAACATTAATACTAATAGCTTTTGAAGCGTTAGTACTATGAGCTGAAGTGATTTGGTCGGTCAGCTTGTGAGTTACTTGATACAGAATAAGTTTTATTTTCTTCAACTCTATTTGAAGTTTCTGTTAAAGAAATTTCTCCAGACAGTGCCTTATCTTTTTTGTTCTTTGGACTCCTAAACTAAACTACTATTAATTCAATCACCAAAATCAAATTCAAATTCTATAATCTGAAATACAATTAAGTAATTTAAATTTATAAGTTCAACTATCACTAAATCACTTTAAGTTCAAAGTTAACTAAAGGTTGTGTAATTCAGAACAGGAAACACACTTTCACTTTTGAAAACAAATCACAAAGACCGGAAAGTAAATAAATAATTAGTCCATTGTGACAACAAAGTCCAATCACAAAATAGGAAGTCAAAAATAATTCAAAGTTCAAAAGTCATACATGTACAAAGAAATTTTCAAACTGGATATCCAATCAAATTTGAATATGCAAATACCCTAAGTTCACAAAAGGTTAAAGATGGAAAGCCGGGAACCAGCCATCATTCTCGAACAGGAAAGATGCGTAACAATCTAAAGCATTTCGAAAACTGGGAACCAAAAATCAAAATAGGGACAGTCCTCAAAGCTAATCAAAATTTAGCACATAAACTAGTGGGAACCAATCACAAATTAGTGAAAATCTATCCAAAGGAACCAGCTATAAAGGGGTACCATGAATGGGAACCGATCCATGAGAACCAATCTAAGAAAGGGAACCAATATATGGGAACCAATAAAGAACTCAATGGGAACCAACAGATGTGAACTAAATCTATGGGAGCCAATGAAGTTAAGGCGGAATCACCAGGAGCCAATCAGCGATCAACAATTCAACAGGAAGTATAATCAACCAATCAAAATGACGGATTGAAAAGGTCAAAGGTGGACCAATCAAAAGAACCAAAAATACATCCAACCAAGCAATATTGATGGGCGGTGCTACGCTAGGTCAAAGGTCGGAAAGATAGACAGAAGAAAATATGGTTAGCGCGTTAGTGAACCATTGTTAGTATGAAACTTGTGATACACTCAAACTGACATACCTCTCACCAAAAATACATATCTTAAGTTTAACTTTTCAAGGTTTTATCTTCTGAAAATTGTCAAATATATCATTTAGTTATTTAGACTATACTGGTCCAAACAACGAGATGATAACCCGTTCATCAGAAACATCGTGGGAAGTGATTAATCGGACAAATTGTTCTTTTTTTTCAACAGTATTCAATTGGATGGAAACTAAACAAAAAGTTTAATTTAGTGAAATATCATGATGGACACGAAACAAGAAGTACTCTACTGGTGCAGCAACGTATGAAAAGGGAATTTTGCTATTTTAAAGGGCTTTAAAACTATACAAATAAAAATTCTACTCACAGACCCTTATCTTTATCCTAAATCCATAAATACACAATATACACAGTCCTAAAATAATGAACTCTGTGAAAACACAGTCCAGTTCACTATTGCACAAATTATCACAGTTCCAATCCGATTCTCAGTGTCCAATCGTCTCCAAAATGGTTGAATGGTCCAAATCGTCTAAATCGTCCTCATCTTGGCATCATCGTCTCTCCCCCGCACGAAAAATGACTGTCCTCAGGCATAAAAAGGTAAAGGATAAAAGTCCAGTATCAAACGGCTCATCTCCATGAAAAAATCACTGGTAAATCCATTGGTTAAATAAACACATGTGATCACTGTCCAGTTGGTTATCAATCCTTTTACTCCCTTACTAATCCATATACACGTTGGGCGCCAAAATAAAAAAAGTCAGTTATTACTTTAAGAAGACGTGCACATGTACTACAATGGTCAAGTTTACTTTTTCGGCTACAGGTGCCTTAGCTATATTTTCATGTGTACCCTCTGTTCCATTGGGGATTCAAAGCAGCCTGTCTCGATTATACGATCTTTCTGGCTTCGTAAAATGATACAGACTGTCTGCACTTGACTTCGAGAATCTCTTTTTGAATTTTGAATTTGGGGCATTGTCTGGAATTAGCTACATGTGCTTGTCCACAATTTAAACATTTCAATCCATTTTCACAATCATCTTCATAGTGTTCATCTTCCGGCCCAGTATAACTGCATTTTCTACAAACTTTAACACTTGAGCATCTATCATCATGGTGACCGACCCTTTAACAGTTGAAGCATCTGAGCGGGTTTGGAACAAAGATGTCGACTTTAACAATTTGATATCCAATTCTTATATCTGGAGGAAGTGTCGAGTCGTCAAAAGTGAGAATGTACGTGTTTGTTCTGATTGATTTTCCATCTATTTTGAATTCTATACGCTTCACTTCTGTCACTCCCTGATTTCTTAGATTTTCTTTGATCTCATGAATTGTGCATTTAGATAGATCTTTGCATCTTATAACTCCCTTGTATGTATTTAGCATTTCATGGGGATACGCTTTGACTTTGATATTGAAGAGCGTTCTAATTTTTAATATATTTTCCGATTGTTTTTCTAGCAAACTTCAACTAGTACAGTTTCATTTCTGAGTGATTTAACTGATTAAGGAGTACATGGGATAGCTTGTATATGCTTCTCAATGATAAAGGAAGACGATTCCGTTATTGAGTTTTCTGGGTCAAAACTCTCAACCACGATGAACTTTGAATACAAGTGGACATCTAACCTGGGGAATTCCATCTCAGGAGAGGTGCCGGGGATACATCGCCGATATACTCGGTGCAAATAGGCTAGATCAAGCAATTAATACTTCCGTTTATTGGTTCAACCAAGCATGAAAAAATAACGGACAGTGAAAACGTCGACCACCCACCAAATTTACCTGATGGCCCATGAGCCACCGCCTTCAAAGGCATAAGTGAAAATGTCATTAATGAAAACTGGGGTTAACGATCAACATTTTAAGATAAGTCTGTGGATAAAAACGCCCTTGGGCATGGCATGGCCAGCCAATTGATCGGGTCGGGCCCGCCCGACCTCCCGTTTATCCCAACTCAGGGCCAAAGGGGTGTATTGCAAACACAGGGCCTAGCCAGTCCCTGATGTCACTCAACCACCAGGATCCCGTCATCAGGCATTTCGGGTCGCAGCCCACGGCAAACAGACAGGTCCATTTGTTTGGGGTCTTACCACGTACTACATGGACAGCAGCCGACTATTTCTACTCCCCGCACAGCTGGGGCCGAAATAAAATCAAACACTGTATGATCGATTGTACACAAGGAATTTGGCAGTTTCAAATTAGTCGTTTGCTATTTAAAGAGTTTGCTATCTTTGTAAACAATACATCAGGTGGGTACTATAGGGCCAATGGTCCTCTTGTTAATAAAAAATTAACTATCATGAATCATAAATCAATTAGTTTTGTGCTACGAGCATTAAAGTTGAATAATGATGATTGATTTCGCCTCTTTTCCTCAAAATGATACTAAAATAAAATGTAGTTTTCTTTGCTAATTAATAGGATAGATATAAAACAGATTACTGGCGATTGGCGAAAGAAGCCTATAAACAATTTACTCGTATTAGGTACATCTATCACATGATTAAGAACTTGTTTGTATATAATTACCAATTTTTAACTCAAAGGCATCTCACTATAACTTGTGGTGGTGTTAAGTTTTGCCCGGGGTGTCGTTGCAGCATTTTGTTCGAATGGATATAAATTCTCTTCTGTACTCAGTGAAAAAGCTTAAATTGCCAATATCAGCAAAGAGGTATGTATTGTTTCATTAATGATATTTAATGTAATCAACACGAGAGTTGTCGTCTTGCGATGAAAATATAGAAGCTAAGGTACAGTTATTTTTTGTTGCACATCAAGGATCTATGAATTTACATGTACTCTTTTTAATAATGAATATTTGATTTTCATTCTGTTGTCATTCTATAAACTGTTGCCTCTTACCTAAATATCCGCTTATATCAATAAACAAGTACAATCCAGAATTTCCACAATGACACATGTTCCAACAGACTCGTTCAGCTGAAGCATCACCAAAAATAAAGAAGATACACGTAGCACTCTGAAAATACCCACAATAAATCAAGTTATGGTGATTTGAATTGTTCACAAAATTAACTATAAACAAATATGCCGTTTAAAGTCCAACACTTTCGATGCCCCAAACAATAATCCATTGTCTGAACATCACCCTACTGCAAACGCAATATAGTCCTGAAAATTAGGGGAAATATTGGCTCACTTACTGCAAAATAATAAGATCTCAAATGAAATAAAATACAGCATAAGTATTTCCAAAAAGCAACAAATACTATTTAATAAACAGTAAATATATTTAAAGAACTTTTATTTCCTACGATCTAGGAAAACTTGATCTGGTGACCTTACACCAGAAGCAATCTTTGAATTGTTTTTATTTATATTTATAACTCACCAGAGCATAGCGCAACGTGTTAAAGGGGAGCTTTTTGCAATTATCCCGAGGCCGGCGTACGTTGTGTGTCGTCACCTTTAACTTTATCTTCCTGAACCACTGGGCCATTTTGAAGGAAAATTTGCCAGAATGTTCATTGAGTGGCCCTCTACAAACATTGTTAATGAAATTATGATTGACCTTTAATATGGGCGTGGCAGGGCCGAGCTTAATTTGACCTTGTATAGTCTCATTGATTTCACCTCGGCAACTTAATGGCAGATTTAAACGAAACGTGGCAAAATGTTCATTGGGTTATCCATCGAAAGACGGTCCGAGTGAGGGGCGTAAATGTATTTTACACTTCTTTGATCGGAGCATAACTCCGTCACCTTATGTCCGATGGACATGTAGCTAAGCTGGTATGTTCCTCTCATGATTTTTGATTACGGAGTGCCGTGTGCAGCAGCTGCTTAATTTTTAAGGTATTTCACGTAATCATTTTCATACTTGGAGATACAGTAGCGTAATGTGTATACCGATGACAGTTTGCTACCTTAATAGAGCTGTTGGTGAAACTTATTTGACGTCCAAATATTGATGTGACAGGGCGTGGCTCATTTTGACCTTGAAATCTTTAAACGTTTTCTTGGTCGAATAGTCCTAAACCAAACTTGCCAAAAATGATCAATTGGTGACCCTTCTAGTATTTTTATCCTCAAATATTGGCATGACAGGGCGAAGCTTATTTTGACACTGTAATCTTTAAACGCAAATTTCAATCAATCTTGGCTGATTAAACATTTTCTTTGTTCGTGCTATTCGATTGGATCTCAAATTTGGGCGTGGCAGGCCGGGGCTTATTTTGACCTGAAATTTTTAAATATCTTCTCATCAGTAACGAATAGGTAAATTTCAATCGAATTCGATAGAAGTGTTTCCTGGGTGACCCATTTGAAAAATTATTCTTGAAATTGAGATAAATATAGGCGGAACTTATTTTGACCATTAAAACTTTGAACATCTTCTTACAAACCAAAAAGTTAGATTTTACCCAACTCGGCAAAAATGTTACTTTTGTGACCCTTTACATAAGATGTTGAGAAAATTTGATTTACCTCCAAAAATTGACGAGGCATGGGATTATTTTAACCAAAAAATCATAAAACATCCCCTGAAAAAATTGGCATGGCGAGACAGGGCTTATATTTCCTTGAAATCTTTTAACGACTTCTTCGCAGTAACCGATCGGCGGATTTTAGCCCAAATCGGTAGAAATGTGCCCTTCATGTTTGTTTTACCACCAAATATTGACATGAAAGAGAGGGCATTTTTTAAAACTTTCATTCCTTTTTTATTACAAGTTTCTTCTGATTCATTTATATAATTCAGGAGAGTGATTTAGTGTCAATTTTATTTTGCCAAAATACTTTGTCATTGTGCAATTCACAATAAATCCCCTTTGAAAAAAACATTGTAATTGTACATAGGGAATCCTGGGCTACGGTAACTTTACATATTAAGAATTGCAGATACCATTACTATGTGTGTTTTTTTTTATTATTATGATCATTTATTGTTATAATGATTTATTCATTTTAAGTTTTTTATGTTATTTTATTCCCAGATTCGAGCGAAAATGCAAGTGCTTGGACTTGTTTTGATTGTTGGGTTTTTGGTCGTCGTGTCTTGCAGGAGTCCGCGTAAGTTCATGAGCATAATCATAATACCCCTCAAAATAAATGTGTAGGGGTATATAGGAGTCAGTTTGTCGGCCGGTCCGTCCGTCGGTCGGTCGTTCCGTTTGTAGCATATTCCTCGGAAGTTTCTTCAGCAATTAATTAATGTCATTGGAACGCCACAGATGTGATCAGTATAAGGCAGAGATTTACAAGTGATATTTTTTACGATCCATTGCATTTTGACAGAATAAGGGCCCTTTTATGGAATATGGCTTTTCATTATTGACTAGCACTTGTAGGGTGTATTAGTCCTCTTTGCGACAGTCAAGTTTAATTTTCGTTTGTTCAATGGAAGCATTTCGATTGGTTGAAAAATATTATTCTGACATCCACTCATACATCTTGTGTATTTGCACACTAAGCAGTTGCCTACAAAAATGCACCAGGAAATCTTTGCCATTTTCAATGTTTATCCAGATTCACATTATATACTTGGTTTTTAACAAGGGGCTCCCAAATGAATTGCGAAATTTCCGAAGCACTACATGTTTCCCCTGTAACTTGATACTCTTAAATTCCTTTTAAACATCTGCTTTTGGTGGAATTATGTCTACAGCTGTTGTTACAAGATTGTAGAACCACGGTTACACTGCTTTTTGTTGGTGTTTTAGCAAAGATATGTCCAAATGGAAAGCCTCCCAAAGAAGTGAAATGTGAAAGCCTGAAGTTCAAGGATAAACAATGTCCGGTTGAGGGCGGAGACATAAAAGACGTGTTTCTGTTTAAACAAGAGTCAAAAACCGACTGTAAAAAGGGCGATAACTGGGACTTTAAAAAGGATCATATATTTGTAAAGAAGGGCTGTCGAGCTGTATTCCACGTTTGTTTCAAAGGTATGTAAATTCCAGTGTAAAATGTTTTATGATTTAAATAAAAGAATGAGACGACAACATATTTCACAAGACCTTTGAATCTGAGTACTATATCAGCGTGTGTCCATAACTACAATTATTTTAAAAATACGTGTATGTAATTGAATGGACGTCTATTCAAGCGATTTACCTGTAAGTTTATTGGTTAATACGGATCATTCTATTACCAAAGTTGGCATCAATGTACCTATGGTGACCCATCCTAAAACTTTTTCGTGAAAATTTGATTGTGATAGGGCGGAGCTTATATTGACTGTGTAATTATCCTTCCCTCCCAAACCATTTGGATACTTTCAGCCAAGCTCGAGCTAAAAGTACTATGAGTGGTGAGTCTTCTCATTTTTACTGCAAATTTCTTCACACTCTTTATAAATTATTCATTTAGTCATTAAGGGCCATTATACACTTCAGACTGACTCTGTCATGATTAATGTCAAAGGGTGAGGCAAACGACACATTCGTTTAGGCGGTGTCCAATTTGAGATTATTCAGGTTCACACCGCATGGTTTTTGTATGACATCAACCAAATGAGGTCCCAAGGACTCCATCGTTAGGCTCAAAGGGTCCTTGCTTAAGGTCAATGGGTCCCTTCTATATAGGTGGACTACTTTTGTAATTTCTTTTACCTGTCCCCATATTAGTTGTGTAAATATTGACAAATTCCCTTGGGATTGTACAGATGTGTACCTCCTGGAATCAGCTTTAGAAACGAATAGAAGACTGTTTAAGACAGTCTTCAATTATTTTCTGAATATGATTTCTAGTGGGTCCTATGGACTCCAATTAAAAAAAGTTTGAGGGTCCAGTCTCTGACTTACAAAACCTGCATCCCTAATTACCCTGAGGCCATTTTTCGGTAATCAACTACTGATATTTTTTTAGCTCACCTGAGCACGAAGTGCTTAAGGGAGCTATTGAGATCTATCAATGTCCGGCGTCCGTCTGTCCATCAGTCCGTCTGTCCGTCACGGAGTCAACAACTTCTTTAAACGACATCTCCTCCTAATCTATTGAGTCAAAATCAACCAAACTTGGCAGAAATATTCCTTGGGTGGTCCATTGTAAAAAATTGCTAAAAGAATTTAAATCCATGAAAAACTCTGGTTGTCGTGGCATTTGGGAAATGGGAAATTTCACAAAAGCTCAACAATTTCTTTAACAACACCTTCTCCTAAAATACTGAGCAGAAATCAATCAAACTTGGCAGAAATGTTCATTGGGTGGTCCCTTATCGAAATTGCTAAAGAAATTGAAATCCATGAAAAACTCTGGTTATCGTGGCAACGGGAAACGGGATATGTATTTAAATCTGAACAATTTCTTTAAACGACATCTCCTCCTATTCTTTTGGGTTAAAATCAACCAAACTTGGCAGAAATGTTATTTGTGTGGTCCTTTATTAAATTTGCTAAAAATACTTGAAATCGATGAAAATCTCTGTTTGCCGTGGCAATGAGAAATTTCACAAAAGCTTCAAAATTCTATAAACAACATCTACTAAACTACAGGGTCAAAATCAAACAAACTTGCCTGAAATATTCCTTGGTTGGTCCTTTATACAAAATACTAACAAAATGAAATCCATAGAAAACTCTAGTTGCTGTGGCATCGGCAAACGGAAAATTTCACAAAAGCTCATCAATTTCTTTAACGACATCTCCTACTAAACTATAGGGTCAAAATGAATCAAACTAGGCAGTAATGTTCCTTGGGTGGTCCCTCAAAAAATTGCTAAAAGAATTGAAATCCATGAAAAACTCTGGTTGCCGTTGCAATGGGTAAAAGGGAAATTTCTTTAAATTTCAAAAAAAAATCTGTAAATGACATCTCCTAAACTTCTGGTTTCTCACTTTCTACTACTAAATTGTTGATTGCATTTGATCTTCTTCTCCGGGACATTTGACATTATTAAAACATTACTCAGGTGAGCGATTTATGGCCCTCAGGCTCCTCTTGTGAATTCGAAACAGAATCGTCATTAATTGTGACTTTTGTTCAAAACCGTCCAATTAGTTCTGAACAAAATAACAGTTATCAGGATCTTCTTTTGAAAAGATACTTAAGTTTTTGTCCCATAACCACCGTCTCTCATTACCACCGGAAATAGATTACCAGCGAATCGAAAGTACTTCACATGTGAACTAGAGTGCACACAAAAAATAACAATTTTAATGGTAAAAAACAAATGGATTTACAAAAAATCATCAGGTATATTTGATGGATATTATAAGCTTCCAGCGTAAGTAGGATTTATTGTATATAAGTAAATGTGAAGGGTTTAGCGACTAGAAATCCTCAGAGCTGGTACCGAAAAACAAATTACTGTGACATTTATTTTCATTTTTCCCTAATAAGGTGTACACATATTTCAGATTTTCTTTAACAATTATGAAGTAAAATTATGATTGGCAGGTAAATTTATTACTGTTTTACCTCAAACCGAGGGATTAAGCAATTTTTTTGTCAAAACGAAAATTCTAATTTCGACGGCGAATAGATCCTTATGTGGACGGCTTTTGCTAAATCCCAAAAATTAAGTGTACTGCGAATAGTTTTTAGATTTTTAAAAATATATGCACAAACACATATGTTCAAGTCGCATTGCGTTCGTGCCAGGTACACAATTGAAAATTTTACAGGGGTAAGAATGCGCATTAGCTATGGGTGTTTTAAGGTTTAAACCAAAGTCAACAAAATTTCACTCTTGTCTGGACGGTTTAGGATTATAAAGGCCCATTGACAAAAAAGCCCAGTTTACAAAAAGGCCAAATGATAAAAAGTTCCGGGTCAAAAAGGCCCAGTCCAAATAGGTCCACTATGAGAAATTACAAAAGACCCACTTCTAAAATAGAATAAAAGGGTGTCGATATGTGTTAGCAAAGAGGAACGATTTTGTTTTGCTCAAATAACAGGTGTTTGAACTACATGTATTATGAAATGTTGCTATTTATATTCACCGTGCTTGAGGCGACGTGTCCTCTGCTTCTTAGCATCATACAATTTAATCAACCATATACTATTGTGTTGCAAACGTCAAACTTCATTTATATGCTTTAATATTTGCACTTATGATTCTTAAAATGACTGACATAGGGGTGAACATGAAAAATTCACTTCCTGGTTGACAATTGTAGAAATATCTTGTACCATTATTGTGCAAGGTGAAAACAAAAAACAAATAAAATGTTTTTTTTCATCTGATTTTATAAGATGCCTAAAAATATAAGTAATAGTTATAGTTCATTTCTGACAATTTACGCGATATAACCTAAGCGGAGCGTTAGCGGAGCGCAAGGTTATACGCGTTAATTGTCAGAAATAAACCATAACTGTTTTACCGATCGACTTATTTTTTCGTCGAATAATGCCAGGTCAAATGAGTTGCGTGTCAATCAATGATGTCATTCATTTTTGTTGCGTCATACATTCTTCAATCAAATCGTGGTAAACAAAAAGTGGGAGGAGCGAATTTAATCACCATCGGGTTTCTGTAAATATTTTATCATTTGGCGAGACAAAATCAGTTGAGAACGTTCGATGAACAAAACCGCGTGGTTGCAACTATTGGATTTTGTAAGATTTTCGCGGACATCATGTCTCCTTTACAGGGATATTGTATTTGTAGAATAAGTTATCTATCTCGGCATATTCATCTACGCAGTTGGTAGCGCGGCGGACTTTCATTCAAAAGGTCCTGGATCCGATTCCCCGACGGCGACACTCATCCTTTACGACTAGTTATCTCCCTTCGAGGGGTCGATAATCGTAGATATGGGATAGCAGCTTGGGGCTAGAAAAAAGAGTATTGGTAGTAATGGTGTTGGAAATACCAGGAATCCATTGCTAGGCGCAACAGCCGCTGCGATATAACTGAAAGATTGTTAAAAGCGGCCTCGAACCCCATACAAACAAAACCACCGCATATTCATGGTCAATAATATAATGTTTGCAACAAGCAACATAAATTACGCATTGAAAAGCTGGAGTTACCAAGATTTGGTTCACCACCGATACTACGTCAAAGGTAAACGGATCACACAAGCTTTCGGAATTGTTCACTTTTGAAAGGTCTAGCATCCTTCGAATCGCTTTGATTTTGCAAATATTTGTAATGCTTACCTTTAATATAGTTGTATAAAGGCGTTTCCATTTTCTTAAATTCCTTCTGTTCCCCCTTCTATGACAACACGTACGTGACTCGGCGTAAATAGTCCTTAAATTTCGATCCCCAACAGAACATTTGATTGCATTTTTTCTTAAAAAACGGGAACTTTGCAGAATTACTAAATTAAAATGAAAAAGATCAAAAGTATTCATTTTAAAAAGGAATTGAGATTTTAGATGCTTTAACCCCGTTATCTTTTCTTTTTTTTTATCTCAATTTAAAAACGTGTGATAGGGAGAACAGAAAGACTTGTTTCAAGCAAACTGGTTGATCTCATTCTACTGCTATATGCAAATAGAATAATATCTTATAATCAGAATCAGTTGTATATCAGCCTAATTCTTCTATTGATTAACCTGCAGATTAATTATTCAAGAATTTCTCCTCCTTTTAATGACCAAATTTGTATAAGCATTACTTCAAAAGAACATTAAAACAAAAACGGTTTTCCTGATAAATATTCGATTCAAGTTAAGGGTCTTTCGAGACATTTTATCAGACAAGATTTTGATGTCATAGTCTGGTGTTGAATGTAGTCCCCGCCCATAATGACCTTGTTCGAGCAGATCGTCAGGTTACGGGATATATTTTTTAAATTTCATACGAAACAGCGGCCTTTCATTGGCGGAAAAAAGGGCGATCGGTAATGTCAATTAGCAACTTGTATATCCAATAGCAATTTAAAGGTCAGTTTAAATCGGATCTTCTTGTCAGGTTTAAGAGAGTGGGCCTTTTTGGGTCGGGCCTTTATATACTGAGCGACTTTAAAAACACAATTCTTAAAATCGTCACTTAAATGCAAATATTAGTGAATAGTCTCGCACTGATATATACTTAATTTGTTACTTGAACAAGTTACCTTTAGTCCAGCATCAATGTTGTTTTGAAACATTCTCTTGTGTTCCCAATACGTGGACACTTTTAAGCATACCCACGAAAGTTGAAATTTCCCCATAGCCCTACTGCTTGAACGATATTTTCTTATCAAAAGAAGCCAAAGCCAAACAAATTTCAGAGTTTGGTTGAATGAATCAAGAGGTCAAACAAATCATTAATATTGCGTTTAGGCACGTTTGGTGCAAAGACGACACCAAAACGTCGTCTTTTTGACCAGAAATGACGTCACTTACATGCTTTTCCAGTCCGTTCGTAGAACCACAAACATTGTTCATGTGAATGCGGTTTTGGCAAACATAGTCTGTTCACGCTTTTAACCCCTTACCAGACAACTCGTTTAGTATTGAGATGCCATTTTTAGAGTGTTTACGGCATGACACTAACGTCATTTCAACACGCTAAGTCTTATGAAACTCCTTTTTGGTAAGGTCCTACCATGCAGATGTTTAAATATTGAACGAATTAATCAATATTTTTTAGTCTAATCGAGGTTAACGACGTTCCTATTCTAAGGAACACCTTCCCTTTTGACTTACTCATTTAAGAGTACATTCTTTGCAAAGCGAGTGAGTTTATTTCGCTTCTTTTAACGGTTTTTGAAATGTCTATCGTTGATTACCCTCCACACTTCTGATTTGTTAAATTAATCAACCATGAAAAGTACAATGACAAAGAAAGAGTGAACAGAAGGTTGCTATGCCAAAACTAACCAAAGCGTCAAATCAAATCAAGATTAAGTCGATTCAACAAGATCTTGTTTGTATGATTTCAGCTAAATTTCGTTAAACCAAATCTACTTTTCTGTACTTAAATTTCAAATTTACTTTGTTGCGTTTTTAATGTCGCTCAGTATATCAACTCTGATAGTGGGCTTTTTTGTCCCGCGCCTTTCTGACAATTGGCCTTTTTGACCCGATACCGTCTGGACGGAGCACCACTTCTTGGGCATAAACCAGTACCGAGCCACGAAAAAAATGTCTAAAGACATCTTTTTCGATACACAGGATAAAATAGTGCCACACGCCGTTATGTTAAATCTTTTTACAACGTGCCTAGCATGCATTGGTTATCCTGTAGTAAATATTAACGCAATGATAAAGCTCAGAACCCATCACACGCAAAGCCGTTTTTCCCTACTTTCGATTCGCTGGTAATCTATTTCCGGTGGTGAAAACGTTACGTAAAGTCATCGTCATCAATACATAGAGGACAAGTAAAAAATTGCAGTAATGTACAGCAAAGTGAATGTGTCGCCTTTAAAAAATGTTAGCCAAGTAATGGAAATTGGCTAATAGAAAAATGGTGAACACATTTAGAATGTTGCCTCCAGAGTACACACAAGTTTTTTTTATCCCACTTGACCCAATTTCGAACATGACAAAGATTTGATGGACAAACATTCTGACAAAGTTTCAAGACAATTGGGCGAAAATGTGGCCTGTAGAGTAAACACAAGGTAATATAATAATTGGTTTAACCTATAGACGGGAAAAGTAATTTGACTTATTATATAAGTTTTAACTTATTTTCAGCAGACCAAAATAGGCTACCTATCAAAATCGATGGCTATTTGCTTTTTTTCTCATTTTCTCATTTATTTCTAGATTGATTTCCTCAGTTACAGCAATTTCAATAATTGCTCAGAAGAAATTAGCCTAATATGAATGAAAGATACTCACTGAAATTGAAACAGATTTTTTTTGTAAAAAGATGCAAGGGGGTTCTTTAAATATGAGCGCACGTAAATGCAGCAGGTCGGAACACTCAATATACATGGGTCCTTAGCCAGGTCAAAAACCTAAAGGATGTGATTCAGACTATATGTTAGCCGGCATAGCTTTAGCTAAAATAGCTGCATTTACATTTTAATCTGAGAATATTGCTATAGATTTCTTCTCTTTCAAGTCTTACTTGCGAGTATTGCTATAGAATTCATCTCTATCAAGTCTTATCCCGCTTTTTACCCCGATGATAAAATTCAACAACAATGACGTTGTTTTAGCGGGAATAAGTAGCGTCATACTTCCCCAAAGTGCAGAATGACCTCATTTGCAGAGGGTAAAAAGAAAATGTCATTCAGACGAGATTCTAAGCAAAATTGTGCTTCTTCTTCAATATTAGGCTGACTCTTATCCTAATTTTACGTGTTTTTTTTTTCAATTTAAATTTTGATAAAGATCGACGGAAATAAAATCAAAGAAAAAAAGTGAATAAATTAAAATAAATGATAAACAAAATAGCGAAATATCGCGAGATTATCATTCTCCATGTAGGCTGCCAATGAGAAAACAAAAAAGAACTTTGACGGTATATGTTCTCTCTGTTTTTGATCGTTTAAATATTTTAAACGCGTTAGTTAGAAGAAGAAAAAAGCACCAAAGCGTCCGAACTTTGCGTTACTTTTCCCGTATAACTAAAATTTAACTCCCTGAAGCCAACATTGACCTCACTTGACCCAATTTTGAAGTTGACCGAGCCTATATTGAGACTAACATTGTGACAAAGTTTCAAGACCTTTGGGACAAAAGTTTGCGCTCACTTGACCCCACTTGACCCAATTTAGAATATGACCGAGATTTGGTGAAGACAAACATATTCTGACCAAGCTTCAAGATACTTGGGCCAAAAATCGGGGGCTAAAGTGCACACAAGATGTTGACGGACGACGGATGACGGACGACCCTCAATCACAATAGCTCACCACGAGCACTTCGTGCTTATATGAGCTAAAAAGTGGAACTTGTCATCTAAATAATTTGGTATTTCAATACAGATTCACCCTATTCCACCTATATCGAAACGTGCATGGTAAAAATTAGTTTTTTTTCTGTCTCAGTATGGAGGGTAGCGTAGATGGGTGAAGTTTTATCAGTCTACCATTTAGATCACGTAATGATTTCTATGGTCACATGGCCGGTAATGTGACCTTCCGAAGATACCCCAGAAAACACGAATAAAAACGAGTTTTCTCATTTCGTAATCATATCATAGGGTACCAGTCAACTCGGCCTATCGAATAACTCGGCCCAATCAACTCGGCCTCAACATATAGTTTATAGAAATATATAGATTATTTTCCCAAAGTATGTACAATTTTTGGACGAACGATGTTTCCTCATAAATGAATGAAGATCAAATACTCTTGTATTTGTGATAAAAGTACTGAATAAATAATCGAAAATGGGGTCGAGTTATACGTTGGGCCGAGTTGCCGAAGGGCCGAGATGAAAATGGGCGGAGTCGACCAGTCATTAAAATAATATATTGCTTTAATCGGTTATGGTTTAGACGTAAGTTTTATGGGCAAACCAGAAGAGGGGACTATCAAGTGATCTGGACAAAATCAAACATTTAATACTTTGTATTCATGAAAATCGTTGTTTTGCGAGATGAGCTGACATTTATTATAGGTTTTTTAGGACTGCCTTGAAATTTTATCTTGTAAACAATCGTTTTGTAGAATACAGTTGCAATTCTAAGGTAAAATTAATTGTCCCTCATGACGAAATATCTAAATTTAGAATGAGTATACTACAATGAGTGTCGCCCATGGGGCGACACAATAATCAACTGGTTGTGTCTGATATGAAAAATATTTCACGAGAATGCGTTATTAGACGTTTAAAAAACGAGTCCGAAGGGCGAGTTTATTTACAGCCTAATAACGCATTCTCGTGAAATATTTTTCATATCAGACACAACCAGTTGATTTTTCTATTTATTACATTCTCTACAAATCCTTATTATTCCTAAAATTATTTATTTCGTCATTTTCTATCGTTCTCGGCCCTTGTAAATTCTGCGTATTGATACAAACAAAAATCTTTTCAATAATTTCTAGTCGCAATCTTGGATTACGCTTGAAAATTTCGAAGATACATAAAGATGCTTTGAAGCGAAAAGACACACTCTTTGGACCTAAACAAGTTTAAGACGAGGAACGAAAACAATATGGGTGAATCTTACTTTGTATATAGATTTATAAACGACAACTTCGTCAGCGATGTAAACATTGAAACACCGGGATTCTTTTGAAATCTACTGGGTTGGGATGGACATATTAGAAGAATTGTGCAGTCTGTGATCACTCAATCCCCTGAGATGAGCAATTATAGTCGACTTAAGCTCGGGCTGGATGAGTGTTTGTCGCTAAAACTGCAATGTCACCGGAATTCGAGTCTGCGGAAACGCCTCGATATCACAGAAGACAGAAACAGTCGGATTAGGAGCTATAATTTTGAACCTTTTCAGGATGTCTCCTCGTTCATATTACTGTTCTTGTTTGTTTTCTGTAGTTTCCTTTTTCCTAGTTCATGTTGGTATACATTTTTTTTTTTGATAATATGTGATTTAGAATCCTCAGTGGCGGATTCAGAATGAAAGGGGGGGGGTCAACCAACAACCCTTCTGTCGCCCAATATTTTCTTTTTCACTTAGACATTTAATCAAAATAACATAAATATTTTAGAAAAAATATCTGAAATTGATAGTTTTAACCCGCCATGCAGTTATCCTGAACCTGTGACTGGGCTTCAATGTATTGACTCGGCAGTCTGAAAGGGGCAAAGCTGCTTGAAAAAAAGTAGTCCCTCCAGTGAAACTGAAGATTTATCGTCATATCAAAATTAATTACACTCTGAAATACCAAGATTTCACTGTCAGGAATGTAATAATTCTATTTTATTCAATATTATTTTTATTTTAGATTTTCTGATTATTCTTATTATAATTATTATGATTATATTCATTGTTATCATTATTTTCTTATTTCATCATCATCTTCATCATTATTATCATTGTTATTGACTTATTAATTTGCATAGCGGTATGTGACAACGGCAAGCCACCTAAAGAAGTAAAATGTGAAAGTTTGAAATACAAATATGCGAAATGTACGTTGAAAGACGGAAACATCAAGGACGTACTTCTACACCAACAAGAGTCGAAAACTGACTGTAAAAAGGGAGCTAACTGGAACTTTAAAAAGGATCACATCTGGGTGGATAAAGGATGTCGAGCCATTTTCCACGTTTGCTTAAAAGGTAATATACAAAGAGAAAATGAAATATTTTATTTAAACGAGTTTTCTTTTTTTTAGAAAAAGAAAAAAGAAAATTTGTAGGACTTAACAAATTTTTAGATCAGGTTAGCATTTTTATAGTCATATTAAATACGTTTTCAGAATAAAAAAGAAACGTTGAATATTGTTTTCATATTACACGGGTGTTATTGGTCTACTGTCATTACTATGGAGATAAGCCTAGAGCGTACAGCAACGCTTTTTCGTCATTTGGACTATGACGTCAGTAAAGATGTGAGGACGTCATTTTGCACAGGGCGTTATATATGTGACGCGAAAAATCTATGTCCACTAATTCAAATAATTTTGTCGATTTATCACACATAATCCGCTTTATTTTAAATAGTGTATCAAATTTGTGGTCTTAAAACTCGTCAGCTTAAACAGACAAAAACCCGACAAAGCCTCGTTTTATCTATTATGAGCTGACTCTTTAAATAAATTCGTTTTTTCCGGAACATTTATTCAATATCATCTATAAGAAAGTACCAAGATGCGATTCGAAAGAGAATAAACTAAACCTTTTCTGAAGCGTTATGCCGTTGTCTAGAATACATGTTTCTTTTGCATGACGAATAAAGTGTATTTGGTTTTCATGATGATATTTTTTTCTTTTTTTTCTTCCTTTTTCCCCATAAAATATAGGAGTTGCAGGGCAGCTAGTTTTGATTTTAAAATCTTTAAACATCGTCACTTGCAAAACCAATATAACAATTACAACCATCTTGTCATAAGTGCTACTTCGGTGACCCTTATTTCAAGACATTTTCATTCAGGTTTTTCCCCAAACACCTAATATTTTTCAGGTGAGCGAAATATGGCATTTGTGTAACTCTTGTTTAATTTATTTTCAAGTTTTATGTTGATCTTGCATTGTTGATCTGGCTTCGATTTCAGGAGTTTCAAACATACAGAAAGGTTTGAATCTGCCTTTTAAATTAAAGGGTAAATATGCTTATTGTATGCTCATCACCATTTTTCTTGATTTAGTATAGGTCCGATGGAATGCATAAAATATTGCAATATCAGAAAAAAAACTAAGAATAATTTCAACACTATATATAAAATACTCTAAATTTCAATATTTCGACAAAAATTGTCTTTATCGAGAAAAATGATATTTTCAATAACATTATTTTTCTTGGTAAGACAATTTTCGTCGAAATTAGATTAAGAAGCATTAGATAATGCGCATCTGTTCATGGCCTATGCTTTTTGAAATGGATCAATATATACATATGAGAATTCAGATGAAATGAGCCGGTTTTCCTGAAGTGTATGTCTGTTTGAATTGTATTTATTGGGGAAATTTACCAAATTGCACCACCTCCTTCTCTAGCATCTGCTAGTACATGATTGATATGGGTGAGAGATTTCACTTTGCTATAGTGGCCGTTAAAAAAGATTGAAATGCAGCAGTATTTCCAACCATTCAGTGATAACCAATTTACTGTGCTAAAAGCGCTTAATATAGGTCAATAAAACCACGCTTTAGCCTCTGTACGTTTGTGTCGCGTATTACAAAGATACCTCCACATAATTACATTTTGTTAATTGTGCTAGTAATGCGGTGTGGTAGTGTTATGTAATGCAGTATTTTGATTTTTTTTCAGGGGTACCTAAGGGTAAGTTTTATTGTACTTACAGCTAAAAACATCGTGAAATTGACAAGGTGAATGATTTTGGAATAGTTTAGGAATGAAATTGAATAAGTGTGTGGAGCGAGTTTTGAGTGAATTTAATTGGAGGTAATCCTATATCGCAAATTTTGTTCAGGATGAACAAAATTAGCAATATTGATTACCTCCCTTTAATAAAATATACTTACTTTTCTGTTTTTACGTCTTCGTGTACTAATCGGACACTTGAAAGTCCACACCAGCTAAAAAATCGTAGAATGATTAGATCAATAAGAAGTTATTGTTGAAAGTCTTGAACGATTTTTAAATGTTTTCAAATGATTTAGGAGCGTTTTCGATCGATTTGAATGAGTGTTTTGAATGAATGAATGGAGCGCTGAATGAATGATTAAGGATTTTGATCCGAATGTGTGTCAATTTCACGATGTTTTTAACTGTATACGGTTCTAATTAAGCGTGATACACTCGTTCATCTTTATTACCGGAAACAACTATATGTAGCTTGTGGTTTAGCAAAATACCAAAATTCTACGACAGGCTTCCTGATGGATTCGAAAATTTGATCCTCGCAAATTTGCCAGGAAAGAGAACCGATTAAACATTCAAACGAAAACGAGAAACAACGGTTTATCATTGATGTATTTAGCACAAGCGATACTTTTAAAAATCGTTCAAAATTCTCGTAATTATGATCATGTAGAGGATATTTTTGTTTCATAGTAAGGCAGATCATTCTTTCATTACGAAAACCAGGAAGGATCAGTATGAAAATAATATTTAATGTAATCATGTAGGCACGCGAAATTGGAGCACGTTGTGACGAGAACAAATGTCAAAAGTACTGGAAAATTAAACAAAATGTACTTGCGATAAAAAAGTCCAAGAGCGCGAAACAAACACGTACGTGCGAACAAAAGAAAAAAAAAGTCGCGCGAACGCAATTTTTTTCATTTTAACGTCATTTTTTAATAAGTAATTGCGGAAAAAAGTCGCACGTAAACACTCGCAAAAAAGACATCGAAGAAGTGATCGAATAGGGCTTTACGCCGCTTTTAACATTATTTCAGTAATATTGATAACAAACAATTTTTATTCAAATGATTTAATCCATTTTATCCAAACGATGACATCCCGCTTTTATGACCCGGGTTACTTACACAAACGGCTTGAGAATTTAGGTGCCGATAGAGTAGAATCTGGGTTATGAAGGAAATGATTCATGAATCACCAAAAGCCAATGGATACATGGTTTTACAACACGTTATTAATACGGATTTCGGTTTACGTTTGTGTGATTTTTTTTTTTCTTTTTCGTTATAACGGGTTTTAATAAGAAATACGAAATGAGAAGAATACTCACTTTTGTGACATTTTTTTATTCTTTTTTCGATACAACGTGTTTCGAAATGCCATGATTACGAGAATATTCGCGTTCGTCCGACTTTTTTCTGGCACATGCGTGTTTATTTCGCGTACGTTCGAATTTTTTTTCAACGTTAAAACGTGTTTAATTTGGCATAACTATGTGTTTACAAAAAATAATATATTCATATTGACCCATGCAAGCTTTCGTAATTCATTGAGTTAACAACAAAAGCTACATTTTACAAGGAGCGACACCATGAGTGAGTTTTCGCTAAATGCAAGATTTACACGCAAAATAAAAGGTAAACTCGCCAAATTACGTCACGGCTAAGCCCCTGCCAGTTCATTAATAACGCAGAATAATTAATGAATTTTGAATTACTTTCAAAGGGAAGTAAACATATACGATTATTTCGTCCAATTGGACGAAAATGGTTATCAATGTTTATTATCTCTTTATTATAGTCTACGGACTTTTCTGATTTTGTGTTTTCACTTACATATCGGACGCTTAAGAAATAATACCAGCCAACAATGCTTGCAAATATTTGATCGATTTGATTGAAATGTTGATCATTTTGAACGATATTGAAAAATATTAATATTCGGGTCGTTTTTCAGCGATTCGTGTGAGCGTTTGAAATGGGTGACGATTGGAGCACTGCGAGGGTGACTTTTTTAAATGATTTTGATCGGAATAGGTGTCAATATTTCTCGGTTAGATTAACTCTAAATGTACATTTTGTGACCTCATTTCAGTTTGTCTTGCGAACCCGCAGCAAGACAAGCCGTGTCGAAGACCCGACAAGAAAGATGTATGGTCCTACGATAAAAAGTCAAAGAACTGTAAAAAGGTTTCCGGATGCTACAAGTACTCGGATGATAACGTCTTCCGAAATGCTAGAAGTTGTGAAAAGAAATGTGGACTTTAGTTCTAATTATGTACATTTGAGTATATGAGGCTTCTCAACTAAAATATTAAATCTTTTTCTCAAGTGTATATATTGTTTTGTTGTTGTTGATTCTCCTGAGAATGAACGTTCTTGTCCTTTGTTAGATTTGTAAAAAGTAAGAGTACATATCACATTTAAGCTTGTGTTGCTTGGGCAAGATCTTGGAACTAATGTTCTTGCACAATGTTAACCGATGTTTCCTAATGATCTCATTAGGAAACATCGGTTAACACTGTTAAAGTTATGATTTTTGAAGCGTTGCAGAACTATTAAGCGGTCGAAATGTCGTCAATGTGCACCTCGAATAAAGCTGAGGATACATCGTTTTTGCTCGTCAGCCAATGATATGAGTGCACTTAAACACATCGTGAAATTGATGTTCATTCCGCTCAAAATCATGTGGTACAGTTAAAAACATCGTAAAATTGACATTGATCCCGATCAGAACTATTCTAAATCGCTCACTCAGCGCTTCATCCATTCGTCCAAACACCCACTCAAACCATTCAAAATCGCTCCAAAATTACTCACAAAATATTCAATTAACAGCTAAATTCAAAATAAATATAATCAGATAAAAAGATCGTAATTTCACTGACATAATTGAAATTGTAATTGTAAGCGTTTGCTTGGTTCTTGAAGAAGTGAAAGCTTTTTGTAGACTTTGTATGCATATTTTATTAAAGGGAGGACAAAATTAGCGATGTTTGATTCCCGTCCTTTAATTTCACTCAAATCTCGCTCCACACACTCAATCAATGTTATTCAAAACTCATTCCAAAACCATTTATCAATTTCATGATGTTGTTAACTGTAATTTCTCATTCAGCAGTCCAATTATTTGTTCCATAGACTTGCGCACACAATTCAAAAAGCTCCGAAACCGTTCCAAAACCCATTTTAAATGATTAAAACGAAAAAATAAACAAATAATTCCAATTTGTCAAATCAATCTCCGATTTTAATGACTGGTGTCGATTTTGAAGCGACTGACCGTGAAATCTCACAGCGAATGGAGCGCAGATTTTTTTCAAAAGGATGAAGGACGAAGTAAGGGTTATTATTTTACCTCCCTTTAAGTTCCTTGAAAACTCGCTCCTCACTCTCATTCATTTTCATTCCGAAATAATTTCGAAATTATTTACCTTGCTAATTTCACGATGTTGGTCAACGTGTTCGTATGTTCGTCTATTCTTCTTTTCATTAATCAAGCCTGAAAGTTATTAGTCCCCCACCGGTTACCGGTTGGGGGACTAAAGGTTTGCTCGATTCCGTCTGTCCGTCCGTCCGTCCGTCCGTCTGTCCGTCCGTATGTCCTGGCTATATCTTCTAAACCATATGTGCTAGCAACTTCAAACTTGGTACACTTATAGATCTCATTGGGGAGAAGTGTCATGTTTAAGAACCGTTACTCTGCCACGCCCACTTTCTGAGTTATTGCCCTTTGTTGTTTTTAGCCTTACATTATTGTCCGGCACATATCTCCTAAACTATGTGTGCTAGCAACTTCAAACTTTGTACACATATAGATCTCATTGAGGAGAAGTGTCATGTTCAAGAACCGAAACTCTGCCACGCCCACTGTTTGAGTTATTGCCCTTTGTTGTTTTTAGCCTTACATTCTTGTCCGGAACATATCTCCTAAACTATAAGCCCTAGCAACTTCAAACTTTGTACACATATAGATCTTATTTAGGACAAGTGTCTTGTTTAAGAACTGTTATTCTGCCACGTCCACTTTTTGAGTTATTGCCCTTTGTTGTTTTTACCCTTACAATTTTGTCCGGATCATATCTCCTAAACCATAAGTGCTAGCAACTTCAAACTTTGTACACTGATAGATCTTATCGAGGAAAAATGTCATGTACAAGAACTGTTACACTGCCATGTCCATTCTTTGAGTTATTGCCCTTTGTTGTTTTTAGTCTTACATTCTTGTCCGGATCATATCTCCTAAACTATAAGTGCTAGCAACTTTAAACTTTGTACACCTATAGATCTCATTGAGGACAAGTGTCATATACAAGAACTGTTACTCTGCCATACCCACTTTTTGAGTTATTGCCCTTTGTTGTTTTTATCTTTACATTTTTGTCCGGAACATATCTTCTAAACCATAAGTGCTAGAAACTTCAAACTTGCTACACTTATAGATATCATTGAGGACAAGTGTCATGCACAAGAACTGTCACTCTGCCATGTCCACTTTTTGAGTTAAAGCCCTTTGTTGTCTCTATCCTTACATTTTTGTCCCGTACTTATCTCCTAAACTATAAGCCCTAGCAATTTCAAACTTTGTACACTGGTAGATCTCATTGAGAAGAAGATCTAGTAAGTAGGAGATATATTATAAGAAAGGATTTTTTGTTATCCGGTGGGGGACTCCTGTATTGCATCGCAATACGACATGCACTTGTTTTTTTTTGAAAATGCGTCACAATAAAACATTTTTTTCAATTAATGAAGAACTCTTTGATGCTAAAGAAGAAGAAAATTAAGTAGATAAACACAGTGGGGTTTTTTGTAAGACGATACGAGAAAGCCTTAACTTTAATTATAAAACCACCACTTTTAACCAACCGTTCCTTTGTTATTATCTAGTCTCAATTCATGGTTAGATTTTCGCTGTTTCGCTGCCCGTTTTCTCAATATGTGCACACCCATTCGAAAACATACAGATTACTTCATTTGCATGGAACATAAATGTCTTTACAATAGCTCGAAAAGATCTTAGTTACGACCGTTTAGTTGCTCACCAAATGACCCGATTTCTAATTTTCATTATAATTAATAACCTCGTAAATTTAACACTCAGACTGAACATAGAAATAATTCCAAATTTGCATTCTAAACATTCAATTACCAAAAAAAACAAAAACAAAAAAAAAAATACTCCCCGAAGTTGTACAATTTTGAACGATTCGAATTCATTAAATGCGCTGGACAACTTTATTTCAATCTAAAAAATAATTCCTCATCGTTAAGTTGTTTGCGTGGATTTGAAAGCGTCTGATTGGTCCGTAAAGCCAATCAAACAGAAAATTACGAAAATGTATTCTGCGTAATTAATGAACGGGCAGGGCGGGACTTAACCATGACGTAAATTGACGAGTTTACTTTTCAATAGTTTGGGTTCTTTCAAATTTTAGTCGGTATAGGTGTATTTTTTAACTGAGTCCATTATCATAGGTAAATCGGGTATAATTAAAAAGCAAATGATAGGAATTTAACCTGACCCCTTCACTACAAATATGAAAGTACATGTTTGAGTGAACCTTGCGTTTAAAGACAAGCAATAGCGCTGGTTTACAAGGTAAATTGTAAACTTTCTTAATGCGCTATTTAACCTGTTTTACCCATTTCGAACAAATGGCACGAGAATCTAACAGTAAAAAGTTGATTTCACGGCTCACCTAGCAAAATCTACCTATAATCATCGTTAACGCGTGCAAATAACTGTATCCCCAAAACCTAAAGAATTCACGTGCTTTGAGAGAGTGAACACATTTCATCGTTTGGTTACCAAGGCCTCGTAACTTCAGCTTGATTAAGCTGAAGTTACGAGGATTTGGTTACCAATCTACGGTTTAAGGTCTCGAATTATTTATGTCGACTCTCTTTAGAAGTAGGTTATTTTAGATAAAAGCTGATTTCCCTTTACCTTTAGTGCAACGACCCGTTACTTAGGCTCTGCCCTACCAGGGCATTAATCATGGATAATACGATTGTTTGAGTTGTAGGTTGAATAAACTACTTCGCTTGTGTTCAGGTTCGATCCTTTATTACAACTGACGGATAAATCAAATTACAATAGTTACAATAACAAACAAACACGTATCTAATAAACAACGTAACGTCAAGACAACACAGACGTAAAATACGGGAACGTATACAAGACGCGGGAAAGACGAAACGACGTTAACGTAACGCGGGAACAACATACAGACGTTGACGTGTCCACAACAACGATGTTTCTAACTGTATCGTTGTACTAATAAGCTGACAAAGATAAAGTTAAGAACAGCATGAAAGTGCCAAGTTGAATAATTTTGGAATAACAGAAAAGAGTCTGGTGAGCAAATATTGATTAGTTCAAGGGAAGTAATACATATTCGACAATTACGTTCAAATGGTAAAATAAACGACAATTTTTTACTTTTCTCTGAAAAGCTTTTCCTGATTTTGTGACTTCACAGTCAAAACAAACGCTTAAAAACATCAACAGCAAATTAATTCATGCGATTATTTGACCGATTTGATTGAAATGATGATGATTTTTGACTATTTCTTTAACTATTTTGCATATTTTGGAATGAATGATTGGAGCGCTGAGGGATTGCTTGGTGCAACTGACCGAGTTGTGTGTCAGTTTCACCAAGTGATTAGCTGTATGACCATTGTTGATTTTGTTTCCATATTAGGATCACTTTTTACTGAAAATTCGAATATGAGCCTGTGCGTGACATTTCCAACATTTTGAAATGTTCGTGAGGTGCAAACATTGAGTAGTTTAGACAGCAACATACTGTAAAAAGCAAGTTACCCGATTGTCTACAGATACTTTGAGACTTTATCTGTCTACTAAACACATAGTGAAGACTCTGGTCAGACTGTGTGGATACACAGGCTGGTCAGAGACTTTGCTCTGCGCATATTTGAAATTGTTGGAAATATCACGCACAAGCTCATATTTTTTAAGACTGACTTCGTTCAAGCGTTTTTTTCTGTTTGATGGGGGCGTTACGATTAAAAATCAACTGAATTCTATAAAAGAAAAAAGGGAAATAAAATATCATTGCATTTTCCATTCTTCGAGCAAAATCATGAAACCTCAAGGTTGATCAAAAAGGTCGCAATCAATATTTAATTAATTTTGTAATTACCGGAATAGTAAATTTTGATAGGTCAATTAAATTTTATATCTTCCGATGATGTCAATGGCTTTCAGGAAAACGGTAAAGACGACTTTAATTCCTCGTTAATGCTGTTATCAATAAATTGACGATTTTTAATGCTTGCCGGAGTTCGGGCATATGACCGTCATTTCGTCTGTCCATCCGTCATTCCTTCCGTCCTGGGAAGTTTACCCCAGTCCCATTCGGACATCACTCGAAAATTTATGTAAGCGGGAAAGTACCTAGGACGTAAGTGTTATAATTTTAGGCCATTTATTTATGGTAATTCTGCTTCTGGTGGTGCCTCGGTTATTTCATATACTTGAAGAAAATCACATTTTGTTAATTCTTTCCGATCGACTGTAGAGATCTTTTTCTACATGACAATTATTCCGATCGAAACCAATCGAAATTGCTCACTCTACGTTCCATTCAATCATTCATTCATTCATTTAAAACTTTCACTAAAATCATTCAAAACGCTCTAAAATCATTTAAAAACTAAATCAACAACTGAGTTCAAATTAAAAACAGCTAGAAAAAAGTCATGATTTCACTGACATAGCTTAAATTGTAAGCGTCTGATTAGTTCTCGAAAACTTAGGGAGGTATTTATGGAATTTGTTGTTTTTTCAAGGAAGATAATAAATATCGCTAATTTTGTTCATCCTGAACAAACAAGCTACATTGGATAATCTCCCTTTAATTTCACTCAAAACTCGCACTCTTTCGGTTTCATTCAAAAATCATTCACCTTGTCAATTTCAAGATGTTATTTACTGTTATGGCAAAAAAAGAATTATAAGTACTTTTAAGTGCCTTATCCATTTGATTTCTCTTTTCTCTTCTAAATATGCAAAGCCCACATTATAGAAAAATGACAAACAAAAACGTGTTTCGAAAAAAAAGATCTTTGGTAATTAATTTCAGTCGGATGATATCCCGAAACCGCCTCGTTGCACCATCCCTACTGGAATGCCAAAAATGATTTGGGACATTATTTGATTGGTTACCGGTTTATTTGGAGCACTTCATAAGGAACCGATATTCGGCCTGGTACTTTCTTATAACTGGACTTTTAAGTTATTCCTCATTGGACTTAGGTAAATGCAAAAGATTATTTTTTACTCCATTCTTATTTTTCAATTTTTAATATCATTTTCCATGGATGATTTTAGAATCTCTACGTGTTAAAAGAAAATCCAAATTTTATCATTTTTATTATTATCATTATAGTTATTATCTTTATTATTATTATGCCTTATAAACGGCACTTTATTTCTTGATATAATGTATTTGAAATACAATTCTGATGTACGAGGCTGAATAAAAAAATTATAGAGGCTATAAATTTGAATTTAAAAAAAAAATCAAGAAGAAAACTACGCTGTTATTAAACTGCGGCATTTTTCTATTTATCATGTAAATTTGGATGAAATGTAACTGGGTGGTCACCTTTAGCAACCAGTCTTAAACATGTAGTAATTTGGTACCGACGCTTGGTAACGACTTCGATTTGACGCTGTGGTATTGAAAGTTAGAACTTTCATAAATACCCAACTCTACGACTAGCAGAATTTCTGTATCGCTTCATCCATTGGACAAGTACTATTTTCACACCAATCTGATTCAAATTGATGAACTATAGTGTGTAATGTGTGTAAAAGATATTTCACTTATGTTGATCTGTGACAGCTACAGGTCCAACAATGTGGAGACGTTTCCCCTTGTCCGAGCGACATCCTTCAGTAACTGTTTATATTCCATTTCTATTTCTTTTCTTAATCCTTAACTTCATATGGTAGTAGGCTGGCTAAATTAAAAAAACCCAAAACAAATCAGAATCATCTTCATCATCAATTTAAATTAATACTGTCTACTTCCGTTCATTAAGGTGACAATTGACAGCGGCCTCTGGACTATATTAACCGGAAGTTGGATTTCGTTCGTTTTACGGCTCTTTTTGCGCGATGTTTAAAAAGACCGGTTTCATAAGATTCTGCTTATGGAAATAACGTAGAATAATGATGGCAAAATCATATGACTTTGCTTCTTTTCATCATTTGATATCAATTAAATGATTAGATCATTGGATTTAACTATGAAAATACATTAAAAGTGTCATTCTTTTAGGAGAGGTCACTATAAATAAATAAAACTTTCTAATTTGCATGGTAAGGTATGCTAAGTCTTTTTTTACTAAATAAAGGGAATATATGTTATTAAACGTATCGAAAAATAAGAAAAAATGAATGGGTAATTTCTTCAAAAATTAGTTTTTGTGGCCTTTTTTGTCCTTTGAAATTAACACAGAATAGTGCATTTTCAGCTCACCTGAGCATGAAGTGCTCAATGTGAGCTATTGTCGTTAATGGATGTTCGTCGTGAGACGCACGTCGTCAACATTTACCTTATATGCACTCTAGAGGCCACATTCAACCTGAGATTCGGTTAGAATGTTTGTCTGAATAAAATCGCAAACCTGTTTGAAATTAGGTCATTTTTGGTAAAGAAAGTCATGGGGTCAAATTTAAAAAAAAATCTTGTATGCCCTCCAGAGACCACGTATGTTGCCTGGCCTATCTGAAATTTTGTCGGAATGATTGAATAGATGCAAATTTTGGATGAGTTTGAATTTGGATGAACTGGTATAAAAAACTTGGTCATAGGAGACTTATCATAGAAAAACATGTATGCACTCTAACGGCCAAATATTTTGCCAAATCAACCTAAAAATTGGCAAAAAGGATGATCTTGTTGTATAGGATAGAAAGCATTATTTAGCTTAGTGACATTCATTCGTCATCCTTTTTCTAAACTTACATAAAACAATTTTAGACAGTTCATTCAGTTGAGCGATTCAGGGCTACTTTGGTCCCCTTGTAAACTTTTGAAGGCACATTATACAAATCAATTTATCGAAGAGAAATTTACTTGGCAACAGCCATTGTGTACATGTATAAGGCCTATCAACATGTATGTGTTTTATAGCTATCAGCTGGAACTGAGTTTATACTGGACCTAAAACAATTTAAAACGTTTAACTGAAATGGCCAGTACCACTCAAGGGCAGATAACTCTAACATGAAAACCAGCATAGAAAGGCACCTTCAAATTTCGATATATTGACAGTACAATGTTAATCTATAACATATTTGTGAACAAGAAAAATTGGGCGGGAAAAAATGACGCCGTGTGTCCATTGCTACCTTAAAGTATCAGAGCTATTGCTTGCAACCGTCCTGGATGTAGCTTGAAATGAAAAATAGCGTTCATTGGTCGCAAATTTTTCAGTATTCTAGCCTTTAAGTGTTAAATGAACCCAAAATGGGCATATGGGAGCCTTGCGGATAAGAGCGGGTGACAGCTCAGAGAAGGTTATCGGATGTATTAGTGACGTATACGAACAGCAGAAAGAGCAGATGCATAAAGCATTGGACGTATACATAACGTATGCTGAGCGGAAACGAAACGTAATGGCGCGGATTACTAAAGTTTACATGTTGCAAACGCTTACATACGTAAATATCCGTGTAACTTACCTTTTATTTACTTATCGAACACCTACAAGTTCAGCCTTCTGTACATTATCATCCATAGCGGACAAGAGTTCCGAGGAAACCTAACGGATGGATTGAGGATACAGCGGAAGTATAACGGATGGTAGCGGATACGTAGCGTCTGTTCCTCGTATTGTTTCGCATTTTTATCGTACATGAAAATTTATCCGCTCTACAAGTTGTGTGCAGCCCAAAACTTTCTGCGCGTATGAAATCACAATACACGGTCACTCGAAGGACAGTCAGAGTATTCAACGGATAAAGAAATGAGATCGGCATCAACCGTGTTTTCTCATCCTTGGAGCCAAGGCGTAAAGCATTACGTTACTTTCCATTTGTATCCCCTGAGACAATACGCTAGCGAAACGTCGGTTCTATTAATACTTATAAAAGTTTTATAACCCTTGATAACCCAATCAAAATTACCATGCCGTAATGCTACTCCCCAAAAAGAAATGGAAGGGATGGAATCTAATGCTTATGATGCTAAAATTTATCTGGAAATTCAAGGGCTTATAACCTTTATCATATAACAAGGTAACCTTTATCACATAGCAAGGCTGTGGGATATTTGCCAGTTTAATCTGGATATGTGACAAAGTTAAACAAGAAACATACAGCGAAATCTGATATACGATACCGGATATACTAAATTATCGGATGTTTTAAAAATATAATAACAGTAAGAACTAGGGAAAAATGTCTTTCATAGTGAAAATAGACTAGCGAAAATATTTGTTCGATGACAGTACCTTTTGACGTAGTTGTCATGCCTGTGAGATCATTTTTCTCACAAAAAAAACCAAAACAAAACAAAAATCCTTGAGATGGCCGATCAGAAAGCTTCATGAATTATTCATGAATACAAGGAAATGTTAGCGAGTTGCCCCAGGGTCAATAAATGTAGTTTACGGAATGAAGCGACAGTAGGTTACCGAGGTTGTGTTTTCTCAGATGGTGCATTTTTCATTCTTTATTGCTAGCGGATGATAATGATGCGTCATTTGTTGTCATTGATTACGACATTTTAGTTCTGCTACATTGTACGACTATGGCGTAAAAACGACTCTTTTGGTGACCATGTCACCCGAAGCTCCGCGACATTGTGCCGAATTCAACAGTTTTTCAATTGGGATTTACTATTATCCATGATTAATGCCCTAGCAGGGCGGAGCCTAAGTAACGAGTCGTTGGACTTAAGGTTAAGGGAAATCAGCTTTTATCTAAAATAACCTACTTCCTAAGAGAGTCGACATAAATAACTCGAAACCTTAAATCGTGGATTGGTAACCAAATCCTCGTAACTTCAGCTTAATCAAGCTGAAGTTAAGAGGCATTGGTAACAAAACGATGAAACGCGTTCTCTCTCTCTCAAAGCACTTGATTCCTTTAGGTGTTAGGATACAGTTATTTGCACGCGTTAACGATGATTACCGACTAAAATTTGAAAGAACCCAAACTACTGAAAAGCAAACTCGCCAAATTACGTCACAGTTAAGCCCCGCCCTGCCAGTTCATTAATTACGCAGAATACCTCACAAATGATTATGATAGGTTCCCTCTGACGATCTGAACAACTCAAGTAAGTCTTATCAGTGTCAGCAGCTTCTAGCACCATAAATTTAATAAACAACATAAGGCAAACTCCTATATTGAATTTTCCTAGGATGCATTCAATCATTATCGTTACAGGTTTTTTTTTTTTTTTTATATTTTAGTTTATGTGGTATCTTACGTAACAACGTGAAAATTGTCTGCACAGAAAACGCCAAAAGGGAACTCAAATGGAATGACTATTAACACCATGGTTAAACATCTGCAGGAAGAAAGTGACAAATTAAGGAGACATCTTTCTGACCTTTCTTAAGCAAGCACGAGAACTTGTTAGATAACTAGTTTTAATTCGATAGTTTTTGAGAAAACAGATTCATTCGAAGAAGAATTCTAGGAAATCAGACAATCTGGCTATAAATGTTTATACAAGTAAAGATAGTGCTCTACGCATCAAATTGTAATAATCTATTAAAGTAAAAAATGGGGTAATCATCGAAATTCTTTTCTTCCGTGCCAACTTTTGTATGTAATTTACAATTACATGGCATTTACAGAGTGCAAATATTATACAAATTTTCTATTCTGCTGTAATATCCATGTACAATTTGTGTCCGCTATTGGTCCCGGGTTAGAAGATTATATTTATCTATGAGCTTTTAAGGTTTTCATCAATTAAACCATTACAACTAAAAGGTGAAAAAATAATAATTCTTATTATTTACAGATTAAGTCACCAAATCAGTGGTACATGTCTTGTCATAATCTTTCTGCTACAAGTGGTCCTTTTATAATGCACCGCATCAATAGCTCTGGATCATGTTTTTAGGGGTATTCGTCTATTTGTTTGTCTGTGAAACCTATCTCGCGACTTAACCTGTACAGCCAAGAACATCGTGAAATTGACAAGTTGAATGATTAAGAACGATTTTAATCTATACTGTCGATGAGTGTATGGAGCATGTTCTGAGTGAAATTCTCTTGTAGAGGTGAACAAAATTTATAATATCTATTACATCTCTATAATCAAATATAAAAACAAGTTATATAAATAGCTTTCTTTTTCTTTAAAAACCAATCAGATGCTTACAATTTCAATTCAGTAAAAGGCAATTTCGAAGCTATATTTATTCGGAACGTAGGTATTGATCCTATCTTTCAGATGATTTTGGAGCGTATGTGAATGGTTTGAGTGAGTGTTTTGAGGGAATGAATGGAGCGCTGAGTGAGCGATTTAGAAAAGTTTTAATTCAGATAAATGTTAATTTCACGATGTTACTAACTGTTGCTGTCTACAGATGAGGCGATAGAAAAAGATAATTATATTGCAGCTGAAAGAAAGTGTTTTATCCGACTAATCCATTCACGTTTTCCCTAATGATATACACCCTCATTGGCCTTGCAGACGACAATGTACGGGATAAAACATGGACTAAAATGATAAATGGTCGTATCATTGTGGGGGTATCTCTAATTACTCATTTCTCTTTGTTCTTGAGACAGTGTAGATTAACGGATGTGCAAATAGACGTCATCATAGTTGCCTTTTCTCACTAACATTGTAATCACGTTAAGTCTTAAAAGTCGCTTACCAGCGCCAACGAAATGGTCCCCTATGGGAAGTACGTAAACTTATCTTACTCGTGTTTCAAATCGAAGTAATTAATTGAAGAATATGGAAAGTATAGTTTTTTAATTTCGTTTTACTCATAAAAGAATGTAAAAAACTACGATCTGCTCACCGGTTTGCATTTATGTATTGATTCATTTATATTTATATCTAACTAATAGAGAGGCACAGAAAAGAAGTTAAAGTAAAAAAGAAAATTGGTTCCGTTAAAAAAATCCTGCTTCTTGTTCGATCAAAATACTTGTTAGCATGATAATGATTTAGGCCTACTTTAGGATCATTTTTATGAACTAAAATTGAATCGCATGATTGCTTACTGAGAAAATGTTTTCATCTAACATTTTTAAATAACCTTCAACCCCCGTTAAAAAATTATCAGTTGTTTTCTTCATTCAAAAAATATCACCAAAGGATTATCACTCTGAAATTTGGCTTAATCCATCTTTCAATATCTGAAAAAATCACATTTTACCATATACCTATGGCCTTGAAATAGACATGCCCTTCAAGCTGTGTATATCCGATCAAAATGTCTTGATCGAACTGTAACCCAATGATAATTTCTGTGAAATAATTGTAACGTTGATAAAATCGTTAAATTGACTAGGTGAATGCGTTTGGAATGATTTTGGAATGGAACTGAATAGTTGGGGGAGCGTGTTTTAAATTAAGTTAATTTGCGATTAATGTTATCGCTGATTTTGTTGAAGATGTACAAAATTAGCAAATAATCATTGACCTCCCCCATGCCTTTAAAGAAATGTACATTCAAGTTCTTTCGAGTGCTTTGTATGTCTTCGCGAACCAATCAGACACTTCTAAATTCAATTAAACCAGTGAAATCGGAGGGAGGGGGGGGGGGGGTAGCGATTTTTATTTTGAATATAGAAGTTGACCTTACCTTTTGAGTGATTTTTTGGTGTTTTTATTTTAATAGTTTTCAAAAGTGAGTGTTTGGAATGATTGGGTTCAGAGCCGAGTTAGCGATTTAGAACGGCTTTGATCGAGACGAGATCCAATTTTTATTGATATTTATTGTATACGTATTCTTCGTAATCATTCAACTGGCAGGTTGTATTAGAAATGGCGTATTCTGCGTTATTAATGAACTGGCAGGGCGGGGCTTAGCCGTGACGTAGTTTGGCGAGTATACTTTTCAAAACTTTGGATTCTTTATTGTTAACGCATGCAAATAACTGTTATTAACCTAAAGCATTTACGCGCTCAGAGAGAATGAACGCATTTCATCCTTTGGTTTCCAAAGCCTCATAACTTCAGCTTGATAAAGCAGAAGTTACGAGGATTTGGTTACCAATTTACTTTTTAAGGATTTGATTTATTTATGTCAACTCTTTAGAAGTAAAGTGCTTAGAAATAAAAGCTGATTTACCTTAACCTTAAATGCAATGACCCGTTACACAGGCCCCGCCCTGCCAGGGCATTAATTATGGATTATATTTTTTTCAATATTTTGGATTCATTCAAAACTTAGTCCGCAATTATCCTTAACGCGTGCAAATAACTGTACGGTTAAACCAAAATAATTCACATGCTTAGAGAAATTGAACACATTTTATTGTTGGTTTACCGAAGCCTCGTAACTTCAGCTTTGACAGGCTGAAGTTACGAGGGTTTGGTTACCAACCTACGATTTTAAGGTCTCTAGTATTCATTAACACAATATATAGAAGTAAGTAATTATGAATAAAAGCTGGTCTACATTAACCTCGAGTACAACGACCCGTTACTATGGCTCCGCCCTGCCAGGGCAATAATAAGATGTTATTTAACATGCTCGTGTACAATACTGAATTCTATTGAATGAGTACCCTGCAGAACCAGTCTATATTTGACGAGGCGATAGCCGAGTCAAAATATATACTGGTTCTGCAGGGTACGAATCCAATGAATTCAGTATTGTACTCGATCATGTTAAATGACATCTTTATTTCACACCGTACACTAAAAGTTCCACAATTAACGATTTGCGGTATATGAGAGAGACAAACGGAATAGATCCAAAATGATCCGGATAAGGGCATCAAATGCAAGTCACTATGAACATGTTTAAATTGAAACAAACATTTGTTCTAAAAATAGAATTCCACGTGAAATGTTTATTTCATGTGTCAAATCGATAAGTGCTTACTTATTATAATATAAAACAGGTTGATAGCCGTCGTCACTTGTAAATCAAGAACAACAACAATTTCGTGTCCCTCTATGTCACTGAATTCTTTTTTTACTTGCTAAAAAAAAATGAAAACACCAAGAATCTTCTCAATATCAAAATTATTTCAATACCTCCGAACAGAGGGTTTGATACAATTAAAGGGCTGCTAAAAGTGGCGATATCTATATTCGGGACTGCAGCCTCGCTTTCATCATACAATATAGCTTGCCTCACTTACATCGTACAATATAGGTTGCCTCGTTTTGGAATAAAATCCATATTGCACAGTAGCCTCGATCTGGTTGTACAATATGGGTCTAGATATTTCACTCTCACGTGATGTAATATGAGCGATGTCATTGGTCTAAAATGTTTAGGTGTGAAATGATAATGAATTATATCTCATTTCAGGTACAAAAAGTCACAAACAATATCCAACATGTCTACCAGCACAGCCTTTGTTACGATACTTATAATGGCAATTCTTTCCATACTGCTAACCAGTGTTCGAGCGAACGACGACTATCTAGGCTACGGCAAGATACCATGTGAGCGCTGCGACATACACAGTGTACACCCTTACCATATCAAGCTTCTGGCTCCGGTCTGTTTGGAGTGCGGGGACTTATTCGGTCGAGGGTTCGAGTTCTGTTGCATGTGTCACAAATATTTCTTTGATAAGTGTGTCAGTGCGTTTCGGAAATAAGTGAGATACAGCCATGACACTTGACGTACATCATGAATAGGCCCTACCCGTGCTTTACCGTACATATACATACATAGATTTATCATTCTGCAGTAATCTTTTCGAACAGAACTATGACTAAGTGTTTCGAGGAATTGATTGTAGGAGCATAGTTACAGATAGAGGGAGATTTTTGGATTTTAAAGGTTTTTTTTTAATGAAAACAGCATATCGAGGGTTCGGTGCAAGACCGTAGTAAGTGTATATACATTGTATATACACTTACTACAGTCTTGCACCGAACCCACGATATGCCATGTGTTGTTGGTACTCATTTGAATCGTCTCGTCAAGACGATTCAAATGAATACCCAAAGCATGGGATTTCATTTAAAGATAAAAGATTTAAGACTGGCTTTACGCCGTCTTATTTGTACCTCTGTGTTTTTCCTGAAAAGGGATTTTTTCGTATACCATTCGTAACACTATTCCATGCCTCGCAAAATAAATATAAACTGGAGAATCAATGTATTTCTGATAAGAGTTTATATGCATGTTGCATTAAGTGAATTCCTTAACTCTGCTTATACATCATTTATCAGTAAAAGTAATACAAGCAGCTAAATATACTTTTTCTAGACAACATCAATTAATTCTATATATGTATATAAAACATACCAACAATTGTTATAAAGTACATGTACATTCTCTATTTTCTACGATTTGACAGCCACTTTCGTTCTAATTACTTACGTCCGCAATCGTTTGAAAGCCGGGTTTCCATGAGTGACTTCGTTATATTTCTATCAGACCAAAAGTCCATCTTTTACTTTCTCACTTTTTTTTACTCGAGGATAACACGATAAAGGGCCGAACGACTCTTATTTCCATCGTGGTCCTAACTCATTCCAGATCTTATCCTGCAATGGTATCTAACGGCTGCTAACCACTTTTACAGCTGGGTAGACTGTAGTTGCGATAACGTACCCCTATCCCTTTTGATAGTCTGCCTCGACCGGCGGCATATCAGAGAGAGGGGTACATTATTGCAGCTAGGTAGACTGGGGCCCTTGTCTGTAAAGTATCCTGCCTAAATACACTACCCGCCTCCTGTGGGGCTCGAACCTGTAACAACCAGGTTACGGGTCGAGCGCGCTAACCAAACGGCGTTATGATATATTGGCATTTACTCGCTTGAAAATGAATAGGAATTTCCCGTCAAAATGGTAGACGATTGTTGTTTTTATTCTAAAATCGAGACCAACATCGAAATTTAAGTTCAGGCGTAGTTTTGCAACTTTTTGCGATTTTATGTTTTCCAGCTTTTTTGTCGGATTTCTGGCTGACCATCAAACCTTCAAATGTTATCTATAAGATATTTTTGAAAGCTGATCTAGTGTTGCATACTGCAGCTACTCAAAATGAGCTTATAGAGCAGTCTGCAGCATGACGTTCGACGGAGACATGCTGTTAGTGATATCATGAAATTGACTCTTATTGGTACCATACAAAAACGCTGCGAACCCGTTCAAAATCACTTTGAAATCTAGCAAAACTAACACTTTTTTATTCAAAACGAATAAATGATTATACGTTTTGATTTGCTGACCAGTGTGTTTTAAGCGTTTGATTCGAGAGTCAAATCACAAAAACAAACATGTTCATATATAATTATTTTCTTAAAGTGAGGGTGAACAAAATTAGCGATATTTATTACCTCAAAATATGCATACAAGTTATATAAATACATGTAGCTCGATATTTCTTCATGAACCTACCTGATGCTTACAATTTTCCATTTTATCAGGGAAATCGCGATTTTTTCTGGCTATATTTATTTTGAATGATGTTGTTGGTTTTATGTTTTTCAGTGAGTTTGGAGCATTTTTAAAGTTTAGAGTGAGTGTTTGGAATAAACGGATGAATGGAGCGCTAAGCGAGTGATTTGGAATGGTTTTGATAGAGGTAAATATCGATTTCACGATGTTGTTAACACATACATGTATAACGATCACTTACTTATTGCGGCGACAAAGGCAACGATTTTGATGGAAATGTAAAGTAATTTATCTGTCGTCTTGTGAAAATAGACTGCAAACGTGATAATCAGTTATAATCATTGGTATTGTTAAGCACTGGGACGTCGGATTCCGGACGGTCAATCTCCTAGGTTTTGTGGCAGAAATCGTCCAGAGGCAAATTCTAATATCAGCTCTTTTATAATTCATGAACTTCCATTTTCTTGGCTAGGATCTAAATTCTCAGTCTTGGTAAACCAGACATTCTAACAAGAGCACCGCCTACGGGTGCCTACGCTCGGCTGTTGAGTGCTGGATAAAAATCTAACTCGAAAAGGAGCATAACTTGCACAAAATGCATCTTGATAGTATAGGTTGCTCTTTTGATGGTGAACATGTGTGCCAAGTTTCAAGTAAATGCTTGCAGTAGAACCAGAGATATCATAAAATGTCAAAGTTTTCGCACGACGACGACGACAAAAACGACAACGGCGACACGAAGGCTAGAGCAATACCTCGGGTATTCTCCGAAAACAGCCGAGCTAAAAATGTTGAAGAGAACATTTGTTTTGAGGTATGAAATTTTTAAGTATATTCACGTTTTATGAATACGCGAAGCGGATTAATACAGTGGCAGTAGGTTTCTAGTTTCACAACTCCATGAATAAATAAAGCATTTTCTATATTTCTTGAAATTTTAGAAGACTTCAAACGTACAGAGAAAGTATTTTACTTATTAAGCGGAATTTTTCTGCCAATCAAAATACTAGCTTTTGAAGACAAAACTAATGATAAGACTATTACCTATGCCACGTAGTCAACGTACACTCTAGGGCGTCAACAATCAAAAGTTAACGGACGAACGGACGTTCCGACGCCAAAGGAAAATCGGTATCGCTATAGCTTTTCTGACTTTCAATCACTAAAGTTTAAAATACCTAGCCTTTTTTTATTTTTTTTATTTTCTCTTATTTCGTCTAATTGGACGAAATTATTGATACTCTATTAAATCCTCGCAATTTCACCAAAAATTCGCTCTTCCCATTCATTCTGATATCATTCCATTATCATTCACCATGTCAAGTTCATGGTGTTATTAACTGTACGAAGTTTTTAAGAGAACATTTGTGTTAATATGAGCCGTCCCAAAAATAGAGGTCATGCAGAAATTCCGTAAAACAAGCACTTTAAAAACAGATGTTCTATGGGCATTCCCTCGATGCGGTAATTTTTCAGATTTTTGAAATGGCGGCAATTTCAAATGCTTATCCAATGAATTTGCAGTCAAAATCAATTTTAATTGCCCAAAAAGGGGCATAGCTTTTACATCAAGATGTGTTTGTGAAACACGAATGCCCCCGTAACAGCATTTTTTTCAAAGTTTGACCTTGACAGATGACCTTGACCTTGTCACATGACCTTGACTTTGGTACCAGCGGATGCGGATCATTGAGATCTATCATCATGCCAAATATTAGCCTTGTATATTGAATAGGCTTGAAGATATTGGCAATGTTAAGTTTTTTGGTTAACTTTTGCAGACAGACAGACAGACGGACGGACGGACAGACAACGGTAAAACAATATGCCCCCGATCTATCGATGCGCTTTTCACAGCTCTTGTGATGGTAAACAAACATGCCGGTTTTCATGAAGATATCTTCAAACAAGAGGACCATGATGATCCTATATTGCTCACCTTCTTATCTTAATTGATAATTATCAAATTTTCCAGCAAGAGATAATTGAATTTTTATGATTTGTGGTCTCGAGAGAGTAAACAAGAAAATTGTTACTAAAAGCCCTTTTCCTGTGATATCAGGTGAATCCTTCCAATTTTCAAAGGACTTTATCTTTGTGACAAGAAAAATATTCTGACCAAGTTTCCTGAAGATTGGACCATATTTGTGGCCTCTTAAGTGTGAACAAGAAAATGTCATTAATGCTCCTTTTCCTGTGATATCATGTGAATCTTTCCCCTTTTCAGTAGGGTTCATCCTAGTCACCTGACAAATATTCTGACCAATTTTCATGGAGATTGGAACATATTTGTGGCCTCTAAAGTGTAAATAAGACAATTGTCATCAAGATCCCTTTTCTGGTGAATTGGCACGGATTCTTCCCATTATTATAGGGTTCGTCATTGTGACTTGAAAAACATTCCGAATAAAATTCATGAAGATTTGGCTATATTTGTGGCCTCTAGTGTGTTAACAAGAAAATTGTCGTTAAGACCCTTTTTACCATAATATGGCACGAATCCTTCCCATTTTCAATAGGGTTCATCATTGTGACCAGACAAACATTCTAACCAAGTTTCTTGATGATAGGACCACATTTGTAGCATCTAGGGTGTAAACAAGAAAATTATCATTAAGGCCCCTTTTCACATGATATAGCATGGATCATTGTTGACATCAGACAATGCACGAAACAATGACAGACATTCAATGATCAAAAAAGCTCACTTTGAGTATGATGTGCTCAGGTGAGCTAACTAGAAAGCCATGAATGGCTTTAGTCACTCCACAGGCTTGAAATTCTTGTAGTAGCAAATCAAAGTTTAGACTTGATTTTTAAATATTTGAGGTTCTACTGATGTTGAAAATGATTTTCCACTATATAACATATAGAGAAATGACCTCCTCCCATAAAAGACATATTTTTCATCCAATGACATGAATTTTTGGATGCATGATAATGGGTCACCCAAGGATCTTACCAATTAAGTTTGATTGATATCCATCTGTTACATTCTGAGAAAATGATTTTCAAAGTTTCCACTATATAACATATTGAAAAATAACCTCTGCCCATAAAATACATATTTTTTTAATCTGATCACAAAATTTTTTGGGAGATTGATAAAGGGTCAATCAAGGATCATTCAAGTGAAATTTGGTTGATATCCATCTGTTACATTCTGAGCAAATGATTTTCAAAGTTTCCACTATATAACATACATGTATAGAGAAATGACCTCTGCCCATAAAATACATATTTTTCATTCGATCACCATATCACTTTGGTAGACTGATTAAGGGCCACCCAAGGATCATTTTTGTAAAATTAAATTGATATCCCATGAAAAATTTAATTGGTATCCATCAATTAGAATCTGAGAATGCTCACTTTTTACCATATTTGGAAATTAACCATGCCCATTTGATCCATGTTTTTCATTGGATCAAAATTTCTTGAACAACTTTGAAATAGGGTCACCCAAGGATCATTCTTGTGAAGTTGGTTGAAATTCATCCAGTAGTTTCTGAGGAGATGATTTTCAAAGAAAAAGTGGACGCATGGACGGACGCACGACGGACACAACGCCATGACAATAGCCCCAGTGGCCTTCGGCCAGTGGAGCTAAAAACAAAAGAAATATGACCAAGGATAAAGTTTGTCATGCTCACGCAAAAACTTAACCATCGCCAATAACGCCAAGGAGATGACAATACCTCGGGTTTTATCTGAAAACAGCTGAGCTAAAGATATACATGTAGTACTTAAAGATTTTACTACTCTGAAATACTTTAATACCAAACAAATACAGAAATAAACAAGCCGGTCTGTTTCATAAAACTGTAATTACATAAACGTAATGACAAAACAATCAAAATGATTTTAAACACTGTTTAAACTCAACAGATGCTTGATAAGAAATAAGTTTGGTTACACTTAAACATTTTAAACCTGTGAATAACATTTTCTACTATTATACATGTGGATGCAAAAACAGTCTGACGGGTCCTAACACAGTATTGTGCATACCAATTTTCAGAACAGAAAAGAACAGATGATGTATTATGATATTATTTCATATTGCCCTTGTTGTATACACAAGCAATTTCTTCATTTTCCACAATATTTTCTTTCTCCCAAAACAAAGATAGTAAAAAAATTATCAACTGAAGAGGTGAAAATGAACTTGTTTCACATGAATAAACAACAAATATTTTCATTTCCTTCCTATTCTTTTCATGTTCTTTGACGTTTGCACATCACATGCATATAAAATAGTTGGAAATCTCAAAGATAGGCTTATTCAATTCAAACAGGAATGGTTATATGCATCTATGGATACCGCAGGGCCTTCCCATTTACTATATCAATATAGCATAGCAAACAGGGAGGCTCAGGGGTATCCAATGATTGTTTTTTATGGAACATGTTGATTTATGAGATTTATATAATGATAGATTCATAACATAGCAATTCAAGTATGTTTGAGACATTCAAGGGGTCAATACAAATCTATTGTAAATGCCTATTAATATGTAGGCACTTACAATGGTTTTTCACTGACCTCTGGAAATTTGACATATGATATGGTTATCCAATGTATAGGCCCTTTTTGAAGATATGTTTATTACAATGAGGATGAACATAGGTCTTCTGATACTCAACATTCAAGCGGAAGTTACGAGGTTTTGGTAACATAGTTTTTTACATGCCTTAAAGGTAATTGCCGACTTACTTTTTGACAGAAACTTAAATTTTCAAAAGCAAACTTGCTAAATTACCTTACCATTAAGCCATGTCCTGCCAGATGAAAAATATTGCAGATTATTAGGTTACGAAATATTGTTCATCTTCACAAAACCAAGTTTTAGATTAGGGTTTTTTCAACAGAATTTTCATTAAACCATTTAAAGAATTTCATGCAAACCTTTTCAATGGAATTGAATTCTTTTAACAACTTTGGTAGTGCTAAACTAAGGGAACATCCCATTCCTTTTCAGCAAGATTTTTAAAGGAATTGCTGCTAACTATATATGGACATTGAATGATCACATTAGCTTACCTCTGGCACTTTGTACTCAAGCGAGCTAGCTCATCTTGAGTGGGGTTTTTTTCTTAGACAGGCATAAAGCTATCAAAATTTTATTGCCACAACCAAAATCACACCAAGACTATAAATACATCTGAAGTGTTCTCTTCAAACAGTCTAACTCAAAACAAAGTGAAGCCTTAACCTTGGCTTTTCTATACTTAGTTATAAACAACATAAAAATAACTATCATCCATCTGACTCTATATATTATCCAAATTTGATTGAAAATCATTCCAATCAGACAATTCAAAAACTCATTCAAATAGTTCAATAATTCAGTCAAAACATTGTATGATTCCATTGGCTAATCTTAATTTGGAAGAGTATGATTGGTGCATATTCATCAAAATAAGTCTATTTATAGTTCAAATTATTATACCAATGGAAGTAAAATAATATCTTAGCTGGGGGATCAAATCCTCGTAACTGCAGCTTGAAAAAGCTGGAGTTACGAGGCTTTGGTTGCCGAACAGCAATATTTAATTCATTTTGAAGGCCTAGCAATACTGGTGTAGTACTAATATCTCTATATAGGTACTTACTACAGTGTTTTGCTTAGCCCTTGAATTTCATAAACCTTATTCAAGCTGTAGTTACATGGTTTTTGAGGAAAACTGACATAAATCTTATTACTTTCAATGTCCATTTCACCCATTCAACTCATTTCCTTCTAGTAAATAAAGAATAATTTTGTGTATTTTTTAAGTTCTTGACCCTTGTCATGCTTAACCTAGAATATTTCAAGTTTTGGCAGGCAGTATGGACAACAATCAGTCTGCACAAATTTGCACTCTGATCTTGGTCTACACTACAGGTAAGTCCCTTTTATGCAGGAATTGTATTTTTTTCCCCTGAAAAATGGGTTTTCATAATTTTTTTCCCAGGGTTTTGGAAAAGGGTCTGAAACCCGGCACATTGGGAAAAATCTTTTATTTTCACAAAAGGGGAAATCACTTTATTACGGTTTTGTACAAAAACTAAAGGATTGTGTACAATGATAATGATAATTTCTACTTTGCCATGAAGTTCTCCGATGATCTTTTTTATTTACATATTTTCTATTGATTTAGAAATTGATAACATAAATCTTATGAACATGCTTCTGCAAAAATTTAATTCAACTCGGTTATTTCACCAAATACATAACAATATGACAAATCTATGAAAATATCAAGAACAAATGGAAAGAAAGATAAAAAATATAGCTGAACTCTAGGTGCATATTTGTATTCAGTTAGCACTATAAACACAGGGTTATTCAAACATAAAAACCTTAACAAACAATACTTTCTAAATCTCAATTTGCAATTTCTACTTTCTCATCAACTAAGCATCTAGACCATGAAAAGTGAAGGTACCATCAGGGATACCATTAAGCACTTATCTTCTATGGTTACTTTATTTCTGCTATATCTGCCATCAAGTACGCTATGACAGAATTAAAGTACACAGAATTTAAGCACATTTTGCTAGGGAAGCATTAAGATCCCTGGAATTTTTCTGCAGACCTTGGATCTCCAATTAACATATTTGTGGCTCAGTGTGAAACAGTTGTAACTACCTTTAAGTTTATAGTCGGTTACAACTGTTTTGCACTGAACCATTGATATGTGACTGGCCATACCTTTACACAACAACCAAAATGGTCCCTTTTACATGACACATCACATACATTCAGAACCTCACTCGGCCATTTCCATAAACTGCAACAGACCTCGGATGTATACTGAACGCAAAAAGTTTAGTCGCACTTTTTATAATGTCACAAAGAAGTCAACAAATATACCTAAAGGAAAGTCTGGGAGGCGATGAAATTGACGCTAACTTCTGCGAGTAGTGATTTTATTACCATACGATTCATTGCAAAAAATATCGACATGGTACGACCCATACTTTTCTTTTACAGATCTTGTAAAACGACTATAAGAGGGAATCCGAACGTCACGAAGTTACGTAAAAAATAGGAATGTTTTCGTCATCCCAATTGATTGCAATCGTTAAAACATTACCGAGAATCATTCATTTCTCATTTTGTATTAATGGAAACAATTAAAAAGAATCCACCACGTGCCGTCAGTAGAACGTTAGTGATCGCTTAACCAGAAAAATGCAATAACTCAATTCATGTGGATAAAAAGAAACAGAGTAAACCGTTTTTGTTTCCTGATTAACAATATTCTACAAAATTGTCACTGATAAAACAATCGTTGCATTTTTGTGGGTTGGGTGTCAAGGTGATGCTGTAGGGGTATCAGATTGATCCGATACTCTAACCAACTTCTTATTTGTTGCGATAAGATACCCAATGATGGTGTTTATCGCTAGAAACATTTTAATGTGATACACATTGGAAGTAACGCCCCTTGTTTTTACTGTGTGACTTTTCCATTCTACCGTTCTGTTCAAAATCATGTCGTTACTGCTGACCAGTTTCGTTTAACATAACAAAATTATTGGATTCTGAAAGGAAATTGGACACAAATATGATTATTGTATATTTTTAGTGAAATATGGATCACATCTTAAAAAATATCCCACGGAAGAGGAAACGACTAAACTTATTGCGCTCAGTATATATAAGTGGATGGGTATGTAACAAAATTGTGCATTTTGTTAGCTGGAAACAGTGTAAGAAAAAATAGTGTTATCTTTAGATTTATATTTATTACAGTAAATAAGAGCAGAATAATCTTAATTCTTGACAATGACGGAATCCTCAAAAACTAAGATTTTTCAGTCGTCGGTGACTTAAACAAGTGGCGTTTGCAAAGCCGAATTTTTTCACTCAAAGTTTCAAGGGCTAGCACCATTTTAACTGAGGTCATCAAGTTTTCCAAGGTTATCCCATAATAGTCCGTCTATGTACATCTGAGATTGATCATGTGATTGGTCGAGTGGTGTTCCGAATGACGACACAAAATCTTTGTTTTACTCAGGGTTTTAAGGGACGCAGGTTTTACGAGTCTAAGACTCTCAATTATTTAGCCAGGACCCTCTAAACAACAAAATGTGAGTCCCAAGGACCCTCTCGGGATCAGCTTCAGAAAAAATTGAAGACTGTTTTATGCAGTCTTCAATTCTTTCCTGAAGATGAGCCCCAAATAGTCAATATTTAGCCAATACTTTCTTAACCTTTAACCAGGGAATAGCTCTAAATTCATACAAAACAGATTTAATGCTTAAAAGAAATAGTCTTTACCTTAACAGGGACTCCCAAACTTTATGAAAGGACCCCTAAGATCCCAATTATTGAGTCCTTTGGACCCCATTTTGATAAAATCAGGCTAAAACCCTGTTACTGATCTGTTTATGCATGACAGGTAACAATTTATATGCATACCTTGGATTACCTGTAGATAGATAACCCATAGTCTAGTGCTAACAATAAAGTAATGAATGATGCCCAATATACAAGGGAGAGAAATGAATTTGAATATAGGTATACATGTATTTTGATACATAACAAAATGAGTTTATGAAGCACACATGCCCATAGCAGCATTTTTTTCCCAAAACTTTTGACATTTTCAGATGACCTTGACTTTGTCACATGCACAAGACATTGACCTTAGCATTTGCAGATGCATTATTATGAGATCTATCATTATGACAAATGCAGACATTAGCTTGTATAGACTAAGTAATCTGAAATATTGATTTTTTTATTTGCAGAAATAAGACTGTGATACATGACCAGTTTCTGCTGCTTTCTAATGATAAGATCTTTTATCTAAGCAAATATGAGCATAGTATCTCATTGGCTTAATGAATTTGGCAATATTAACCGGGTTTTAATTGCTTTTTTTGGTAATATTTTCAGGGCCGACAGACAGGTTAATCGAAATATTTGCCCTAAAACTTGAAGCCCTTGATTTATTGATTCAATCAAGGGGTCAGTGCTACTCTACTGTAAGTGCCTTTATAATTATAAGCACCTACAATAGCTTTGACACTGATCTCTCAATTTAATCCTTACCACCCTTATCTCTAATACCTTATTCAAATGTTCATTTCTCCCACTTTCAGGGCATCAATCATGTCATCACAATGTTATCTACTGTTCTTTGGTGTGCTTGAAATACTTCTTCGGCTTGAGGTACCCACACTACTCTCTGACGACCTAGAGCTGGAGCGTCGTCGCTGTTTGCTGCCGTTTGGTGTGATTGATCTTGACCTTGCTTTTGATCCCGATCTTGAGACTCTTCTCCTGTTAGTGAAACAGATTAATTAATGTTGTAGATGCATTCTTTTCAAAATGATAGCAACAAAACAGTACAATTTGTAACCCAATATTCATTGTTAACCCAACTATTTTCGACATACAAGTAAATCTTCGACCTAAAATTATTTATCTTAGTAAGCATAACATGTGTGTTCACTATCACTTAAGCAAACACAGCTATCAAGACTGACTCTTAAGAGATTTGTGACCTGTTAGAACGACTAGGATTGAACTGATTTTCAGAATCTAGAATGATTATTTTATCTTCCCATATTATAATTTTTGAAAATCAGCAAACAGTTGCCTTCTAGCTGGACCCTTGTTCCCAGATGGTCTCTTTTGGTTTATAAGAATATGCCCCTTTATCTACTTAAATTTGTTTTACAGTCAAGCACCTGCCGTCAAGTGTTGGATAAGCATATGATGTTTATTAGTGCTATGGAATCTTAGAATGTATATCGAATTAGAAATAGATACATAAGATCTTCAACATATTATCTTTACAAATCATTTAAAATCTTTTATGTTTTTTCTGAATTGTGAAACATAAATCATTTGCTGTTGATATCTCTCAGTTGAAGGAGTTGTCAAACTGCTAATATTCTCTTTATAAAGTCCTTAAAAGCACATTAATCTGAGGACAAAATTCATAACTGTAGATTATTTTCAACAAATTCACTGTGTTTAACACTCTTGACTATTCAGAAAGTAAAGATTGAGCCCAGTTTTGCATATTTTAAACAAGAGGCCCATGATGGCCCCGAGACACTCTACTGACCATCAAGTTTTTCCTCAGTCTAATCTAAAATTTCAAGAATTTTATTACTTTTACAGGAATGTGTTATGTGAAAGTAACCATGCTGACCTTCTCCACTATGCCCTATGTTTTTAATGAATTTCACACAAAACCTTCCTAACTATCATAGAATCAAATTTAAGATTATTTAACAATAATTGTGGACTTGATCACATACAAAAAGATTTAGAGTGAAAATCCATAAGGGCTCTTTTCCTATGTTTCCCAAGACGATAGGAGGACATCCTACAACTTTTCAAAAGAAATCTTACTATTGACCCAATAATCAACACCTGAAAGTTTCAAGAGGATCTCATGATACTTGTGGACTTAATAACATAAACAAGATTGCACTTAGTGAAATTCCATAAGGCCCCTTTTCCTGTGTTATCAAATAGACAATCGCTATTCTCAAAAACAATGATCCTGATGACCCTACATTCATCCTGTGAAAGTTTTAAGAGAATTGAATAAAGTTTGTGGACTTAAAAGTGTAAACAAGATAAAGTTAACAGACAGATGGATGCACAGATGGATGAACAGACAGGAAACCTGCCATCGATTCAATGGGGTTGGAGTTGTAGTTAAGGGTATATTTCAGTAACAAATTAATTCAACGTATCTGAATAACCTTTTGGTTCTCTGTTTATTCATAGAATCATTTTCACTATCACTGTCAGAATCACTGGAACTCGAACTGGAAGACCCAGAACTGCTGCTGTCAGAATTAAATCCTGTGGGTTTGTCTAGTTCTACCCTTTCTGCTTGAACAGCTATATCAGGGCGCTGGCTCTGTAATACAATTAAATATTATACAGTCCCTTGTGTTTATTGATCCAGAAACTGTCGGAGTCAAAATTTAAGCCAGTAGGCTAAATCTAGGGGTCAGTGCAAGACTATTGTAAGTGCCTATATATTCATAGGCACTAACAATCATATTGCACTGGCCCCTCAAAAAGTACCCTCTCCAATGTCACAGCCGTAAGGGTATAGTTTGGCTTCCATTCTAGGAGAGGGGATTACACAATTTGACACATACTTTTGAAAATCCCCTTTTTGAAGGTGATGGGGGATATTTTTACATAAAGAAAGAAAAAAAGTTTCCATCTGTTTGGGATTGTTGACAATTTTCAACAAATTCCCCCTACTTTTTGAATCCTAGAATGAACACCGATGCTTGAAGAAAGTCTCATTTTGTTAAATCTTTTTGACCTCTTTGGGGGTCTTTTGGGCATATTATAATTTAATGACAAAACACAATAAAACACAGTGTTTGTAATCAAATCATAATATGCCAAATTTATCCTTTTGAGATTTTGTTTTGGCAATGTCATCTTAAGTAATGTTTGTGACATCACATAATCTCATGTGCAATATGACCCTCTTTAATGTCTTCACCAGCATTAATCCCAAGGTTTTTTCGTAAAATCGCCAAATGTTCCCGATTGAAGCCTGATATACAGTCTGATGTCAGCCGACAGTACCTTATTTCTACTTACTAATTGTTTGGAAAACTTAAGCATGACTAGTTAAAATGGCCCCCAAAAATTCAAAATTCTGCAAGATAAGGACTTAACTAATACCTTTAATGCTTTCAACCATTTTTTGGACAATTTTGGTCTGCCCCTGACAGTTTTATGCCAGACAATTGGAAAGTTGATGACACTACAAAAGTTCTGTGTAACGGCTATCGTTTCATCAAGGTTTATCACAACATGCCACCAACCACCCGGCACAAATACTGTCTCTCCTGGACGCTGCAGAATTTCCAACTGAAATAAAACAAAGGATTTAAATGTTTGTTTGAGTGAAAATTTATTCATCTTTTATTGATTTGAAAAACAAAAGCTTAATTTCCATGCATGGTGACAAAAATAAAAGATATTAATTTAGGTAACAAGATCACAAGTGAACAAAATGTCTGTGCTTAAGGTCAAAAGGCTGTGCTAGAGATCCACTTATTTCAAATCTTTAGCCCTTATCAAGAAGCAAGATGCTTTCTACACTTGTATGATTAAAAGATACTTACAGGTTTGCAGTCTTTTGGCCAGCTGGATGACTGTGTTCTAGGATATATCACATTAAACCAGGTGACTGCCTCGTCCCTTTGTTTACCCCCTTCCCCTGATTTCACCTTCACTAAGTCTTTTGGAGTGTGGGTAGGCATAAGGCACCATCTAATAATACAGTATCAATGCTAGTAAAATGCCGTGCAATGTTGCCAAATAATTTTTTCTCATAAACAGTATCTATCCTAACCTTTATCACAAAGCCACTAGATATCATTGTCTTTCTCATGTAATTTCAATCTAATAAAATCAAGAATTCTAATTGGTTTAAATTGCATCACGTGGGGAAATCCTTTGCAATTTATTTCTGTGTAAATGCAATTGTTTTTTCTGGGAAAACAAAACCAATCGATCTGTAAGTCCAGTGAAGTAGGAACTTGAAAATCCTTTGTTTCCCTTTCATAACCCTTCATCGTTATTTGATCAATTAAGAATTGGTATCATATTGGCAAAAAAATATTGATTACAAGCGTACAGTTGTGATTCTGGGCCAAAGCTTACACCGAGTCGATGCAGATCATCAGGCAACGTTCTCAACCTTGCTTGATCACCTCAGTTTCATTTTAAAATGAAGCAACTAAATATATCTAGAAATGTCAGAGTTGTCTATTTGTGTCAAATTTTTAAATAACATTATGCCAGCAAACTCTGATAATCGTTTTTTTCAGTTTAACATCGATTTATATTTCATTGAGTGAACAACAAAAGCTTTATTTTTCACGAGTGGCAGAGCCACCAGTGAAAATATAGCTTTTGTTGTTCACGAAATGAAATGTTAATCAATCTAACTCGAAAAACGAACAATAATTCTATTTCTTTATTGCAAAAATGAGACAAAATGTGAAATTTCAAGGACATATTTTCATAAAGCGCGTCATTTTGCGCGTGATTGCTATGCAACTTTCATCGTGACGTCACTTATTTCGCCCCATATAGATGATGTCAGATAGGATGAAATGCAAAAAAACAGGGTATATGTTTTTGATAATTTCACTGCTTTTGCAAAGAGATTATCAAGTGATAATCTACTATTATTTCTCGATAAACCACTGAAAAGCATTAAAGAAGAGTACATGTTTAATACGCCATCTAAAAATAGATCTTAATATTGATTTATATATGCGAAGAAAGTATAGACTTGAACCATTTATTATTTGACTGAGTTTTTAAATATAAATCCATATGATTGTAAGGGCCGAGCATTTTTTTCACTGCTTTTATTGGAGTAAAAAGTGCAATTGCCTTAGCACATGGCTTAAACATTAAGCCCTATGGGAGTAAATTGCCATGTGCTAATGCGATTGCACTTTATACTTCAATAAGCACAGTGACTAGAAAGCCATGAATCGGTTGAGTCACTCCACAGGCTTGAAATTCTTGTAAAAGCAAGTTTTGACTAGATTTTTAGATATTTTGGGTTTTACAGATGTTGAAAATGATTTTCAAAGTTTCAACTATATAACTTATAGATGAAATGACCTCCGCCAATAAAAGACATATTTTTCATCCAATCAAAACAATTTTTGGCTGCATATTAATGGGTCACCCAAATAACATACAAAAAATGTTTGATTTATATCCATTTGTTAAATTCCGAGTAAATGATTTTCAATGTTTCCACTATATAACATATTGAGAAATGACCTCCGCCCATTAAATACATATTTTTCATCCTCTCACAATAATTTCTGATAAACTGATAAAGGGTCACTCAATGATCATTCTGGTGAAATTTGGTTGATATCCATCAGTTACATTCTGAGAAAATGATTTTCAAAGTTTCCACTTTTTGACATATTGAGAAATGACCTCCACCCATGAAATACATATTTTTCATCCGATCACAATAATTTTTGGTAGACTGATAAAGGGTCACTCAATGATCATTCTGGTGAAATTTGATTGATATCCAAACATTAGATTCTGAGAAAAAGATTTTCGAAGTTTCCACTATGTAACATATAGAGAAATGACCTCCGCCCATAAAATGCATAATTTCTATCCGATCACAATAATTTTTGGTAGACTGATAAAGGGTAACTCTGGGATTGTTCAAGGGAAATTTGGTTGATATCCATCCATTACATTCTGAGAAAACTATTTTTAAAGTTTCCACTATATAACATTATAGAGAAATGACCTCCGCCCATAAAATGCATAATTTCTATCCGATTACAATTAATTTTCTGTTGACTGATAAAGGGTCACCCAAGGACCATTCATGTAAAATTTAAGTTGTATTCAGTCAGTGGAGCTAAAAAATCATGCATCCCTTAAGTGTAGGATCACCGTTTAAAAGACATTATCATAGTCCGGCAGAAATATGGCATATTTTAGCTTAACCTGGAAGTAGGGTTCAAAGTTTTTTTCTTGACTGATTCTTGTAGCCAATGCCTTCCCCAACCAGAATCTGGTTGATGACATCTTGTCATCATTGAGCATTTTGAAAAAATCGAGATGGCAGCCAGGACTATCAAAAATCAGGCCAATGGCTCCATAGATCACTCTCTTTGAAATATAAAACCGATTTGAGTGGTCATTTCATTGTTAAGATATTGACCTGAAGCTATGTAACAAAGTTAAAGCATAATATGACATAAGCCATGAGTATGGTTATCAAGATGGCAGCCAAATGGAATTATAAATTGTTATTTTTAAGTAACTTTCGACCATTGCGAGATATAAGAACCTTAGAAATATCTTTTAGAGTTTTCTAAATAAACTTTTGTATCTTGTTTGTGACCTCAAAATGTCTGACTAGTCACACCTCTCGTCTAGCTTTATGAAAATCCTCAATTGGAAGATGGCTGCAAGGAAACACAATTTTTATATCTCATGTTAAAGTTTGCAAGGCAATTTACAGTAAACTATTTTTTCTAGTAGCTGAGGCCTAGCCTATCAAGAATCTGGATGATGGTGCATTTTGATCATGGTATAATTTTGAAAAAATTGAGATGGCAGCCAAGACCACTAAAAATATACATGGACTTGCTACTATGATTTAACAGTTCAACTAAATTTTGTACTTAATTTAACTGATAACATGCTTATATGAAGTTTCGTAATGGTACAATGAACACCTTGAATGAAGATTAGAATAAGTATAGTTGTCAAGATGGCTGCCAAATGGAAAAAGACTGCATGATGACTAGTGTAAATACAGGCGTATACATTTTTTGTAAACATTTGAAGATATAATTAAAAGATTTTTTCAGATAAGTTTATCTGTTTCTGATGGTATTGATCTGCTGCCCTGAGCCAGTTAGAGTAATATTGATCTTATAGTGATATTCAGTTTGGCAGCCAAGATGGCAGTCCGTTAAGAGAGTTATAATGAATTATAACTACATGTACTTTTATGATAAGCATGAGAATATGATGATCTGTAGCAAAAACATATCTGCTAAAATCTGATTTTTGATAACTATACTCAGCTGTAAAGTATTGAAACATCTTATTTTGAAGATAGCAACCTCGCTGTTTTCCTTCCAGTCATTATCAAATTTATTTGAACTTTTGCGACAACATTAGGAACTTGTTGACAAAACATGTTTGTATAATTAGAGTTAATATGTGGTTTTGAAATGACTACTTAATTTTAAAAGGACCCATTAGCCTGCTCATTAAATTGGCCTTTAAAACAATTAATTTAATCAATCTCAGAGAATAAAAACGTAACATTTTAGATCGCATTCGTTTCAAGCACAAAGTATTAAAGTGATCACAAAATATGTACGGGGGAGATTTATTGAGATTGGTATTCAATTTCATTTGTCTTTACATGCAAAGTAATGTAAGTAACCGTTTGTTACTAGTATTCCATATGATTTGAACCTAAAGCGACATGTTTAAGTCCATCAGAGGCAAAAATGGTAAGATATAGGCATAAAAGATGATGAGGGCTAGCATATTATTGAGTCAACTGTCCGGACTACGACAACTCTTCCATAAACTTGCTACCAAAGAATTGTACTGAGAAAGTGGTAATGTTACTCCAAATTGAGTGGTGGCAAAGCTTTCCAAACCTTTATTGCAAATATTAAGATTTATTATTTCTAACTTGTTTCTTAAAATTTAGGTGCAGAAACCTACAGCCGTGTCTGATGTTACAGCCATACTTGTATAATTGTGTATAAATGGTCTATCATGGATCCTTATAAATTGATATTCACGTCTGAAGTTATGGCACATTAAAATAAATTTACACAAAAAAATATCTTGTGGTGCATTTAATTGTGTGTGAGTAAAAAATTGAGTATTAATTTGCCCTGACAATATAGACAAAAAAGGTCACTCTCTACAAAATATGTTAGTTCTATGTCTACCGACATAGTCTTGTCATTCTTGTATTTTTTGTTTACTGCTTGATTCAATGCTTTTTAATTGAACATTATAAATATATTATGAATAATCATAATTGTAACATTTTCCATTTGCTCATTTTTCTCAAGATTGTGTTAGCTAACTCCTTTGATAATTAATCCAAGTTGAGAATGTTAACAGGAACAAAAAGATGAAAACAATTATAGCCATACAGTATAGCTACAATACTATTACCAAATTGCCGTATATCAAATGCTAACAAATTGAAGATAAGGACAGGAAAAAGTGCGCTTTTGAAAACATATTTCTGACAACCTTTAAATGCTATATCCGCACCGAATCGCCAACTAAAGGTGATGATTTGAGTAAATCAAAAACGTTTTTGAGGATGTGAGGTTCATTCATAAATCAGCATTTTAGTTACTCTGTGTGCTTATATAAAAACAATTATAGTCGAGCAGCAAAGCCAAAATACTGTTGCCAAATCGTTATTTTTCAAATGCCATCAAAATGAGAATAAGAACAGACAAGAGGTTGTTTTGGAACAAACACTATTGAAAACTATGAATATATATATTGAATATATGCACTGAATAAATTACGTTTTGTGAGGATTTGAATAAATCAGCTGCAATTTCGAGGATGTGAGGTTTGTGCATAAATTAGCATTTTAGTCACTCTGTGCGCTAGTAATTTGCCATATATTTATAGTTTGATCAAAACTTGCAATTGTCACAAAGACAAATTCAGGGAGTATATTGCATGTTTTCAAGCATTACCCAATACACAAGGGAATAGTCAATCATCATACTGACATGCCCTACTATACATTCTGATGTGGATGTGGTTTGATAGGTCAGCTACAATGAATCTGTAAGAATATTTCATAAAGAAACTCTGGCAATTATATGAAATGGCTATTATGAAAATAATATTAATAATCTTTAGCACAAATTAACATATCCTTACTAGACTAGTGAAAAAGAAATAATTCAGATGAAAAAATGTATTTAATTAAAATAACTACGATTATTCAAATATTCATGAAATAATTTTCCGTCAGTAATTTGACCAAACCGATGGTTCAGCATGAACCAGTTCACTAGAAATACTCATATGTAGTGATGCTACAAGTGAAGTTAGACTTCTATTTAGTCAAAGTGATTGTCTACGCATGAATTCCGCAAATATTACAATTTGAATTGTCAAAACATTAAAAAATAACGAAAATGCGATTTTTATATTCATGCAATATTGGCTGCCATCTTAGTACACAAATATTCTTTTTATACTTGCATATGTAACTTTTCTAATTTCAACTTGTATTTTCATTAGGAAAACTGAATCTTTTTTAATATAATTTTGCAACTTCAAAATTTCTTTCAGGTATATTTCTTGGCTGCCATCTCAAGTCCTATCTATCATTTAAGGCATCAAAATTTAAACCAACTTTGAAATAAGCCATGAAACCATTAATGTAGGCGCAAAGAATTTCTAAAATCCAGATTAAAACACAATTTACTTAGAATCTTCTCTTTCCTGGCTGTCATCTCCAAATCAAGAGTTAATGAAAGTTGTCACTAGCGCCTGATATTAAGAGGGCATAAAACCGCTTACAATGTTTACTGAATAAGCCCTAAAACCCTTTCCTGAGATTCTTATATCACATGGCTCAAGAAATACTTAAATGCCATTTTATAATTCGACTTGGCTGCCATCTTGACTTCCATACTAATTTCTTATGTCATAATATGCATTAATTATGTAATGCAATTTTAATCTAGAACTTAATCAGCAAATAAAACACACACACAAAACATTTACAAGGTCGACATTGTGATCTACCTTGCTGTACCCATAACATTCAATAGTCCTGGCTGCCATCTCGATTTTCTCAAAATGCTCAATGATGACAAGATGTCATCAGCCAGATTCTGGTTAGGGAAGGCCTTAGCTACAAGAATCAGTCAAGAAAAAAACTTTGAACCCTACTTCCGGGTCAAGATAGATATCTGCTGGACTATCAAAGCAAATAATGCAACACTTCTTTTGTGATGGGAGTGAAAACTTTATTTACAAGCTAAAAATGAGAAAAAGAATCTGTAACTTGATTTTCTTCTTTAAATAACTAATCTGACACAAGTCTGGAATAGGAATTTTAAACGACAAATGCTCACTTAGTTAAATTTCTATTCTAGACCAAGTTCAGATCAGCTCATCTTAAACAAAGTAACATGACAGATCCTATATTTATCATGTACTTGTCAAATGTGTTAACTCGTGTCAAACTCACAACACTTATATTTCCAGTTATCAAGATATGCATTTGATGCAATAAGTAAAGGCATGGAGTTGATTTGACTGAGAAAAAGTATGAAATGATTTTCTCTATTTGTGTGTACATTTGAGATTGCTTGTGTCACTTTCTTACCGTTTATGTCCTTTGACTAGTGCATTCCAGGCACTGGTACCTAGTGGGTCTATATGTATACCAGTCCCTGACCGTGCTGGGCCCATCACAAACCATCTGAAATTGATAGAACCAATGTTTCATTAGTAATAAGCAGAATCAGGCCAATAAGCTCAGTAAATTGCTGGACTTCTAACTTCCAGATCATGTGTTCAATTGCAAGTCTGCAGTCTGGCCAATTAGACTCAATCAAAAAGTGATGATTTTTGTGTGTTTAATGTTTGTTTTAACAATGAACAATAATTAAGGCATATTAGAAGCACATGAAATAGGGGAAGAGGTTTATGTTTTTTGGTGGAGCATGAACCTAATTATGACAAAAAAAAACAGCATAAACGAGATGTCTTTGTGAAGGCACCTGTGACAGCATTTTACAATATGTTGACCTTGACAGATGACCTTTACTTTGATACCTATAGATGTACATCACTGAGATCTTTCATAATGCTAACTATTAGAAAGCTATCTAAAATATGCTTGAATAAACTTGAATGCAACTGTGAAAGTTTTTTGTTTTAAGCATTTAGATCATGACAGATGATTTTCCCCTTGCCGTATGACCTTGACCTTGGTATCTACAGATTCACATTATTGAGATCTTATCTTCATCCCACATATTAGGCTTGTACCTTATATAGGCTTGAAGACATTGTCAATGTAATATATTTTGGTTAATTATTTTTATTTGACTTTGACATGTGACCTTGACCTAGTCACATGATCTTGACTTTGGTATCAGCAGATACATATAATTTAGAGACATCATCATGCCAAATATGAGGCTTTTACCTTAAAAAGACTTGAAGATATTGGAAATGTTAATTTTGTGGTTAAGTTTTTGAGAAGTTTGACCGTAACAGATGTACTTGACCTTGCCACATGACCTTGACTTTTGTATCATCACGTGCATTTCAATGAGAGCTATTACCATGCATAATATGAGACTTGTATCTTGAATAGGCTTAAAACATTTATAATAGTAAGTTTTTGTATAAGTTTTGTAGAAAGATGGACAGACAGATGGATGGACAGACACACACACAGTAAAACAACAGTAAAACAATATGCCCCAAATTGAGCATCATTTCACCCAATTATACAGAAATCAGTAAGAGCATGACCCAATGATCATTTTTGTTTAATTCTGACCAGAGAAGTATCAAAGAAGACTTTCTTATAATTCATCAGATTGGATAATTTTAAAATGATGTGACAGCCTAAAGAGACCATCTGAAAAGCCAAATCAGACTTTTACAAATCTGAAGAGTCTTTCATAAGCATAATTCCTCTAAAATGTGTTGATCTTTGATCAGTAGTTTCAGAGGAGGGCATTTTGTTAAATTTCAATATATAGAACCTTTTGAGACATAACTGCCAATAGAGCCCTTGCTTTAGCGCTATATAACAATTAAATGATCAAATCTAATCCAACATGTCCTAAGCATCATTCCTGTGCATTTTTTTGTTCAATTCTGACCACAAGTTTCAGAGAAGAAGATTTTTTTTTCATATTTTATCATATGGGACCTTTTTTTGATGACAAAACAGCCTGTAGAGCTTGTCTCAGCAGCCTGATCGTTTATCAATGGAGAAATCTGAAACAGCATGTCATAAGGATCAATCCTATAAGTTTGGTTGAATTCTGATAAGTTATTTCAGAGATGAAGATATTTAAAGAAAAAGTTGATAGGCCATCCAGAGGAGCTTTAAATCCAAGACAAACAGGGCTCGTGTTAGTGTTTGATATTGGGGAGTCATTGACCCCTCACGTAAATAATGCTGGGGGAGAAATCTGAATTTAAAGGGGTCAAAATGACAGAAAAAGCTTTTTTAAGTAGAATTTTGCATATTTAAAAATCACTTTTACTGCTTCTTGTAATGATATGAAATGTAGGTCTTTGGATAGTAATTTTTGAAAATCTTAGGTATAAAACCATGTTTTTACCCCTAGTAATTCCTCTCAAGGGGGTCAAAATGACCCCCTTGGGAGAAATATCTAGGGGTCAAATTAAGATATTTTCAGATTTGGGGGGGGGGGGGGTCAAAACCCTGGTTTAAGGGTCAAACATGAGCCCTGTCAAACAAAGGTTTGTGAATCACTCAAGCCCCCACGATGGCAATTCTTTCACAGGTTAACCATGATAGATGACTTTGACCTAGTCAGATGACCTTGACCTTAGTTTCAAATGGAGCATATTAATGAGATGTATAAAGACCTTAGCCAATTCCTATGCCAACGCCTACACCAATGATGCCAAAGTGATAAGAATTGCCTTAATTCTTTTTCAGAAAAAGCAGAGTTAAGAAATTTAAATCACTTGTTTGAACCAGTCCTGCATTCCAAATGAAAACATGCGCATTAAGTTCTATAAATGGCACCCTGTACTCACCAGCATAGCAGGATACCATTGTTAAACGTTTACAAAAGTTTTTTTTAATATCTTTAACACAAGGCTTGTGTTTCAAGAATGGATTTAAAAGTTAGATAACTCTTATTTATGTGTAAGGAGATTATCATCAGTTTCTTTTTCATGTGACAAGCTGATCTTTCCCTTTAGAGAGGACAAGTTGTGAAGCTTGCAAAAGCTAGCTAACTATCAAATAAATTCTGGATACAGCTTAGATAAACTTGCCTCAAAGAAGATATCACAACTACCCCAATAATGTCTGGTAAATGTTTGATGAAATAAAATATACCTGTAAGGTGGTCTTTTTTCCTCCCCAGCATACCTGAATAAATCATCTTCAAAATATTTTGGCACTTCATAGTCTTCTCGCAATAACTTCTTCTTATCATGCTGTAAGTATTTGCATAATATTAATTTGATTGCTTCAATTGGGTTTTATGCCGCTTTCAACAATCCTTCAGTTATATCAGTGAAGCACCTTTCAATGGATTCCAGGTATTTCTCTCACCAGTACTACCATCACATCCTTTCCAAGCCTCCACCTGCTATCTCACAGAGGTTGCGATTATTAACCCATTGGTGAGAGACAAATAGTCAGGAAGGGTGGGTGCTGACCCTAGGGATCAAACCTAGGACTTCTACATTGGAAGTCTGACATGCTACCAAATGCCTGATGACAGCTGCTGGGCATAATATTGAATCTAAGACTTAAGAATAGGAGATATTGAATGAGTGGTCATTGAATACTGAATTTATTAAAGAAATTATCAATAAACAGACAAAAAATGAGGCTGCGCTGATTTTTATCTGTTTATAGATAACGAGTTTAATGAATTTGGTATTTGCTGAGTACAAAGGACATGATTCACTTACTGTAGATTTTGGCCCTTTAAAATTGACTTTTTTTTTATTTCTATAGATCTCAATGATATTAAGTTTTCATGGTAATCCTTTCTCCCAATCTCAAATTGTACAAAGAATATTTTCTATAAATTTGTCATTTCTTAAAAAATAGCATTAAAGTTGGCCTAAAACTGTAAAATTGTACATTTTTCAAGAAATTTTAAAATTCATACGGTTAAAAAAATACGAAGCCCAAATTGAGACAGCACAATATTTCACTAACACCTTCTAGAAGTCAAAGCTATTACTTGATAAAAATATGGAAGTGTTGCAAGAGGGGCTTCACATATTTTTGTAACTTTAAACAGCTATATAGGGGTAATTTTGGTATTTCTGCAGATTTAAGCTACTTTATTGGCTTATTTTAAGAAATCTGTGTGGTTTTGAAAAATATTTCATACATTATTTGAGAGATAAAATGCTGATTTCACAGTGCCAATTTCTAATGTTTGTGAACCAAGTCCTTTGATATTCTATTAAAATATGACCAAGATCTTACTCATAAAACAAGAAAATTATGATATTTATTGATTCAAGTTGTTTTGCGAAACATAAAATGCTGTTTGCTAAATAAAGTCAGCAGATCCATTAGGATGTCAGTGTCCCAACAAAAAAAAAAGGTTCTTCATTCCAAGCTTATTTTGACTAATTATTCTAATAGTGTAATAACACCTGTGTAATATCAAAACTGTTCAAAAGGGTTATTTCACTCCATCTATAGGTCATAATGAGCCTGAGGGCGACCTTTCCAACAATTCAATATATGCTCAACGTAAAGACTCTGATCAGTCTGTGCATATATGCACTGTCTGATCATAGTCTTCACTATGTGCTAATAGATGGCTATTGTCTTGAAGTTGCTGTTCACAACCCAAGACTAATTTTATAGCACCGTGTGAGTGTCCAGGCTGCCTTAAGTCTGTCTATCACACATACATGAAGTTGTTGGAAATATCAGGCACAGGCTCAAATGACTGTTATAAAACCCTAAGAAATAGGACAGACAGGTTCAAACAAACATTGTAGATCTAGATGAAACTGCATCTTATCAAGGAGCACTGGATCATGGTCTGCAATGTTTGCCTTTCCGTAAGCTTTAATGGATGCTCTAATAAGTTTAGATTTCACTCTCTTAGAATTTAAGAAGAAGAATTGTCCATCTTTAAGGTGTTCAATATCTAAGTGTTATGGTAAATCTATAACAAGAGCACTGCCTACAGGTCCCAACGCTTGGCTGTTGGGTGCTGGAAGTCAAAATGGGGCATTATTCTCACAAGATGCATCCAGAGTTACCCCCCCCATATAGAACAGGTTCCTCTTTTGATAGTCAAAATGTGTGCAAAGTTTGATGTGAATGCCTTTAATTGTGAAACCAGATATCTCAAAATGTCTAAGTTCCTGCATGACAATGCAAACAATAACAACACCAAGGGTAAAACAATACCTTGCGTTTTCTCCTAAAAAGCTAAGCCAAACAGAAGTTGTAAGTGAAGTCCCTCTGATGCAAGTGCTTCATCAATACATCCCTTAGAAATGCTTTATTATCTTGTTAATATTTTTTGTTTTTCACATAAATATTAAATTCATAGCATGCAAGATGATCAAATTTGAACTACATAGAACTTTAACCTCTACTTCCCTCCTCTACAGACCATTATTTAACTAATAATGAAAAACTTACATCTGCGTAGCTGCTATCAAATATATACAGTGGGCTATCATCTTCATTATGCATCATGTAGTCTGTAAAATATTTCATCTTTAACTTGACAGAATAGCCTTCATCATCTTCACCACATTTAAACTTCTGGTTTCTGTATTTCTTGGCCAGTCTCTGTAATAAAGTAAACATTGTCACTGATTGGCTGTTTGAATTAATTTTTACACTAGTTTTAGCAATCTTTCAGTAATTTTGTGGCAACTGGAGAAATTAACAATGGATTCCGATTATTTCTCACACCACTACTACCATTACACCCTTTACTTGCCTCCAGCTGCTATCCCTCATAGGTGTATAATTATCAAATTGGTGTGAGACCAAAGACACAAAGGTACTTCGTGCTCAGGTGAGCTTAAAATTGAATACAATGTGAAAAATAAAGAAATTACTTGTTACAAGTAATTTTATTCATTTTTAGCTCCACTGGCCAATTGTTTGAAAGTTAGATGTGCTTATTAGTAAGTGGTAACTAAGGACCTTCAGAGCTTAAAGCCTTTTTACCCTTAACATGTTTTCTTGTTGTTTGGAAAATTAAGAAACACTATGGGCTAGAGTATAATGCTTATTTGCCAATACAAATGCAGGTTTGACAAGTTTTTATTCCTTTGTCACATAATATTATCTACCATACTATTAATTTATGACTGAAATTTTCAAATGGCAAGTATTTGATTATAATTAATTACTTTCTTGAAAATAATTGTAATTAATAAATTACTTTTGTAAAAAGTATTTAATTATAATTGTTATTTAATTGAGATTTCAAATTTAATTGTAATTAATTAGATACTTTTTAAAATAATTGAACCCAGGCCTAGCCTGATAACATAAAATGATATCAGGTAGTCTCTTTTTAGAAACAATCAGCATATTCAGGATCTTATGTCTTCGTGTCTTGAAATATCAATACTCTCTGGTCTGTGTTGCAAGAAATTATCATGATTTGTAAGATTATCTCAAATATCATCACCTAACTAAGGCTTTAAGAGACATAGAATTTATAAGTACGAGACTCAAAAGTAACTTACAGGCACAATAAAACCATCTAATGTGAGTCCCTAGCACTTCCAAGGGTCCAACTTAGGAAAAGAATTGAAGACTGTTTTTCTAACTCTTCATTTCTCTTCTGAAGTTGAATCCACAAATTTACATAATATATCCTACACTTTGGGTAGCTTAATCCAGAAAATATTTCAATATTATTACACAACAAGAGCTGTCACTGTAAGATGACAATGCCCCCGACACCGCTTTGATTTTAAATTATGGCCAATCTATGTTGAAGGTCAAGGTCATCCAGGGGTCAAGGTCACCAAAGTATGTGCCTACAGAAAGGTAATGTACCAAGGAATGTTGTGGTAAAGTATGATGCGAATATGTTAAGTAATAAGGAAGTTATGGCCAATGTTAAAGTTTTTGGACGGAATGACGGACGGACAGACGGACGGACGGACAAGTCAAATTTATGATGCCTCCCTATCGGGGGCATAAAAACATGGGAATTGCAGAAAGGACAGAAGTCAACAGTCTACATTTAAATGGAAAGGGGGGGGGGGGGGAGAAACTCTCAAACTGTAAGCAAAACCACTGTGAGCCTAACAATTAAATCTTTTGGATCCCATTTCCAGGGCTCAGTGTGAAACGGTTCTAACTCCCTATAAACATATAGGGAGTTACAGCTGTTTTGGGCTGAAACATTTATTTAATGCTGATGTCATACTAAACCTTGCAGATCTGCTCTATCTTACCTCCAATGTCCATTTATAGTTGGCCTGCCACTCATCTTGGACATGTGTTAGCACCACTGGTGTATAGGTTTTCTCGTAACGCTCCTGGAATTCTTCCTTGGACATGGACCTCACGTCAACTCTCCCAACATTGTCTTTAAAACTGGACCTGGACAAGTCAAAGTTCTTGTGATATTCTTGTCTCCACCATCCATTTTTATCTGAATTTAATTCTGGAAGTAAACGTAAAAATGTGAGTTTATCTCCATTCCATCAATTAGGCCTAATAGTTCCTCAATAGAAAGGGCAAATTCTCTTCTACTAATTGTATCAATTAAGAGGAAGAAGAGATGATTTTAAGATCCAGATTAGAAAGAGTTATTGGTAGCTTGTCTTATTTGACCTGATTTTTTACGTATTTTTCCAGTTTTAAAAGCACACAGACAAAACTAACTTTCTGCTTATTCGTACCCAAGAATGTTCGACCCATCAAATTATGTCTGTTGTAATTTTTAATAAAATTCACAAGTGACTGTAACCTTTTGACTTGGAAAGAGTTCAATAGACATTTTCTTTTTTTATATATAATTCTGTTAATCTCAGGATCTCAGCTTTTAAATCAAAGCACTGAAAAAACTGACATTCTATTAACTGAGAGGACTTTGTCAACCTAGTTAGGCCTATAATGTTACTGCTAGTTAATCTTAATGAGGAAAGAACATAATGGTGATATATTTTGACCCCTTAAATGTTAGGTCTGACAGGTCTGGAATCGGTCTGACAGTCTATCAACTGTTCATCATGTTTTCGTTTAACTTTTGGCTCATGTTTTAGGTTTTTTTTTGTCTGGCAAATGTTTATTCAGTCAGGCATTTTTTAGAAAATGCCTGACCAAATGACTGGCAAAATTTTTCAACTTTTCAGAAGTCTATTTTCATAAAATCAAAAATGGCAAAATCTGTCTTACCATTTAGACTGACCCGTATATATGCAAAAGAAATAGATATGCTAAAGATAATACATTAATACTAGAAAGCCATGAATGGCTTGAGTCACTCCACAGGCTTGAAATAGCAAATCTTAGGTTTACCTAGATTTTAAGATATTTTGGTTTTACAGATGTTGAAATGAATTTCAAAGTTTCCACTATTTAACATATAGAGAAATGACCTCTGCCCATAAAAGACATATTTTTCATCCAATGACATTAATTTTTCGCTGCATGATAGGGGTTCACTAAAGGATCATTCCAGTGAAATTTGGTTGATATCCATCCATTACATTCTGAGAAAATGTTTTTTTAAAGTTTCCACAATATCACAAATAGAGAAATGACCTCCGCCCATAAAATGCATATTTTTCATCTGATCACAATAATTTTTGGTAGACTGATGAAGGGTCACTAAAGGATCATTTCAGTGAAATTTGGTTGATATCCATGGATTACACCCTGAGAAATTGATTTTCAAAGTTTCCACTATATAACATATAGAGAAATGACCTCCGCCCATAAAATACATATTTTTCATCAAATCACAATAGTTTTTGTTAGACTGATAAAGGGTCACTCAAGGACGATTCCAGTGAAATTTGGGTTATATCCATCAATTAAATTCTGAGAAAATGATTTGCAAAGTTTCCACCATATAACATATAGAGAAATGACCTCCGCCCATAAAATGCATATTTTTCATCCGATCACAATAAATTTTGGTAGGCTCATAAAGGGTCACCCAAGGATCATTCATGTAAAATTTAATTGGTATCCATCAATTAGAATCTAAGAAAACTCACTTTTTACCATATTTGGAAATTAGCCACGCCCATAAAATTCACGTTTTTCATTGGATCAAAATTTCTTGAACAACTTTGAAAGAGGGTCACCCAAGGATCATTCCTGTGAAGTTTGGTTGAAATTCATCCAGTAGTTTCTGAGGAGAAGATTTTTAAAGAAAAGTTTACGACCGGACGCACGCACGCACGGACGGACGGACGACCGCACGACGGACACAACGCCATGACAATAGCCCCAGTGGCTTTCAGCCAGTGGAGCTAAAAATGAGTATGTAGGCAAAGAGTACCACAAATGTATTCATATAACTTCACTCCGAAACCGATTTCTAAGGCTTGACAATTGTCATTGACCTTCAAAGTTGCGAACAGAGTTACACATTGATGTCGAAAGAATATTCAAGATCTTATGGGGTTTAGACAAAGATTAGCCAGAGCATTCATTTTACGTTTGTCTTAGTCTTAAACAGCTATAATACTTAAAGAGAAGAAGTCCAGTGTTCCCATTCACGTACATATGTACGTGAATCACCCATGAAAACAAAAGTTCACATACAAAATTCAAAACTAACCCTGCCTAATACCCTCGTTTCACGCGCAGAAAAAGTAGAATGGACACGTTAAAGATTCTCCTTTTGATCACCAGTAATACGTGAATCTCTATCCAAAAATTAGGAAATCCAAATTTAACAGCTTCCATAATAAGAAATCAAAGAACCAGGTAGGCATTCGATCTTCATCTCGGCCGATTCAGTAATAAAAATACTTTTTTTGTATGTGTGTACAGCTGCATATCACGTTCGCTAGAGTCTAAATTATATCCCGTGGATTTGGCCCAAGATTAAATGTAAAATAAAAAAAGTATTACATAACAGTTGGTTATAATTACGCGGTTTTCATTTAAAATAAACAAAATAATGTTATGATTTTTTTGACTGAAATATGATAAAAGATTATCAATATATTCTTTTTATCCAAAAATACAAAGGACTTGCGCTATGTATAACCAAGAAAATAATTTACCAGTATTTCATTTTTTGTTCCAATGATCCATCCTAAATTAAGTCCAAGTGGCTAAATGATGAATTCGTGAAATAAGCATTTGATTCTCATAATGAAATGAGGGCATGGAACAGTTTATTTTTCGAAGAGGGTGAACGGGTGATCAAACGGCGCCAACTCCAGGTGTTCAGCTATTTTTGGACAGTTTCCAGACTTGACACGCGACGCACGCTTGTAAACCTCGTGAGATCATGGAGACTCTTTCCATCATGAGGATAAAATAATATGATAACTTGGTCAACTATTTGATGGATTTATGTTGGAAAAAACAGGATTACTTTTCATTTAATCATCTTTTTTAATAGCAGGTAGGGTTTACTATCAAATAATTTACGATTTCATTGATTGATTGCCATAAAGTTGTAAAAACAACTTGGATTGGCAGTAGATACAATCTTTTAGCTGCAATATGCTGGATTTGATAATCATTTAAAACAGAAAAAAAAACTTCTGAGACTCGCAAATCATTTATCAAAAACTTGGCAATTATGTATAAAGTATTTTCAGTCTTGTGTGCTCCAAATTTAAGTCCGACAGTCTGAAGAAGAATAAATATCAGTAGAATAATCTGCCTTAGAAATGCGATTGTCTTGCATAGGTTTCTATCTTCATTACTTAGACTTAAACTCGAAGCAAAATAGCAAGACCCTCGGATTTGTAACTTGCTAAAATCAGATAACAATGGTTTTCCCTGTGATACTTGGCCATGAATTCGGACACAGGCTTGATCAATAAATTATGAATACATTGTCAGTTGTACAAGAGATTAATTATTTGAACATTAAGACATGATTTACATGCATCTGGAACATAGAAAGTATTGTAATTTTGATTCTCATCAAGATTTTTTTTTACTGTGCTTGTTTGAATAAGTTGTGAGTTTGAAATTCCTGGGACAGTTTTCCATGAAACAAGAATCGTATTTTGTTTATTAATAGCCACTTTCGAGTTTCCATAATCAGTTCTTTGTGCAAACATCAGACTTTGAAAACACCAATTATAACAAACAAACACACAAAATAAATTAAAAAGACAGCCACAGGCCAGAGTATTTATTGAGATAATTGCTTGATTTTGCATTTTTAAAGGGATTAGGGGTCCTTGATTTCTATGAATAATAAAATCGCCAATACTGTCAACAGGTTTTTTTTACCTAAATTCGAGACATTAAACCCCAGAAAGATTTAAAATACAGCTCAAAACATTATTTGTTATATTATCACTATTTTGTAAGTACCCCAGTATATAAAAGGGAAACTGACATTACCTAGGTGAGTATATTCCAATCAAAAACAAAGCTTTAAAATACACATAGTGAGATTTTACATGTTGAAATTGCCAGTTATCCTTACATTTCTGGGGGTTTTAATATTATAGTTATATAAAAACAGATTTGCCAAAATTCTTTCAGTAGTAAAGTAATATCAAATGAACATAAATTCCTCCATCCAATCTTAATATCTATAGCACTTTTGAATCATTAACCTGTACATTGTCTTGATGTAATAACTATTTCCTTCAAAAAAATGAAACCCCTTACTTTTTTGGAAAAAAAACAGTTTTTCAAAATCCCACTTTTCAGGGGGTGACAAAAACCCCTTATCCAAAAAAAGCAGTGGGAACACCGAAGTCGTTTGTGAGTTCCTTTGTCATAAAAAATAATTGAACACAGTAAATGTTTAAGTGCTCATCGTAATTTGTTGGAGTTTAATAGCTTTAAAAATCAGCATATCCCAAGCCTTGACGTATTGATGCATAATTTAATTTGTGATAAAAGTTAAAATAACTCTTTTAGCATGAACTGACTGTTTCATGCTTTATATTTGTCTTTTTCAATGCATTGAGAAAATCTGAATCATGATTTTTAGTTTTTTGGCAGTTGATGTTCACTTTGAGACAACCCCCGTGAAACCATTTCCGATTGCAAGTACTATCCGTTACTGCCTGAATCAGGAGATGTTTTTATCAGGCGATATTTTAGTTAATTTTGGACAGTTTTCAATTCAGATGTGTTGATATAGTGGGAAATTTGGTAATCTACAAAATGATACCAAGAACTTGTTGATTGATTTTAATTTACATGAACATTACACGCCCGAGCGCCTGCTATTGCATTTACTATGGACCTGAAAAATGCAGCTTCCGGTTACCCCGTTTTGGTTGCAGCGAATTGAAAGTACGAAGTCAAATGTAAACAAAAGAGAAATTGGCTAAGAAATTCCTAGAATATTAAATTATGTCATGGTAAAATTAATTTTATTGAAATATTCCGTTAAAAAATAAAGAGATCGATTTAGAAACAACCTATCCACTATACCCCAAAATGCGCTACTGCCTAAACAACTGAGGTCAGGCACCTGGTCAAGAGTCTACCCACTGTCAATCAATACAGTTCTATTGACTAAGGATTTATCTTCACATTATGATTTATCATACCACAGGCATTTGGTAAAATTAACTGTTATCAGAATTATTTAATGGCGTAAAGTCTAAAACTGTTGCATATCGAGTTGCAAAACCAAAAGGTCATCAGTTTTCGCGATTAACGACAACTGCATCTTATTTTCAACCAAGTCCATTGAACAATGAATTCGAGCATACTACGCAAAGCGCATCAAATCTATTTTGTTTTTGGATTTAGAAAATATCATGATTAGCCCACTTAGGATGTTTTAGGGATTCGTACCTGGCCTTGCCTTTGACTTGGCTTCGCGGACTCTTTTCCTGGTCCTGTGGTCCATACATGAACAAGATACCAGATTCCGCAGCGCACCAAAACAACGTGCTTTCTAAACTATTGTTAGGTAAGAGATGAATTTCAGTGTTTTTCAGTATTAGGAGAAATTCTATGTTGGTCACGTACGCCGTTGTTTTAGTCGGACATTTGCAAAATGACGTCATTTAAAAGCACTTCGTACCCAAACCTTTTCGCTCCTAATTCTTTCCCGCACAATCCGCGATCTTTTTTTGTTTGTTTTTTTTAGCTCCACTGGCTGAAAGCCACTGGGGCTATTGTCATGGCGTTGTGTCCGTCGTGCGTCCGTCCGTCCGTCCGTGCGTGCGTGCGTGCGTGCGCTCGTAAACTTTTTCTTAAAAAATCTTCTCCTCAGAAACTACTGGATGAATTTCAACCAAACTTCACAGGAATGATCCTTGGGTGACCCTCTTTCAAAATTGTTCAAGAAATTTTGATCCAATGAAAAACATGGATTTAATGGGCGTGGCTAATTTCCAAATATGGTAAAAAGTGACTTTTCTCAGATTCTAATTGATAGATACCAATTAAATTTTACATGAATGATCCTTGGGTGACCCTTTATCAGTCTACCAAAAATTATTGTGATCGGACGAAAAATATGCATTTTATGGGCGGAGGTCATTTCTCTATATGTTATATAGTGGAAACTTTGAAAATCATTTTCTCAGAATGTAATTGATGGATATCAACCAAATTTCACTGGAATGAAATTTGGGTGACCCTTTATCAGTCTACCAAAAATTATTGTGATCGGATAAAAATATGCATTTAATGGGCGGAGGTCATTTCTCTAAATGTTATATAGTGGAAACTTTGAAAATCATTTTCTCAGAATGTAATTGATAGATATAAACCAATTTTCACTGGAATGGTCCTTGGGTGACCATTTATCAGTCTACCAAAAATTATTGTGATCGGATGAAAAATATGCATGGGCAGAGGTCATTTCTCTATATGTTATATAGTGGAAACTTTGAAAATCATTTTCTCAGAATGTAATTGATGGATATCAACCAAATTTCACTGGAATGATCCTTGGGTGACCCTTTATCAGTCTACCAAAAATTATTGTGATCGGATGAAAAATATGCATTTTATGGGCGGAGGTCATTTCTCTAAATGTTATACAGTGGAAACTTTGAAAATCATTTTCTCAGAATGTAATTGATGGATATCAACCAAATTTCACTGGAATGATTCTTGAGTGAAGCCTTATCAGTCTGCCAAAAATTATTGTGATCAGATGAAAAATATGTATTTTATAGGCGGAGGTCATTTCTGTAAATGTTATATAGTTGCATTTTTGAAAATCATTTCAACATCAGTAGAACCCAAAATACCTTAAAATCTAGTCAAACCTCAGATTTGCTATTTCAAGAATTTCAAGCCTGTGGAGCGACTCAAGCCATTCATGGCTTTCTAGTTTTGTAGAAAGATTAACAATTATCAAGGTAGTTGGGTTTCTTTTTGTTAATACATAAGAGGTAAGAGTCTTCTTACTTTTTTCAATTTATTTTTTTCTTTTTACTTTTGCGGACAAAATAGCTAAACTTAAACCAACTTCTAATTGGTCACTTAAATAAGAACATCGGAACCCCCAATTTCAAAATTAACATTGGTGGGTGGGGTAAATTTATTAAATTCGCATCAATTACCCAATTGAACGTATTAAATAATGCTTTCTTTGCGTTTTTCGAGTCAGCTACCATTGAAAGGATAGCGATTTTTCAACAACATAACGGTATTTCACCGACTGAAATTTTGAAAAATCCCTGTATTTTACGAATTTTGTGACTTCTTTACAGTAGGGAAGGTGTCTTCTTTTGTCTGCTGCAATGGTTCTGTCGGTCCCTTTCAAACAATTCTTTTCCCAAAATCCTTGAGATTTATTTGTCTTTGCACTAAAGTAGAGTTCTGTTCAATTCTCTTCTTGTAAATGTGTTGAAAATAGAGAAAAATGCAGTGACCGATTAGAAGTTGGTTTCAGTTTACTTCAGTATAAGCTCTAGGCCTACTTATTCTTTTCTTAAATATATCATTTCTTGCCATCCTAGACATCTGAAATAGGCAGTATCTGCCCTTCACAATGCATTTCGACACAGTCTCTTGTCTTGTCCTGTTTAACGTCAAAGAGAATAGAGGTAGTACTGGCTTGGAGAACAAGAGATATGACGAACGGGTCTTCAAGGAAATTTGCACGGACCTTGGCCTCGATACACCCAACATAGTGGCCATTTTCAGGTTGGGAAAGAAAAATCAAACAAAGGATAGGCCAATGAAAGTAGTTTTGTCCGACAAATCTCAACGTAAATTTCTTTTAGACAATGCGAAACACATACCCTCAAAATTAGCAGCGGACCTCAAAGAAACCATTATATCAAAAGACCTGACCCCTGAACAAAGAACACTGAGAAAAGAAGAAAGAGAAAAGAGGAAGATAGAAAAGGGTGGTCAGCATGATTTGTCAGATATAAATGTCACCGTGATGGAAAAAACTCAACATTTTAGACGCACGACAGAAAACATGCATTATCTGCAAAGGTTCATGAGTCCAATTAAACCTCAGGGGGGAATGTCACACCTTAACAGCACAATAGACATAACTAAAAACCCTTTCTCAATCTCAACCTTAGTAGATAATTTAAATGTTGAGGATGTCACACTGCCGGGTGGTGCTTGGATAGGTAATGGGCGACTCGACCATAGGCTTACAGGGCAACAAACAGAAAAAAATTAAAAAGAATTTTAGATTTTAACCCTGTAAATAGTGGTATTTTAGACATTGAGCATTTGAAGTGTTTGTACAGTAATTGTGACTGCCTGACTCCAACGAAACTAGCAGAACTGGAACAATTAACAAATGAAAAAATGATTGATATCAATTTCCTGACTGAGGTGTTTCCAAAAAACAGTTTATTCGAAAAAAGTGTAGAATTATATAAACTCAGTGGATATGATATAACCATTTCTAATCTTAAAAAAGGTAGAGGCGTTCTAATTTATTCAAAAATTGGGCTGCAGATCAATGAAATTAAACTATCAAATGAGTACGAAGACTCAGTGTGGTGTAGTTTAAAACTCAAAGGATCAGATAAGTTATTACTTGGCTGTATTTACCGCAGTCCAAACAACAATCATGAGTATAATCACAAGCTTTTGAAACTGATAAGTGAGATAAGGGAAGAAAATCATAGTCATGTATTAATAACAGGTGACTTTAATCTGAAAGAAATTAACTGGCAAAATTATACCACTTCAGTAAATGAAAATCATATAGCATTTCAATTCATGGAAAGTGTAAAGGATAGCTTCCTGTTCACACACGTGAAAAATCCTACAAGAAATAGGGATAACCAGCAATCCAGTCTGATAGATTTAATCTTGACATACGAAGAGAATATGGTTAATGATATCATAATAATACCACCATTAGGAGTCAGTGATCACATTACACTTTTTTTCGAATATGAATGTTATACTGTCATAAAAAATCCACCTTGGACAAACTTAACTTCAATAAGGGGAATTTTGGAAATATAAATGATGAGTTGTTACAAATTAATTGGTCTGATTTACTATCTGACTCTGATGCTGAGGCTTCATGGGAGATCTTAAATGATAAAATTACCAAAGTGGCGAAGAAGTACATACCAGTGACTAAGATCACTCATGGATCATCAAATCAACAGCGGTTTGTAAATCGAGTATGCCAGAAAGCAATAAGAACAAAGAAATCCAAATGGCTCAAATACAAGAATACTAAGAAAGCAGAAGACTACACAAAGTATCGTCAAGCTAGTAATACAGTAAAATCAGAAATTCGCAAAGAAAAATACACTTATGAAAATAACTTAGCTGCAAAGATTAATTGTGACAGTAAATTGTTTTGGAGCTACATTCGCTCAAAGATGAAAACCAAAACAGGAATAGGATGTCTCGAACAACCGAATGGGGAGCTTACAGTTGACGATGAAATGAGAGCTGATCTGTTAAACAATTATTTCACCAGCGTTTTTGAAAATGAAGGGAACGATCAACTACCATCTTTTGAAGACAGAAACTATCAAGAGGAACTGTCAGACATAATAATCTCAGAAGAATTAATTCAAAAAGCAATTGACAGATTGAAACAAACGAAATCAAATGGGCCCGACGTTTTCCATCCAAAACTATTGAAGGAGTGCATAGCTACGTTAGTTGATCCACTACAAATCATCTATGAAATATCAATTGATGAAGGGATTGTACCTCAACATTGGAAAGAAGCAAACATATCTGCAATTTTGAAGGGTAGTCCAAAAGCCAAAGTTGAAAATTATCGTCCGATAAGTCTTACATCGGTGCCAGGCAAAATTTTAGAACGGATAATAAGAGACGAAATAGTGGAACATATGACTGTCAATAATCTTTTCTCTGAGGATCAGCATAGGTTTATAAAAGGTCGTTCATGTACAACGAACCTTTTAGAATTTCTTGAGGACATAACCAAATATTTAGATGAAGATAAAAGTGTGGATGTAATATATTTAGATTTCAGCAAGGCCTTCGATAAGGTTCCACACAAAAGATTGCTAAAAAAATCTGGTGTTATGGTATAAGAGGAAAAATACACCAATGGATTGCAAATTTCTTATCAAATAGGACACAACAGGTTGTAGTAAATGGTGCCAAATCAGCAAAGTCATTAATATCCAGCGGAATTCCTCAGGGTAGTGGCCTTGGCCCGGTGCTTTTTCTTCTTTATATCAATGACTTACCAGATGTTCTGACAATCCATAAAAAGCTCTTTGCTGATGATTCAAAATTGTACAACAGTATCAGCTCTGATCAAGGCATTTCAGATCTTCAGAAGGGGCTAGATGATGCCGTTAGATGGGGGGAAGACTGGAAAATGTATTACAATGTCAAGAAATGTAAACACCTACATGTTGGTAGATAAATAATTGATTCTCAGTATAAAATGAAAATAGGGGATGAAGAAGTAATTGTCGAAGAAGTCCAAAGTGAAAAGGATCTAGGAATTACTGTAGACACCAACCTTAAATTTACAGAACACATCAACAACAAAATAAAAATTGCAAACAGAAATATTGGTTTAATCTTTAGAAGCTTCACGTACATGGATAAAGAAAATATAGTTCCTGTCACTATATAAATCTGTAGTCAGACCCCATCTCGAATACTCTAGTTGTGTATGGGCACCTTATTACAAAAAGGACGTTATTGCTCTAGAAAATGTTCAACGTAGAGGAACATAAATGATTCCATTCCTGAAAAATTTAAGTTATACTGAGCGTCTATTGAAACTCGGGTTACCAACATTAGAATACCGAAGAATTAGAGCAGTTTTAAACCAAGTATTCAAGATTATACATAACATTGAAAATGTCAGTTAAGAAAAGTTCTTCAAATTAACAACAAATCCTGTGACAAGGGGTAATTCACTAAAACTGTTCAAAAGCCGAGCAAGGTTAGATGTAAGAAAAAACTTCTTCTCAAATCGCATTGTGAACATATGGAACAGTCTACCTGACAAAATAGTGTTGGCACCCTCCCTAAACAGCTTCAAGAGTCAACTCAACTCACACTGGAAAGACAATCCAATCAAATTCCACCCGTCATGCTACACTACTGGAAGCAACGTTAGTGACATTATCAAAAAGCATCAAGAAAGGCAGACGTTGCCTACATAGATGTCTACAGTGGTAAGTTTGGTAAGTTTGAAAGTTTATTCCGAGAACTGCCCTACGTTCAGCGTGGCAACAAACTTTGCGAGCAGTTAGTCATTTATTCCCCGCGCCAGTGCACATGCAAAGCGGGGTAATATTGACAAACTGCCAAGTTGCAATGTTTTATGATACTGAATGCAGGGCTGTTTTCGAAGCTGTTTACGGAGGGTGCTGTGATTGGTAAACGAAACATTTATAACACGCGATTACCGAAAAAATATGTTTGAGTTCTAAATTTGATCTACGTTTGAATATGTTTCGTGAGTTTCCCATTGTTTTCGAGTGAGATACCAGTTGAAAGGAAATTGACGCATCTACATTATCTATTTTACTCAATATTTTGTACACCTGTCATGATTCGATATCAGACCTCAGCCTTCTGTATTCAAATGATGGTAAACCCATTTTTAAGCGTTTCATAACGTAACATAACATAACACTTATTAAGCATATAACCTAAACCCACCGGCCCAATATACAAAAAATGATACAAACCGTAGTAAGCAAAGAATGACAATTTAACATTTTGACAACGGACCAAACTGGCAAAAGTTGAATACTGATAATTGGGTTTCTTTCATCTATTTTTACGATCAGCCGAACTGGATGCGACAAAAAGTAATTAAACGCATATATATCAATTAAGCCATTAAGTTCGTGATTGCGGACTTTACATTTGAAATTCAAAACATACCCATTTCAACAACATTTTAAGGACAGACGTCCACATTCACTTCAGGCGAATGCGTTCATACACTTGCTACTTAGAAGACGAAATCTTTTGCGAAAAGCAGCACGTACTGATTATACTTTTTAGTTGTATGTGTGAACCAATATACTAGAGTAATAACACTTAATGGGTTTAACCATCTAGACCTCTTTGAAGATTAAATAACGTCTTGATTAGTTTGGATACAATTGTTAAGTTTGGAATCATCAGCGAAAATCAACTTAGATACTAGTATTGCCGGTCAGGTAAGTCGTTTATATAAATTATGAAGATTACAGACCCAAGAACACTTTCTTGGTGAATTCCACTTTTTACATTGCTTTGGTCTTATTTTGTCCCATTTTACAATGACTTGATGATCCTGTTTGATAGAAATTGTTTGATCCATGCAAAGACTTTGCCTCTTATACCATAGGCCCATTTTTCTTTTTTTAGTAATTTCTTGTGAGTTACTTTGTCAAAGGCTTTGCCGAAATCTAAATAAATGATGTAAAGTCCAAAATTTTGATTTATAAAATTTAGTGATTCTTTCGGTAAATTCTAAGATACTAGTATTACATGATCTCCCTTTGTGGAATCCATGTTGACTCTCTAAGAAGAGATTATTTAATGACAGATACTTATTATTTTACCTCCTATTATCAGTTCTAACAATTTTCCTAGGACAGAGGTCACACTTAGCCAAGTTCTTTCTTTCTTTCTTTCTTTTCTTTCTTTTTTCCTGTCTGCCTTGCTGTCTGTCTGTCTGTCTGTTTTTCTTTCTTTTTTTCTTTCTTTCTTTCTTTCTGCCAGGCTTTTTTTCAGGCTTTCTTTCTTTAAGGCTTCTTTCTTTCTTTCTTTCTTTCTTTCTTTCTTTTTTTATGTAAGGCTTTCTTTCTGTCAGCTTTCTTTCTCTCAGGCTTTCTGTCTTTCAGGCTTTCTTTCAGGCTTTCAGTCTTTCTTTCAGGCTTTCTTTCAGGCTTTCTTTCTTTCAGGCTTTCTCCCATACTTCCTTCCTTTCTTCCTTTCAGTAGAGTGTCAATCAAGTTCCGTTTTTTTCCCTCTTCTTCCTCTTTATGTATCTCTACCTTGTCACTACAGACAGTCGTCTTATCGTATATCAAGCCAGCTCAACTCCTGCTTAGTTAAGGCATACTTCCGTCGATCTTAATACATTTTATAGCCCCTTAGTTAGCTCGCGCCGGTACTTTGTTAGGGACCAATTTGGATCCCTTGTGAAGCTGTTGCCGGGGCTGTGAGGGATATTAATTCGCACGACGCGGGGTCTACGTTTCGCACCTTTTTGTTCTTTACATTTCGTGTTTTTTTTGTTTTTTTTTTTCATTTTTTCTTATTGCATGGGTAACGGCAAACGATCGCATAAGCAAAGAAGTCTCCTGCCGTTAATAATACATAGTAATACCTTCCGAGATGGTACGCCCCAAGGGGAATCATTCAGTGCCTTTCTCGGGAGGTTTTACGCTTTACCGGGCCCGGAGACCAAATGACGTACGAGAACGTACATAATGTACGTAGTTACGACATTGATTCTCCGGACAACTTCAAACAATAGAGAGTCATATTTGGACATGCATACTTTGACTAGGTTTAGGTCTAAAAATTTGATGTATTTTCCATAGCATTAGACCTGCCTAAAGCGGTCTCGAGGATAGCGGATTTCTAATCAATCGTTCAACCGAGCACGGGCACTATGGCTATTAACCCCATATATTTTTTGCCAATCTCTATGTCTTTCATTCATTTTTTATCTCTCAAATGCTGACATGCATACAAGCCAGCAATCTACACCCGGTTGGAAGTAGTTGAGTAGTATATATTTCTGTACATATTTAAAAAGGGCACATTGTCAACATCTCTTTGTTGCTCCCCGTGAGTAATTTGTAAATAATGCAATTTTATTTATCGTCTCGTTTTATTTTCACCATGATGTCACCAGAAACGTCCACCTCCAGTGCTTTCAGCGCTTTGATTCACCAGACTAAGTCTTTGCGCAAAGTAGGAATAGAAATGGGCAAAATAAGTATTTACAGGACAATACAGTAAAATGATGCCAAAATTATAACTCGTACAATTTTATAAGTAAAATTGGTGTGATATTTTCTTTTTAGGACTTTGCTTTAATAGCATTTAAAATGTTTGAAGCCAGATATTACTAGACATTAATTACGTCTTTTGCAATGTTTTTTACGGTATTTTAGACTAGTTTTAACTAATTTACAATTACGATTGACTGTTAACCGTTAAATACAGAAAAAGTAAATGTTTCAAATAAATGAAATCTATATAAAATCTAATAAGAAATACAAAATCAAAAACAACATATTTGCGATGTCAAGAAGATCTAGTCTACGATGAAACAATTACAAATATTCTTACTTTGCCCAGATTCCTTACATTGCGAACGGCAATTCTGGAATCGCACTGCACAAAGTAAGAATTCTTACTATGTCCGACAAAGTGGGAATTCTTACTTTGCAAAGGACAATTCCAGAATTGTCCAAATTCATACTTTGCTTAGAACATATATGACAAGGCCTTATATATACATGTAAATCAAGAAAAACGTTAAAATGCGCTGTGGTCATAGATTTCAAAATGTTATGTACAAAAATTCAGAAAATGGACTTCCGACAATACATTACAGGAACTACTTTTGTGTTTAAATCTATACATGTATTCTGTTTTATTCTGACTAAATTTGTTGGTGTGATAGCTCATCCGAGCACGAAGCACTCAAGGTGAGCTATTGTGATTAGCTGCTGTCAGTCGTCCGTCGTCAACTTTTACCTTGTGTGCACTCTGTCTCCATCAAATCTCGGTCAAATTTGGTCAAGTGGAGTTGAAAATGGGGCAAGGGCAATTTTAGAAAAACCTTTTGTGCACTCTAGCGGTAACATTTATTGCTCAAATGTCTTGAAACTTTGTATGAATAGCCTATTTGTCTCCATCAAATCTCGATCTAGTTCGAAATTGGGTCAAGTTGGGTCAAAAGATGGGGTCAATGGGCAAATTATGGAAAAACCTTGAGTGCATTCTAGAGGCCGCATTTGTGGCTTGAAGTCTTTAAACTTGTTCAGAATGTTCATGTCCGTCAAATCTCGGTCAAGTTCGATATTGGGTCAAGTGAGGTCAAAAATGGAGTCAAGGGGTCAATTTGTAGAAAACCCATGTGTGCACTCTAGAGGCCACATTTGTGGCTCAAATGTGTGAAACTTGATCAGAATGATTGTCTCCATCAACTCTCTATCAAGTTCGAAATTGGTTAAGTTGGTCAAAATTGGTTAATGGGTCAAATTTTATAGAAAAAAACCTTGTGTGCACTCTAGAGGTCATATGTTGGCCCAAATGTCTTGAAACTTAGTAAGAATGTTTGTCTCTATAAAAAACTAGGTCAAGATGACAATTGGACCAAGTAGGGTCAAAATTGGGGTCAAAGGGTCAGATTTTGGAATACCATTTTACACACTCTAGAGGCAACGGTTTTTGCCCAATTGTCTTGAAACAAGGTTAGTATGATTGTCTTCATAAAATCAGGGTCAAGTTCACAACTAGGTCAAGAGGGGTCAAAATAAAGTCAAGGGGTCAAATTTAAAAAAAAAAAAAAAACCTTGTGTGCACTCTCAAGGCCCCAATTTTGGCCCAACGATGTGACGTTTGGTCAGAATGTTTAACGTCATCAAATCAAGTTTGAAATTGGGTCAAGTGGGGTCAAAAATGGGGTCAAGGGATTAAATCAAAGGAAAACCTTGTGAACAATCTGTAGGGCACATTTTTTACTCAAATGTCTTGAAATTTGGTCAGATTGTTTATCTCTATGAAACCTAGGTCAAGTTTGAAATTGGCTTAAGTGGGGGTCAAAAATGAGGTCAAGGGGTCAAATTCTTCTGAGCACTCTTCGATTGAAAACCCTGCATCTTGGTAAGAATGTTGCAATGAAATCTTATACGCGTTTGAAAGAGGGTCAACAACTAGAACACCTTCAAATCTCCCAAAAATATTTTAGTAATGTAGAGGCATTATGTTTGACTCAAATATTTGTGTTCTTGATATCTTTGACTATTGACAAGCCAGTAATGAATTTCAAGTAAGTAGTGTTGACAATTTACCACCTTTGTTAACTATATGCATCATGTGAGCGCCTAAGGACCAATGGCCTTCTTGTTTAGAAATAGTTTTAAAGATTGGAGAATGCTATTCGATGGGGAATTAATCAAAGTATGATATGCTCAATGTGTTTTGATCAGATCTATATCTGAAATCTTCCATTCATTTGAAATAAGTGCTAACACGCCTGTCTTCGAGTAAATTCTCAAAAAATAAGGCAAAAAGGGCGAAGCAATAGCCATATTTAGGTATGTCAACTGGTTTACCGTAATAAAAACGAATACGAAAAATAAATATCACGAAATTTACACTATTATACTCAAACGCAATAAGCATAAAAGGAGAGGAATATACACTGAAGAGGGTGGGCATGGTATGAACATTAACATCCTTCGCTCTTTTTACCTTATATTTTCGAATTTACTCGAAAGCAGGCGTACTTGTATTCTCAGATAGCTTGAATGTCAAGATTACCTTTGAAGGTCAAATATTAAAATTAAGTACAGAGCAAGTACAGTTTTAAATAATCGTCTACTGATCAGGGTTCGACACTAAATCCTTTTTTCAACAGGCCTGAAGGACAAACAATTTCTTCTTTTCCCTCATTGGGGCTCAATGAGTTCCATAGGATAATGAAATTATTATTGGAAAGGCAGCTGAAGACAAAATAAATAAGTAGATAGATTGTGAATGAAATGGCCATTACTTAAAGGTCTAAAGGACGTGCAGTGTGGTAACTTTTGCCAGTACTCCTAAAAGTCCACAGGTATCGGGCCTGAGGACTGGTGTTAGTGTCGATCCTTGCTGATGTTGGGGAAAAAGTATACAAAAATTACAGTTAATAACATCATGATTTTTTTTATTGCAATATTATGCTTTGACGATGATAATATGTCATCCATCGGAAAAAATAAGAGAAATATCTTAAAAACAAAACAAAAAATAAATAAATAAATAAAAGAAAACATATTCACACATTAACGTTCATATTATATTATCATTTTTTTTTAATTTCTTATAAGACCATAAGATTTAATTATTTTCTCAAAATTTAATATGAAAAATGAAATTTCCGTTCTTTTAATTCTTTCATATTCTCAACAGATCTTAAATCTTCCTCGGTCACATTTTTTGGGGGGAAAATAAGGCACAAAATACACAAGGTGACATATTATCATCATCGGAGAAAACCAAGACATTTTGTTTCTATTTCATGACTTATTTTTTATTATTTTATCTCATAACTATACAAATATTCGTGTGATAACATCCCGTATGATATTTTTAAGCTCCCCGAAGGGAGAGCATATAGGCGCCGCTTCGTCTGTCCGTCCGTCCGTAATTCCGTCCGTCCGTCCCCACCTATTTCTCCATACCCCTTGGGCCAAATCAAATGAAACTTACCATGTGAACTCCCTATGATATAGTGATGATGCATCTGTGACGGTTTTTGGATTTGAGGCCTCGTCACGGTAAAAAAGACTTAGGGTAAAAAACAGTTTTCCCAAATTTCTCCTAGTCTAACAGTCAGAATTTAGTGAAATTCCATATTTGAGTAGCAAATCAGATGCCCTTTCTATAAACAATTAGAAATTAACGTAAAACAATATATCAAGCAAAAAGGGGGCTAAATGTTTGTTACCTTTATGTTAGCTGTATAAAAAAACACCTTATTTGAGTCCTTGCAATCTGACCACAGATATATCTCCTAAAGTATAATAGCTATCAACTTGAAACTTTATGGGTAGATAGTTCTTATGGAGGAGAAGTGCAATGCACAAGAACTACAACTCTTGCTTGCATTATTTTGGAGTTATTACCCTTTGGGTTTTTTTAATGCTTAGATTATGTCTGGAGCATATCTCCTAAAGTATAATAGCTCAGAACTACAACTCTTTCTTGCATAATTTTGGAATTATTGCCCTTTGTTATTTTTAATACTTAGATTTTATTGGAGGTAAATCTCTGACAGTACAAAAGAATCTTTAATCTATTAGGCTTAAGTTTACTATCAAGCTTTCGTGGCGGGGGATGTCCATGTCCAACATGGCTCTTGTTTTTTAAGACAATGCCTTATTCAGGGAGCAAAATCCGTCTCTGACGGCTCTTGTTTTATGATATCACATAGTTATTTTTAGAACAATGATATAATGCGGTTATTTTTAGAAACTTGCATTTCTATTAGAAACAACGACGAAAACAAGACAAAAAGAGGATATAGGATAAATATAATACGTACTTAGTTTATTGTATGAAAACAATATCTAACTCGGTTATGAAAATTGATAATTGTCTCGGCAGAGCCTCGACAATTTTCGATTCTCCCAACCTTTTTAGATATTTTTTTCATATTATACACTAAGTACGTATTATATATATAACATTTAAAATCTGTGTACATTGAACCGAAAAGCAATTTAAAAAAGGTATAAATAAATAAATAAAAATAAAATCATGAAATTGATAAACATACCGATCAAAGTCATTCTAAATCGTTCATTCAGCGCTAATCAATTCGATAAAATTAATTTTAAATCGTTCATTCAGCTCTCAATACATTCATTACAAACACTCACTCACACGAAAAATGACAAAATCAAAAACTCTATTCAAAATGAAAATCGCTTTTAAAAATACGCGATATGACCTACTTTATTGAGGTTTGCAAGCGAATGATGAATTTATAAAAATCAAAAAAGCTATTTATAGGACCAATATGTATAAAAATATAAAAGTGAGGTAAAAAATATCGTTAATTTTATTCATTCAGAACAAAATTAGCGAATTTGGATTACCTCCTTATTTTCACTCAAAACTCACGTATCGCACTCAATCATTTTCATACCAATATAATTCCAAACTCATTCACTTTGTAAGTTTCACGATGTTGTTAACTTTATTTTGAAAATCATTCATAATTAAGGGAGATAGGCTCTGGACGAGCCCAATTCTAACGTTTGACATCGAGCTGTGACCTTGCCGCTAACCATTTTTTTCTCAAATGGCGTACATGTATTTATTCATGACAGAGAATAATAATGACAAATTGTTTTTATATCTAATGATTAAAGCTAGTGTACAGTTAACGACACCGGGAAATTGACTTTTAAAAGATTTTTGGAATGATTTTGGAATGAAATCGAATGAGTACGAGGATCGAGTTTTGAGAAAATTTAAAGTGATGTAATCCAATATTGCTAATTTTGTTCAGGATGAACGATGAGGGAGCGATTTAGAATGGTTTTGATTGAGATGAGTGTCAATTATTATGTCCCTTTAATAGAATATGCATACAAATACTATAAATAGCCTCCTATTTCTCCAAGAACCAATCAGACACTTACAATTTCAATTATGCAAGTGAAGTTGCGATTTTTTTCTAACTATTTTTATTCAAATGTAGTTGAGCTTGGAGCATTTTTAATGGTTTGAACTTTGATTGAGTCTTCGGAATGAATGAATGGAGCGCTGAGGGAGCGATTTAGTATGCTTAATGCTTATACTAATGCTTATACATATATTATATAGTGACTTCTTAGTCTCATTGCATGCGGACTCGACAAAAATCTAACTAGTAAAGGTGGAATACTCTTACAGAAAAACACCTTTTATAACTCATTTTAATAGTATGGCGTCCTCATTTGTCAATGAAGACGAAAAATCAGAAAAGTGCGTAGAACAATTTATTACTTATTTCATCCATTTGGACGACAATTTCGATTGTGTTGTACCTTCCTGGAACAAAGGCACTCATTCATTTCGTCTACTTGCCTCTCACCAATGGGTTAATAATCGTAGACCTATGTGAGATAGCAGATGGATGCTTGGAAAGGATGTGATGGTTGTACTGGTGAGAGACATACCAGGAAACCATTGTTAGGTGCTCAAGTCGCCGAAATTTAACTGAAATGTTGTAAGCGGGGTTTAACTTCATTCAATTCAATAAAACCTTCCCGGAAAATCTATCAGAACGCAGTCATCACACTCATCTAATTTCATTCCAAATCTATCCAAAATCATTCTGCTTTTCATGTTCACAATGTTTCTAACTGTCTCAAGATTATGTGTGTAAGCCAACGCCGAAAACATCTATGTCCAATGTTTTGAAACTTCTTCTTTATTTAGAATTTTCTCAAATTTGGAATTCAAATAATTGCTTTTGGCTGAAATCTCAAGTTGAAATTTGGGGAAAATTTCGTTGAGAAAGAGAAAAAATTGATAATCGTAGACCTAAGTCCTACATGTTTAATGATATGATCAGTTTGTCAATATCCACATTGTTTAACACTACAATGTTGCCAGCGTACAGACGGGTTTACAGTATAACACCAAGTCCAACCAGGAAGATCGCTGGTCCATCTACAATAATTTTGATGCACAGTCTGTGTGTAATAGCCATGACCGTGAGGCGACTGGGAGTCCCAACGTTGACAGGTCAAACCGTGCATAGTCCGGCTAACGTTACCCGCGTATGAAGATACTGTTCCCAAACAACCTGTTGAAATAGAAAATGGAGTGAATGCGTCGGTTACAATTGCTATGACGGAACGATTCTGTTGGTGACCAATATTCGTATCTTCAGCTTGTAGACAAATTTGGTCGCCCACTGACGATATCTTATATACAAAACTTAAAACAATATGAATATTTGAAGAAGTTTTGGTCGCTAGTCGACTGCGTGTCACAAATGCCCAAAATGAGACACGAAAAGAGGCAGATTATACTAAAATTTTCACAACAGCTAGATGCACTTGTTCTGAAATGCCTATTTAATTTCGAATAATATGAAACATGTTTCATTTATGTATCTAATATTTGCGATGAATATGAAACATCTTCAAAGATCATAAAAAGTGATGTCTTCGATTAAATGCACGCTTTGTATTACACTGTAATTCCAATGGGTATCTACGGTTCGACATGGCTGGCCCGGACAATAGCAAAGTATAATAATCAGATACTTTCTGACTACCCGAAATATGTTTTCTAGATTTCGCATCTCAAACATTATTTCGCAGCATCCTTGCTAAATTTTTCATTGTCAGAATGCGAAAGAGATTTGACTTCATTAATTTTCCATTATTCCCGAATAGAAAGCGATCAAGGGCGTCATTACGGTTACGCAGATAACGCAAGTTCAAAATACAAAATAAATGCTCTTTAGAAAATAAATCCTCTGATGAATGATCATTACATCTTACCTACAGCTTATTTAAGCTGTAGTTACGATGTATTGATCATGTATTAAATTTGAAATTATTTAAATTATCCCTGGTAACGCCTTTCCCTCTCCCCCATGTCTCGCCAGTTGGAGCGAAAAGACGTCAGTTTGATTGTGTTTTCCTGACGCCATAGTTGCCAATTTCGAATGGACGTCCGTTTGATTGTGTTTTCCTGACGCCATAGTTGCCAATTTCGGATGGACGTCAGTTTGATTGTGTTTTCCTGACGCCATAGTTGCCAATTTCGAATGGACGTCCGTTTGATTGTGTTTTCCTGACGCCATAGTCGACATTTTCGGATTGACGTCAGTTTGATTGTGTTTTCCTGACGCCATAGTTGCCAATTTCGAATGGACGTCCGTTTGATTGTGTTTTCCTGACGCCATAGTCGACAATTTCGGATGGACGACAGTTTGATTGTGTTTTCCTGACGCCATAGTCGCCAATTTCGGATAGACGTCAGTTTGATTGTGTTTTCCTGACGCCATAGTCGCCAATTTCGGATAGACGTCAGTTTGATTGTGTTTTCCTGACGCCATAGTCGCCAATTTCGGATGGACGACAGTTTGATTGTTTCCCTAACGCCTATATATTTTCCGAAAGTCGCCATTTTTGTGCGTATGCGTTTTTAGATCCTAGCTACACCCATGCATGTAAATAATGAAAACAATTAGCCGGTACAGCAGATAGACTCAGTTCTGATGCAGGATTTCTTATCGATTATGTATTATTAATGAAACACATGTTATTTCATTTTCGCGTTTATGCATCCATTAACAAAGTCTGATGAATGAGGAGTTACATGCAAAAGTTTAAATACGAGGGCGGCATTGCATATTACTTCTCCCCCATCAGTCTGTATTCGTGGACACATCAACGCGAAAATCTGAATTATATACATTATAACACAGTCAAAAGTTTGAAATTAGATTTATTACCCTATATTTTAGGTGTAAAATAGAAAGCGAACGCGACATTTAGCACGATGGTTATATGACGTCTAAAGCATTAAAGTGCATGTTAGAGATGGCGGTTAGTATAAATGGGTGGAGCTATCATAACCATAAGTTCTGAGTAATTTTAATCTTATTTCATATATGCGTTTTCCGCCATCGTGTTATAATTTGAATTAAAGTTAATTGAAGGTAAAATATTTCGATTAAGTGATGCTATAAAATTTCTGAAGATCTATAGAGTGGCAACTATGATATTTTTTCCGAAATGCAGGTACTCATATTTCGGACAAACATATTGAAAGTCGCGGCCTAAGGACTTTTTTCCGTAATGCAGATGGACATGTTCCAGACAAACATTCTAGCTAAAGGAAGTTGGCTTTAATTTTGTGCACATATTTTGTCGAATTAAGATAATTGGGTGTAATCCTGTTCATTCAGAATGACAAAACGGTGCATTCTGTTTGCCAATTATACCATCGCTTTGCATGTGCACATGCCTGCAAAGCGGGGATAAAATTTCAAACAGTTGGCACCGTTATGGCATCCTGAACGCTGAGCTAATACTTTTGAACAACACACTTATAAAAGCTATGTAAACCAACTCCCTATGTGCAATGAACATCGTTATAATTAAATTACGCGGTTGTAATTCTGATTGACTTTTAGAATGCATGATTTCCAGACTGGTCTGTTTGTTTGTCAAGCTAGTTAAAAAAAGAAAACTCACAAAACCCAATGTTACAGTACTCCCAATTAGTACCGCTGGTGTAGCACCATGGAATTACGTCATTTAATGTTGGTTCCCGACAGAAGTTTTCTGCGGCATGTTTCGATCCATCGATGAAGTTTGCATCAGGATGAGAGACCGCAGCTGTGTCCCATCTCAAGCATGGCTTGTTTGACCTTGTTGTTGCTAGGTAACCGTAGTACTCGTACCCAATTACATTCACACATGTCTCTGGAAAATAAATTAGCAGACAAAAAATTGGAAAATGATACTTGCATATTAGGTTTGGTCATAAACTAAGCGTCAATATATAAAAGTGTCATGCCTTTTACACGTAATCATCATAAACCACGTGCAACAATGTGCCATGACCGTAAACCTGGACAGCGTCTTAGTGCATTTGGGTTTGTTTCTTTGTTCGAATTGGTTTTTTCGCCGCTTTCAACAATCTTTCCTGTATATCGAGGCGGCTGGAGCACCGAACAATGTATCCCCGGTATTTCTCACGCCAGTTATATCATTAATCCTTTCCTAGCCTCCAGCTGCTGTCCCATTTAGGTCTACGATCAACCCAGTGGTAGGAGACAAAAAGTCGGAAAGTGTGAGTTCCACAGTCGGGTATCGAACCCAATACTACTTGACAGTCCGACGCGCTACCTACTGCGCCAAGTGTATAAAGGTAATGGACCCGTAAAATTCCACAACGTTTCGGAAGTAATAAATTTTAACAGTATTGACTGAGGTTTTCTAATGATTTTATTAGGAAGCCTCGGTCAACATTGTGACATATCATGAGTTCCGAAATGCTGCGGAACTATTACCGATCTACAACCTAATGGAGATAGATGGACTGACTAGATACGATTTAAAAACTTTGCGTTCAGGTTGACAAAAATGTGCGAAATGTTTTCTAATTATACGCAGCTTTGCTCGTGTACTTACGTGCAAAGCAGGGTATAGGTTGCTAACAGTTTGCACTATTTTGTCATCCTTGACGCAAAGCTTATCTCTATTTATATATTACATAGTAAGGACTCTAGACAGACCGCGCGGATACACTGTCAGGCATCATTCGGAACACCACTCGGCAAATCTCACGATCAACCTCGGATGTACATAGACGAACTATTTTTAAAAGTTACGGGAAAACCTTGGAACAACTCGATGACGTCGTTTAAAATGGCGTTAGCCCTCGAATCTTTGAGTGAAAACTTTCGACGTTGTCAACGCTTCTCGTTTAATTTACTGGCGTGAAATCACGGCTTCATATTACTTTTTGAGAATGATTTGTCATTCTCAAAAATTAAGATTTTTCAGCCATAATTTACTGTAAAAGATATAAATATAAGGTTAGCGTCGATTGTTTCTGTGCTAGTTTTTCTTACACTGTTTCCGCCTAACAAATGCACGATTTTGTTACATACCCATCCGCCTTACATACATCCGAGGTCTGTTGCAGTTTACGGTAATGGCCGAGTGATGTTCCGAATGTGTCTGGCATGTGACTTTGGTCTGCTGACATTTGAAATTTTGGGGAAATCTCACTGCATAGTCTCTTTTGATATTGGCAAATGGCGACAATTTGTTTGTGGTGTCCGTGGTCTAGATGCAGAGCGTCGGCCTCTTGACCAAAATGTCCTGCGTTCGATTCACGGGAGCGGCTATCGATCTTGGTTCTTTCATTGGCCCACACTTTCGGCGCGAACACTGGTGAATTTTCCAGGAAGCAGAATAGAGAGGGATTAATCTAAGTTGTAAGAACTTGTTTCCCAATCGATATAAATTAAAAAGGTTTAGACAACTGGTGTTCCGTGCACATCCATCAGTATACTAGAAGAAATATTTTATTAACATAAAGTCACTTTTTCATGACGCAAATGCCAAGAATGTCTTTTTCGGCGGTAATGCGTTAATGGGTTGTCATTCCTTGGGTTGTGAGTTCGAATCGAGGCTCAGTAAACTTTCCTTGACATTTGATGTGACATGAGCCACTTGTCATACACCAATAGGTGTATAATAAGAAGTACGCCTAAGTTAGATGAACAGCTTGTTGCTCGGACTAAATGTAGTGCTTTTACTGGTTTTAAAACGACGGAAAACGATTAGTATTTGAGCCAGTGCGTGACATTTCCAACATTTTGAAATGTTCAAGAGGTGCAAACATTGAGTAGCATTGACAGGCACATACTGTAAATATATAAAGTAACCCGATGGTCTTCAGATACTTCAAGACCTTTTCTATCTACTAACTAGGGAAGACTCTGGACGGACTGTGCGAATGCACAGGCTGTTCAGAGTCTTTACTTTGTACATGTTTGAAATTGTTGGAAATCTCACGCACAGACTCATTTGAAAAAGCCTCAGTGATATAACTTAGATATAACTCATTTGAAAAAGCCTCAGTGATATAACTTAGATGAAAGTATAAAAGTTGAAAGTATCGTTAAACCCCAAACAAATCAATGATACAACATTATATACCTAAAAAGAAAACTGTACCTTACATGAATGTATGGGTAATTTCTGACAGAAGTAAAAGGGTGGTTGAAATATTAATTTAACTGCTGCGCCAACTTGAAATTATAATTGATTATCTGATAAAATAATTCACAACTGAAGTGCTTGTTTTAAAACAAAAAAACGCGGTATTTATCAGATTTTGCTGCATGCTCCTTAATTTGAACTATAGGCCATTTTGTGTTGTAGGCCGAATGAATAGAAAACTTTAAGAGATCCGTGAAAAAAGTAGTCTATCGTTTTTTAAATACTAGTAAACGGCTCTGTTTCACCCCTGATACTGTGGTAAAATCTCGAGTGTCTTTCATTTTTCCCTATATACTATCCCTACCTGCATTAAGGATGAAACAACGTTGCAACTTGACTGTAAATTATAACCCGCATTGCACATGTATGCACTTTCGTGCAAAGCGGGGTATATTTTCAAACAGATGGCACCGTTTAGTCATACTTAACACAGGTCTTGTCTTTGAAAGTTAATAGCCATCAACGATATTCTCACACCCCAAGAACTGTTACAACAGACAAATACCTCTGCATGAAAACATGTAAGTATTCGCAATGAAAACAGTCACGATTTCTGTACTCAAGGAAAACAAAAACGCTACGCCTTTCAAAATAATATCTTTTATCCATCGAATTTAAAAAACACAAGTGTAGCTTTTACAGTCTGATACTCTCATTCATTTTCATATCTTACCCTGCAAATAACTAGAACTTTGAAGATTAAAGGGAAATTAGAAGTAATGTGTGTCATTTTCCAAAGTAAAGACATTATAAGCTTTTAGAATGCGTTTCATATTGGAAATTCATGCAATCTCAAACAATAATTCCAATTGAATAATTGGTAATATTTTTTCCTCCCTATTATCACAACTGAAAATAAAAAGAAAATCGAAAAAATATAATGAAATATATGTTACGGTGCATGACAGAGAGTGTTACAGTATAGTAACTACATCACTAATATAGGTTACAGGTTATTAGTGAAAACATTTGGTATGTTTCATGTATTTGAGTGGGGTTTATTAGCTATTCTAGCTATGATTTCCTGTCTGTCCGTATGTCTATCCGTCCGCCCGTCTCTTGACATACACTTATTTTCCCAAAAGAGTCCACAATCTCTATCCGATTTACTTCAAACTTTCACATAATGATTACACCAACATCAGAAGGAAACAACAAGGAAATTTGATTACAATATACTCGTTGTAGCATTGGAGTCAGGGCGGTGAAGTATTAATACAAAAAAAGCCTTATGATAATTGGTGAAATTATCCCTACCCTTGAACTCAAATTTAAGAACTGGTTCGATATCCAGCACAAGAAGTTCAAGAACTAGTTCTAGTTCAAGAGTTAGTTCGACTGTCCTTGAATTGCCAATTCACGTTCTATAACCAGTTTTTGAACTTTTCGCAGGGAAGGAGGCGTTAGAGCGTCCCAGGATCTTGTGGACGTCCTGTGATTTCGAAAAGCTTAAAAAATAAAAACTACAATCAACTAGTAAATCGGCGGGTTTTTAGGCTTACACTTTCTTGACAAGATACCTTTCATTTAAAGCAGGTGAATGTTTAACGATATTGATTAGACTACCATGTATAGGTATTCGTATAATTAACATTTGCGAGTGCTTTCCTATCCTGAAAGTAAGACAGATGTAATTGATAAGAAGGAAGGCATACTGTTTTTCATAAATCAAAAAGGAGATCAGAGTGTTATTTTTAGATATATCGCATTAAATGAAGTTTTGGGACTTTTCTTCCCGTCTACCTCGTATTTCGCAGAAAAGACCTAGATATAAGATAATTCGGATTTCGTTGCGCTTTCTTTTTGTGTTTTTAGAAAACCCTGGCGTCAAGAAAACTGGTTTTTTTGTATGCAATATCAATGACAGAGGTTGTAACACTGTAGAGAAGATACTGTAACATACCAAAAGAATTAGGCAGAGTTCGTAACATACGCATACAATTGAAATAATGCATATAAGTTTCGAAACAGAAGACATTCCTTTTAGATAACGGGTATAATAGATAAGACTGAGGGGTTTTAACGCCAAACAGATAAAATGTTTCAGTATTTCTTCTTTCTCTTCTCAAATTCTGAAAAGAAGTAGGCGAAACACTGTTTTTCGATCAAATTTACATCAAACTCCTTTTTAGCGAAATATCCATATCAAAAATATTTCGATCAAGATTATTCATTATCTAAGGAATGTAATAGGAATATATAAAAAGTTTAACGTGTCTTCTGGATGTACAAATAATGTCGAAACCGACATGTTTTCAAACAAATAAGCAGACGCCTTAGTTTTCATTGTGAATCCTTAACATGTATTCATGCAGAGGTATTTGTCCGTTGTAACAGTTCTTAGGGAGTGATTCTTGTCTTACATTTGTGTACAATCACTCTTTCAATTCCGCCATTTAAACGAACTAAATGGACAAAACCTCGATTCTCTTTGAAATAAGCTTATCTTATCCTCATCAGAAAAATAGATATGTTTTGATACGCTCCCTTACGATGTTTTAACACTTTGTACTTGACTAAATCATAATTGCAACTTGAAAAGAGCATATGTGTGGCATTAAGAATCAATAAGTTCATCTGCGCGTTAAATAAAGACTCTGATCAGCATGTGCATCTGCATAGTCTGATCAGAGTCTTCACAACCCACTCAATTAGTAGCTACGGATTCATAGTCTCAGTTCATAATCAGAAAATCCACTCGTCGGTTTCTGATTAAATCTTGTAACGACAGCTTATTCAAAGCTGTAGTTACGAGATTTAGAAAGACAATTGACGAATTATTCAATGAATTGTATGCCTTACCAAACATCTTCAGAAACGTCTCCGAATCACACACGAGTTCACAAAAACACATACATGAAATCGCTGGAAATTTCAAGCACAGGATCAAATGTTTGATACTTACTATCTTCGCCCCATCTTATAAAGTAGGTAAAGTCAGGATCGGTATTCGAACCTGATAAATATGCAGTGTTGTACAGTCGACATTCACCTGCAATTAAGTCGGAAAAATAATTTAAATCATGCGATAAAGCCTGATTGGCCTGCTTGGTAACATAAAATGATATCAGGCAGGTAAATATATTTTTAGAAACTATTTCCATATTATTAAATGAACTACTTTTCTTCTGCCGGTCCAAAATCACTTTTGCTACGGGTTCGGAATTATTAAGAGGATTTATTATCTTTTTCTTGTACACTTAAATGACCAATTATAGATATAGATTCTTTGCGAATGAAATTAATAAGTCAGACATGAAATCATTGTTACCTGTCCGTGACGTGTAGGGTAACAATGATGTCATGTCTGACTTATTCATTTCATTTGCAAAGAATACTATATACTTATCTTTGGTCACAAGAAACCTGTCCTTGACGTGTAATCCCCGACGGCGGCACTCATTCTTTCTGACTATTTGTCTCTCAGCTATGGATTGATAATCGTAGACCTATGTAAGATAGCAGCTGGAGGCTAGGAAAGAATGTGATGGTTGTACTGGTAAGAGAAATGCCAGGAATCCATTGTTAGGTGCTCCAGCCGTCGCGATATAACTGAAATAATGTTGAAAGCGGCGCTAAACACCATTCGATCAATCAAACCTTTACGTGTTAACAAATGTTTACTTTACATTCTTTGGCTTTTTTCATTCTTTATATCCTGTGTTCTTTTTTACGATCAGATTGTGATGAAATTTACTGGTAGGAATTCACAAAAATGCAATTTAGATTTTTGGTTTGAAAATGAAGTGTAAAAGAACAAATTTCGTCGCAGGGATTAGGATAGTAGTCTGAGACCAATTGTGCTTTCTTCAAGCTAACGGACTTTGCATGGCCTTCATATTGGTTCCGTGGAGGTAGGATTTAAGCTGTTTATCTAACACTCTTAAGGTGGGTTTTTTCGTTTTGTGTCCGCTCCGCAATGAGTTCTGTCGAGAACCTTCTGAGCGAGAAAAGGCTCCATCGATCCATTACTGTTCCGAACCGTTTTCGAATGTTAATATGAACACAAAATCTACGCTTGTTTGAAGCCAGGTTTTAACTATCTATGCGTTTAACTGTTATAACATATAATTGTGACCTTGACCCTTGACCTTTGTGACCCAAAAACCATAGGGCACTTCCTTGGGAAATAAGGATTATTTGTATAAAGTTTCATGATTGTAAGTCACTTGGTTTTCGAGTTACAGTCCGGAAACGAAAATTGATTAAAGGCTGACTGTGACCTTGACCTTTGACCTATGTGACCCAAAAACAAACGGGCACTTCCTTGGGTCATAAGGAACATTTGTGTAAAGTTTCGTGATTGTAGGTCACTTGGTTCTTGAGTTAAAGTCCGGAAACGAAAAGGTCTACGGACGGACGGACGTTTCATTTAGTGTCTTTATAACTAAAGGCAATATTAAATATTCAATTATGACTACACAATTCCTGAAATCCTTTGGAACTTTTCTCTTTGCAGTCTCAATTTTTGTTTCAAAATTCCATGCGTGTAAATTTTAGTAAATTAAAATATCATTCTTTAATGCTTTTCGGTGGTTTATCGAGAAATAACGGTAGGTTACCAATTGATAATCTCACCGCAAAAGCAGTGAAATTGTCAAAATTTTATACCCTGCTTTTGTGCATTTCACCCTATCTGACGTCATCTTTGCGGGGCGAAATAAGTGACGTCACAATGAACGTTGCATAGCAATCACGTGCAAAATAACGCGCTTTACGAAAACATGTCCTAGAAATTTCACATTTTGTCTCATTTTTGCGTTAAAGAAATAGAATAATCGTTTGTTTTTCCTGTAAGATCGATTAATATTTCATTTCGTGAACAACAAAAGCTATATTTTCACTCGGAGCGAAAATATGGCTTTTGTTGTTCACTCTATGACATATCAATCGATCTTACACTGAAACAAACGATTATCCTCTATATGTTATGTGGTGTCGGCTGTAAGAAATTATAATGAGACGGCATGATACAATTCTCGCAACCTCGGCCAGATAAAATTGATGTTTAAAGATACCTGTTATTCTCTATTTAGCTTTAATTTTTATTCTTTGTAAATGAAAAACAGTAAAAAGGCTCTTTTCAAAGCTTCTTCTATCTTGTGAAATAGAAGAATAGCATATTGTTTCTTCTTCAGGCGTTCTCAACTGAATTATAACTAATTTGACCTACGTATAGTGTAAAATCATTGACATGACTGACCGTAACCTCTATTAGTATACATTACATGCTAGACTGATTGTCACATGATATCTCCGTTAGGTCTCGCTTAAGTTCGTAAACCAAGTTTCACAATATATACCTATTAAATGACACTGTGATGAGTAGATACTTGTCATTGCACGTGGAAAAATTAAAGAATCAGCAGACGAAAGAAAGTGGTTCGAGTCACTATGACTGCATATTTATTTTCCTCTAGGTTTCAATCCATTTTAAAGATTTTTTTCCTTTGAATAATGTTGAATATCACTCGATTCTTAAAGAGATTTGCGGTATATTATAAACTATTTCCTTTTCACGTTAGTTTCTTTTTATTTGTTTGAATGGGTTTAACGGCTCTTTTTATATTATTTCGGTCATATTGCGGGAAAGAACGCTTAACTATGGATGCCTGGTATTTCTCCTACGAATTCTACTACGACAACTCTTCCAAGACTCAAGTTACTTATCTCACAAAGGTCTGTGATTTTCAACCAAATTTGCTCTTTAAGCCCTTTGACAGCGTCTTGTGTTTTCCATATTTGAGTTCAGGAGATAGAATGCGATAGATGAAACGGGCTGTGCAAAAACAATTATTGTCATTCAAACACGAGGTAACTAGTCAAATGGGAGCTAACAGAAAAAGAAAATGATAATAATAATAATAATAACGACAAAAACAAACAAACAACAGTAGGGTGAAATAAGATTCGAACTCCTGATCCCTGCATCTGTAATCATCAGACTAGACCTCTCGACCACACAGTCAAAAAGTGTGTATTGGAACTATTACATTATACAAACATTTTTAAAACCCATACACTACACGGATTTACGATGTTTTTCGAAAGCTTGCGGCTACCCTCGATGATAAATGTATTCATCGGTTAATTTATTCGTTGCATAAAGGTCAAGTCATGTCAATAATTTCGCACTATACTAGTTAACGCTAGTCGAGAAACGTAAAAAAGTAGCAACAAGACAAAATTTTGATGCAATGCATCAAAGTAGGCCGCAAATTATTTGGTTATCATCAATGAATTATGTATTTTTTTTATAAAAATATTTTTTTGCAAACAATACCTATCTAGATTTTAAAGATTTTAACAACAATAATGGCCCTACTTTAGCATGCACACCCGGCTTAAATACACTAAGGAGTACTTTTTTTCAACATAGGCACAATGAATTACACATGATGGTAAAGTGATTGCCTTTTTAGCTTGTCTGTTTTCTGAGTAAACTTGAGGTATGGAGATCATTAGGGCGTTGGCATTGTTATTGTTGACCTGTTGTTATTGAAGATATCTTCATAAAATTTAGCATGCTTACTATCTCAAGAGCTATCTAGACAATTAAGGGGGACAACTCTTAAAAAGGGTTTTTGTAGGAGTCTCTTTTTTCACTCAGCTTTTTGTATTATCCAGCACCTGCAGCCAAGCGTTGCACCCATAGGCGGTGCTCTTGTTCACTCAACCTTCATGCTGATGTATGCGGAGTTATCCGAAGAAATGAGCATAAAGAAAGAAAATACAGACTCAAAATAATAGCACAAACAATTCTGAAATCAGAACACGAGGCAAAAGATTCAAATTATCATTCAATAGCTGTCATTCAAACTAGTACTAAGACTGCACCTATTTGAAGTAAAAGGTCCTACTTCGGTTGTCCCAAAATAGTTTGGTTAGAAAAAGTGATATGCTCCTTTGTCTCATTGTTTTAATGCTTGAATAACAGTCACTGGCTGGAAATTATGTTATGCTAAGTGCCAGACAACTGCTACAGATCACACACGGGATTGGATTTATTAAGGTAGAAACATTTATTCTCTAGACCAGAGCTTTGATATAAGTCATTTGTACTATATGTTTAACAAGACCAAAACAGACAGGAGTGTAACCATAGATGTATCTCCTGTGAGAATCCCTTTGATGTAAAAAGAATTGCAGAAAACAGGGGGAAGAGAGTAAAAACTAGGTCAAACATGTCTGACTGATCAGTCATTTTAATGAAATGTGCAATATTTGTAAAATCCAGTTCATAACCAAAAACCCTGATTTTATTGCTCAATAATTTTCATTACAAAACAGTTTTTGAAAAACTGTTGTTTGATCCAGGCTGCATTATATGGTTTCTATGTTTTGAATAAAAACATTGGACAGGTTTTATTATAATGTATCCCTAATTCCCCCATGGTCATATTCAAAACGCATTCATACTGGTAGGCCGCTTCTGCGGCCTACCAATTAGGTCAGATTAGGTCAATTTAAGACACAATGGCGATCCATTAGGTCACTGGTCAAATAATTTTAAGGTTTATTCACTAGCGTTAGAATGTGTGTGTATTTCCGTTTATTTATCGTCGCTACCGTAGCACAGGCCCATAAGAGCGTCGCCCCCAAAAGACGGTTAGTTGTTACGGGGGATAGTGCAAGGATACATGACGAGACTACTATTGAGATCCGAAACCCTTCTTTAACGTTCTCGGAGTAAAGCACCGTCTCACGGGGCCTCGGTTTAACGTCTCACCCGTATAACAATTAGTTTTGTTAGTGTACCAGCCCGGGAATCGAACCCACGCGGTCGAACTTCAATGGTTTTGAAGTCCGGTGCTCTACCAACTGAGCTAATCGGGCTGGTAGCGTTAGAACGTAGCTCAAATTACCTATAACTCACTTTACTAAGAAACCCTTAAGAAGAAACATTGTGTCTCGAAAGTGCTTGGGATATATTTAATCATCCCCAAATTCTAAAAATGTTAGAGCAAATATAATTCTCATATTTATCTTATCATTTTACCGTTCTTGAATCCTTTTGGATCCAGTGTTTCAGAAAGTAATTATGTTGGTATTTTGATTTTCTCTCTCTTTTTTTTATTCTTTTAACGGAACACGATTATTCAATAATGTGTGTTTTTATGTTGTCTTTCTGTGTCAATCTTGATGCACCAAAAGAAAAGATTTTTTGTAGTTAAAAATATGGATCGTAGAATAGCTTTTAGCATACATTCCGTTATGCAGTATTAAACATTTTCTGAATATAAAGAGTGAAAACATCGCGGTTAAAAGGTATCTTTGCTTTAATTTGACGAAATCAAAGACTCCGTTTTCTTATCCTAAAAGCACAAAAAACAAATACAATTGAATAAAACAGAAGACATACCATCTACTTTAAATGAAAATGATTTACATCCAACTTTATGAATACATTCTTTAGAACAAGAGAGTCGAGAATAGTCTGTGTAAACAGCACTGTATGTCTGTAGGTCCGTACTTGATGGAACGTTAATCCTTTTAAAGATCCTGTGTCTCACATCACAGAAGGCAATGTTTATGGAAAATAAAAGTGCACATATAAACCATAGAGCCATAATTCAGATGCCGATACGTAAATTGGAGTTGCCAAAACTTATGCGCCAACCTTATTGATTCTGTGTTTTTCCATGATAAAAAGTAACAGTAAAATAATAAAACTCATGTCTCAACCGTTGCCGTTTTTACGGTAGCAACAAATATTCAAACCCTCTTGATTAATTTCTAATAATTATATCGTAAATTTCGATTTTCGATACGCGTGGATAAGAGCTGACGGTGTGAGTAACCACCAGAATGAAAAAAAAAAAAATAATCGCGCCGACAATTAAAAATCATGTAAAAAAGGCAATTAGTAACGCTTAATTAAAATATATGAAAGTTCAGAATATACGGAACATTGGAAATCTTCGTAAATACGCGTGACGGTTCCAACAATTTCGCATTCACGCATCACTAAAACTCAAACCAGGCCGTGTATTGCTGCGGGTCGATAGTCTTTGCTGAAAATCGGTAGAAACAGCGCTCGCTGCAATCAGAATGTCTAAACGGTGAAAACTTTTTGCAGATTATACCCCTCTTTGCATGCAGTTACACTTGCAAAGCCAGGCACGGTACGAAAACTGTTTGTACCATTTTGCCATTCTGAACGCAGGGCTTGCCTCCTTAAGAATCTATTGAAAACTTTTTAAAAACAGCTTTAATTTCAAGGCAAATCTGTAAAACTTTCAAATTTTCCCCAGAACATCTTTAGAACGAAAAAGGCCTATTGTTCTCAATCAAAACCTTTATATTTCATCTGGCTAGTTACCGTATTAGCTTAAGGTAATAGTTCCGCAATGTTTCCGAAGTAATGAACTTTAACAGTGTTAACCGAGGTTTCCTAATGATTTTAATTAGGAAACCTCGGTCAACATTGTGAAGGACCATGCTTTCCGAAATGTTGCGAAACTATTACGGTTCCACTACCATAACGCAGCATCCTGAACAAATGTGATGAATATCCTACCCTGTAAGAGAGAAGCTATGTATGGTCCCACTGCACTCACAGCCGCATTTAGGATGTTAAAATGTATGGCAATCTTTAAAATCAAAGAAACGGCATTTTGCATCTGTTTCATACCATGTACATACGCTTTGCATACAATAAGTCCTTCGAAAGTCTGTGTATTATGATTCAATCCGCACAGAAAGTTTTTAGCTGCACAAAACTTGTAGAGCGGATTGTCAACTTTCTGCTTTGATGTAAATGCTTAACAGTACGAGAAACGAACGCAATGTGTCAAATACCACCCGTCATACATCCGCTGTAACTTAAATCCACCTTTTTGGAATCCTCGGAACTCTTATCCAATGGAGAAAGAAAACTTACAAAGGACAAAAATAACAGGTACACAAAAGTTATATAAAGGGGAAGTTACACGGATTTATGTAGGTATGTTAGCGTGTGCTCTGTGTAAAGCGTAATGATCCGCGTTTTTATCCATTTCGTTTCCGTTCAGCATACGTGGTGTATACGTTCTCTGTTTTATGCATCCGCTCTTTCCGCTGTTCGAATTCGTCACTATTATTCCTCGCGCCCCTTCTGAGTTGTCATCTGCTCTTATTAACGAGGCTTCCGATGACCATCCCCTCAAAACACCGGACACATATTTTACGCGTCCGATATTTTCAGTTATGTTTTCGCAATTTTTTGTCATTATTATCAATTTTTCATCAAGCCTATGAGAACGGATTGCAAATTGGCTCTACATAGTGTCCGATCAAAATAAGTTTTGTGTCCGTTTAGCGGTGGGACCGGGCCTTTATTTAAGGTGTGAGTAATATTGTAAAATTCAAATACTCTGATTTGCCTTTTAATTTTTCTCTTAAACACAGCAATGCCTTTATTTTCATAAGTTCGAGCCATTTATATCCCCTTTCGCTAAAACACATTTTATTCGTCATTTATGAGTCTATATTTCCAATCTGGAACAGTATAGTCTTTTATTATTGTGCTGCACATGACATGCACTCACGTTCACAATTTGTATCTATGAACGAGCAAGCGTGCGAAAGTTTCTCTGTGTGTGCTTGTCGATGTCATCTATTATTACATAAATTATGTACACAATGCAAAACTTATAAACGGACATTTCACTCTTTTTACGATTTCAAATATAAATTGCCACCCGATTGTTTATCGTGTGTCTGCGCAAAAGTCGAACCAATTCCTCCATATTGGAAAATTTTCAAGGCCTTTGATTAAAAAAGATGTTGTTACGAAGGAGAAAACGACGGGTCCCCTCCTTTAAAAAAGTCACAAAATCTCTCTAAACGGGTTAATTTCGAATTCTCGATAAAATTTAACATCCTAAAATGTTTTTTTAATCGCTTTTAATTGAAAGCCAATGCAAACTCAATGTGCATTCCAGAGACTAAAAGAGTAAATCTGTTATGCTTCTCACAAACTTGAAAAGATTTAAAATTACCCAACCCACCTTGTTAATTTCAATTTTGGGATGATACTGTTGAGATGCCCGGTTAATTTCATTCGAACAATATCTCAAAGCAAATTTCATTCAGTCTCAATCTTGAATGACCCCTTTTCATAATTTCATTGAAGAAGTTTGATTGACATGTATTATAATTTTAGTTTATACTTAATTTATTTTAGTTCGATTGCGACGAAAGCTTAAGCTTATAGAATCGATCTCGAACACGCGATCCTGATGTCTTCGCGTCCCTGAGAGAGAGGCAGTGGTTTAAACCCACTGCTACCCATTTTTACAGCTGGGTGAACTGGGGCTGCCTATTAAAGTGTTTTGCCCATAAACACACCTCGGCGACAGTGGGGCTCGAACCACGGACCTCCAGGTCACGGGTCGAGTGCATTTACCACTAGGCCACCGAGGCAGTCATAATTTTGCTACCTGAAAAATAAGTTGTCCGTTTATAAGTTTTTTGAGCGTATGTATATGTGCGCACTCATATGCGCATACTCTCTAATATTCGTTTACATTAATGTATATATACACATATTCACAAAAATTTGTTTTAAGAATTACATAATTAAATTATTAAAAAAAACAAAACATATCTTTAATTTGTTAAATTTACAGGGGGAATGGCCGTCTACTGAGTTGTAAGAACTTGTGGCTAGACCCTTTTGTCATGATCATATATGTAATATGAAACAATATGAATAGAACCCATGTTCAAATGAGGCAATAAAATAAGTTTGAAATTAACTATAAAAAATTTTATTCATGTTCATTATTATTTTCTGTCTGTTAGGATTCCTGCATGAAAGTTTAAATGCACTATCCAGGCTATTAAACGTCTTGTTGGAAAGGTCACGCACAAGTTCATTTATAATCGAGCATGCGTGACATTTCCAACAACGTCAAAATAGCGCCAAGCTAGGACTCTGGTTAGTCTGTGCATTCGCACAGTCTGACCAGAGTCTTCACCTGACACTATTTTAGAATAGTAAAGTGTCTAAATACAGACGGCGAAGCCTCTTAATGCAATGGTTTTCTTTCTGGATTTCTCCCTGTTAAGCCTCACGTCTGTTTCAAACCGTTGGCAATGTCATACACAGGGTCGATTGCAAAAGCTACGAAGTTCATCGCGTATCAAGCTCGGCGAATATTCAAAAATATTGATGCAAAAGCCTTTTAAAAGAATTCGTAAAAAATCTCGGATCTGGAGTTCTGACAATGATTCGTATTCAAGGGCGTAACACACATTACGCAATTTAACCAAGTGCGTAAATTAAATAATCATCTGTTGAAAATTATCGTAAATGAATGATCATAACATCGAAACTACAGCTTATTCTAGCTGTAGCTACGATGTTTTGATTAATCACCAGCGCTCAAATCATAGAAAAGAGGAGCGGACGGATGGTCATCTTTTGTGACAGTCCACATATCGCAGATATCCTATGTCGGTCGCCGTCTGAGTGCGTATAGATTTCAAAGTCCTAGTTACGCCTATGGAATTGTTTTTGCAATGATGAATGCATTGACCTGATATCACCTGGGTGAATTCATTATATGTGACATGCATTCTCAGGGATCATTTTGGGGTGAGATATTGAGAGATTCATCATGTGTTTGCCAGAAATCTCACTCAAACTTACTAAATGAGAGAAAAATCTCAAAGCATTGTTTAGTTTAGTAAGGGATTTAGTGAAATTTCTCTAATTCAGATATTTTTACACATAATATTCTTAGCCAGATTTGGCTCCGATTCTATTTATATTTTAAGGGTCCTAACCAGAGTCATCTCGGAGCCCATAATTTTTTCCTTAATTTCCTTAATCTCCACCAATTCGATATATGTAATCTAAGGAATGGGAAGACACTGGTTTACCGAGGATGCACGAAAAAATTTAAACGAGCCAGTGCGTGGTATTTCCAACAATTTGACATCTGCGTGAGATAAAAACATTTAGTAGCCAAGACAGTTATTTAGTTAAAGTAGAAGTTTGACTAACTGTCTAAAGATACTTTGAGACCGTATCTATCTACATATCGCAAAGTGATAACTTTGGTCAGACTGTGAGGATACACAGACTGGCCAGAGTCTTTGCTTTTTGTACTAGAAAAAAAAAACAAAAAAACAAAAAAAACTTGAGATCACCAATCAAAATACTTCATGAATTATTCATGAGGACGAAAAACTGCTAACAAGTTATCCCAGGGTCGATAACTGTAGTTTACGAAATGGAACGACACTGGGTTACCTAGAATGCACAAAAGACACTGTCTACCGAATTGCTTTGATTTTATTTTCGTAAAACAGTCATCCTTCAGAAATTTTAAACATAATGAAGATAATGATATGTTTAGAAATGTCATAAGATATCAGTATTATCTGCACTGATATAAATTATCATGACTCGGCAAAGCCTCGACATGATAAATTCAAATAACCTAGACCAGGGTCCTTGGTTATAAAACTTTTCTCAGGCGCAACTGATGATTTTCCCATATTTTGAACTCAAATAAATGTGTGAAAAAAAGATAATATTAATAAGAATAGAAAATAAAATATTAAAATTGAGAATCGGAAAATTTTTATAACCTCGGGCCCAGATAGCATTGATATTTCAAGACACTTATATATATTATTCCTCGTGTCTCTATTCTAGGGTAAACTAGTTTTGAGACGCAAGTCACAATGATGATAAAAAATTATCGAGATGCGCATTAAAAATTAAACCAATTCCATTTATCAACCAACCTTTTTGAAGCTTGATTGGACTCTATTATATCACGCTAGCTGTCAATAAAGCGTCTCATCAGCTTGGCGAGACGACGATCATATACTGCTGAACTAAAGATAAGGGCCGGTCTCTGATTTTCGTACCTTTATTTAGGAAGTTTATGCCCAAAGATATGAGCAAATAAAGAAGTCATATTGTCCTTTTCTGATGTGTTTTATCCTCTCCAAAAGACTGGCATGGTTTTGCAAACACTAGAGTGCAGCGTCATTGCTCACATGGCCCTTCGGAAGATGGCAGATGACATTTGCTGGAAGTTTCACGGGTTAAGCAGACTTTTATCATTATGCGCGAGCATCCCATGATTAGTTATGGACAGATTAATCGATAATCAGTTGGTTTGGGCTTATGATTGTTATAATCGACTAGGAAATTTCATAATTTATTAATCAGTTCCTCACACATAAATGAAAGCCATTATACATTGTTTTTGAAACAAACATCAGTTTGATGGCTCAGCGTGAAACAGTTGTAATTGCCTATTTTCTTATAGGTAGTTACAACTGTTTCATGCTGCGCCATGAAAATGGTAGAAAAATCTGCAGAAAAAGCCTTAAGGCGTGAGTCTTATCTTTACTTTCTTTTCTTCATAGGTGGATACTGGGAGTGCTGTATAAAACGTACAATCGATCATTGGTTGATTTACTTTTCCAACTAAAAAACGATTATCAATTGTAATTTGAGACCAATTGCCCAACACTTCCCATGATTAAATTGGACACATTTCGACAAGATGGTCTTTGTGGCGCCAGTTGGGGCTTCTGGTCAACATGCTTAAAATTATTAAACTGAGAACATTGGACGCAGAGTAGTCTCTCAGATGTCTTCAGTACGGCTGTACAGACAGAAAATTGTCGAGGCGAACTTTGATAAGCCACTCTGTCATTTAGACGTAATATGAACACCTTTAAACAACCGGTTCACCTGGTAAGAGATCATGTCAAAATGGTCTAAATGAACAGATTGAAGGGCCAATATCTCTCGGCTCTACATTACCAAACCATCATCCATACAGTTAAAAACATTGTGAAATTGACAAGGTGAATGAATTTGGAATGATTTAGGAATGAATTTGAATGAATGTGCGAAGCGACTTATGAGTGAATTTAGTGGGAGGTAATCCAGTATTGCAAATTTTGTTCAGGATGAACAAAATTAGCAATATTGATAACCTCCCTTTGATAAAATATGCATACAAGTTCATTAGAAAGCTTCATATTTCTTTAAGAACCTATTAGATGCTTATAATTTCAATTTATTCGGTGAAATCCCAATTTCTTTTCCCAGTTATATTTATTTCAAACGAAGTTGTTGTTATATGTTTTTCCTTGAGTTTGGAGCGTTTATGAATGGTTTGAGTGAGTGTTTGGAATGAATGAATAGATTGCTGAGTGAGCGATTTAGAATGGTTTTGATTGAGATGAATGTCAATTTCACGATGTAACTAACTGTATATCACTGTCAGGTATCCTAAGGAATACTTCCAACAGCACCACAGCTCGCATGACTTATGTCCCTTTCCTTTTTTAGGTGGTCCTGCATCAAAGGTCAACTGTTATTCAAGATCTCACCAAAACGCGTCTTTTATTTTACTCCATATCCTACTAAATTTAAAAAAATCTGCTTCTCAGCATAAACCCAATAAAGATGAGGATGAACCCTTGGCAATTTTGGCAATTTTGTTTGCAGTTCTCGAAAGTAAAAATATTGAAGTTTATTCTTGCACAAAATAAAATTGATGCAACGTATTTTCAATGAATTACAAGTGATCATTTCCCTGGCCCTTAACTTTATTTCTGTAGTATATAACGATAAAAAGATCAATTATATTAATGGAGAGTTCTTTTCCAAAAGTGATATTAAAAAGATAACGCAAAGCGTATTAAAAATCGATGGCATAAACCGCATTAATAAATTAAAAAAAATGACATAGAGCTTTATGTACACTTGACAACATCGTGAAATAGACTTTCAACTCGATCAAAATCATTCCAATCACTCACTCGGCGCTCCATTCATTCATTCATTCCAAACACTCACTCAAACCATTCAAGAACGCTCCAAACTCATCGAAAAAGAAATAATCAACGTCATTTTAAATAGATAACGCTAGAAAAAAATCGCGATTTCATTTGCACAATTCAAATTGTAAGCGTCTGATAGGTTCTTGAAGAAATAGGATGATATTCATAGAACTTGTGTGCACGTTTTATTAAAGGGGGGTTATAGGTATCGCTTATTTTGTTCATCCTGAACAAAATTTGCGATATTGGATTACCCCCAATAAAATTCACTTAAAACTCACTCCTTATTCTAATTTAATTTCAGTCGAAAATCATTCCAACATCATTCATCTTGTGAATTCCACGATGTCGTTAGCTGTAATAGTTATAGATCATTTCTGACTATTTATGCGATATGTGTCAGCGGAAAGCAAGGTTATATGCGTAAATTGTCAGAATATTAAATATAACTGTTTTACTGGTCAACTTGATTTTTAACCAATCAAATCGCCAAAAACAACAATCGGGAGGAGCGAATTTAATCATCTACGAACTTTCATAAATATTTCACCATTTGGCGAGACGGTTTCAATTGATTAATTACCCTAATGTTGCCTTGGGCGAATGGAACCTCGTGGTTGCAGCTATTATCTTGGATTTTGTATTCTCTTCAGGGCGATAAGCCCGTCGTTTATAAGAGTTTTATTTCTGAGAAACTACGAGTTATTCACCGCTTTATATTTATTTTACTTTTTTTATATACAAGTACATGTAGTTCATTTGGCAAATGAAATGACGCATTAAAAACCGTTGTTGTTATCAGTACTGTGTCCAGGATGCAAAAACGCTTGCGAATGAAAGTGAATTGTAACCCGCATTGCTCATTAGAAGACGTTTTAAGCAGATTAGATTTTACGTACGTTTTCACCTTGAACCCTAAACATGAATCGTGTATTCATAAAAACGTTTTTTAATGTTATTTTGAAGTAATGCTTGTACAAAATTTTTCATTAAAAAGAGGATAATTTCTTGAATGACTTGTCTGTGTTTTAATCAAGAGAAGATTATGCTGATATATAACTTATTCAGATAACAAAATATTATTTATACAGTTAGTAACATCGTGAAATTGACATTCATCAAAACCATTCTAAATCACTCACTCAGCAATCTATTCATTCATTCCATACACTCACTCAAACCATTCATAAACGCTCCAAACGCACTGAACAACATATAACAACAATTACGTTTGAAATAAATATAACTGGGAAAAATAATTGGTATTTCACCGAATAAATTGAAATTATAAGCAACTTACAGGTTCTTGACGAAATATGGAGCTTTCTAATGAACTTGTATGCATATTTTATTAAAGGGAGGTAATCAATATTGCTAATTTTGTTCATCCTGAACAAAATTTGCAATACTGGATTACCCCCCATTCAATTCACTCAAAAGTCGCTCCGCACATTCGTTCAAATTCATTCCTAAATCATTCCTAAATCATTCACCTTGTCAATTTCACAATGTTTTTAACTGTAACCCGAATTGCTTATTAGTAGACGTTTAAAGCAGAGAAGATTTTTACGTACGTTTTCACATAGAACCCTAAACATGAATCGTGTATTCATAAAAACGTTTTTTAATGTTCTTTTGAAGTAATGCTTGTACAAAATTGTTCATTAAAAGAAGGATAATTTCTTGAATAACTTGTCTGTGTTTTAATCAAGAGAAGATTATGCTGATATATAACTTATTCAGATAACAAAATATTATTTATACAGTTAGTAACATCGTGAAATTGACATTCATCAAAACCATTCTAAATCACTCACTCAGCAATCTATTCATTCATTCCATACACTCACTCAAACCATTCATAAACGCTCCAAACGCACTGAACAACATATAACAACAATTACGTTTGAAATAAATATAACTGGGAAAAATAATTGGTATTTCACCGAATAAATTGAAATTATAAGCAACTTACAGGTTCTTGACGAAATATGGAGCTTTCTAATGAACTTGTATGCATATTTTATTAAAGGGAGGTAATCAATATTGCTAATTTTGTTCATCCTGAACAAAATTTGCAATACTGGATTACCCCCCATTCAATTCACTCAAAAGTCGCTCCGCACATTCGTTCAAATTCATTCCTAAATCATTCACCTTGTCAATTTCACAATGTTTTTAACTGTAACCCGAATTGCTTATTAGTAGACGTTTAAAGCAGAGAAGATTTTTACGTACGTTTTCACATAGAACCCTAAACATGAATCGTGTATTCATAAAAACGTTTTTTAATGTTCTTTTGAAGTAATGCTTGTACAAAATTGTTCATTAAAAGAAGGATAATTTCTTGAATAACTTGTCTGTGTTTTAATCAAGAGAAGATTATGCTGATATATAACTTATTCAGATTACAAAATACTATTAGTTATACGATTTCTTTCCGGGGTATATGGCGATTCACAGGTAGCCAACACGGGTGGGGATAGTGTAAATTTACCAAAACTTAACCACAAAAAACTTTAATACTATTTCTTTTTATCACAATGTATAATATAGACAAGGTCCCGAACTACCCTGGTTTACGCAGAAAATGTAGTCGGTCGAGATCGCGCAACTCAACTTTACACCTATAAACCCAAGTTAAATATGATGCTCTACTTAAATCACTGATTGCATTCAATAGAAAACATTTTTTCCTGTCACTCAGTACCTCATTCTTTTCAGAAATGCCAACAATTCAGTTAATATTTACTTATCAATTTGGAATCGCGAAGAAACTATTTCTGCAACGGCCATGTTTGTTTATTACCTCTCCACCAATCAGATAGCCTGTTACAACTGAACTGTAGAATCAGGCTATCTGATTGGTCGAGAGCTTATAAACAAAAATGGCCGATGCAGAAATGTTTTCTTCCCGATTCCAAATTGATGAGATAATATTAACTGATTTGTTGGCAATTTTGAAAAGAATTAGATCGTGAGAGACATGAAAAAATGTTTTCTATTGAATGCAATCAGTGATTTAAGTAGAGCATCATATTTAACTTGGGTTTATAGGTGTAAAGTTGAATTGCGCGATCTCGACCGACTAGATTTTCTGCGTAAACCAGGGTAGTTCGGGACCTTGTCTATATTATACATTGTGATAGAAAAAAATAGTATACTAATTTTTTGTGGTCAAAATTTGGTAAAATTGTACTATCCCAACCCGCGTTGGCTACCTATGTGACGATTCATTCCCGGCTGGAAAAATGATGGCGAGGGTTGACCGTCTTTTACCTATTGAAAGCCTTGGTATAAACCGATTTCTTTTAAACCACCTATATCCCCATACGCCCTAATGAAAGTAAACATGTACAAAGTGATGTCATATATAGTTGTGACGTCAAACTACCACTCTGCGATGTTGGGATATGAAAGCGATTCTTGGCTGAACCTGCGAGAAAGTTGGCACTTTAAAAATGTTAAGGTATTTAAAGACATCTATATAATTTTTCATCTGCACATTTTGAAATGACATGCTTTTTAACTGTAGCCTAATGTGTATACTCGGGTCGTGTTTTCGGCGAAGCGAGAGAATCATGGCTGCCATTACCGTTTTGAATTTTTGTCTATGTTCACGGCGAGGCGCCTTAAGGAAACAATAAGAGTTATATGGGAGCAGCCGTAGATATCAAAATTTGTTAGGTCCGCATTAACCAATGAAAATGCTAGAATTTTCTTTGCAGTACAATAAAAATATTTAAGATATTAATATACAAAATATTAATCTATATGTATATAGCAGTAAGAATGAGATTAGCCAGTTTGCTTGAACCAAGACTTTTTGAACTCCCTATCACATTTTCAAATTGAGATAAAAGAAGAAAAGATGATTGGATTGAAACATCTAAATTTTCAATTCCTTTTGAAAATGAATCTATTTACGACAAATACTTTGGATCTTTTTAACGACATTTTAATGGAGTCATTCGGCAAAGTTCCCGTTTTTTTCAAGAAAAAATGCAATCAAATATGCTGTAGAGGATCGAGGTTTAATGTGAGTCACGTGAAAGGTTGCCAATGAGAAATAGCATGAATGTAAGAAATGGGAAATGACTTAAAACATCTTTGTAATCACTTGGAAAGGTACATGTAGGCCAAATAATTATAAAACAATGAAAAAAGGCCCACTAATATGATGTAGGAATACTATTATTTGCAAAAACAAAGAGATTCGAAGCATATAAGACCTTTGATACATGTAGCTGACCAATATCGAAAGTTCGTGTGATCTGTTTAATTTTGACGTAGTTTCGGTGGGGAACCAAAACTTGGAAACTCCACTTTTTCAACGAGTTATTTTCGTTGCTTGTTACAAACATTATATTATTGACCGTGAATATACGGTGGTTTTGTTTGTGTGTATGGGGTTCGACGCCGCTTTCAACATTTTTTTCATATATGTATACTACGGCTAGAGCACCTGGTCATTCCTGGTCATTCTAACACTAGTAATACCAATACTCTTTTTCCTAGCTCCAGCTGCTATCCCACACCTACGATTATCGATCCATTGATGGGAATAAAATAGCCGCAAAGGATGAGTCTCGCCGTCGGGCATTGAATCCAGGCCCTTTTGAATGAAAGTCCGCCGCGCTACAAAATGCGCGGCTCAAAATGCAATGCTAACTGTTTTCTACAAGAACAATATCCCTAAAAAAGAGAGGCGTTATGTATGTAATAGATTAATAAATAGAATACAAAATCCATTAGTTGCAACCAGGAGGTTTAGTTCACCGATCGTTCTCATCTGATTTTCTCTAGATGCAAAGCGAGGCATCATCTCGAAAGCGCTTCGCAAACGCTTTCATCCTGAACGCATGGCAGATGTTTTCACATAAGTCCACTAAGACTAAATAGACACTAACAATAGAAAATAAAAAAGATTTTTTCTTAAGTCGAAGTATTCAAATATAGATACTTTTGTTCCTTTGAAAAAAAAGGCGATATATTTTTTCTACGATTAATTTCATTCAAAATCGCTTAATCCACGTATTCAATGTCATTCCGAAATAATCCAAAAGCAAGACCTATATCATGAAAGGAGAAATTTTGCCATTGTGAAGCTTTATGGTCCCCTCGTTATGGTATTACTTACATCACAGAATTGACATTTACCTCGATCCAAACAATTCTGAACCACTCGGGTCTCAATACATTCATTGGAACACTCACTCAAGACATTCAAGAATGCCCAGCCGCCGTCATAGCGCAGTTGGTAGCGCGTCGGACTGTCAATCTAGAGGTCCCAGGTTCGATCCCCGACGGCGGCACTCATTCTTTCCGACTACATGTATTTGTCTCTCACCAATGAGTTGATAACCTATGTGAGATAGTAGCTGGAGGCTTGGAAAGGGTGTGACGGTTGTACTGGTTAGAGAAATACCAGCCGTTAGGTGCTCCAGCCGCCGAAAAAAATGTTGAAAGCGACGTTAAAACTCCATTCAATCAATCAATTCAAGAATGCCCCTTCGAAATCGTTCAAAGCGACAAACACCACATTATATTTATATAATCTTTCTACAATTTTATTTGCTTATGTGGATTTTATATCGTCTTATTGGTCCTTGAAGACGAACAAACACAAAACGTGCAATTTCATAAAAAAAGGGGGGGAGGGTAATAAGATATCGATAATCTGGTCAATTCGGAAGAAATTAGTGATATTAGATTACACCCCTTTTATTTCATTCAAACCCACCCCTCTCGCTCGTTCAACTTAATTCAGAAATAGTTCTTAAGTATTCACATTTTCAATTTCACGATTTTATAAAAAGTTTATAACGAGGATAAAGGAACAGTGTACACAAGAGATAGTTGCAACTAATTACATTTTACTTGCTGGAAAATGCTTGACAGAAACCCTACACCTCTATATTAATCAATAGCTTTAGATTTTCAATTAATGGAATAAGAAGTACTATCAATATTGAAAACAATTAATAGTGAGAGTAACTTTATTGCGCCACATTCTGACCATAAGAGATAAAAGAGAGCCTGTATCGCTCCGCTGGCATTTTTTTATAAACAATTACATGACCATTCATGATTCAAAATTTCATAAATATTATGTCAAGTAAAAATCAGAATGTCTTGCGTAATCTTGCTATGTTTATTTACTATGCATTTAAAAAGCGGGATGAATTTCTTTCAGAATACTAGTAATATGATGGAATGTGCATATGTGAACATGTGGATGTATATGTGCACGTGTGTATGTGTATGCATATTTGTTAATATGCATGTTTGCACATGAGTGTATGCGTTGTATGTGCGAGTGTATATGTGTATGTGAATATATTGAAACAAGAATTATTTATCAGTTTGTACTTTAACTATATAAACAGTAGGGTATCGACACTTCACTAATATTTATTTATAAATTGTATTGTTTGTAATTGTATTGTATCATTGTGTATGGGCCGGTGGCCTTATTATGCAATAAAATATTTGAATATTTGAATGATTCAAGTGGTTTATGGTTAAGTTGTAAGCAGATCATCTTCAAAGACAAAACAGTAAGTTAAAGAAATCACAAGGAGCAGAAAATGTGATAAAAGTAACATAATGAGGGTTACAATGTTATTGTGTGATGCAAATATAAAGGGTTAATTTACGTTTTTTAGGGCGTTTACATTTGCAGAGACCCGAAAAATGGGTAAACGCCCAAGTGCGAAGCAAGAGGGCGTTGAAGCATTTTGAGGGTCTCTGCAAATGTTAACGCCCGAAAAAATGTGAATTGACGCTATTATTGCATAAAAGATAGATTAGAGTATAAATTCAAACAGAATTTGCGAAATAATTTCATAGAAACGATATAAAACCAGTTACAAACTTACGAATATGGCGGAGCAATTATGTCATGCATTACACCGTCCATGTTGATTATACGGACGTGTCCCGATAAATTTATCGCGTCAAAAAATTTTGCGCGGGAATTAGAGCATCGTCTTTAGGTATGCTCTATGATGATGTTGGGCATGAATAAATTTCACGCATTTAACTAATCAATACGTACAGTCTTCTAGATTTTTTTATTGTTGTATTTTGGTTAGAATGCATACAACATCTATTTAGGACAACCTAATATTGCAGAAAAAATATAAGAATCATTGAAATTGCTTTACTTGTATAAGCCCAAATCGTGGATATTAAAGTAAAAAAAAAAAAGCCGGGCGTTAACGGCACGTGACTTAACTGATTAATTCACGTAATCTCCTGTTAACGCCCGGGTTTCGTCCGTTATCGTTTGCCAATTGAGATCCGAAAACGCACATTTTATGTAATAAAATATATATTAATGTAGAAAGAGTAGTAAAACCACTCTCCGTGACATGGCATCAAAATTGATGTATGCAGCTATAATACAAGCAAGGTCACTTTGTTCGGAACACTATCTCTACGCTTCGTGAAATCCATATATACATGTATATATATACTTAGCAAAAAAAGAAACTTTACATGACGTACTGAGGGCTGTAGTATCGCTATGAAACCATAAAGAATACAGATGTTACTATTACATGAAACTTGAAGGCAATATCCGTCGGTTTATGTAAGGGTCAGTACCGGATGTTTGTAAAATGAGGTTTTTATTGGTGGTCAAAGGACATAGGGGTCGATTTCAAAAATCACAGAAATGAAAGCAAGATTGTCGGTGATGTTTTGAGTATAGGTACTTGACGTTTTCGTGATTAGAGACGTTCCAATATCATGATAGACCAACGTCTGAGCTTAATACGCATACTTGTCTCGCAGTTATCCTTCCTTTGATGAAATGAATTGAAAAATATGCAATTGTTACAGGGCCTCTACATGACGTCAAAAGTGGCCTATCTCATCTCGGCCGACACTTCATGTGGTTGTAACTGATTTTTTTGTTAATTAATATGGGTTTAAAGGTCACTTTCGATAGTTTTACATTAAAATTCGACCGCTGGTGCATCTATCCATAGTTTCTTGTCGTTTCCTACAGTACAGCTAGAGCTTTCATCTGAGGCACCAGTCGCCTTCCTCTCCTAGGCGTATCACTTACCAATTGTGTGGGAGAGAAATGACACTTATCACATTCCTTTTTGTTAAATATGGGATGAAAGACGGCCGAGCCAGAGGCGGAACCCACGACCCGATTAATGAAAACCAGACGCGTAACCGATTGTCGTAACCGGGCGCGGCAGTTCTAAACCGAGATGTTAAAATGTGAATTGCCTGTCCCGAGTAGCCAAACTTATGAGTGGCGTTTTGAACAGACATTTAAGCTCTATGTAATTGTAGTCTGATTCCTGCCTTTATTCGATTGTTGTTACATACCCGTTTCAATAAAAATGTACAAACGATTTTGTTTTTTCGTGCCGATGCTAAGGAATGAGTGTGACTGTGTAACAAAAAATCACTCAAAATGAACTTTGGATAGCTCAAAACGAGTATGTGACCAAAACCGGAAGTAACAGGCACATAAGCTCGGACTCGCTTCAATCGCGCAAATTCCTGCGTCTGTGTAGTCTCTGCAGCTAGTCCAACCAACACATGTAAATAAAGTTGGCCTAAAGCCACTGTAAGTCATTCAAAACAGACCAACAAGTATGTAAAGTTTCTTTTTTTGCTAAGCATCATTGACATCATAACTACCTATACATTTTAGAATATCAGGGAACGATGTCTAAGATACAGCATGACATTTTTTTCAGTTAAGAACGTCTTGATATTGGCCAGGTAAATGTTTCTAGAATAGTTGCAGTATGAAATTGAATACGGGTGAGAACGTATTTTTTTATGAAATGAAAATGTGGTATTATAGTATCGTTTATTTAGTTATCGTTTATTTCGTGAAAGTAACAAAATAAGCGATATTTTCTTTAATGCTTTTCGGTGGTTTATCGAGAAATAACTGTAGATTATCACTTGATAATCTCACCGCAAAAGCAGTGAAATTAACAAAATTTAATACCCTGCTTCTGTGCATTTAACCCTATCGGACGTCATCTATGCGGGGCGAAATAATGACGTCACAATAAACGTTGCATAGCAATCACGCGCAAAATGACGTGCTTTACGAAAAATTGTCATAGAAATTTCACATTTTGTCTCATTTTTGCATTAAAGAAATAGAATAATCATTTGTTTTTCGTGTAAGATCGATTAATATTTCATTTCGTGAACAACATACGCTATATTTTCACTCGTGGCTCTGCCACTCGTGAAAATATAGCTTTTGTTGTTCACTCAATGAAATATAAATCGATCTTACACTGAAACAAACGATTATCCTCTATGTATCACCCTTCTATGAAAACAATGCGTGTGTCTTCACGAACCAATCAGGTTTTTCAAAAACTACGCTTGCCAAAAAGGCTATAGAACGATTCGATCGTTTTGAATGAAGGTACACAGGGTTAGAATGAATGAATATTCGCGGTCAAAATAATTATATACACAGATAAAATACCATTTCCTGTGTGCAGATAAATGCGCTACAAATATGTCGAGGAACATCATTATGTAAAGATTTTTTACGACGAAACAATGGATTGATTTCCTTTCAAAAAAAATATTTAAATGTAAAATTAAAGTAGTCAGCCCCTATCGAAAACAAAAAATGGCATAGTTTGGTTTAGATTTTGGTCGTTGTTATGTTATGTACTTTCTCGGTGCATATCTTTTATCATTTTAGATTTCTTGCAAAAGATAACAATAGATTAATTTTGTAATTCATTACATCATTGTTCCGCTTTGATGTCGTAACTGTCTTTCAAATGTATAGGTCTTACATCTAATAAGACAGTGACGTCAAAGCCCTTTATTTTGGTTGTCAATCGGAATAATGCTCGGACTTTTTCAAAAACGTGAAAGTACCTCGGACGTAAATGAGGTAGTTTTGGAGATCTTTAATTAAGAGAAATTTTAAGGTTATTCGGCTTTTTGTGGTACAGTAGTAAAAACGCGTGAAGACAATAAATTGTCTTTAATGCTTTCTAGTCGTCTTAGGAAATAATTTGGTGATATTACATCATAACACAACACGGCGAAACGCGTTTTGTTGTCAGATTACGGCAGGTCTAGTTTTCATACTGTTCTCGTTGATTTTATATTATACAATGTCATCTCAAGCGAAAGCGTAGATGACCTTAACTTCACAAACCCTCGCGCGTCATTATGTCCGTCCGTCCGAGTTTGGTTTTCGCGCTATTTCTTGAAAACCATTAACTGGATCTCAATGAAACTTTGTGGAAAGCTTCACTACAAAGAAGAGAGCACATATCGTCTGGGTTATCCGGTTCGAAATTTGAAATCAGATAAACTGCCCCTGATTGGTGAAGCATACAGATTATTTTCGTTGCCGCGCTCTTTCTTGGAAACTGTTTACCGGATTTCAATAAAATTTCGTGGAAAGCTGCACTACAAAGAGAAGATGCGCATATCATTAAGGTTTTCCCGGTTTAATTATTAAATTTAGAGATTACTGCCCCTGTTTGGTAAAGCCATATACATACAGAGTAAAATTCTTTTTCGTGTTATTTCTTAGAAAGGCTGCATTTCAATGGAAACTATGCGGAAAATTTCAATAGAAACGGGCGTTGCGCATATTCGTCGGAGTAACCCCATTCGAGTATCAAAATTAGAGTTACTGTTCCGGATTGGTGGCGCAATATCGTCCGTTCTTCCGTCAGTCCGAGTTAAGTTCGTTCTATTTCTTCGTAACTATTTGCTCGATTCCAATGGAATTTGGGGAAAAGCTTCGATATAAAGAGGAGAGCACATATCGCTGGGGTAATACGGTTTGACTGTTAATTTCATTGTTACTGCCCTTTGCTGGAGAATATATATACATACAGAGAAATATTCTTTTCCGCCCTATTTCTTGGAAACCATTCACTGGATTTCAATGAAACTTTGTGGAAACTTTCACTACAAAGAGGAGATGCGCATATCGTTGGGATTACCTGGTACGACTTTTAAAATTTAAAAATAATCCAACGATATTTTCACGTTTAAAATGTCTATCAGTAATCTGTATTATCCATTTATATGTGTATTAATATGACATCTGATTTACTATTTTCAACTACAAAATATCATCAGATTATGTGTACCCTTTCCAAAGCAATACTGGGTCGGAGACAAGGTCAAAAACATTGAAGGGATAGAAGAAATCAGCATTTTTCCCTTTCACCTTAACATTTCCTGGGCTATAATGTTCACAAATTATATTTCCACTGACATCATTTATGTCTTCTGCAACACCTTTCAATTTGAACCACCCTAAAATCGTGCCATTTGGGAAAGGGTTTAAATCATGCTAAATGGTGTAGGCCCCTTGAGTCTTTTTCCAATTTAAAAATAACTGACCGATTTAAGGTTTCTAAATTAAACGACTGATAAAGGCTATGTTTATCCGACTAGTAATCTCATGCCCTTGGTCTATGTAGATAGATGACCTGTCCCTAAGTTTGATATACTCCATTGACAAAATGTTTTCGGTGGGGGATATCATTCAACGAATTTGCTGGTTTTACTTCGATTGGGAAACAAGTTCTTACAACTTAGATTATTTCCTCTCGATTCTGCTCCCTGGAAAATTCAACGGTACTCGAGTCGAATGCGTTGGCCGATGAAAGAACAAAGAGCGATAGCCGTTTCCGAGAATCGAACTCGGGACCTCGGGCCAGGGGGCCGACGCTCTACAACTTGACCACGGACACCACATTAATAACAGTTAGAATTAATACAATAACCATAGACCTATGCTGGACAGCCGGTCCAGTAGGATAGAAGGTAACGGTAGAACTGATTATCAGGAATCAATGGTTAGGTGCTTTAGTCACCGCGATATAAATTAAAGATTGATAAAAGCGGCATTGAACATAGTTCAAACAAACAAAAAGCAAATCTTTATTTCTTAAGGTAAAATCAATACATGTTTTCTTAATATCCACACTGTTTGACACTGCAATGCTGCCAGCGAATGTTACTATTAATTGTATAACACCATGTCCACCCCGGGACATCACTGGTCCATCTACAGTAGTTTTGATGGACAGTCTGTGTGTAATACCCGTGACCGTGCGGAACCTGGGAGTCCCAACGTTGACAGGTTACACCGTGCATCGTCCGGCTTACGTTACCACTGTAACTAGAAACGGACCCCAAACAACCTGTGAACAATAAAATATTGATGATGTAAACTTGTATGTTTTTTTCAAAGATGATTACATGCGCATCGAGTAAAAACTAACAGCAAATATGTGATAACAATTTGTAATCCGTCTGTGTGATATCGTATGAAACTGCGAGATATTGAACCATATCTTTTATCTTTTTGTATCCAAAACTTTAAGCATTTTGATAATCTAGATAAGCGTTTACCACAATTTGAAATATTATCATTAACGAGACCTTGTAAGAGCAGAACATAATACAAGTAAGTTGCATTGTCATTTTTCTATGCAAATATATCTTGTTTCAACGACAAAAAGTAGACAATTTTCATACAAAATTCTACATAATTTATGAAAATTAAACTCGAACTGATCTTCATTTTAGGGTTATTTTTTATCAAAATTTGCAATAATGTATTCAAACCGCAGTCATACAACATTCCTACTGTTCGTTACAAAGACATTAATTGTAGTGACCGAAATTAGGGACTAAACAATCATCATATCATATTGTCCCAGAATATGACTTGATATCCCCGCAAGTGCTTTCAGAGAAGGACTTACTTGTTGACAATAGGAACTTAAGCAAAGAAGGTTGATTCAATGGAACTGAAAATCTTCAATGCATGATCGATAGGTCATAGGTAATTGAGTAACAAGTGCTTCCAGAGGATGATTTACTTGTTGACAATGGGAACTTTAAGCAAGTACTGAATATACAATGTTTCCCTTTCAATTTTACTCTATATTATATCCTTTGAGATGTCCTGGACATCACATCATCCATTATTCTATTTTCTATGATGGGCCATGGAAAAGTAATGAGCTAGATTTGTATATAAAATTTCATAACTTTGAAAAGACAACCAAAGTAGATGCTAAGTTCAAGGGCAGATAATTCTCGAACCTGAGGGAATTGAGACCCTCAATTTGCGTCATGCAAAACTTGAAATGAATACAGGGAATGAAATAAATATTTGTATCAAATTTCAAAGCTTTTGAAGGAAAACTGAAGGAGGAGTACGCGACACAAAATTACTAGTATAAGTGTCCACGGAGGGCCGGACAGACGGACAGACAGACGGACAAAAATATTCCAAAAAATATAATTGAAAAACGATTTTATCTTTTCTGAGATGAACCCCATATTCCCTTATTTAGACCAATCAAAAAGCATTATTTTACGGAGGCGTTGGGATTTTAAAGATGTAAACTATAAATCACTAAAATAAACTAAAATCACATGAAGTTTAAGATGAAATGACCGTCAAATTGGGATGAACAAAGAGCGGAAAATGCGAAAATATTAACATTAATCAGATAGACAAAATCATTATTTTGAAATCATTTCATTTTCCAAAAAAATTTTTTAGAATGGTATTTAGCAGAAATTAAGAGTATACAAATCGATCATTCAAACGCAACTTTATTTAATTGAGGAAAAGGTTGGTCCTTATAGAAGTCAAACGGACTATACACGACGCCATTTTGTCAAAGTGAACGTAGATACGTTTTACAGAAGGAGCATTGGTTGAACAGTCAAAGGTTTATTCACCCTCTTTACGAATTTTGAATTTCAAATTCAGCCTTGGAAGTTAAAAAGTGATATATAGGGATATAAGTGAGTTTCCCAGGAAAGTCAATGTTGTTTGATGTTTATGAGAATTTTCAAATGAATGCGGCCGTTTTTGTCTTGAAATTATTTGAGTTTTCACGAAACTTTCCTAACAAACCTTGGTTCTTTATATTCCTTGCTCACAATTTCAACATATCCATACCGGACTATAGGAACGCATTGTCACTAAAACTGCATAGATTTATCTGATACAAGTTATATGAGTATTCTCTAAAGTTTTATATTATTCACTTTACAATTTAAAAGTCGGCTACCCAGAATTCAACGGCTTTATAAAAACCTAACTAAGTTTACCTTTTGAGTCTTTTGATATGATTGTCTTTTAAATTATTCAAAATGATTATAGAAACAAATAATTTCAACATGAGAAAGCAAGCGATATGAGTCGAATAATCTCAGTTCGTGTGAGAGCATTTCATCTCTATCCTCGGAGACGAGACGTCAAGCATGTACATTACTCTCCATGTATTACCCCTGGGACAATACTCTAGCAAAAAGTCGTTTCTATGAATATTTATAATGTACCTTTATAAGTCAATAAAGATAACCATGACGTTAAACTACTATTACAAAAAAGAGATTGAATCGAGTGCCTCTGTTGCTATAACTAATCTGGAAATTCCAGGAGTGAAAACCTCTGTTATATAGCAAAGCTGTGACAAAGTTATAAATTTCAGAGAATACCGACACGAGATACCAGATAAACAGGATTTTGTTGACATGATTTGATATAACATTTGTAAGAGCTAGGAAAAACTTCTCTTGCATGATAAAAATAGGCTAGCGAAAATGTTTCCAATGACCTAAACTATGACATAGTTGTCATGCTTTAATAGGTCGATTAGAATTTGGAATATGTTTAAAAAAGAAATGACGAGTGTTAAAGACTAAAATTAGATTAATTTTCTCACAAAAAAAAACTTGATGTCCACAATGAAAATGCTTCATGATTTATTTGTTTTTCATGAGAACGAAGAAATCCTAACAAGTTGTCCAAGGTGTAGCTTATGAAATGGAGCGACACTTGGTTGCCGAGGATGATCATTTCTAGATGTTTTAATCATTTAATTAAGATCACAGAATACTCACAAAACCCAATGTTACAGTACTCCCAACTAGTACCGCTCGTGTAGCACCATGGAATGACATCAGTTAATGTTGGTTCCCGACAGAAGTTCTCTGCGGCATATTTAGATCCATCAATGAAGTTAGCATCAGGATGAGAGACCGCAGCTGTGTCCCATCTCAGGCATGGTTTATTTGACCTTGTTGTTGCTAGGTAACCGTTATATTCGTACCCAATTATACTCACACACGTCTCTGAAGTAAAGTGATTAAAATAACTAATTGATTTTCAATTGATAATTTTTTTTTTTTTGCAATGAGTAAATGAATATATACTTAGCGTCAAAGAAAGTTACCACCCAAAATACCCTTGGCTCTTTCGAATAGTATTCTCCAATGCAAAATACTATGTGCGATATTTATACTAGGTATAAATGTGTACGCACGAATTAAATATTGTGTTGATAAAGTATTTTCATTTTTGACACAATACCTTACGTGCAAATTGGGTAATTCTTACGTTGTTGACGTGTATGCAAAATATAACACAGAATGTTTATGGATTATGCTAGCCGGTAATCATGCCGAAAAAAGGGACATTCAAATTCTTGAAAGCTTTGTACAAATGAGACGTTTGACAGACGAACAACGTCATTCAGTTTTCAGCATAGTCGAAGCAGGATTGTGTTTTCTTCAAACTGTTGGCCGAATCGGCTGTCCACACCAAAAGGAAAAATAATGAAACTTGACCGTGCCCCCCCCCCCCCCCCCAAAAAAAAAAAGTGGTCTGTAGATGATAGGCCACGCCCAGGACGCCAAAAGATGACGTCAACTCGAATTGATGGTCAAATAATCCAATGGTATGTTCGCGATAGGTTCCGATTTTCTCTGAAGACGGCACGGGACACATACGGACCTCATAGGGGATGGATGTGCGCATCTACTATTCGTCATTGTATAAAACAGGTCGTGTTACGCGCTGATAAAGCTTAACGGGAGAACGTTTCAACGCCAGAGCGTCAAATAGATCATGTTAATTCGTAAACCTTGTATCGGAGATAAGTGTATCGCCCTAGCAAAGTGTTCTTTTCGCAGAAGAATCAAGACCCTATCTCAATATCGATGGTTCAGCGCAAAACTGGTTATATATATATATATATATATATATATATATATGTTTATAGGCAGTTACAACTGTTTTGCGCTAAGCCAGCGATATGGTCGACCTCGTCAATGTAAAACTAAATTGATCGTAGATGTAGCTATCGATTCCAATGAGTCTGACAGCGATACGTCTTTTACGCGTATATTATTGTTCACTGATGCTAGCCGATCGTTTAGGCTCCCGAGACTATTTTCTAGCTTTTCAGAAAGGCCGTTGACTGCTATGAGGATTTATTTGGTACACTCCGTCAGCTGTTTCTTATCAGTTTTGAGAGTTTCAATATCAAGTTTTAGTGCCGGTGGAATACTGCGACATGTAGGGCAGAACCATAGCCCAATCACATCACTTTCCGAGATACCAACACACTTATCATGTAGCCAAGTCAAGCAAAAAGAACATTGTATCATTGAATATTGCTTCTTAGCAGATGATTTGATGGTACAGGCTTCCGAGCATTTCTGTGAGACCTTTAGACTAGGATTTTGGGCAGTATCAGAGTTTGACGAAGTTATTTTACTATTTGCAACTTCTTTAAGCTTTGTAATACTGTCATTTTAACTTTCGGGTGACGCGTCATCAGAATCATCACACTCTGTCGTGTCACTGTTCTCCCCGTCGGATACGATGCTATCAACAGTGGCATTGACTTGTGTTGGGCACATTGTCGTATCAAACTCGTCAAGTACTGTAGCGGACAGTAATTTGTTTGTATTTGTTGATGAATTACGTGCCTTTCTATATATAAAAGACTGGATCTCACTAGCGAGGAAGTTAACAATACACTGGGCCGTTTGATGAAGTCGCTCTTTACAAAGATTCGGGAGTAGAGCTGTACTTTCATCTAATACGACCTTTTTGTACTCGTATTTTTTAAACTGTTTAAGTTCCACTCGAGACTTTTGACTTTTTTCTTCAAAGTGTCCTCAAAACTATAGAGTTCGGTAGGCCTATCTGTAGACATAATGTCCGGTTACACCCTGTGTTTTCAGGTGATATTATTGATCAGGCTATACAGAGTTCACTCCCTTGTTTGGATACACCTCCAGCGTGGGAGAATTTACCGTTATCGTGAATTCTTTTTATAAATACCGGTTAAAGGGCCTCTGGCTGTGTTAGTTTGGCCACTTTTATCGATATGAATTCAAAATATCATAGTTTTATTTTTACAAAAAATGAAAAAGTTCGGTACAACTCACAGATGTAATTAAGTGTATCCAATGTCCAAGCACTTTATATGATATAAAACAAAATTCCGGGTTTTTTACACTGTTTTAGAGCTTTAATTTACACAGTTTTTCTCAGCGAAATTATACGTGTATTCACTACTGCCGAGGTCCCCGTATCTCTTTCAAAAACTCGAACAAATATGATGTGATAAGCTAAATGTATAAACTTACTATCCTCGCCCCTTCTTATAAAATAGGTAAAGTCTGGGTCAGTGTTCGAACCTGTTAGAAACGCGTTGCTATACAACCGACATTCACCTGCAAATATAAAGAATGTAGATCGTTACAGCTAATCCCAGAAATTCAGTCATTTCATGAAATGGCAAAATTGGAAAGCAATTTCATGAACGGCTAAAATATATTTGCTTTATCACGAAATGGCTGAAAAATTGTTTTAACCATTTCATTGAATTGTTGAAACTAAATTCATACATGTTTCTGATAATAAAAAAAAAACAAACAAAAAAAAACAACAGAAATGCAACTTCGGACTACATGCAAAATAAGTCATTTGGTTTAAAAGGTCACTTAAAGGCAATTTATCATCCGATCTTCGTATTTGATCTCTAACTGTATACTATGTATTTTTAACAAGTAGAAGTATGCTTTTATGATTTTTTAAAAAAAAACTATCAATAAAGAAAATTCAAAGGAAATTGCTTATTTTTGTCAATTGACCCCGATGGTAGACCTTATAGCTACCACAAACATGGAAAATATTTAGTAGCGCAATATCTTCAAAAGACGGAGAATATTTGTGCCAAAGTACCTAATTATTCAAGTGAAGGAGAAATGCTTTGATAGCCTTACATTTGACCTTGAGCTTGATCTTTTTTCTCAGAGCAAGAAAAATCTTAAGTTGGATAAGATCATTTGTGAAAAATGAAAACGGAACCCGTCGATAAATATTAGCGCAGTGAGCTTAATTTCACGTTAACTTGTGTCAGACCTTACACTTTAGCTTTTCAACAAATTGTTATTGTATGCGTTGCACACTAACGGTTGGTGGTGAGGAATTGTGCCATTTTTATATTCAAAATTCATCTATTTATTTAAAACAACAAAAATGCTACGGACCTTTTTTTTCTTTCCTTCTACCTTTTACATGTACCTATGACTTTCAACCTAAAGTAATTCTGAAATTTATTTCAAATTGGTAAATTGAGAACATTTGTGGCAGATTATTTTGAATCCGGTTATAAATGTAGAAGAAAATGATCGACAACCATTGGTATTCATATGACTTTGGCTCGTTGCTTTGAACTAAACGCGATCTGAAAAATTCAAGAGCAGTGAACACACCAAATTCATAATTGAGTACATACAATGGTGCTGAGTGAACTATTAAGAATGGTTTAATCGGAATTGTTTAAATTTCATAACCTTAACTGTAATCACTGCATCTACTTACCGTCCAATTTGATGGCAAACGATTTACATCCGGCGGTGTGAATACATGCTGTGGAGCATGCCAACTCGGTGAATCGAGTATACACAGAACTGTACGTCAGAAGGTCCATGTTGGAGGGGAGACCGAGTTTCTTAAATATTCTGTGTCGAAAATCAAACGAAGAAACACCAATTCCCGCCATGAATATACTGAAGAACCAAAGAGTTTTTCCAAAGTCTAATGTCATCATCCTTGTGTTAAACTGATGGTCGGGAATTAGAGGACATATCATAATCTTTTCTACAATAGTCCATTGCAATAACCTCTTCAATGATTGGCTTATCCGCGTTCATACAGATTAAAATTTATATTATATGAACACAATCTAAACTTCAATAATTCGGTGAAAATTTCCTTTGCCAAGAAAATTAACAAATATTATCACAAGAGCATAATGGTATGAGTTATAGTATCCTTTTTATTTTATTTCGTTGAATAAAAAAAAATCGCTGTTCGTGTTCACACTTACATATCATCCCCTTTCTCGATTACCTACAGTTTGATTTTCTTTTGGTTTCAAACCTGAGTGAAAAAAAAAATCTTTCCAAATAATAATACACAATCTATCCATCTAGAAGGCGACAGAAGAGATGTAGCCGAAACTTACACTAACTATCAACGATTCACTGTGGATTCACGTAACTTATTCCTCTCATAAATATTAGCAACCATAAACTACATTTTTATCAAGCCTAATGAGTCGCATTAAAGTTTTTGTCTACATTAATTTACAATCGATCTCAGCTCTATTATCCAATCAAATGAAACGACTTTCAAAGTTACGGATAGAGGGGGTTAACCCGGTCTAAAATATATATTTCTCAATAAAAACCTGTGTTGTGGTACTTGTTTGAATCGTCTCTTCAGACGATTCAAATGAGCACCAACAACATAGGGTTATGCTATTATTTTTCAAATACTTTATACTAAAACCCAAAATAACCCCTCAATCAGTAGCTCTGGGCAAAATACAATTAAGGGAATGAAAGAAACAGAGACACGCACGGCAGCATCCCTAAAGACATGTCGACTTAACCATATTAAAAATTGAAACGCTTCCCAAGTGGGAAAACTTCGCCTTGTCACATTGGGGACAAACGTGCTACTTATATTTCAGAAGGAGCAGTCGATACCCTTAAAAAGCATACTTTTTGACATCGAATGAGTTCTTATTTGAATATAGATCATCCAAGTGACCGTACAATGTAGTGTGCATAGTGAAAATTCTGGTCAAGCTAAGTCATTACATTGCACACAAGTGACATTCTTGGAAATCTACATTCAAATACGCTGTGCAATTGTGAGTGTGAAATATTTCTCATAAATCCCAATGTTTCCATGCCATATCACGGGAAAAATGGCCTTAATGACAATTCTCTTGTTTACACTCTAGAAGCCACAAATATGGTCCAATCGTCATGAAACTTTTGAAGAATGTTTGTTAGGTTACAAGAATGAATTGTACTGAAAAGAAAAGGACCCGTGCCATATCACGGAAAAAAGGGTCTTAATGACAATTTTCACGTAAGAGCTCCAGACGCCACAAATATGGTCCAATCTTTTGAAACGTGGTCAGAACACAAGAATGAGTCCTTTAGAAGATGGGACGGATTCGTGCCTTATCATCGGAAAAGGAGACTTTTCTTGTTTACACTCTAGTGGCTACAAATATGGCCCAATCTTCATGGAACTTGGCCAGAATGTTTTCCAAGTTTCAAGGATGGACCCTATTGAAAATGGAAATGATCCGTGCAATATCACGGGAAAAGGGACCTTAATGACATTTTTAGTTTACACTCTAGAAGCCACAAATACGGTCCAATCATCATGAAACCTTCATCAGAATGTTTGTAAGGTCATGAGGATGAACTCTTCCGAAAATGGGGAAGATACGTGCCACGGGAAAAAGGGGCCTTAATTAAAAATTTCTTGTTAGAGCTCCAGACGACACAAATATGTACCAATCTTCATGAAACTTGGTCAAAATGATTGTAAGGTCACAAGAATGAACTCTGTTGAAAAATGGAAGGATTCATGCCATATCACAGGAAAAGGGGTATTAATGATTATTTACTTGAAATAACTCTAATGGCCACAAATATGGCCCATTGTGAAACTTGGTTTTATGTAGAAATTATCTTCTTTATGACATCTGCTTTTTACTTGATGTGATGTCCCAGTGATCAAAGAGACTCAGCTCAGGTGAGCGATCTAGGGCCATCATGGTCCTCTTCTCATGTCGAATATTTCAAATTTTAATTCATACGGTTCATCTTAATGACCCGACAAACCTTTCTATCCAATATTCATGAATTGTCGCCCCTATGATATAAACACTAAAGAGACTTGATGACGGACTACGAGGGATATCTAATTATCACACAGCTCACCATACTGAAGCCCGATTTGCCCTTACGAGCTTAATAAAGTATGAGGAGCCGAAACTACAGACTTACAGTGCTCTCAATAAGGGCCAAAATTAGGAATTTTTGTAATTCCATGTTGGAATCTCAGGATTGTTTTTACAGACTAACGGGATATTTCGAAATTTATCGGTCATAGCTGTATAAATTACGTTTGACCTTACGAATAATTCCCTTATTTGAATTCCGTTTGTTTCAAAAGGCCAGTCAAAGGTATTCCTCGCCATCTGCATCCGACAAAGAAAGGTAATGGCAGAAATGGTAATGGCGCGTCGCTAACCCGACAAGATTGTGTAATCACTTAGCGACAGTGTATTAACCCGCGCGTTACACATGACTTGTTCTTTGTTAGCTATGATATGTACGTTTCTTGATTATCAATTTTTTGCACGTGTGTGAAACGTCCGGGGGTCAAATAAGAGAACGTTTTACTTGAATCGGTTTAACATTACGGAAGAACTACTTTTAATGGCGAAAGCATTCATGTATTTAGTGGTAAAGCCGCCGAGGGCAGTTTGCACTCATGTGAACTTTGAGGCTTCCTCAAAAGTTTGTATGTTAACCTAGGCCAGCAAAGCTTATGCTTTGCTAGCTGAAACGCGGACCGAAAAGATATATGCTTTCCGAAATACACAATATTGTTTTGGTTTTTACCTTTATTTACCATATGTTGCATTCTTTTTATTAGAATAATCATTGTTCGTCTTATCATTACAACAAGGATCTTTGAAGAGCAATGTGAGAGTTTTGGCCATTTATGTCGTTTCCCCCCAGTCTAAAATGCATTGACCAAACATGATAAGTTAACTGTATATGTTAAAAGGATCGAGAAAAAATCACGGGAGATTATATAGGCCATTCTCGTTGACATAAGCAATTGTTGTTTCAATACGTACAATGTCAGACAGATTTTGACATTATTAGCATCAAATTGTCTTGGACGAATCGGTTGAATGTCGGTGCAGTCTATCAAAATATATTGTATAGAATATGGGGCACTGCAAGGAGTGCATTCTAAAAGATCATTCCTGGTAAAGACCCAGGAATGCGTAATTCGTGAATGACCGATTCGAAGATGCAGTTATTACTTCTTCTCGGCCAACAGACCTGTAAACTGGATACTATTCACCGAGTCTAAGTTTAATTGATTGAAGTCTATTATGAATATCTGCATCCCCCTTTGCTGCTAAAGTCACAAATCAAAGATTTTAAGACAGCAAAAGGAACTTTGAACCATGAAATAGGAAAAGAAAGTGCTGATTAAGCGCATTTATCAGCCAGCTTATTATCTTTGGTGCCAACATGGCTGGGAAGCCAGCAGAACACCAGTCTTTAAAAAACTTACACTTAAGAAATGCGTTCGAATAGATCGCAAACAAGAGGATTCTCAAATATTTTGTTCATTAGAACCTGAAGACCTAAAAAAATCAAGATTTTTTTCACGTGCACAAATGGATTGATCTATTCTTATGTTGCTATCTCACACAAAGTAAACATAATCATACATGTTCCAGTCTTTTTGTACTCAATTTTCGATAAATAGTAGTGACAGCATAAAGGAGTAATTTTCAAGTCATTTGAATGCCTTAAAACCAAAAAATTATCATTTGTTTCCATCAATTTGAGATGACAAAATGTCGGAGCCGTTCTACCAAGAGAACTTGGTCGCCACAGTATTTAATCAAAGTACTGAAAGTACTGATAAGTTGGAATGCGTTCGCGAGACGTACGAAGCTGACGCCTCCTGCACACCACAGGTCATCACATAATATGTCTCGTCTTTTGACGGGCGTATATAAATCAATCTATTTCAACAACGAGAGACGCTTAAACCCCTGAATCGCTATACAGGCCCGAATCTGATGAAAGAAAATGATAACAAGAGGGCCAGAATGGCCCTAAAACGCTCACCTGAATTCGATTGATCCAGTGGATCTTTGCAAAGAAACTATCTGGCAAAGATTAATTCAAATTTGCCTAATTTTTGAAGAGGAGGCATTATTCGAATTATAAGCAGTCATAATAGACCCTGCCAACCCATTCATTACAGAGGAGACAACACAAAATTAGCCCTACCCTGCCAAGCCCATATTTATGGGCTAATGAAAATTTTGCAAATATTTGAAGAGGGTCATCAAAGTAGCATTCTTGTAAAGTTTCATTGAAATCTGCCCAGTGGTTCAGGAGGAGATGTCGTTCAAAGATTTTGGGCTAAGAATAAGGACCGCCCTGTCATACCCATATTTATTAGCAAATTAGAATAGAGCGGCAATTTTGAAGAGGGTCACACAGGGAACATTCTTGCAAAATTTCATTGAAATTGGACCAGCGGTTTAGGAGAAGAAAAAGTTTTAAGAAAGATAACCACGCACGACGGACGACGGAGATCCTAAAAGCTCCCCTTGAGCACGTTGTGCTCAGCTGAGCTAAAAAGGAAGAAAATAATACGGACCATTCTGCCGACTAATGAACGCACAGGCGAACCTCTGTACACTCAAACAGTTATTATATCATTTTTCAAATGACTTCTGCTCCAATTTAGTTATCAATTATATCTTTAATTAGAAGTGTCGCAAAGTGGACCTGAACAAGTGATTTGGCCATGATGAAAAGCTATTTTCACAGGGAAGTCGTTACTTCATGAGTTGGAATCTCAAGACAATTTTTGGACGGGGTTCTATTGTGATTTCGACATTTGTGACTCCAAAATTGGACACTTTCTCGGGTCATTGGCAACATTTGTGTCAAGTTTTATGATTTGGGTCAATTGGTTGTTCAGTAATGAGGAAACTGTTAACAGTTAAAGGTAACTTATGACCGTGACATGTATGACCCTGAAACAATGGGGCATTTCTTTGGGACATGGGCAATATTTGTGTAAAGTTTCATTATTGCAGGTCAATTGCTTCTCCGTTTATCAAGCGGAAAGCAAAAGGTCAATGGACTGAGCGACAGACATCATTTAATCAATACATGCTCCTCTACTCTGAGTTGGGGTACAGTTAATAACATCGTGAAATTGATAAGGTAAACGATTTTGGAATGAAAAAGGCATGATGCTGAATGAGTGAGTGGAGCGAGTTTTTAGTGAAATTTAAGGGAGGGAATCCAATCTCGCTTATTTTGTTCAGGATGAACAAAATAAGCGTTAATAAAACCTATATAAAATATGCATAAAAGTTCAATCAATAGCTTTCTTTTTCGCCAAGAACCAATCAGACGCTTAACTTTAAATTGTGTCAGTGAAATCGCGATTTGGTTCTTGCTTAAATCATTTTGAATGTACATGTTGATCTTAATTTTTTAATAACTTTGAGCGTTTTTGAATGGTTTGAGTGAGTGTTTGGAATGAATGAATGGAGCGCTGTGTGAGCGATTAAGAATGTTTTTTTTATTGAGATGAATTTCCATTTCACGCTGTAACTAACTGTATGATGGTGCTCTTAAAAGTGTTGATGTGTAAGAATGTGAAAATATTTATTAACTTTAAAAGTGTATCATCACTTTAAGAAAAGATTTTTATTTCGTAGTTTAGACAGAAATTTGCAATATAAAACCTTGTCAAAAGTTAAATGTGTAATAAGGTCGTTTAGAAAGAGAAACTATACCTTTAAAAGAATCTATAACATAATTCTACGAAAAACAGGTCGCGACCTCACCAAATAAGCAGATCACGTGATTGATCTGTGCTATTTCCACAATACTGAGAAAACAGATCGTGACATTACCAAATAAGCAGATCACGTGATTGGCTAGTGCTTTTGTCAATTGCTGACCTTATAAGAATTGGCTTATCACATGATTTCCAAATAAAGTAATGCAAACATGTGATACTAATATATTCGTACGCATCTTTCAATAAATATCGTTTAAAACATAAATGGGCGTGTTAATAATATACATGAAGTGATAGTTGCGTAATTGTACAGCATTATTACTTTTTGATGAAATAAACTGTATGTCTTTGTCAAATTGAGATATACAAAATAGGCCGAAGTGTATTCACATCCTGTTCACGTGATATGTGTTCTCAAAAAAACCGAAATGAAATTATCTTGTGTTCATTTTGCGGTTTTGTTAAATCTAAGTTGGAATTGCTCCGCATTCCAACTTAAAAACCCATTGAATTATAGAATGTTTTGATACTATATACCGGAAACATTTAGTATCAATTCTCACATTCAACGTAAACAAAGGATATCAACCTGTTTTCACTACCAAACTGCACAAAATTATTGGGTGAAAAATGTTACTTTTACAGACGGGGGTCAATCTCCTTGGTGTTATTTAGCAGAAACCTTGAATATCATTTTTTAAGAATGTAAGTTTTGGATAACAACGTAACTTTCACTTGAGAGATCCCTGGCTGATCCTGTGATGGACCTCAAAAAACTTTTGTGAATGATGAAAAAATATAATTTATCCACAGAGGTCATTCACAGTTATTTAGTGGAAAGTTTATTTTTTTTACTTTTGGTTAAAATCGTCACTTCCTATCATCTTTGTTTCCTGTCGATATTAAATATTTTGATTTGCATAACAGTTACTTTTGCGTGAAATATACACAAGATTCACGCTACATTAAGTTTATCGATCCATTCCCTTACAGTCTTAACTCTTTGATCATTACATTTAGAGAGACAATTATGCAAACTTAATGCAAAATGCATATCCATTTATTTTTAGCGATCATTTGTCACCTAGGAATTCTAACAGTAAGGCTTTGTGAATGACTTTGATCTTTTGCAGCTTGAAGCTTAGTGTATTTGGTTTTCAAATATTCAGTATAAATATAATTCATCGTTTTCTTCTCTTGGCATAAGGCGGATTCATTTGCAGTGCATTAAAAACTGTTTTAGAATGTATGTTGATGGCTCAGCGCGAAACAGTTGTAACTGCCTATATGCTTATACAGTTAACAATATCGTGAATTTAACAAGGTGAATTATTATGGAATGAAATAGAAATGAAATTGAATGAATGTGTGGAACGACTTTTGAGTGAATTTAATGGGAGGTAATCCAATATTGCAAATTTTGCAATATTGATTACCTCCCTTTAATAAAATATGCATACAAGTTTTATAGATAGCTCCCTTTTTCTTCAAGAACCTATCAGATGCTTACAACTTTAATTAAATATGTAAAATCCCGAATTTTTCTAGCTCTTTTTACTTTTAACGATGTTGTTGTTATATGTTTTTCAGTGAGTTTGGAGCGTTCTTGAATGGTTTGAGTGAGTCTCTGGACTGAATAAATGGAGCGCTGAGTAAGCGATTTAGAGTGGTTTTGAATGAGTTAAATGTCAAATTTACCATGTAATTAAGTGTAGGCAGTTACAACTGTTTAGTGCTTAGACATGGATATGTGATCAGTTACTGCAATTTTGACAAAAAGTCATTGTCGCTAGTAAAGTGCTTTAATGAAAAAAATGATATATTACTTTTTTTTTTTTTTTTTTTTTGCAAAAATCAATCCAAAAGTTATTTTTCCTACCTAAAAGTTTGTTTTTCCTACCTAAAAGTTATCTTTCCTACCTAAAAATAAAAAAAAAACTTAAGAGTTACAAAATACACGGAGTTCAATAACACACGATGTTATTATTAAAAAGATTTGAAGAATGGCACCCTCTGAATTATCAATTTTTTCAATGAAGTGATTCTATATTTACTACCAATTGTGTAGTACAATCTACAATGTTTTTTTATTTATTTATTTTTTTGGGGTGGGTGGGGTGGGGTGTAATCATAAATGCAAACGGACTTGTAGCGAAAACATTTCTTTTAAAATTATAACAGAATTTCAAATACAATTATTCCAAACTGTATCAAGTAGAAATGTTTTTAAGTTGCGTTCTAAAAAGTAGTACCATGTCTTTATCGTTGATTCCCTGTGGTGGTTTATTTTAACTATGAATAAATAAATCTTTCATAATTTTACCCATGCTGATGTCAGATTAATATATTTAGGCCGATCCTTCACATCTTACATAAATATCCTTTATGTCAAGAATCCGGGGGGGGGGGGGGGGGGGGGTCGAGTGTATTTAGTTAGGCGTCAATGTGGGTCTCTAGATTTCTGCAAAGATATGCTACCTTTTAAGTAACAATGATGATTAGTTCTGAAATAAGAAATGACTTGCATTGTTTCTCATATTGTATCAATATTAAGAGGTTATTTAAGATGATAGTATACAATACTGAATTCTATTGGATGAGTACCCTGCAGAACCAGTCTATATTTGACGAGGCGATAGCCGAGTCAAAATATAGACTGGTTCTGCAGGGTACTCAACTTTATTTCACACCATAAATTGAAAGTTCCACAATTACCGATTGAATAGATCCAAAATGATCCGGATAAGGGCGTCAAATACAAGTCACTATGAACATGATGAAATTGAAACAAACAACTATTCTAAAAATAGAACTCCACGTGAAATGTTTATTTCATGTGTCAAGTCGATAAGTGCTCACTGATTATAATATGTAATAAACATTAAACAAGTTGACTACCCAGCGTCGCTTGAAATGTACATTTTCATGTGAACAAATGATATTCTAAACTCACAAATGGTATTCTAAAATCAAGAAACAACATTTTTACGTCCCTCTACGTCACTGGCATTCTTCTTTTACTTGCTAAACAATGTCACAAATGAAGAAATCAAGAATCTTCTCAAGATCAAACTTATTTCAATACCTCCGAACAGAGGGTTTGATACACTGAAAAGGCTGCGAAAAGAGGTGATCTCAATATTCGGGACTGCAGCCTCGCTTTTATCGTACAATATAGGTTGCCTCGTTTTTGAAAAAAATCCGTATTGCACAGTAGCCTCGTTCTGGTTGTACAATATGAATCTAGATATTTCACTCTCACGTGATGCTAAATAAGCGATGTCATTGGTCTAAATTGTTTAGGTGTGAAATAAATAAATTTATTCCAAATGTCTCGCTTTTAAGTGTAGATTCTGTACCTTTTATTCGATTATATTTCTAAATCATAAGCCTGACAGCAAACGTTCGTTAGAGCAAACGTCGGATATTAAGATAAAATATTCCATAGTTTCACTTGGACTCTTTAACAATACAGAACATTTATGAACCAATACTTTGATAATATGATTTATTTTCTAAGGGAATCACTTTGTTAAATCCAGAGTTCACTGTGATCCGAAAGTAGATATAGAGGATAATCGTTTGTTTCAGTGTAAGATCGATTTATATTTCATTGAGTGAGCAACAAACACTATATTTTCACGAGTGGCAGAGCCACGAGTGAAAATATAGCTTTTGTTGTTCACGAAACGAAATAATAATCGATCTTACTCGAAAAACAAACGATTATTCTATTTCTTTATTGCAAAAAATGAGACAAAATGTGAAATATCTAAGACATATTTTTTGTAAAGCGCGTCATTTTGCGCGTGATTGCTATGCAACGTTCATTGTGACGTCACTTATTTCGCCCCGCATAGATGACGTCAGATAGGATGATATGCACAGAAGCAGGGTATAAGTTTTTGATAATTTCACTGCTTTTGTGGTGAGATTATCAAGTGATAATCTACCGTTATTTCTCGATGAACCACCGAAAAGCATTAAAGAAATCAATTTAATTGTTTCGAAACAAAATATGATACAAATGACAACAAGAGTGTCATTAAAAATTAATGGGACAGTTAAACAAAAGGTCTCATAATGTTCAGCTCATGAACATACAGTTAAAAACATCGTGAAATTGACATTCATTTTAATCAAAACCATTCTAAATCGCTGCGAAAATCGGGAACCCTTTGCGATTCTACGAAAAAGAGCTCGGGAATTATACGGGCTCGGGCGTAAAATCGAGTCGTCTCGCACGTGAGTTTTATGACGTCAAAACCATTTGCGGTCCAGCTAAAGTTTACCGTTGAAATCAACAAATTCTTGATTTAACTTATAACAAAGATCCGTTTGATTAAGATAGTTCTGGGCATATTTTCGGAATTTTGTGATATATTGTGCTGCATCATTGGGAAATGGATCCTTTTTTGCAAACTTGTTGATGCAGCTTATCCCATTTCCGGTCTGATTACAATAAAAATCAAAGTACTGATAGTACTGAAGACCAGGAAACGTTTAGATTTGTAAGATGAAAGCTTAAAGTACTTTAAGCATGTGAACAGAAATATGATCTAAGTTTCCTGCTTCTGTGAATTAGGGATTGAATTATCATTGTCAAGTGATCTTTTCCACAATGATTTGTTCAATACATATACTCAGTTCCAAAAGAAAGTGTGCACTTTTAAAATTCGAATATCTCGAAACTTACTCAATGTACCGTCACAAAATTTTGCATGATAAACCTCAACACTATTGACCATCAATACTTTGAGAAATAAGGCATACGGAATTCATTGACTTTAGGCTAGTAAAGGATCCTTAATTTTGAGTGATTTGCTTTTGTATTCCACAATTGATTAGTATCTTTTTTGGAATTTCATTCAGTTCAATTTCTGTGACCAACCTTGTAATAAATTCACATCTGAATGACAATTGTGCATTATAAAACAACGTAGGTTGACGTACAAATTTCGTGCGTGGGCGAAAATTAACCCCGTGCGAAGAAAACTTTCCATAAATTGAAGTACCACTCATACTCCAAAAGAAATCGTATGTATACGCTTGGGCTTCCTCTGTTACGTATCAAATAATATTATTGTATAACGCTTTTGCACCGTTGTATCTGACGTTATTGACCTATCAACGTAGCGATTTCTAACGTTGGCGCTGATGTGACGTCTGATCGTAAACTCAAACTTCCGTTTGGAAATGATAGGGAGTCCCATACAAACTAGGAAATACCTTAAAAGCAAATTCTCGTTACCAGAAAAGGAATTCTAGAAGGGCCAATCTCAACATTATTTGTGCTGAAGAAGTGCCCACAGTATACGCAACTTTTTTTCGAGATCGGATTTCATGCCTCGTTTCTAAAGGGCCCTATCTAAAACATGCAACAGATTTTACAAGCAAGAGTTCCTCCAACTTTGCAAAAAAAATAGGAAATCAAAAAAGTGAAACTGCACACTTTCTTTTGGAACTAAGTATACTTAGTCCAGTCTCAGTGATAAAAAACGCGCTTACGAACAACTTCCTTCTGGGACATACACTGGCCAGATTTCAATTGACGATACAATGTAATATAACTGTTCCAAATATCGTCAAATTGACACCCGGAATGATTTGGGAATAATTTTGGAGTGGAATTTGTACGATGAATTTGTTTTGAATGAATTTAAAAAGAAAAGGTGAAATAAGCAGTATTTATTACCCCCTCCCTTCCTATAATATCTATAAAAAGCTTTCTTTGTTCTAACGAATCAATCAGTCGCTTAAAAATCCAATTTTGTCAGTGTTACCGTGATTTTTATTTTTAAAGAAGTTGTTAACAACAACAACAACATAACATAACATAACATAATCTTTATTTCTCCAAGGTACATACATGGTACAACAATGGGAAATGAAATCATTACAAGTAATGGTGAGAGGGGGGTACTGATTTTTTTCACAACTTGTTATCTCGGTAAATTTAGTGTTATGCTTTTGTTGCTGTTGTTGCGGGAAAATCCAGCGAATAACCGTGGTTGATTCGGGCTTGGCAAACCACAGGTATGTCAAGCGGGAATCACACACATCCAATTTTTTCTAGAACCATCATTATTTAATCGGGCATAAATCCCGACCGTCGGGCCGTCAGAGTATTTTGCAGACACTCTGACGGGCCGCATGCCGAAACGCATGCCAGAATCGAGTAAGTCTAGTTGGTAAATTTAGGTTGAGATATTAGGTTTAAAAAAGGGACAATGTGTAACTATATGAAATAATCAGAATATCAGAACTTTTGTTGATCTAAATACTATTTGTGGTTTTTGATGCATAATGGCCGAGACAACATAATTTAATTTGTCAAGACAACATAACCCAATTTTTAATTGCAGTCGCGACCATTCTGCATCAGTCTTTTTGCATATACTTGCATGGAGTAACTGTCAGTTTTCAATATTTACAGTTTTCAAATTGGTTGCTCTTATCTATTTTAGTGATTTTGGAGCAGTTTTGAGTGGTTTTAATTGAGTGGTTGAGATTGATAAATGGCGTGATTGTGCGATTGAGAACAGTTTTATCGTGGTGATTGTCAATTTAATGAAGTGATTAACTGTAACGTGGCACCCGCGAGTACTTTATAATCCTGAACTGCGACTTGGGCGTTTATCGTTTTCGCCACTCGCTTTACTTCCTAAACATCGTAATTGCAGCTTAAAAGCTGTGTGTGTTCGAGCTAATGCGTCATATGAGATCGTCTCAGATTTTCTTTTACATCTATCGTTTCTTTGAAAGGGCATTTAGGTCAGTTTCATTTGGACATTTTCTGTGGGTTTTTTATCGCTTATAACTAAAATTTACATCTCATTGTTAAATATGCAAATGGTGTGATTCGGTTAATTTATGCAGGAAAACGCCTCCAAATATACAACTTTCTCTCTTTGTGTATGTGTTACCAGAAATACGACAGAGATATGACATTTCGGTAATTGACTTTGACTCGATGACGTCACGTGACTGTGCCTTGAGGGCGTCATTTTTAATATCGATCATCGAAATACATTTACTTTGGTTATAGAAAAATTATTGCTCGGTTTTCATTCAGGAACTACTGCCTTTAGCGGATGAATGTGAACACTTAGCCCAACATTATTCATTGAAAGTAGTTCTTGACATCTTCTCATGATCGCTAAAGGCAAGAAAATAAATTTCCTGGCCTAAAAACATTCCACGGTATATTCCCAGTCAGCTGACCTTATTAAATAGGTTTTGAGATATTTTCCTCTTCGTGGAAAATGAGCCTTCAAGTCACAAACCTTGTTCACACAAATTTTCACGTGTGCAAATATCTTTTGAACTCAACTCCTCCTACAATACAAATACAAATACAAATGGTTTATTGTTCAAATCATAAACATATGATATACGAACATTACAAAATAATATTGCTTACATACAAATACATTCAGACAGTTACGGGGATCACAGAAAGTAATCGCGGGATTGAAGGGGGCCATAACCTCGGTCAGATTATTTTGATGAAAAAGACTATAGGGCAAACATTTGCGTACGTTACTAAATCGTAACTAGGTCCATTTTGATTGGTCTAGTGAATTACACACTTTGACGCAGTTCCATTGATGAATTTCGGGTAAATAAGCATGTAGCCTTGTTAAATGTGGATTATTTTTTCTCAAATAAACAAAGTTTTAGACTGTTTGATTAAATAACTGTGATGTTCTCTCTTGATTCTATGTGATTCTTTTTTCGTGGATTTACTAAGAAGGAATTATGGTTTGATTGGATGAAAATTTCACAGAATACTTGTGTTCGTGTGAGATAAAGATTCTGTAAGCTTAAGCTCGCTTATTAACATTTCTATTCCAGACACGGTTGAGATCAACTTATCAAATACAAAATCTCGTGATACGGTGTGACAATCAGTCTAGCATGTTTTGTATGCTAATAGAAGTTACGGTCATTCATGTCAATGGTTTCACACTGTACCTGCCTTTAATTTGATTAAGAATTCGCTCATCCTATTCGTTCAATTACAATCCGAAATCATAAAAAGTCATTTACCTTTTCAAGTTAAGATATATATATTATCCATGATAAATGCCCTGGCAGGGCGGAGCCTAAGTAACGGGTCGTTGCACTTAAGGTTAAGGGAAATCAGCTTTTATCTAAAATAACCTACTTCTAAAGAGAGTCGATATAAATAACTCGAGACCTTGAATTGTAGATTGGTAACCAAATCCTTGTAACTTCAGCTTGATCAAGCTGAAGTTACGAGGGTTTGGTAACCAAACGATAAAATGTGTTCACTCTCTCTAAGCACGTGAACCCTCTAGGTTTTAGGATACAGTTATTTGCATGCGTTCACGATTATTGCCGACTTACTTTTCAATCAACCCAAAATATTTAAAAGCCAACTCGCCAAATTACGTCACGGCTAGGCCCCGCCCTGCCAGTTCATTAATTACGCAGAATACTTAAATGTAAGTGCATTAGTCCGCACCTAAAAACATTAAATCAACTCGTAGACCGAGCCGTAAAACGCATCGCGTCGCTTGTAAGAGCCCCGTAAAATTGCGTGTGGCTTAATTGCCAAAGCGTTTAGCCCAGTCGATAGAGCAATTGACTTCTAGAATTTTGTTGACACACTAAGGATAAAGCTTTTATCTTACCAAAGGTTGACTCCAAAGGTGCTATTAAATATGGCATGTATGGATTGCTTAAACAATTAATTACTTATGTTTTGCTTACATCACTTTGATTTTTACACACAATCGAAATCCAAGCACAAGTTGTGTTTGTTTGAATAGGGTGTTACACCACTTTCAACAATATTTCAGTTTTCAGGCGACTAGGCACCTAACAATGGATTCATTGTATTTCTCTCACCAGAAGGTCTGCTACCACTACATCCTTTCCTAGCCTCCAGCTGCTATCTCTTATAGGTGAACGATTATCAGCTCATTGGTGAGAGAACTGCTGTCGGAAAGGATGAGTGCCGCCATCGAGGATCGAACCTGGGGCCTCTAAAGTGACAGTCTTGCGCGCTACCATCTGCGCCATGACGACGATCCCGAACACTTGTCGACTTCTCGATACTTGTGTTCCCTTTTTCGCGTGCCGGGTCAGTTTACATGATTCGCTTTGAGTGTTTTCATTATTAAACTCAATGAATCGCGACTTTGAGATAAAGCCCATTTAATAGGTTATAATTAATTCAAATAATAAATTAAGCGGACCTTTATGTGTGGATTGCTACAGGGAGGTGGTTTTGCTCTACTTGTTAGATGTATATATCGTCAGTTTTTTTCTTAGACCTCGAAATTACAGCTTGCATGAAGCTGTATTTCAAATTCTTTGAAAGAAAACCGACGATATATACTCTTCAGCAAAAATTTGTCGATTTGTTGAATGGGTTGGGTGTATTACTTATGCACTAAACTCTTGTACAATTAGTACTATCGTAAAATGAATACGTCCCCCAAACAAAACCATTCCATAATAATTATAACACGATTGCGTACAACGCATATATGAAATAAGAGATAATTATATTAATTATTATATTATGTATTTTACTGTCTTCACAGATAGCGCCACCGGTGTAAGTTCTTTTTCCACAGCCAACGCCGTAGGATATCCCATAGGTCATTTTTCAGCAACAAGTCAGTTGATCTGACTCAACGGTTCATCTTTACCCTTATTGTGCTTATGGACTAAAATTGTCAAATTGACAAATAAGCGTGAATTTGGGTCCAAAATGACGTTGATTGATGTGATCTTGAATAACAGTTGACCTCGGGCTCTGGCCCTTTTATCACAAGAAAAGAGTCTCAGTCAACCTATGGTGATGATGGGAGCGTAGCTTAGACTGTCTATCAATGACATACGGATGTTTGATTGGTAACGAAGAGCCCCTAAGCTGACTGTAGAGGAGAACCCTTCGATCCGAATATCTAGACCGCCTGACCGGGATCACAAATCAGGTGTACCGGTAGTTTGAAAATTTTCATATTTCCGCTGAATGACAGAGTGGCTTATTGTAAGTCTTCTGGACAGTTTTCTTTCTGGACAAATATATTGAAGCCATCTGAGAGCCTAGTCTACATCCAAGTTTCACAGTTTGATCATTTGAAGCATGTCGAACGGAAGCCCCAAACGGCGCCACAAAGACCCCCTTAGTTTACCATCTTGGCGAAATGTTTTCAGTTAAATCATAAAATCAGGAGTGTGGAAATACGGATTCTCTCTACTTGTCCGTGGACAAGTACAGTGTGATTTTCTACTTGTCCAGGATTAAAAATTACTTGTCCGCGAAACAACAGAATAGAAAGATTTTGAGAAAACATTGATTTTAGAGAAGAAAATGCTGAAACCAGCATTTTCTTCATTAATGACAGTGTTTTCTACTCTTTGGTACAAACATTAAGCTTATTAATCTCTTTGATCTATATAGGGCCATACCAAGATTTGCCCTGGTATTTACTTGTCCTCGGACAAGTGGACTTGCAAAATGTACTTGTCCGCAGGTAGAAAAGCCCATGTCGGACAATTCAGGCATGGGAATTCCACACCCCTGATAAAATGCTCCTTCAAAATGGTAAAATTCTCCAACAGTACTGATTCTACAGCTTAATTCAAAAAAAATTTTCAACGGATATTTTCTGGTTGTGCTATTTTTCAAAGGGCCCTAGGAACAACGATGCTGTACTCTAGTGTTTGCAAAACAATGGCCGTGTATTGCAGCAGATGTTAAAGCATCAGTAAAAAACACAATTTGCCTTATCTAATTCCTTCCATGGTTTGGCATAAAACTTCCGACTAAAGATAAAATCAAAGTACTGAAAGTACTGATAAGTTGGAATGCGTTCAAGAGACCATGACATCAAGCCACTAACGAAGCTGACACCTCCCGCCCAGGTGATCACATAATACGTCTCGACTTATGACTAAACAATTCACAAAACCGCGTTAAAATATGCGCTAGGTCAGATGACTAGGAACATTTTGTAAAAGTTTCATCCAAATCGGTCCATAAATGGAGGAGTAGTTGCGTTCACAAGATATTTCAAATGAAGGCCTCTTTTTCCATGACAAGGCTAATATTCACCAAACCATGACAATAGGCACTAGGTCAGGTGACTAGGAACATTATGTGAAAGTTTCATCCAAATCGGTTCATAAATGAGGGAGAAGTTGTGTTAACAAGATTTTTTTTACATGAAGGATCTTTTTCCATGACGCGGCTGAAATTGCGCAAGGTCAGGTGATTAGGAATATTCTGTGAAAGTTTCATCCAGTCCAACAAGAAATTTTGGAGAAGTTGTGCTCACAAGAAAAGTGGACGTAGGTGCGTACGGACGGACAGACGGAGAAGATGACGCCAATATACGACCGCCTCCAGCTGCGTATAAAAATGAAATCCGAGAAAATACTATGCCTGCACTGTCAAAATCGCAAAATTCAAGACTAGCCATAAGGTAACGCAAATTTATGCGTAAATTAAACGATACATGTTTTTTGAAAGCCAAAAAATGTTTCTTGAAAGCCAATTTCAATCGTACGATTGCGATACGATCAAATTTTGGTCGTAGGACCTTTCTTGAACGTGGCCTCTGAAGGCAAAACACGTGGGGTTGGTAAACTCGTTAAGATATTTGATGAAAACAAAGGCTGTAGTAAACGTTTGATAATCTTCAAAGGATTGCGCAAGTGCGTATTTTTGCACAAGTAAATTTATGTCTAAGCAATTTTAAAGAAAATGGACAAAAGCAGAAAGAGAAGATAAATGTATGCCTATAGACCCGCAATTTAGAGTGAGAGATCCAAGGTAAATTTTGTCTATACAGGTATAGACAAAATTGACCTTTGATCACTCACTTTAACTTGTGGATCTATACCTTCATCGATCCTTGCTGCATCCACCATCAAGTGAAATTGTCGCTCGATTTGGAAATGGGGTTCCATTTTTTTAAGAGAAGTAATAAAAAGAGAATATTTGCTGGATCGGGCTGTTAATACAGATAAATAAATTGCAGATTTTGCGCGTTTCTAATAATGGTTTACGAAACAATTAGATAAAAAACCCATTTAAACTACGGTATTTTGTTGAAGTGTGTAAAAGTTCGTTCAGAAAGAGAAACTAGACCTCTAAAAGGAGCTATACCATAATTCTACGAAAAACAGGTCGCGACGTTACCAAATAAGCAGATCACGTGATTGGCTTGTGCTTTTGCCACAATTCTACGAAAAACAGGTCGCGTATAACCAAATAAGAAGATCACGTGATTGGACAGTGCTGTTATCAATACCTCACTTTATTGGACTTGACTTATCACATAATTTCCAAATATAGTAATGCAAACATTTGCTATTAGTAAATTCGTACGCAAGTTTCAATAAATTTCGTTGAAAACATAAATTAGCGTGTTAATAATTTACATGAAGTGATAGTTGTGTAATTGTTCAACATTACTACTTCTTGATGAAATAAACTGTATGTCTTTGTCAAGTTGAGATATACAAAATAGGCCTGAGTGTATTCACATCCTGTTCACGTGATAAGTGTTATCAAAAAACCCGAAATGAAATTATCTTGTGTTCATTTTGCGGTTTTGTTAAATCTAAGTTGGAATTGCTCCGCATTCCAACTTAAAAATCAGAGGCCGGCCCTTAGCTTTAGTACACGCAATACAAGAAATGTATATTTTTTGTGCTTCCACCGCCACAATATGACTGAATACCTGTTAAAAGCGGCGTTTACCCCTATCTACACTAACGAACAAATGAGTGTAGGCCCTACGAGACACTAAGAGCACTGTTTCTTATCGACCTAAACGGCTTAGTATGCTGTTACAGTAAGTAATATTGTGTAATTGACATTTACTCACAGTAGACTCATTTTTAATTGCTCACTTAAAGATTCCATTCAATCATTCATTCATTCAAAACACTCAGACAAATTATTCAAAAACGCCCCGATATTGTTCAAAAACGCTTCGATATTGTCCAAAGCGATCTACATTTCAATTAAATCGATATTGAATCATTGCGGTATTTTATTAGCTGTAATTCATTTTGAGCATCATATCTAATTGTTAACACCCCCACCCCCCACCCCAAAAAAAATCTTTAATAAAGTGGGGATTGATATTGTATTACCTACCTTCAAAATCTTTCAAAATCCATTTCTTCCGTTCATTCTATTTCATTCCGATATCATTTCAACTCCATTCAGCTGGTCAATTTTAAGATGTTCTTAACTGTAAACAAATTTCTATACTCTTCTCACGCTTAAAGCTATCAAATAACCCGTGACATCTGATAATTACTAATTATCAGATTCAAAGAGTTAATGATACGCGTCCTCTGTTTTTAATCTACATATCTAACGAGTTTTGATCTAAATTTATATAGTGTGATTATTTTATTTCATTTAGAATTCATTAATGCTTTCATTTTTTCAGATGTAGGATAATCAACAATTAACATTTATCCCCTTTGCATTCAAACGTGTTGATTACATTATGCAGAACTAGTCAAAATAATTCTCTGGAACCAATGGTTGGTATTATTTAGAAGAAAAAGGGAGTCGGTATCCCCAGACGGTATATAATGTAAACACTATTTTCATGAATTAAAGCATAATGCGATAGAAGAAGAAAGGTAAGGTATATGATTAAAAGAAATGTACTCATTACATTTAAAAACGTAGAGAATATAAATATGAAAATTTGATATTTTTTAGAACCCCATATCTCGATTATAAACTTATTTTATAACAAACATGTTTTTCGTATTCTATGATTAAATTAGCCATGTTCTTACTTTTGCTTTCGGTCTTATTGGGTTAAAAGTGATCTTTACCTTTTCTCAATTTTCAGATGTTTGCTTTGAAAAGAATGTTAAAATGGTTAGTAAATCTCGAGTATGTTGTTTGAAATTGGATAAAAAATGTTTTAGTGTTTCTCCTCCCACGGGAATCGAACCAAGGGGTATTCTTTAGCACCCCCTTTATTTACTCGATGGTTTTATTTATGTTACGATAATGCGATACCTGCTTTTCATCAATTGCGTCACAGACTTTGCAAGATTAACGACGATTGCAGCTTCCAATGGTACACGGTGACTAAAGATACGAAAAGGATTAGGTAACTCGCTAAAAAGCTTCAATTTAATAAACCATGGCTGTAAATTGCATCTACATTGCTTAAAACAACGAAAAAAATACTACTTCAAAATTTAAAAAAAGAAAATAATTTAGCACTAAAAGATGGGGTCTACGTAATCTGACATTTTACACTATTCTGGCCTCTTTAATCTACGTAAGCCTATTCCAAGAAATGAAATGCCACATCGTGTAAAAAGTGGCAAAATTAAAGAACATTTTCTATTGCTACGAGAAAATCATAAAAATGAGTGGTGTTTAAAAAACAGAGTTGGGTTGAGAAAATCAGTGTACGCTATTAATGTTTTTAGATTGCCTAGTACACCTTTCAAAAATCAATATTTGGAATAATTGTGTTTTTTCTATGCTAGTGTGAACAGTCATTTAAGTATTTGCGCATATTGCCATGGAAGTGTCAAGAACTTCAGAAAACCTTGGAGGAACTGGCCAGTTTTCCTAAATTGATTTTTTAATTTTACCCCTGTGTGGTTTAAGGATAATGAAAAATTATTTCCTTCAACTATTGTTTGGTGTTTCATTCTCAAAACGGTTTTAAAACACTGAAGACTCCAAAAATGCAACTCCTTTGATAGTTCTTTAGTTTACAGGAAGAAGAAATCGGAACAATTTTCACCTCTGCATTTTTAAATATAATTAAGTTCATAAGAATAGAGGAAAATCGTTTGTTTCAGTGTAAGATCGATATAAGTATTTCATTTAGTAAACAACAAAACTGTATTTTCACTAGTGGAAATATTAATGGATCTTACTCGAAAAACAAACGATTACACTATTTCTGTAATGCAAAAATGAGACAAAAGGTAAACAAGAGGACCATGATGATCCTAGATTGCTCATCCGAGTCTATTTGACCATTGGGACATCACATCAACTAAATAGGCAGATGTCAACAAGAAATAATTTCTAAATAGGATCAATACCATGGAATGTTTTAGCAAAGTGTAAAAAGGATGTGCCTGGGCACAGACCTTTCAGGAACATATTGGCATGCAATGAACAAACTTCACGAAATACAATTAAATGAGACCATTATGAAATGTCCCTGCCTTCTGGTTTCAGAGAACAAGTTTTTTTTTCAGATTTTCTCTCTTGTGTCAATGTAAAACAGGGTGGGTTCCTTCAGAGCCAAGACATGAACCCAGGGCCATGACATAAAAACGTTGGTGGAGTCCACTATATAATATTACAAACATTATATGGAAGATGTCTGCCTTTTGGTTTCAGAGAGGAAGATTTTGAAAGTTTTTTGCTCTTTGATTCAATATAAAAAGGGATGCGCCCGGTTGTAGCCAAAATATGATCCCAGGGCCTTGATATGAAAATTTAGTAGAGGTCCACTAGATGATGCTTCATACAAAATATTAAAGTTGTCTGCTTTCTGGTTTCAGAGAGGAAGATTTTGAAAGTTTTTTGCACTTTGATTCTATATAAAAAGGGATAATCCCGGGTGCAGCCCAAATATGACACCAGGGTCTTGATATGAACAAACTTGGTAGAGGTCCACAAGATGATGCTTCATACAAATTTCAAAGTTGTCTGCATTCTGAATTGAGAGAAGATTTTTGAAGAATTTCGCTCTTTGATTCTATGTAAAAAGGATGGCGCCTGGGTGGAGCCCAAATATGACCCCATGGTCTTGATATGAAAAAAACTTGGTAGAGGCCCATTAGATGATGCTACATACCAAACATGAAAGCTGTCTGCCTTCTGGTTTCAGAGAAGAAGATTTTTTATGATTTTCATATTTTCACCCTTTAATAAGTATAAAGGTACAGTTAAGGGTGGATTATTTAATGAACAACTTTGTTAGAGCCTGACCCAAGGAACATCACTGCCTAGTTTCATCAAGATTTGCCCACTGGTTTAGGAGGAGATGATTTTTAAAGAAATTGTGGACGTCGGACGACTGGCGTCGAAGGTCGGACATTGGAAGATCGCAATGGCTCACCTTGAGCACTTCGTGCTCAGGTTAACTTTGAAAAAAAGATAGGACAATTTTTCTTTAAGCGCGCTATTTTGCACGCGATTGCTATTTTACTTTCATGATCACGATAACTGCTAAGCTTAATTAACGTCAGATAGGGTGTAATGAAGGGAAGCGAGGAATAAGTTTTGATATTAATTGGTTAGGTGGTGAGTTAATTAATTGATAATCTATCTTTATTTCTCGATAATCCATCGAAAAGCATTAAAAAAGGCTTAAATTGCTGTTTCTTTTGTTTGTTTCTTTTTTTAAAGCTTCACTGGCCGAAGGCCAGCGAGCTATTATTAGGCGGTGTCTCCGTTGTGCGTCCGTCCGTCCGTGTGTGCGTGCGTAAACTTTTCTTTAAACATCTTCTCCTCTAAAACCAATGGGCCGATTTTGACGAAACTTGGCAGAAATGATCCTTGGGTGATCCTCTTCTAAATATGTTCAAGAAATTTTGATTGGCAGGGCGAGGCTCATTTTAACGTGAAAAAATCTTTAAAAAAAAAATTCTCCTCCCAAACCAATGGCCCGATTTCAATGAAACTTGGTATGAATGGTCCTTGGGTGACTCTTCTAAAGTTGTTCAAGAAATTTTGATTGACCCCAAAATATAGGCGTTGCAGGGTTGGGCTTATTTTCACTTTAAAACCATAAAAAATCTTCTTCTTCTCTCTCAGTTTGGCCAATTTTAATGAAACTTGGCATGAGTATTTCTTATGTGCACCTTTTCTTAAATTGTTCTAGACTTTTTGATGGGTCCATAAATGAGGGTGTAGCAGAGAGGGGCTTATTTTCACTTTGAAATCTTAAAAAAGCGTCTCCTCCAAATCAATTGGAATAATTACATTTAATCTTCTAATGAATGACCTTTACTTAAAGTTGTTCCTGAAAATGTGATTGACTTCTAATAAGTTCTTGAAGAAAAGGAGAGCTATTAAGAGATTTTGAATCCATATTTTTTTAAAGGGAGGTAACCAATATCGCTAATTTTGTTCGTCTTGAACAAGATAAGCGTCATTGGATTACCTCCCTTTCATTTCACGCAAAGCTAACTCCACACACTCATTTAAATTCACATTCCAATATCATTCACCTAGTCTATTTCACGATTTTGATTACTGTACCTTTGTCTGCAACCTCTTATTTCTAGAAAATTCTGATCCGTTGATATTTTTGATACAGTAAGTAAAATCGTGAAATTGACATTCACCTCGATCGAAACCATTCTAAATCGTTCACTCATCGCTCCTTTCGTTCATTCCAAACAACAACTCATATCACTCACAACCACTCCGAAACTGCTAAAACAATTTGAACTATTTCGAAACAATCAACATTTCTTTGAAAATAATCATATCATTCCACATTTTGTTGTTGTTGTTGTTTTTTGTTTTTAATTTTATGGATTTGAAACAGTTTTATTGGTAAAACTGGGAAAGTACTTAGATTTTTAAGGGAGTTAAAAGATACCACTAAACTTGTCCTTCTTGGAGTGATTTGGCGATATTGAATGTTCTCCCTTTAATTTCATTCAAAACTCGCCCCACAAACTAATTCAATATCATTCAGAAATCGGTTACATCATGAAGCTTTTCAATTTTACAATGTTCTTAACTCTACATGAGCAAACGATTACATAGAGGATAATCGTTTGTTTAAGTGTAAGATCGATTTATATTTCATTGAGTGAACAACAAAAGCTATATTTTCACGAGTGGCAGAGCCACGAGTGAAAATATAGCTTTTGTTTTTCACGAAATGAAACATTAATCGATCTTACTCGAAAAACAAACGATTATTCTATTTCTTTAATGCAAAAATAAGACAAAATGTGAAATTTCTAGGACATATTTTCGTAAAGCGCGTCATTTTGAGCGTGATTGCTATGCAACGTTCTTTGTGACGTCACTTATTTCGCCCCGCATAGATGACGTCAGATAGGATGAAATGCACAAAAGCAGGGTATAAGATTTTGATAATTTCACTGCTTTTGCGGTGAGTTTATCAAGTGATAATCTACCGTTATTTCTCGATAAACCACCGAAAAGCATTAAAGAAAAACAAGGTGGCAATCCGTCACAACTTGAGATACGCCGGTATCCATGTTGGATGTCGACTGGGGAAATGGAATTAGATTTAAGTATAAAACGCTACAAAGGGTAAAAAGCTCAGTAATTAAGCTTGGTAGAGTTATGGTTCTTTTGCATATCACTGTAAATTGTACCCAAGATGACAGAGCAATGCTCCGGACAGAACTATCGATTCCGCCCTCCCACTGGTCACCTAGACGCCGGACGCCACGGGTGATCATATGATACATGCAATATTTCGACGTGCGTTTAAAATCACGCCTTTTTGTTCGCATGGTGGAATGAGTACAGTTGACTATGTGTAAACAAATAGAAATAATTTTGTAATTTTGAAATATTTGATTTCAATGAGCACTCTGATCACGCTCCAATCCTATTTTCAATTAATTCAAATTTGAGTATGAAGAAAAATTATTCAACAACAAATAGACCGACAAATACATACGATAAACTGATATAGGATAGCAGTAAGAGCGATCAATTTTTAGAACAACTCATGAATAATCATAGAGTGCTACTAGATTTAATCGATTGGTCAGAAACCAAAGATATAAATAGCATAGTTGGCGATTTCACGTGTTTCTTGAGGGAAAATGCATTTATAGTATTTGGGAAAACCCAATGCTTGAAATACAAACATGTTGGTGATCAAAATTGTAAATAGTTTAATGAAAAATGTTTTGTTGCTAAACAGGCTTTTAAACTCTATAGAGAGAGGAATAATATTAACAGACAAGCTTTAAGCTTGGCGCATGCTCATTATAACAACGTAAAAAAACTGCTAAGAAATAATTTAGACTAGCAGAGGGCTATCGAATCAGCATACTTTCAAAATCGGACCAACGAGGTTGGATGAGCTGGCGATGTCCTCGAAAAGATGGAGTGTTAAGACAAAAAACTCACAAATTGGGCAAATATTTTACCAACTTTTATTGTCCAAATTTGAGCCCTTTTGATTGGCGAACTATTGCACTATCCCAGCCTCTCAATGATGTCCGATTTATAGTGCTGACAGCACTTTGATTTAAACGTTTTATAAGTATTTACGTTTTGGAAGCTGGAAGGGCACTGAACATCTATGTTCTTTTCATTAGAAAATCAGAGAATGCTTAATACAAGTTGTCGCTATGAAATTGTCTCAACTTCAGTAACCCACTTGCCCCAATATTTAGGAAGAGAAGTGTATAACCTGGATTTGGTAAAATTATTCAACTTTAACGTGAAATAAATAGGGTAGATACAACCAAAACAATTTCTGCTTCAGTTATCACATACAGATCGTATGACACATTTAAGATGTAGTTATGTGTAATTTCTTAAAATAAAGCATACTGAAGCTTGTGCTATTATGGAAAGTAAAACCAAGGATAACTTGCAGATATGGAATGAAGTAACAGAAGGTTCTTCGTCAGTTACCAAAGGTAATTACTTTAGACTTACAGTTAAAAACATTGTTAAATTGACATCCGCCTCGATCTAAACCAATCTAAATCTCTCACTCTCCATTCATACCTATAAGACGCTAACAAGTTGAATTATGTCTGTGAAATCGCGACGTTTCTTTATCAAAATTTATTTTGAATGACGTTGTTGATTCTATAAATTCTACAATGGGTTTGAGCGTTTTTGAATGGTTTGAGTGAGTGTTTGGAATGAATGAAGGGAGCGCTGAGTGAGCAATTTAGAATGGTTTTGAGTGAGGTGAATGTCAATTTCACGATGTAACTAACTGTACCTGAAGACTCAAAAATTGGAAAGAGCGGATATTTTTAAAAGGGAGGTATTAAATTATCGCTTAGTGTCAATTTCATGATATTCTTAACTGTACCCCTTGTTATTTCTTTATCCAGAGTACTCCTACTTTGGAAGGTGGTATAGACAAAAATGGGACTGCATACATATGAACAGGCTTATATTAGTCTACACCCAAATTTTCTTTTCAAGTCAGGATAGTCTAAAATAATATTTTCAAAAGAAATGCTGTCACACAATAAGTACTTTCAGCACTTTGAGTTCAATGCAATTTTACTAGAGTTTTAATATGTAATCATGAAAAGGGTAAGAAGTATGTGTTGTACGAAACATAATTTGATTAATTCTAAACCTAGATAGATCTCGTAAGTATCATAAATATGCCTACAGCTAACTACATTTATTTTTGTTCGGCGAGTCGTGGCCGGAGCGATATATTAAAAGATCGCAGTACCATTTATGGTAAATAGGTATTACAATTAATTTTGCAATTAAACAAACGTCTTATACACAGGCATTACGACAAAAAGTTTACGTTAAGTTGTCACCATTTGTCTCCCAATCCACGCGAGAAATTTAGCTTGTAATGTTCTAAAACAAGAGCACTAATGTAAGTACCAACGATCGAAACAATATCTATTTCTAATAAGTTATTACCCCTTATAATCTATACTAAGCAAAAAAGAAAGTATCCGCATTTTATTTCCAAATATCTTTTTACACATGTCCTTTCCTGTTTTACAAAATTTTGGACCTGTCCGAATTCAAAGGTTTTGCAGACGTAAATTAAAAGTGGATTTAATTTGAAAAATAACCATTCAGTAGGGTTGAAAATAGTGTGGAAAAGGAAGAAATTGCTTGTCAGAAGCAATTTCTTCTTTTTTCACAATGTTTTCTCAATAATAAAATCACGGGCACGTAAAAAGCAGGGATTAAACAGCAAAGGGTGTATTGTCAAACGACCATGTTTTGTATCAACGTGTTTGCAGTGCATTTCAATCCTAATTTACATTTAAATTTGTTGTGAAAGCAAAAGTCAATTTGGTAAAGTGCAAAAAGACCCAAATCGTTACTTTCTAAGTCGACGTACGTTGCGCATACGACGTTATTCTTTTAAAATGAGTGTAGCCTTTGAAACTTTGTGGTTAAGAAAATCAAACAAACGTTTTGTTAAGTACCACCCTGTATTGAAACGAGGCGGAGAAAAACTTGTTTACATGCATTATCAAAACTTTCAAACGTGGAATAAATATTACAGGCCTTGGTTGAAAAGAAAACAAATTAAGAATTTTATTGTGCATTTCCATATTGGGTAATATTAGTAGTAGCCCTTTTCAATACATTTGGTAAACTGTTGAAACGTCACGCTAAATTCTTTCCTTGAAATCGACTGCCTTACGTCATGCTCCCTATCCAACATTTCAAAACAAAAACACAATAAAATTATAACCTTTCCAAACGCACAACTGTAAAAATAATTTCAATTGCAATTTTACACCTAAAGAGTTTATACGTGTACTTTTCAATGACGATAGTACTAGTATTTCGGATTAGTTACAACCTCTAGATTTACAGTCCGACGCGCTACCAACTGCTAAGAAATGAAATAGAGAATTATGGAAAGAGTTTCCTTGACAAAAGCGCACAACTGCAGAATTTGGTAAATTGTAGCTTTTTTGTAGCTTGAAGCGTCAAATGTGTCTTTACACGAGAAACCACGAGTCATCCGATTTCAATAATTTTCGTTGGGGTGGACAAGCTTAAGACCTTACCCATAACAATACGTTAGTTACATCGCGAAATTGGCATTCATCTCAATCAAAACCATTCTAAATCGCTCACTCAGCAATCGATTCATTCGTTCCAAACACTCACTCAAATCATTCATAAACGCTCCGAACTCACTGAAAAACATATAACAACAACTTCGTTTGAAATAAAAATATCTGGGAAACCTAATCGGGATTTCACTGAATTAATTGAAATTGTAAGCGTCTGATAGGTTTTTGAATAAATAGGGAGCTATCTAATGAACTTGTATGCATATTTTATTAAAGGGTGGTACATGTAATCAATATTGCTAATTTTGTTCATCCTGAACAAAATTTGCATACTTGATTACGGGTTGGCCTAAAATACGAAATGGACTTCATGCACGAAATGGAGCGAAATGGACCATCTAGCGGCGAAATGGACTTTTATATACGACATACCGTGTTATTTTGGGCTTTAATTACTTAAATGAACCAGTCCAATGCTTTTATTAGATCATTTCACTAAATAATACATTTAGAAATGGAGAGATTTATGCATTTTGTTATCTTTTGCAGACTGACAATGGCTGACGACTAAGAAACCCCTCGTCGGCGAAACGGACTTCTTTATTCGCAATAAACTATACAGTTTTCTTCATATAGTTTTATACTAACCTTATATAGCTTAGTTATATATCATTATGATATTTCAATGAAGAAATAAGTTAATTTTCTTTTGTTTGTAAGTTGTTTTCATGATAATAGCCGCTGAATAGCTAGCGCGAAATGGACATTCCAGAGCTCATTCTGGACTAAAAATGTTTGCTTATTAACATATAACAGATTTCTTCTTTCGGTAAAGGAACAAAATTTGCACAAAAGAAATTAGATAAGTTTAGAAAAGGTGTTTTTCTTTGCGGTATGAAGTTCTTGCTTTAAGGATTGACAGCGAATTTGCCGGACATGAAAACGGAGAAATGGGCTTCAACATTTGAAAGAAAACAATCGAAGTGCGATCAATAGGCAATAAATCAATAAATAAAACATCAAATTAATAAATGTGTTCAAAGAATCGGCAAATTGATTTCTATTTATTATTTATTACATATATAAAAGTCCATTTCGCCGAGGGAAGGTCCATTTCGCTCCATTTCGTGGTGAATGGTCCATTTCGTATTTAAGGCCAACCGCTTGATTACCTCCCATTAAATTCACTCAAAAGTCGCTCCACACACTATTTCAATTTCATCCCTAAACCATTCCATAATCATTCTCTTTGTCAATTTAACGATGTGCTATTTACATCCCAGGTTCCGAATTGTTACCTGTAACTGGATACGGAAAAGACACTTCTTTAAAACACCATGGTCACGAACAACGGGGAGCCAGCCAAACGGACTTATCTCGACTTCCGCTTCCGGACAACCACAGTGTTAAGATCAATACAGACAGAATACGTGTTGTTAAAGATGAGGATAGTAAGAGGACAAACACAACAATCGCTGCCATAACAAAACCTTGCACATCTAATCTTAATCCTTACATTTGGTATGCTGATATGTTCCGGAAACAAAGGGTATGGAATTTAAATTTTCTTTCTGGATTTCTTTTTTAAAATTCCACAAGCCGACGACCACAGGGCTTATGCCCTATTGTCACGGTGTAAGGTCAATCGGGAACCCTCGGGGATTCTACGGAATAGACCTCGGGAATAATTAGGGCGCAGTCATGAAAGCGCGTCATTTCGCATGTGGGTTTATATGACGTCACAAAAATTACGGAAGATTGCGTTTCGAAAAAACTAAATTAACGACAGTTTTAAACTGGGCACATCATAGTTTGAAAACAAAACGCAGTATTTTACTGCGTTTGTTTTCAATTTATTACATGCCAAAAAAGATATCCATAGACGATCGAAAAGCATTAACGGATATTTTTTTAAATTCGACAGTCGTAATGACCAAAGCACCACCAGAAGCCGATTACAGAGTTTTTGTTGCTTGTTTGTTTGCTTGCTTGTTTGTTTGTTTTTGCTGCTCCTGCTGATGCTTTGACCTTGAAAACACTTAATTACAGTTTGTCCAAGCTAGACTTTTGTTATTTTAAAAATGACATGCAGAAGCAGATTAGAGAGAAACAAATGCTTACTCTTTTTTGTTCCACCCCCTCCGCCTTAAACGGTATATTTGCATTTAAACATAAGTCTTTTGTTACACGAAATGGTTTTGAGGTGTCTGTATGGATCAGGAACAAATCTCGTTGATTTTTTTATACTATGGGACAAAATGAATAAAATGTGTTTTGCAGCTGTTTTTGCCCTGCGTTTCTTTTTCGTCTTAGTGTATTTCGGATTAAAGGAACATATTTCGTTTACATGGAGTCCAGTTTCGCTTCAAGAAATCTTTCAGTCATCAAACCTTACATCAGAAGTCGTATCAAGCTAGTCCTTTAGCATTTAAATCCAAAAATTTACACAAGCTGAAATTAAAAGTTGTTACAGACGAAAAATTAAAGCAAGTGAATTTTTGAAAACGCGTGTCCTTTGGAAAGAAAACATTATTGTTTTTTTTTTTTTTTTTTTTTTTTATCAATTTATCATTCTCATTACGTTTATCATTTTTTAAAAAAACATCATTGATAATGAAGAACTTACATGTAACAATCAATTTTTCATTTTTTTTTCATTTTTCAGTCTTTCCCAAATTTTTTGCTTCCGGGGCATTAACATGCCGGATAGTGTAGGATTGGGTTAATCTGAAGCAGGGCGCTTTATAACATACAAAAAATATTTAACCTTCTCATTTTTAATATATGGGCGACAAAACTATCGAAACTCGACCTTTTCAAGCGGTTTATTCAGTGGTTAGATCGCTTATATACAATTTCACATTTAATATAGAATTTGTTACCGCCCATTACACACACATCGGGAGAGCATTGCTCATTGCGGAACAGTTATAACTGCCTACATGTATAAAGGCAGTTATAACTGTTTAGCTCTGAACTTTGAAATGAGAAATTTTGAGATTATGTCATTGAAAATATTTATACAAAACTTGCTTGACTAGCCATCTTTAGGTTAAGGATCAACATGTATTGGAGAGTCAGTTTCATGCCCATTACATAGGGGATAATCGTTTGTTCTTTCGAGTAAGGTCGATTGATTTATCACTAAGTGAATAACAAAAGCTATATTATTCCGTGTGGCGGAGTAAATATAGCTTTTGTTGTTCACTCAATGATATATCAATCGACCTTACTCGAAAATTAAACGATTTAAATATATTTTTAGTGCAGACATGAGACAAAATGTCAAAATCTTAGGACTGATTTTCTTATAGTAGTAGACCCGTAATAGTTCCGCAACATTTCGGAAGTAATGAACTTGAACAGTGTTAACCGAGGTTTCCTTATGATTTTCATTAGGAAACCTCGGTCAACACTGTTAACGATAATCTGTTCCGAAATGTTGCGGAACAGTTACGGGTCTACTACCTTAAAGCGCGCCTGTTTTCACGTACTTGCAACGTTCATGGTGACGTTACTTATTTGGATTCGCTAAGATGACGTCAGTAGGGTGAAATGAACAAAGGGGTATAAGTTTTTGGTTATTTCACTGGTAAGGCAGTGAGTTTATCAAATGATAATCTATCCTTTTTATCGATAATCTACCGAAAAGCATTTAACAGTATAGTGAAATCCTCTGTAATAGGTACCTCTGTCTGAAAAGGGCGCAAAAAATTTTATTGAGTCTCCATTGAAAGTACTTTTCTATCAAACACGTTGTCAATTTTTGGACATATTAACCGGTCTGTATTTAGCTTTTCCTTTTATAATTAAATAGAATGAAGCGATTTAAATTGAGATCGGGACCAGAGGTTATAAAACTTTTCCCAGACTCAACAACGTATGTAAATACACTAATTTTAGTATCAAAACAGAATTAATGCTTGAATCTCAAATTGAAATTTGAGAAAAAATTAAATTGAGAATGAGAAAAGTTTTATAACCTCGGGCCCAGAATGCAAGTTTATGCAGGCTGATCGTTGTCTATACAATCTACAAGAGCTTAGTGTATAGCAGAAATATATCGTGAACAACATGATATGGGTAAAAAAGAGTACCAACAATACTCAACTTTTTTAGGTATACAAAGTATTTTAATCATCAATCCTGCCTCCAGAACCAAACGCTTGCGAAACGTTTGATAATGTTATCCCACGTTGCTCTTGAACTTGAGTGTGAAAGACTGAGTAAAATTTCGAAGCGTTTGCGATTTATCATCCCGAACGCAGGGTAGGTTTATAGGTTTTTTTTGTTTTTTTCTAAAAGTTTTAGGTTCACCGCAGCAAATACATACTGTTTCATATTGTTTGGAAAACCCACATATTTCGAAAATTTAATTTAAAATGTATAAATTGCACGCGATAATGTTAACATTTAGACGGTTGTATCGATATTTTCTATAGGTAGTGCAGGTTACTTATCGAATATGTTAACTTCCTGTACAGAACCTGATATAATATAATTAAAATACCGTGACGTATGTAAATGACTGCGATGGCTCAGTGGATACGCATGCTAGACTATCGACTGATTGTTACCAAAACGACCCCGGTTCGTATCCTGTCATCGGCACATTTTGTTATTGTTGGTTTTATTCGAGAAAATTAAATTTTTTACATCATCAAATACACGCAGATAAATTTCTTTTCTATGTGTTTCTTTATATTTTAGATATGTGTCATAGGATTAAACATACAGGATTATACCGTTCGGAGAAACCTTTATCGATTCTATGCGATAAAATATCGAATCATGAAACAATCGCCTTTGGTCTACAATTGTTTTGGCTATTGCATTCGGTTTATCAGCGTGAAATCTTTTTAATTTGGAATCTTCGAATAGTCAAATTGCAGTTTCAAGCTCTATCTAAAGTGGCCTTTATATCCATCCCCACGGTGAAGTAAATACAGTATATATCTATTCAATCCAAAGAATACAAAAAGCCTTTGAAGAATTTTCAAAATTAGCACAACATTGAACTTTTTAAAAAAAAAAATAAAAAAAAATATGCCATTAAATGTATAAATTGAAAAAGTTATTTTTTATGTCGCAATGCAGAATTGAACTCGGTCCGCTTGGTCAAAATTCTGTCGTCCTTATCCACTCGACTACGCCACTCCGATAAACTACTGCATGTTTTTTCAAAATAATAAACACAGCCGATCGACATGAACACTGTTTTCAATAACATGGATTGATCCAGTGTTTATATACAATATCGCGCTTATCGCGTGAGCATAATAACAGCAATTTGTGAGAGAGATATCTGCACGTTGCAAGGAAAAGAAGAAAAATATGTTATTCAACTAGGGTAGTGAATTCAAATAATTCAATATACGGTCGTAAAATATATTTGCGATGTGATGCATTGATGCATCAAGGTGCATTAAAATAGAAATGTTATATAAATTACTTTAAGGCTGTGTATGTTAGATTCAATTTAGATTACCGATGCATTAAGGCCTTCGTGCCTTTTCACTGTATATTTAGATCTGGAAAGATAATTCTTGTTGTTGTATTGTTTGCATTTGTGTACCGTATTTCTCCTAATAAACGCTTCCGGGAGCTAAACATAACAATCGTCCTAGAGCTTTTATTAAGAATGCATTTCTTATTTGAAAAATCATTGAAATTGATGTCTTTAAGGCACGTTTCCCTTTGATTTGAGGTGAACTTCCTCTAAACAATCATACAAATGATTGTTTAGAGGAAATTCATCTCAAATAAAAAAATTCCTAAAAATTTGGGCATTTTAATTCGGATTTCTTGGTAAAAATAAATGTAGTTGTGGAGGGATGGGCGCTTTTATTTGAGGAAATACGGTACTTAATCATTTCCTTTCGGAATTTTAGATTGGCCAAAAAAAATGTAGACAAAAAAGGAAAATGAGTGCAACTGGAAAAGATACGATTTTATGATATACAAAATATCGTGGTTAAAGGATAAATTTCTTTGTTACAAGCAATTTCTTTTTTTTTTTTTTTTTTTTTTTTTCCTCAAAATTTTTGTGACAATCGTGATTTTCCTGTTCTATTTTTACAATAGTTTTATAGAAAAGAATCACGAGAAGGTACAAGAGGCCCAAGAGGGCCTGCCTGTATAGCTACACTGGCTTTAATAACCAAGGCTTTCGCCCTGCCACGCCCATATTTAAGAGGAGGGTCACCAAAGGTTGATATTGTTTTTCGCAACGTCATTTAAATGTTTATGACGCCGTAGAATCACCAAAGGTTTCCGATGGCGAACATTCTCATCGGTAATAAAACACCGTGTTAAATGATGGTTCGATGGATACAAAATCGTATGTATAATACAGAAATAGAATACAGATATAATGATATAATGCCGTAAATTTCTGCACTATCTCTATTCCTCTTTCATGGCTGCTACAAGGGAAGGGAATATATAAGAACTCCGTAAAACACAGCCTTATTATCCCAAAATACCACATCCTTAATATTTATAAAATACGTTGGATCCAGCAAAGGTCAACTAGTGGTTTCAAAATTACATGTATTTGAAAGAAGGTAGAATGGCCACACTGAAATAAGAAATAATTCAAAAGAACATAGTCTCAACTTGAACAGTGTGCGAATTACTCGTATCTCATCAGTATTAGAACATATGAGATGTTCCCTCTTTGCATAACGGTTATCATATAAAAGTGACTCGTCACGCGAAAAGGGACCACCTGGAAAGTGCTTAGTATCGACCCTAGTCAGACTGCGCGGATTGCGCAGAGTGACTAATGTCGAACCGTTTGCACCGTGCTTATTGTCTGACTCTAGAATGATCAATCTACCTTCTAATGAAAGCTTTTTTGCAAAACGACTTCTTGTTGACCTATGCTGGATCAAATCTCTTTTTCAATAATTCATTTTGCGGGATTCCCGGATGGTCCCTTTTCGCGTGACGGTTAACTTACATGCAAACATAAATTTTGTTTTTCATTGTAGGATAGAAGGACAAGAAAGCAAGTCACAAAGGGTTTGCTAGTTGTTGTTGTCGCCGGATTTTTGACGTTAGCTATAATTATGGGCATCGCCGTGTTCTTATGGAATAGGGACAAGATTTTAACGTGAAGGCAATTACCTTCCTTCTACTTAAAAAAAAATGTGAAACAAAGGTGGAGCAAAACTTCATCAAAATACATGTAACTCTTGAAGCATTGCCGTTTAACTTTCCAGGCTATTTGGGGAAGAAGCCTTTAGATTTTGGAGAGGTTTGTATGTCTTAAAGATGATGAGATTCCGTATTTTGTATATGATCCAAAAATAATTTAATTCTTTTTGTGACCATTCAGACTCTTGCATTCTGATTGGTTAAAAAAATCCGAGGTCAAAGAAAAAAAATGAGTAGTCCCATAAAATATATTTCTATTTGTTGCTAAGTCTTCAATAAGTTTTTGCTGTATCTTATTTCTCGTAAGTATCAAACTAAATCCTGAACTTTCCTGATGCATGAATCCGCTCCAGAGTCGACACCCCTGTCGCTTGATAGGTCACAATTGTACTTCCGTCTAAATGTTGACTTTATCTATATGTTTACGACTTCTTACGGAGGAAAATGATTCTTATTGTTTATGAAATCATTTCATTTTCGCAATGATGTGTCCACTAGTAAAGTCTGGTGGAGGAGGAGTTATATGCAAATTGAAAATCCGAGGGCGGAGTCCGAATATTTTGCTTTGCATGTAATTTCTCCCATCATACTTTATTCAATAACACATCGGAGCGAAAATGAAATCATATACATTATAACGATCAAAATTCTGAAATTAGCTTTTTACCCTCATCTGGATGTAAAATAGTATTGAAATATTTTTTCTGGATGTAAAATATATAAAAAAAGTAATGATATTGACGTTGGGAGAATTTCACAGAAAGCGAAGCGCGTCATTTAGCACGTGAGTTATATGACGTCAAATAAATCAACGTTCGCACTTAAGATGACGTTGAGTAAAAATGAGCGGAGCTATCTGTGTACACAGTTAAAACAAATGACAAATGAATTTTATTACGAATGAAGTTCTTTGTAATTGCATCTCTTTTCATATATACGTTTTACGCCATCGTGTTTATCATGTAAAGTTTTGTTTAACGATGTTCCTTTTTTAATGACCCTGTTCTACTATGATATTGTTGTTTATGCCTAACATTATACAGATTTGTAAATAAATTTGTTTTGATTGCTTGAATGGGATTAAAAGTCGCTTTAAACTATTTACCAGTAGCATTATACATGATTTATGATGGTATAATAAATGAACGATACAGTTTGACTCCTCTACTTTTTGATACGTGTTAACAGTTATATATACTCAGCGTTAATGAAAAGTCACCAGGTAATCAAACCAATTAAAAATAGGGTAATAAAAAGTGTTTTATTATAACAATACCTTTATTGTTTTCTTATCATATTTTTACTCATCTGAATTGAAACACAGAAATAAACGACAGATTCCAAGGCTATAATTGATAAATGAAGTACAGTACCTTGAACTTTAAAGTAACACATCTTAGTATCGTGTGTGTCCTCCATTAACACGTACGACAGAATGACATCTACGTCTCATACTGCGTATTAAACGCTGGATTCGGTACTGGGGGATCGCCTCCCACTCTCTAGTAAGTGCCTCGCACAGTTGCTGGCGATTTTGAATGCGTTGTCTGCCGTCAAACAATCGACGTCCTAGCTGGTCCCACAAATGTTCTATCGGACTCAAATCAGGAGAGAAAGCGGGCCAAGGTAACACATATACGTTATTTTCTTGAAGAAAGTTTCTTGTAACTCTTGCTGCATGAGGTCTGGCGTTGTCCTGTTGTAAAAGCGTGATATCCCCATGATGTCTTAAGAATGGAATCACTACTGGCTTCAATACCTCCTCTATATAACGTGACCACCAAAGGTGTCCTGTGAGGCCAAAAAATACTGCCCCACACCATAACACTCCCTCCGCCCCAACGTGAAGCCTCTCGTACGCAGCAATTAGCATAACGTTCACCGGGACGTCGCCATACTCTGGCCCTACCGTCGTTCATGTCGATACAGAATCTGGACTCATCTGTAAACATCACGCCTTGCCACTGATTTTGCGTCCATCGCAGGTGCTGCATACACCAGTTTAAACGCTTTTGACGTCGAACTGGCGTCAAAACATTACCCCTATACACCTTGTGGCTCCTCATTCCGCCTTCACGCAAGCGCCGTCTGACCGTGGATGCGCTAATACGATTGCTGTTCAGTCCCATTGTTTCCCGAGCCGTTTGTACAGATGTCCGAAATCTATCTCGAAGATGGGAAAGCCTAATTTGACGATGCTGTCGACGTGACGTTACTCTTTCACGCCCCGGGCGTTGTCTATCATTCACTGAACCTGTCTCTTCCTTTCTTTGGTGTAGTTTCAATGATAGTCTTGTGTGTACAACCCATTCTGCGACCAACTTCTCGGTACGAAAGTCCACCCTCGATCATTCCCAATGCACGGTGACGTTGAGCTTCGTTTAAACGTCCCATATTCAATATTTTTATGAAATAATCGACAGACTTTTGTTAGCAATACGTTACTCTTTTGAAAAATGAAGTCAAAGATAAATTTTGAACGTTTGCCATCGCATAATCGATAAAAAACCATTTTTGCACGTGCACATTATATTGAATAATAGTGACGGGTATACTCGTGAATTTCTACAGATTCGTTACGGTAAAAATGTATAGTAATGTTCTATAAGAGTGAAATTTAACATCCATGTCCAGATGAAAAATATTAATAACTTTTTGCAAGGGGACTTTTCATTGTCGCCGAGTATACTTGTATATACCTACGTACATTATTGTAAGAAATAAAGAATACATTTTTTTTACGTCTGCTTTGCACTTGTTTTGATACAACAGTTGTAAATTTTCGCACTCCCAGGAATAGAGATCAAACATTATGGAACATAAAAATTACCTAGAATTCTTTTTTTTTTATATATATAAAGATACGGTAGGTGAACAACAGTAGGGTTTAGATGCTCACTAGCGAATAATGAAAAGTAACATATAAAAGCTGTCTATGAGAAAATCGCTTAACCAATCGAATAAATAATTTATCAGGGTTGACACGTTGAATTAAACTCTGTAAACTGTTTGAAAATCAAACAAGGCATGCTCGAAAGTACGCGTGGAAAGCGGGATAAGATTTACAAATAGTTTGCATAGTTTTGTCATCCTTAAGGTTCAGTAAAGTGTTTGAGACCCAATTTTAAGGGCATTGCATTTGCCAAGAAAAAACAGTTTGTCCAGGTATATTATATATCAAAATGAAGCTATTCATGAGCACAAGCAGTTAAGCAATATAAGACTGCCATAGCTATAGCGGTACAGCAAAAACATTGTTTACCGTTTATTCATTTTGTACAGAGCAAGCAACTGCATGACGGTTGGATAAAATTGCCTCATATTTTAACAAAGTATAGTCCGTTTGACTTCTATATGAACCGACCTTTTAATCAATTGCATAAAATCGAGTTTGAATTAGCAATTTGTATGTGGTAAAAACTTAATTTCAGCTTAATACCATTCTAAAAAATAATTTTTGAAAATAAAATGATTCCAAAATAATGATTTTGTCTATCTAGTTAATGTTAATATTTTCACATTTTCTGCTCTTAAACACGAGTGGTGAAGAAGGTTGTTTAATAGTTGTAACAAGATGCAAACAATAGTAAAAACGCGTGGTTTTATACTAAACATTTGACAGAAGAAATGTCCACTCTTCCTTATTTGGACGTGCTAATTAGCATATCGACGGGCATGTCATCTTAAACTTAAATATCTCGTGATTTGTACCGTTATTATTCGCCTGCTTATCTAGTTTTGCTCATGAAATTCACAACGACATCGTTAAATAATGCTTTTTGATTGGTCTAAATATGTGAATATGGGGTTCCTCTCAAAATAGACAACAACAATTATAATCTATCTGACGAACAGTTTTTAAACAAAGAGAAAGGACACGCTGATTTGATATCCCGAAAGAATAAAAAAAATCTTCGACAAATTTAATTTTATAAAAATACTCGATTTTATACCAAAACGACTCACTAAAAATCATACACTTTTGACTCGGCCCCAATGCAAATCAGAACTATTTTTGGTTGGGCATGTCGCTGTTTCGTTTAATACAGACACAAGAAGGTATGAAGGGCTGGAAGTTAACATGTAGACGGACGGAAAAAATCATTATTTACATTCAAAAATTCTGAAAAACAAGATTCGTCATGGTATTAGATGGAATATATGATATGACAAGAAAAAAATACGTTTAATTAATTCAAATCTGAGATTTTTTGCGAAATGTTGGTCCATATAGAAGTCAAACGGACTATACAGCCTAAAGTATACTGAGTTCTATAAGAAAGTGTGCACTTTCACTTTTTGCATTTTTCTTGATTTTTACAATGTTGGAGGAAAATTATGGAGTAAATTTGATACCATACTTTAGTCAAGACTTTTTAGAATTAAAAGTCAAATCAGTTTTGGATAAAGTATGACATAGTGCATTCGCGCAGGCAGAACTTAAATTGTTGAGATTTGACCTCCTTACATTTTTTTCTTTGGAAAGGGCTGTGTGTTGATGTTGCAGTTTAGAGTTTTAGAAGCTTTCAAGCTATTTCCAAGCAAAACTTGTAACTTTTATGCAGACGTTACGTGTGCGTCAACGTTAGACATTGCTACGTTGCTAGGCCAGTAACTTGTCGTTGAATGGTGATATGGCGTTCCATGATATCTAGATTTGCTTATTAGAGGCCTTACAAAATTACGACCTCGATTTCTATTGGAACATGAATGCTCATACAATTCAATGGCGTTCTAAATCTGACAAGGCTCGATTTTGTTCAACGACGATAATTGGTAGTCAAACCACGTTGTGGCATTATGCATAATTGTATTGAAAATGTGATTTTATGCTTACGAAAGGCACAAAGATTCAACTGAATGCATTTTCAGACCAATAATTCGTCTAACGCGTGATGCACTTGCAAATTATGCGAAATCAAATGTCGCAATTTAACAGAAAACGTTTGCTCATCGCGCGATTTTTGTTTTCAAATATCGTTTGCACATGCTCTTTGGGATAGTCATACGACGTTTCATGACGAAAGATTGTGTAATTTCGGAGATATTCAGAATTCAAAAGTGCACACTTTCTTTTGGAACTAAGTATACTACCCAGGTACTACTACAACCTTAGATATAAAACTTAGTCTCAAAAGGCTATTTTTAAAGAATCAATTTCCAGTCATTTTGTCAACATACGTGTCAAACCGGTTTGGTCTGCTTTCAAAATAGATGCTAGGTATGGTGCAACATCACACCATGATATTGTGAAATATTTTCTGTGGTTTATTTCAAATAATAGTTTTATGAATTCAATGATCTATAATAAATTACTTTACATTTATCATTCTGTGAAATAAAAAATGATGTATTGGTAAACAACCTTACAGGTATAGTAACTATTTAAATTCTTTTTGGGTGTGATAACACACCATACCTTACACAGATCTACACGCTTACAAAATTAGAATGACATATATATATAAAATAAGTCAAAATAAAGTGCTTGCATAACTACGTTTTGGGCCCGAGTTTTATACCAACGGTTGTAGTAGTACCTGGGCAGTACTTCAGATTGTACTTTGTTTAAATATGAGCCAATTTTATCAAACAGTCATGCAGTTGCTTGTTCTCTACCAAATGACCCTTTTCCACAATGTTTTGGCTTTACCGCAAAAGCTACGACAGTCTTATGTTGCCCAACTGCTTGTGTTCATGCATAGCTTCACTTGATATATAATATACCTCGACACACTGCATTTTCTTGGCTAATGAGGTGCCATTAAAATATGGTCTCAAACACTTTACATGAACCTTAATGCAGGGCTGCACTATATCGCTTATATCCACATGGGGTGTCTCTGTTTTTATCTGCTTAAGGTACATACGTGCCTCGTCACGTAAAAAAGGGCCATCTGGGAACTCCGTTTATATAAAGTTGAAAAAACGGATCCAGCAGAAGTTAGACAGAAACCATATGTAAAAATCCTTAAAGGAGAATATTAAATTATCATTCTTGATCCAGAAAAACTTTAAATGGGGACAAGTGTCTATCCTAGTCAGACCGCGCGTTCCGCGCAGTCTGACTAGAGTCGACATTTGGCGCAATTCCTTGATAACCCCTTTTCACCGACGGATCACGATTAACAATACTAAATTTGCTACTGTACACGATACTAAAACTATCAAATGTCATATTTAAACGAAAAGTCGTAAATAATATCGGCATGATTTCAAGTGAATGTTGAACAGGCAATAAAACCCAAAATTGAACATATTGAATGATCGAAATGCGATTAAATACTTGAAAGATACAGTGTTTCGTTTGCCTAATCACAGGATTTGGGCAGCCGGGTGAGTTGTTTGATATCATTATTCTGTTTAAAGCCACAAAACTGTCTTTGATTGTCCGGAATTAGTCAAATCTGTTGGTTTTGTGTGTTAGAATGGGTTTAATGCCGTTTTCAACAATCTTTCAGTTATATCGCGGCGCTTGAAACACCTAACAATGGATTTCTGGCATTCCTCACACCAGTACTACCATTACATCCTTTCTTAACCATTAGCTGCTATTCCTCATAGGTCCACGATTTATCGACTCATCGGTGAGAGACAAATAGTCGGCAAGAATGAGTGCCACCGTCGGGGATCGAACCCAGGAAATATGTTTGTGCAAATATTTGTTCCGTGTTTCATTGGAATCGATTAGGAAAAAAAAATAAAATAGATTCCATTGAACTATCCAGATTCTAATCACATATGATTGAGGTAGTGGAACCGTGATAGTTCCAAAATGAACTCATGATCTCTCACAATGTTGACCGAGGTATCCTAATGAAAATCATTAAGAAAACCTCGGTTAACACTATTAAAGTTCATTTCTTCCAAAACGTAGCGTAACTATTACAGTTCCACTATCTTGATTGATGTCGAGAAGATAGAACGCTTTCTAAAATTTTATTTGTTCTATTTTTTTTTATTTATTTTCTTCTATATGTGACGCCTGAGTTATAAATTTCTCTGTCTAAATGAAAACAAATACTAATAAGAAAATAGTAAAGAAAAACATTGGATATAACATTTTGACGAGGAATGTTTCGGACACTAATTGTAAAAAGTGCTCCCTTGCCAACATGTATGCCGCCGCATAAAGATTGTTTCACGAACACCCCCCTTTTTCTGTTAGTTAACATGATAAGACTAGAATGCATTTTTGTATTTTGTACACATCATAAAAAAATACAAACAATGAGTGCTGTAAATTCAATACACTAACGCCATCCCAGTAACAATTTGAATACGGCTCCTTTTCATTTTCATGCGTAAATGTGGGAGTTCCATTCACAACGGTTTCGGCATGATACCGTTTCTATGTATGAGCACAAGCAGTTGGGCAACATAAGACTGCCATAGCTTTTGCGGTATAGCCAAAACATTGTGGAAAAGGATCATTTGGTAGAGAACAAGCAACTGCATGATTTCCCATAATACGGCTTAATAAAAACGATGAGGTCATGCAGAGCAAATATACACAAGAAAAAAGTATTATGTCTTCATAACTTAAGATTTTGATATGAAGTTACTTTCAATAAAGTCAGACATGACCTCAATTGATGATGGACGAGATGTTTTTTTGGATGCGTTTTTGGGGCGTTTACGTATATCCAACGTTTGGTCAATGTTGCCATAATCAATCATGTAAATTATTTTTTTTATTTTATTTATTTATTTATTTATTTATCTATTTATTTATTTATTTCTATTTTGAAGATATGTGATTTTGATAACGAGCATAAGTTGCATGAAAAAGATATTTGGTTTGAAGAAAGCAATATTTTTTTCCGTTTCATATAAGATTTTAAGATTCTTTGAAATAACTAGTTCGTGTATCTTAAATTATCTTTGTTCCCAAAGTTCGCCTTGTTGAAACTACTTTATTGAGAATCTATGCCAGAGGTAAAACAACTTTTCTCAGGCTAAACTGGCGATTTTCTCAAATTTTAAATTTCAATAAATGGATGAAAATAAAAGATAATATTAATAAGTTGTTATTTATAACGAGATATTAATATTATCTTTTATGTAAATACATTTAAATGAGTATCAAAACAGAACTATGGCTTTAATTGAATTAAATTAATTTAATTTCAAATTAAAATTTGAGAAAAAATTGAATTGAAAATGAGAAAAGTTTTATAACCGCTGGCCCTGATGTTGCAGTACCCTTTTCCTCGAGTATAAATACATTTGTTAGTCTGGAGTTGCATTCCCATCTGTTATGCCATGAAGGCCCCTTTCTACGTGAAGCAGCGTTATTTTATATATATAAAAAAACGTTCTGTGAATGTATTTCTTAGGCGGAGTACGAAATTACGAAAATTCGCATGCCCTGAAATATTCCGTGAAAATGTACAAACCAGAGTTGCCGTGTTTACTTTTTTCATACCGAGTCAGGAGTATTCTGCTTTGACAAGAAGTATATACCAATATCATGTGTGTTTGATCTTAGTTATAACACCTGGTTTTCCGGTTGTTTTTTTTAAACCAGTGGTTTGTAATTTAACAATAAATAAACTGACTAACAGTAAGTGTGTCCAGTAAATTCAGTACTTTGATTTTAATGCAATTTTGCCAAGCATTTGTGTGTCGCTCAACAATGGTTAACATTTATATCATAGCCTTATAACATAATATTTTAATTAACACATCCTTGCCTTAGTTGTAACAAATTATTTCCCGAATTGAGACAAGATGTGCTTTGTGACACGATTAAAAAAATCTGTAAAAAATCTAATGCAATGCCATCCATAAACGCCGGAGTAAAAACGAGAAAAAATTACAAAGTCTACCTTTTCAAACACGCAACATCATATTGCAAAACTGCAACCATAAATAATTTAAGACGATGTCACCAATTTTCGTGCATTCTGGTTGGCTCAATTTTGAGTATGCACTTATTTTGTAAACTTCCTCAAAAAAGTTTCGTAAGATCTGTCTTTCTTTGCTTCATGATATTAAGTTACCGTCGATGATTTTCTAACACCTCGTAACTACATCTGGATCAAAGTTGTGGTTGCGAGGTTTTGGAATAACGACGTTATAAGTTAAGTGCACGAATTAGGATTTTAGCTTCATACTTAAATGAAATCAAGAAATAATTTGTTAATTTCTTAAATGTATAAAGAAGGGATCGATTGTTGAATTAAAATTCTATTTGAAGAGCCCTTTTTTCAAGACACAAGGTAATATATTGCTTAATCGTGACAAAAAACGCATGGTCACATAAAAATAAGATATTATGAAAGTATCAAAGTACCAAAGCAATCTATTACTTTACCATTCCCATGTAGTTCAGAGCTTTTAACTCTTGTACATTTTTTATTTCAATTGTATGAAACTAAAAAACATAATCACACTGTATGAATACGCAAAGCGATCAAATCGATGCTTTCAAACACTCCCTAAAACCGCTTTGAAATTGTTCAAAACTATCAGCATTTCATTCAAATTAAATTATTTCCATGAATAATTGACCGGTGGGGAATTCAAAGCGTCCCGGGCGACAAAATAACAGAAAAGTACAAATATAATATCAAAGTGGAATAATAAAATATGGTTATTTTTTAAGACGACATAAGCAACATTGTAACCCAAACCCAACACCCCCCCCCCCCCCCTGGCTAAGAAATAAACGCGCTCCTCAAACTAAGTCAGTTTTATTCCGCGATTTTTCCAGAATCTTTTACGTGAGGATGTTATTTACTGTACGTGTCCATTTTTCCCTCGTTATTGGTTAATATGCTCATTCGGCACATCGCTCAGATTTCCCGTAAACTGGAAAGTACCTCGGACGTAAGTGTAGTAATCTAAGGTCATTTTTACGTAATTCGGTTTCTGGTGGTACTTCGGTTAATACGCTTGAAGAATAAACACATCTTGGTAATACTTTCTGATCGTCCGTGGACATCATTTGTGAATATTATAATTTGATGACACTTTTATTCGATCGTTTATTTTATTTTATGCAACGTCATCCTTAGCGGGATAGTTGATCACTGTGACGTCATTTAAAGCCACGTGCAAAATGGCGCGCTTTGATGGCTGTGCGCTTTATTCGGGGTCTATTCCGTAGAATCGCCGAGTGTTCCCGATTGGGGTTATGTTATTACGAGACCACCTTGTAAACGTCGATCTGCGCCTGAATGTACGTTTAATACATCACGGGAGAAAACCTAAAGTTTATTTCTTTTATTTACTTACTAGACTGGTTACCTCCCCTGAAACTCCTATGTTTGTGGGCACAGTGTTTCGTGAAACGATAGCCAGCTTCTTTAAATACTTGCAACAACGGATGAACAACAGAATGAAAGAGGTATTTCGTAGTCGAAGATTTTGTTTCAGGCATCTACCCACATGAATACGCGATCTGTTGAGCATAAATAATTCGAAAATGGACGATTAGACTGTAATACAGGTTGACTAATCTTTACAACTTTAAGATATATTATTTTAAATAATATATTACATTTACTATCAAAATTCGTGCAATCTGTTTTGTTGTAAAATCATGCCATTTTGTAAAATTTCTCACATAGGAATACGGGAAAAAATCTGTTTCACTAAGTTAGATCTTCATAATTTTGCTTCATGATATTGAATTATAAAACATACTGTAAGAATACGCAAAGCGAGTTCATACTTGGATGTTGTTAAATTATCTAAAATTCTCATGAAGTGAGTGGTTTCGGTTGACGGTTGAATCTCAAGAGATATATTTCCTCAATATCTTAATTCTTTGGCATTTGTTAAGATGACTTTGTTATACCTGTATTCAACGCAGAGAAGCGTAGTAAAAAGAGAAATCGCTTCCGAACAATCGTCCGTATCCTTTTGTTTTCTGTCGACAACACGCAAATCCCTTTCAAGTTATTTTGATCCAACCTCATTATTTGAGTTACAATTTTGACCTATCTTGAACGAGGAAAATTTGATTGGTGAACTGAACATATTCGATTCCGTATATATAAAGCAAAAAACTGACATTAAGCCGTTTCTGCGAAAAAGCCTAGTTATGCAGAATACTCTAACGCAATACTTATGCTTAAGTAATATAAAATCCGACAATTTCTATTTTTCTTAAGCCGATAAGTAAAAGGTAGCGTCGGCGGACGCAGGCGATATAAGGACAAAATATTGATTATGTAGTCAAATGAAAAGACCGACGTGACGATGTCTTATTTTATTTATTTATTCATTTATTTAATTTTTTTGCCAGTGATGGGACAATAAATGCACGGTGGATTATACGTTTCTTGCTGATGATACGCCGGCGAGATGTCGTAAAATTGACGGCGAAACGCCGCTGATTCATCGCTGATAAAACAAGGAAGTCAGAAAGGAAAATAACACTTCTGCGATGTGTACAAAATCGGCAGTACCCCGGCCGATCCCTGACGATTTGTATTCGATACAATATCGATCGGCTCCAAATCTAAAAGACGTCGCCGAGTAGTCGGCAGGTTTTATCTTGAAGATATAACTCATCGACGCGTTGCTGACTTAAGATAATTCTATAATTTTGAATCAGCCGACGCAAAAAAGGTCGCGGACTAGATTCAACAAAATGTCGCTGGTGAGCGAACGCGTTTATGTGACAGTACCCTTAGTATATTTCTTAACAAATATGACTCATTATGACGTTTTTGTCATAATACAATTAAATTAAAATCATTTCAGGTAAAAGAATTAAGAAAACTTCTCCGAAGAAGAAACAATCAGCAAAACAGAACAATGACACCCGAAAGTCGCACGGATTTCTCCGCCACTAAAAAGATGCAAAAGCCTCCTATCATCATGCCAAACTACGGTAAGCGAAAGGCCGTTCCGGGGGTACCAAAAACTAAAGTTTCTCGTGTTTTATTGTACGATAACGTGACGCAGCAACATATGCTTGATGTCAAAGTTGCTCACATCAAAATAGAGAAAGAAAGGACAGAGCGTATACTTGACCTCCACATGCAGTCATTTACAACTAGAATGGAGATGCGAAAACGAAGAGGGAGTACATCCGCTGTCTTATCAAGTGACCAAAAAGAAACCTCAGATTTGACACTTCACAGAACATTTTCAGATATATCAGAAAGACTTGGTAGTTCGGTTTCAGCAACAAAACTTAAGTTCCCCGATTTAGATCGGACCGATAATAACATAGTGCTAAATTTAAAGACAAAAAGTGGACACAAAAGAACATACTATTCGTCAGATCAGAATGGGATGTTTTTAAACTTGTTCCCACTGCATAAATTCTACACAGATGTAACTGCAGACCCGAGGTTCACAAAACTTGAATCACTTCTCGTTGCGTCTTAATAACTCGCATTCCTAAAGAAAATAATGCATTGCTGTTCCATATTCATGGACCCGTGACAAAATGGCATTCAAAAGACAAAGAAAATGGGTTAAAACCGATAGCCTTCCCATTCTAAAGTCAAATAAAAATCGGCGACGCCTAATTCCTATTATTCATTGGCCGAAAGTAAAAATAGGGTCGGCCGGACATCGGCGATGCGTGAACAAAATATTTGATGTGCAGTCACATGAAAGCGTCAAAATGACGATGCCATCATTCTTGGTCAGCAATGGTGCTTAAACTGCACGGTTGATTACACGTAGTGTGCTGACTATACGTCGACTAGATGTCGTCGACATTCGGTGACACGCCGGCGATACATCGCCGAATAGTTACGATAACCAACGTCAGTGAAAAGGTCAGAAATAGACAAATAGCCTAGCACGTCTCCAAAGTGTTTAAAATCGGTCGGAGCCGGGCCGTAAATCGACCGATCGTCGGCGTTATTTACGTGGAAACGATATCGACTTACACAAATCTAAAAGACATCGCCGAATAGACGCTAAATTAACTTGATGGTTAAACTCATCGACGCGTCGCTCATCTCAGAAAAGTCCGTTGTTTACTCGGCCTATGTAACGATCATTCGGAACACCACTCGGTCAATCTCACGATCAACCTCGGATGTGCATAGACGGACTATTTTTAAAAATTACGGTAAAACCTTGCAAAAACTCGATGACGTCAGTTAAAATGGCGTTAGCCCTCGAAACTTTGAGTGAAAACGTTCGACGTCGCCAACGCTTTTCGTTTAAGTCACTGACTTGAAACCATCGTATCCTAATAAAAATATCTTAAGATTCTTATATAACGGCTGAAAAATCTTTATTTTTGAGAATATTTCGTCATTCTCAAAAATTAAGATTTTTCAGCCATTATTTATACTGTAAAAGATATAAATCTACAGTGCTAGTTTTTCTTACACTGTTTCCGCCTAACAAAATGTACATTTTTGTTACATACCCATCCGCCTTACATACATCCGAGTTCTGTTGTAGTTTACGGAAATGGCCGAGTGATGTTCCGAATGATGTAACGATCAGTCGTCCGTCTATTCACTGATTCCCAAATAGAGTCCTGTTAGACTTCGCCGACGAATAAGAGCGTTTAAAATCAAAGGCTTGAAAGGCCTGAAATGCAGGCAGGACTGAACAACATTTTTCCAAGCCACTTTTGTGTCACTTTGCAAAATATTGTACCACTTACATGCCACTACAGCCAAGTCCTTAGTTCAATGTCATGTGGTCAATATCAGATAGTTTTTCAAATTAATTGTATGTTTAAGTCCCATCATAATGCCGCAAATTTACACAAAAACATGAAAATGTTACCGTATTTTTTCGGTTTAATCGTATTTTCGCAGCAGTACTACCATAACAGACTTTCATGGCATCCAGCTGCTATCCCCATAGGTTTACGATTATCAACTCATTGGTTTTTACGATTGAAAGCATCAGTTCCACCGTCGGGGATCGAACCCATGACCTTTTAATTGGGGGGCCGACGCGCTACCAACTGTGTTATAACTGCGGTGCTTTGTAATCTAAGTGTCAAAATCTAATGTAAGGCAACAAGATGTTGTTCACTTTAAAATTCTGCTGCGAAAGAGTCCACGTAAGTATGTCTTAACCCTTTCCTGTATAATCCCTGTATTTTACGTGCCCATGATTTTATTATTGAAAAAAAAACATTGTTGAAAAAGAAGAAATTGCTTGTGAAAAGCAATTTCTTTTTTTGCCAAACTATTTTCTAACCTACTGAATGGTTGTTTTTCAAATTAAATCCATTTTGAATTTTGATCTACAAAACCTTTGAATTTGGAGAGGTCTAAGATTTTGTAAAACAATAAAGGGTTAATTGTAGTACGTTACTCCTTCGTATGACAAAATGCATCTAACATTGCCAGAATGCAGTTTATGCCCCTTTATCGAGAATTCTGAGTATTTATATTATTTTTTGTGAATCAAATTTGGTGTGGGGGGCCAATTTTCATTCAATGTTGTAATCCCAAATAAAGATAGTTAACAATGGCTAATCATGTCTATATATAAACAATTCAAAATAACTAACATCAGGTTAATTTATGAGGGTAAATTGACAAAAATCTCAATTTGATTATCTACTTCTAAATGCCTGAGTGCCACAGTTTGAGCCTCTTTGACTAGTGACGGAGGTAATTTTCCAATTAGAGGCCAATGCGATCACCAGTTCGAGCTCTGTAAATGAAAATAAGAACATTCGAAGCCCCTTTTCAGAAACCCTAAATATTTCACAGGACAAAATAAAAACTTTCCTGCCCGTTTCGCTTTAATAGTAGTAAGATAATAAATTTTAACACTCCCCAAACCTAGATTCAACTGATGGTTTGAAAAGTGACCCTAGTCGATCTCGTCTTTATGTGATTTGGTTACCCGACATTTTTTCGCGCGCTCATATTCATGAATGGGTTTACTTTTGCACGCGCAGAGATTTATATGTGTAGTTTTGTGAGGTTCCGACAATATCAATGTCGACGATCACTATATATGCGACGTTAGCCGCCGTCATATCTCTTAATCATTTGTTTGTTTGTTTGAATGGATTTTACGCCGCTTTCAACAATTTCGCAGTTATATCGCGGCGGCCGGAGCACCTAACAATGGATTCCTGGTATTTCTTTCACCTGTACTACCATTACACCCTTTCCTAGCCTCCGATTGCTATCTCACATAGGTTTACAATTATCTACCCATTGGTGAGAGACAAACGTCGGAAAAGATATTTGCCGCAACCGGGGATCGAACCCACGACTTCCAGATTGGAAGTCTTATGCGTAGCCAACTGCGCTATGGCGGCGGCCATCCCTTAACCCTTTGCTTTTTAATCCCTGCTTTTTACGTGCCTGTGATTTTATGATTGAGAAAACATTGTGAACAAGAGTGCCATCGTCACAAAATACGCCGCCACTTTGCTGCTGTTTCACGAAAATAATTGTAGACACTACTTATTTTGACAGAACCAAATTGAAAATGACCAAGTTTCATTTAAATCAGGACAAAAAGTTAGGAGGAGTTGCCTTCACAAGGCTGCAATTTTAATAAGCCCCAGACACTCAGTTTTAAGGGGGCATAATTCAGGGAAATAAATAAGCCAGAAAATCCTTGATCCATGTACATCTACAAATTATGGTGATGACATTGACCAAGTTTCATTTAAATAAAGACAAAAAGTAAGGAGGAGTTGTGTTCAAAAGGCTGTATATTCAACAAGACCTAGATACTAAGTTTTAAGGGGGCATAATTTAAGGTAAAATTAATGAACCATAAAATCCTTACTTCATGCTCATCTACCAATTTCGGTTATAACATCCACCAAGTTTCATTTAGATCAAGACAGAAACTTAGGAAGAGTTGCATTCACAAAGCTTCAATTTCAATAAGCCCCAGAGACTAAATTTTAAGGGGGCATAACTGAGGCAATAAGCCCCAGAGACTAAGTTTTTAAGGGACATAACTCAGGCAAAAATCAACGAACCATAAAATCATTTCTTCATGCACATCTACCAATTCGGGTGATTACATTGACCAAGTTTCAAAAAGATCCAGCCAGAAACTTAGGAGGAGTTGCGTTGACAAGAAAAGTGGACCCAGAGACTAAGTTATCAAGGGGCATAACTCAGGCAAAAATCAACGAACCGTAAAATCCTTCCTTCATGCACATCTACTAATTCAGGTGATAACATTGACCAAGTTTCAAGAAGATCTAGCCAGAAGTTTAGGAGGAGTTGCGTTGACAAGAAAAGTGGACGGACGTACGGACGGACGGATGGACGGACGGACAGACGGAGAAGATGACGCCAATATACGTCCGCCTCTGGCGGCGTATAAAAAAGAAGAAATTGCTTCTGACAAGCAATTTCTTCTTTTTCCACACAATTTTCTACCCTACTGAATGGTTATTTGGACTGGTCCAAAATTATGTACAAGAGGACCAAGATGGTCCTAGATCGCTCACCTGAGTCTCTATGACCCCTGGGACATCACATTAAATAGATAGGCAGATGTCAAAAAGAAGATAATTGCTTAAGATCAATACCATGGAACGTTTTCAGCGAAGAGCAAGACAGATATGCCTTTTTGCTCTTTGATTCTACGTTAATAGGGATGCACCAGGGTGGACCCGAAAAGTGACCCCAGGGTCTTGATATGAACAAACTTGGAAGAGGTCCATAAGATGATGCCACATGCTAAATATGAAAACTGTCTGCCTTCTGGTTTCAGAGAAGAAGAGTTTTGAAGGTTTTCACATTTTCACCCATCATGCTCAAATGAGCTGAAAGGGATACGCCCGGGTGGAGCCCCAATATGACCCAAGGGTCTTGATATGAACTAAATTGGTAGGGGCCCACAAGATGATGCTAAATACCAAAAATGAAAGCAGTGTGCCCTCTGGTTTCAATTAAAGAAGATTTTAAAAGATTTTCGCTCTTTGATTCTATGTAAAAAGGGTTGCGCTCGGGTGGAGCCGAAATATGATCCTAGGGTCTTAATATGAACAAACTTGGTAGAGGTCCACTAGATGATGCTACATACCAAATATGAAAGCTGTCTTCCTTCTGGTTTCAGAGAAGAAGATTTTTGAAGATTTTCATTTTTTTACCCTTCGTGCTCATAAGAGATAAAGGGATGCAACCGTGCAAAGCCCAAATATGACCCAAGGGTCTTGTTATGAACAAACTTGGTAGAGGCCCACTAGGTGATGCTACACACCAAATATTTAAGCTGCCTTCCATCTGGTTACAGAGAAGAAGATTTTTAAAGATTTTCGCTCTTTAATTCTATGTAAAAAGGGTTGGGCCCGGGCAAAGCCCAAATATGACCCCAGGGTCTTGATATGAACAAACTTGGTAGAGGTCCCCTAGATGATGCTACATACCAAATATGAAAGCTGTCTGCCTTCTGATTTCAGAGAAGAAGATTTTTAAAGATTTTTATATTTTCACCCTTTTTGTTAAGGGTAAAGGGAAAGTTAAGGGTGGATTTCATTTATTTGAACAACTTTGGTAGAGCTTGACCCAAGGAACATCCCTGCCAAGTTTCATCAAGATTGGCCCACTGGTTTAGGAGGAGAAGATGTTTAAAGATTGTGGACGACGGACGACGGACGACGCACGACGCAAGACGCACGACGCACGACGGACGACGCATGACTGACGACGGACATTCTACGATCCCAATAGCTCACCTTGAGCACTTCGTGCTCAGGTGAGCTAAAAACAAGAAAGGGTTAATCATTTGTTTATACATGTAGGTTCTACATGTATTCCCGATGGCGGCACATATCCTTTTCGACGTGTGGATTTTGTGGGACAGTTATGGTAATGGACCTGAAATGGTTCTGCAACGTTTCGGGAGTCATGAACTTTAACGATGTAAACCGAGAATTCCTAAAGTTGCGAAATTAATCAACTAACCTCAGGTGTGTGTTTTCGATCTAAAATCTTCAGTTTGCTAAAAGCCCTAGGAAAACTCTAAAGGGTCTCCTGAAATGTCAGGCGCGACTATTCCAGTCCGTCCGAACAAAGCTTCCGAATTTAAGATTGATCCCTAACTAATTTGACCAGTATAACTTAAAAAAAAGATACGAAACCTTTCAACACGATCAACACTTCATTAAAATCAGTCTAATCATTATACTTTTCTATTATCGGATGCGGAATTCCAAAGCGCCTGATTAGCCCGAATAGATACACTAACAGGATTATACTTTTTCTTAGAGAGGTACTGAATTCTCGATTAGGTCTAAGGGAACTAATTCATTTCCAACCACTCTGGTAGAAAACTTTAGGGAAACTCCGGTCCATATACTCAAATGTTGAAGGTGATCTCTGATTGGTCAATATTATTGAAATCCAAAATTGTTTGTATATTTTTCAGCGATTATAATCCGTTGTTGAAATACAATCGAAAAATTAAAGATTTTAAACTATTTTCCGGGTCCAAAAGCAATTTTTAAACATGGGTATATTTTTTTGAGGGGCCGGTAAAAACAGCTTCGCGGTAAGGGTCATCTCAAAAATGGCCCGAAAAGTCGTAGAGAAAAGGGATCATGCCATACTAATTTTCAATTCATTTCATGCGCAAATGAACGGGCCTCAATTTAAGACAGGTTTGATCACCCTCGCAAACTCTTGGACTGAGCTATGACCGGAAAGGTTAAAATAGCCGATAACGGAAAATGAATTAGTTCCCTTATACCTAAATGGTAAATATGCAAATAAGTGCATGTTCTCTTATTAATGGTCTTGTAAGAGTTACTTCGTCCGCTTAGAGTTTTTATTTTAGGTTACTTAATCACCAAATATCGAGAAAAATATTCTTTAAATGATATGTCAAGCTAAAAGGGCCAATTCGGTATTCATTTAGTGCTTTTTGACAGTAAAAACACCACGCTCGCGGGACAATAGCACCCATTTCTTGCATTTTTTAGTCATTGAATGTGTGTCAGTGCCTTGCATTCTTTGCATGCATACATTGCAAAATAGTTTTCTTTTAGTTTGACGGTCGATTTTTGTACCCGGAAGTAATTAGGACTATTACGTAATAAGATAAACTTAATCTTGGGCCGTCTCTAGAAGGAAAAATCTACTCCACTGGTTCGTCGTAACTTGATATTGATTGGATATTTTTAAGTCACAAACAACAAAAATTTATTTTAAGGGTAGAACTAAAGAAAACCGAACAAAATCCGGTCTAATTTAACATTTTTTGACAGAAACATTGGAAAAAAATAACATTTTTGACAAAAAATATATGAAAAAAATAAAATTTCAACAAAAGATAAGGGTTAATTTTACAAATAAATCCGTGTTGAATTATATCGGATTTGCAAAATATGCGCTTTAAGTATTCATTGAAACAAAATAATAGACAATAGTGAAAAGAGAATGGTATTTTTGGAATATTTTTAGTTTATTTCGGCTTTTTTGCCGGGGGGGGGGGGTCAACCAAGTTGATGTTTGCCTGGCTGGAGTGAAAGATAAGCGCTAATTTTCAAAAAACTACTCAACCAATTGCACTTTTTTTTTCTTAAATGTGGCAAACAACATTTTTTTATGTTATTATATTCTTAATTTGGATTAGTTATACAGTAAAAATATATCATTAGCCCCAAAATAAGAGAAAAGAAGATTTTTTTGCACAAAAAGATAAGGGTTTTTTGATAATAATTTGCAACCGAAAACAAACATTTTGCGCGAGGTGTCTCAAAATAGTGAAATGCACTCTGGAAAACATTATCATGTAAAGAAAACACAGTTTGAATGTTATTTGGTTATGTCCGGCGCGTTTTAACCGCTCAGAGAGATAGCTTTTTAACTTAAACAGGGTAAAGGGAGTGCGTTGATTTTTCAAAACCTATTTGACCGATTTCTTTGATTTTTTGCATGGTTATCAGGTATATGCTTGTGTAATATTCCATGTGTTACATTGAGGAATTAGCTGATAAACAAACACCGTGTAGGCTGAACAAGGCGAAAACTCGTAAATTTCTTATGAAAGATAAGGGTTACGACAAAAGAAAATCCATGAAAAATAGAAAATGACAATTTTCACCCGCAAAACACCATTAAATGCATTGCAAAGAAGATATTTAATTAGATTGTGATGAAAAAGTACTCCTAAATAGAAAACAACCTTCAGTTTTTGTGTATAGAAAACTCACGTTTTTCAAAGAACAAATTTTCGCTTGGGACTATATTTGATGTGAATTTTTCCCCGACCGGGTTAAGGGTAACGACCATTACTCATTAACTATAACACGTAAGCGCCTGAAATTTTCAGATTTAATCCAAAAAAGGTAATTGTACGTAAATATGTGCAATTTTTATATTTCATTGGCAAAAAAATTCTTCTTTAGGTCTAAGGGAACTAATTCATTTCCAACCACTCTGGTAGAAAACTTTAGGGAAAACATATACTCAAATGTTGAAGGTGATCTCTGATTGGTCAATATTATTGAAATCCAAAATTGTTTGTATATTTTTCAGCGATTATAATCCGTTGTTGAAATACAATCGAAAAATTAAAGATTTTAAACTATTTTCCGGGTCCAAAAGCAATTTTTAAACATGGGTATATTTTTTTGAGGGGCCGGTAAAAACAGCTTCGCGGTAAGGGTCATCTCAAAAATGGCCCGAAAAGTCGTAGAGAAAAGGGATCATGCCATACTAATTTTCAATTCATTTCATGCGCAAATGAACGGGCCTCAATTTAAGACAGGTTTGATCACCCTCGCAAACTCTTGGACTGAGCTATGACCGGAAAGGTTAAAATAGCCGATAACGGAAAATGAATTAGTTCCCTTATACCTAAATGGTAAATATGCAAATAAGTGCATGTTCTCTTATTAATGGTCTTGTAAGAGTTACTTCGTCCGCTTAGAGTTTTTATTTTAGGTTACTTAATCACCAAATATCGAGAAAAATATTCTTTAAATGATATGTCAAGCTAAAAGGGCCAATTCGGTATTCATTTAGTGCTTTTTGACAGTAAAAACACCACGCTCGCGGGACAATAGCACCCATTTCTTGCATTTTTTAGTCATTGAATGTGTGTCAGTGCCTTGCATTCTTTGCATGCATACATTGCAAAATAGTTTTCTTTTAGTTTGACGGTCGATTTTTGTACCCGGAAGTAATTAGGACTATTACGTAATAAGATAAACTTAATCTTGGGCCGTCTCTAGAAGGAAAAATCTACTCCACTGGTTCGTCGTAACTTGATATTGATTGGATATTTTTAAGTCACAAACAACAAAAATTTATTTTAAGGGTAGAACTAAAGAAAACCGAACAAAATCCGGTCTAATTTAACATTTTTTGACAGAAACATTGGAAAAAAATAACATTTTTGACAAAAAATATATGAAAAAAATAAAATTTCAACAAAAGATAAGGGTTAATTTTACAAATAAATCCGTGTTGAATTATATCGGATTTGCAAAATATGCGCTTTAAGTATTCATTGAAACAAAATAATAGACAATAGTGAAAAGAGAATGGTATTTTTGGAATATTTTTAGTTTATTTCGGCTTTTTTGCCGGGGGGGGGGGGGGGGTCAACCAAGTTGATGTTTGCCTGGCTGGAGTGAAAGATAAGCGCTAATTTTCAAAAAACTACTCAACCAATTGCACTTTTTTTTTCTTAAATGTGGCAAACAACATTTTTTTATGTTATTATATTCTTAATTTGGATTAGTTATACAGTAAAAATATATCATTAGCCCCAAAATAAGAGAAAAGAAGATTTTTTTGCACAAAAAGATAAGGGTTTTTTGATAATAATTTGCAACCGAAAACAAACATTTTGCGCGAGGTGTCTCAAAATAGTGAAATGCACTCTGGAAAACATTATCATGTAAAGAAAACACAGTTTGAATGTTATTTGGTTATGTCCGGCGCGTTTTAACCGCTCAGAGAGATAGCTTTTTAACTTAAACAGGGTAAAGGGAGTGCGTTGATTTTTCAAAACCTATTTGACCGATTTCTTTGATTTTTTGCATGGTTATCAGGTATATGCTTGTGTAATATTCCATGTGTTACATTGAGGAATTAGCTGATAAACAAACACCGTGTAGGCTGAACAAGGCGAAAACTCGTAAATTTCTTATGAAAGATAAGGGTTACGACAAAAGAAAATCCATGAAAAATAGAAAATGACAATTTTCACCCGCAAAACACCATTAAATGCATTGCAAAGAAGATATTTAATTAGATTGTGATGAAAAAGTACTCCTAAATAGAAAACAACCTTCAGTTTTTGTGTATAGAAAACTCACGTTTTTCAAAGAACAAATTTTCGCCTGGGACTATATTTGATGTGAATTTTTCCCCGACCGGGTTAAGGGTAACGACCATTACTCATTAACTATAACACGTAAGCGCCTGAAATTTTCAGATTTAATCCAAAAAAGGTAATTGTACGTAAATATGTGCAATTTTTATATTTCATTGGCAAAAAAATTCTTCTTTAGGTCTAAGGGAACTAATTCATTTCCAACCACTCTGGTAGAAAACTTTAGGGAAAACATATACTCAAATGTTGAAGGTGATCTCTGATTGGTCAATATTATTGAAATCCAAAATTGTTTGTATATTTTTCAGCGATTATAATCCGTTGTTGAAATACAATCGAAAAATTAAAGATTTTAAACTATTTTCCGGGTCCAAAAGCAATTTTTAAACATGGGTATATTTTTTTGAGGGGCCGGTAAAAACAGCTTCGCGGTAAGGGTCATCTCAAAAATGGCCCGAAAAGTCGTAGAGAAAAGGGATCATGCCATACTAATTTTCAATTCATTTCATGCGCAAATGAACGGGCCTCAATTTAAGACAGGTTTGATCACCCTCGCAAACTCTTGGACTGAGCTATGACCGGAAAGGTTAAAATAGCCGATAACGGAAAATGAATTAGTTCCCTTATACCTAAATGGTAAATATGCAAATAAGTGCATGTTCTCTTATTAATGGTCTTGTAAGAGTTACTTCGTCCGCTTAGAGTTTTTATTTTAGGTTACTTAATCACCAAATATCGAGAAAAATATTCTTTAAATGATATGTCAAGCTAAAAGGGCCAATTCGGTATTCATTTAGTGCTTTTTGACAGTAAAAACACCACGCTCGCGGGACAATAGCACCCATTTCTTGCATTTTTTAGTCATTGAATGTGTGTCAGTGCCTTGCATTCTTTGCATGCATACATTGCAAAATAGTTTTCTTTTAGTTTGACGGTCGATTTTTGTACCCGGAAGTAATTAGGACTATTACGTAATAAGATAAACTTAATCTTGGGCCGTCTCTAGAAGGAAAAATCTACTCCACTGGTTCGTCGTAACTTGATATTGATTGGATATTTTTAAGTCACAAACAACAAAAATTTATTTTAAGGGTAGAACTAAAGAAAACCGAACAAAATCCGGTCTAATTTAACATTTTTTGACAGAAACATTGGAAAAAAATAACATTTTTGACAAAAAATATATGAAAAAAATAAAATTTCAACAAAAGATAAGGGTTAATTTTACAAATAAATCCGTGTTGAATTATATCGGATTTGCAAAATATGCGCTTTAAGTATTCATTGAAACAAAATAATAGACAATAGTGAAAAGAGAATGGTATTTTTGGAATATTTTTAGTTTATTTCGGCTTTTTTGCCGGGGGGGGGGGGGTCAACCAAGTTGATGTTTGCCTGGCTGGAGTGAAAGATAAGCGCTAATTTTCAAAAAACTACTCAACCAATTGCACTTTTTTTTTTCTTAAATGTGGCAAACAACATTTTTTTATGTTATTATATTCTTAATTTGGATTAGTTATACAGTAAAAATATATCATTAGCCCCAAAATAAGAGAAAAGAAGATTTTTTTGCACAAAAAGATAAGGGTTTTTTGATAATAATTTGCAACCGAAAACAAACATTTTGCGCGAGGTGTCTCAAAATAGTGAAATGCACTCTGGAAAACATTATCATGTAAAGAAAACACAGTTTGAATGTTATTTGGTTATGTCCGGCGCGTTTTAACCGCTCAGAGAGATAGCTTTTTAACTTAAACAGGGTAAAGGGAGTGCGTTGATTTTTCAAAACCTATTTGACCGATTTCTTTGATTTTTTGCATGGTTATCAGGTATATGCTTGTGTAATATTCCATGTGTTACATTGAGGAATTAGCTGATAAACAAACACCGTGTAGGCTGAACAAGGCGAAAACTCGTAAATTTCTTATGAAAGATAAGGGTTACGACAAAAGAAAATCCATGAAAAATAGAAAATGACAATTTTCACCCGCAAAACACCATTAAATGCATTGCAAAGAAGATATTTAATTAGATTGTGATGAAAAAGTACTCCTAAATAGAAAACAACCTTCAGTTTTTGTGTATAGAAAACTCACGTTTTTCAAAGAACAAATTTTCGCTTGGGACTATATTTGATGTGAATTTTTCCCCGACCGGGTTAAGGGTAACGACCATTACTCATTAACTATAACACGTAAGCGCCTGAAATTTTCAGATTTAATCCAAAAAAGGTAATTGTACGTAAATATGTGCAATTTTAATATTTCATTGGCAAAAAAATTCTTCTTTAGGTCTAAGGGAACTAATTCATTTCCAACCACTCTGGTAGAAAACTTTAGGGAAAACATATACTCAAATGTTGAAGGTGATCTCTGATTGGTCAATATTATTGAAATCCAAAATTGTTTGTATATTTTTCAGCGATTATAATCCGTTGTTGAAATACAATCGAAAAATTAAAGATTTTAAACTATTTTCCGGGTCCAAAAGCAATTTTTAAACATGGGTATATTTTTTTGAGGGGCCGGTAAAAACAGCTTCGCGGTAAGGGTCATCTCAAAAATGGCCCGAAAAGTCGTAGAGAAAAGGGATCATGCCATACTAATTTTCAATTCATTTCATGCGCAAATGAACGGGCCTCAATTTAAGACAGGTTTGATCACCCTCGCAAACTCTTGGACTGAGCTATGACCGGAAAGGTTAAAATAGCCGATAACGGAAAATGAATTAGTTCCCTTATACCTAAATGGTAAATATGCAAATAAGTGCATGTTCTCTTATTAATGGTCTTGTAAGAGTTACTTCGTCCGCTTAGAGTTTTTATTTTAGGTTACTTAATCACCAAATATCGAGAAAAATATTCTTTAAATGATATGTCAAGCTAAAAGGGCCAATTCGGTATTCATTTAGTGCTTTTTGACAGTAAAAACACCACGCTCGCGGGACAATAGCACCCATTTCTTGCATTTTTTAGTCATTGAATGTGTGTCAGTGCCTTGCATTCTTTGCATGCATACATTGCAAAATAGTTTTCTTTTAGTTTGACGGTCGATTTTTGTACCCGGAAGTAATTAGGACTATTACGTAATAAGATAAACTTAATCTTGGGCCGTCTCTAGAAGGAAAAATCTACTCCACTGGTTCGTCGTAACTTGATATTGATTGGATATTTTTAAGTCACAAACAACAAAAATTTATTTTAAGGGTAGAACTAAAGAAAACCGAACAAAATCCGGTCTAATTTAACATTTTTTGACAGAAACATTGGAAAAAAATAACATTTTTGACAAAAAATATATGAAAAAAATAAAATTTCAACAAAAGATAAGGGTTAATTTTACAAATAAATCCGTGTTGAATTATATCGGATTTGCAAAATATGCGCTTTAAGTATTCATTGAAACAAAATAATAGACAATAGTGAAAAGAGAATGGTATTTTTGGAATATTTTTAGTTTATTTCGGCTTTTTTGCCGGGGGGGGGGGGGGGTCAACCAAGTTGATGTTTGCCTGGCTGGAGTGAAAGATAAGCGCTAATTTTCAAAAAACTACTCAACCAATTGCACTTTTTTTTTTCTTAAATGTGGCAAACAACATTTTTTTATGTTATTATATTCTTAATTTGGATTAGTTATACAGTAAAAATATATCATTAGCCCCAAAATAAGAGAAAAGAAGATTTTTTTGCACAAAAAGATAAGGGTTTTTTGATAATAATTTGCAACCGAAAACAAACATTTTGCGCGAGGTGTCTCAAAATAGTGAAATGCACTCTGGAAAACATTATCATGTAAAGAAAACACAGTTTGAATGTTATTTGGTTATGTCCGGCGCGTTTTAACCGCTCAGAGAGATAGCTTTTTAACTTAAACAGGGTAAAGGGAGTGCGTTGATTTTTCAAAACCTATTTGACCGATTTCTTTGATTTTTTGCATGGTTATCAGGTATATGCTTGTGTAATATTCCATGTGTTACATTGAGGAATTAGCTGATAAACAAACACCGTGTAGGCTGAACAAGGCGAAAACTCGTAAATTTCTTATGAAAGATAAGGGTTACGACAAAAGAAAATCCATGAAAAATAGAAAATGACAATTTTCACCCGCAAAACACCATTAAATGCATTGCAAAGAAGATATTTAATTAGATTGTGATGAAAAAGTACTCCTAAATAGAAAACAACCTTCAGTTTTTGTGTATAGAAAACTCACGTTTTTCAAAGAACAAATTTTCGCTTGGGACTATATTTGATGTGAATTTTTCCCCGACCGGGTTAAGGGTAACGACCATTACTCATTAACTATAACACGTAAGCGCCTGAAATTTTCAGATTTAATCCAAAAAAGGTAATTGTACGTAAATATGTGCAATTTTTATATTTCATTGGCAAAAAAATTCTTCTTTAGGTCTAAGGGAACTAATTCATTTCCAACCACTCTGGTAGAAAACTTTAGGGAAAACATATACTCAAATGTTGAAGGTGATCTCTGATTGGTCAATATTATTGAAATCCAAAATTGTTTGTATATTTTTCAGCGATTATAATCCGTTGTTGAAATACAATCGAAAAATTAAAGATTTTAAACTATTTTCCGGGTCCAAAAGCAATTTTTAAACATGGGTATATTTTTTTGAGGGGCCGGTAAAAACAGCTTCGCGGTAAGGGTCATCTCAAAAATGGCCCGAAAAGTCGTAGAGAAAAGGGATCATGCCATACTAATTTTCAATTCATTTCATGCGCAAATGAACGGGCCTCAATTTAAGACAGGTTTGATCACCCTCGCAAACTCTTGGACTGAGCTATGACCGGAAAGGTTAAAATAGCCGATAACGGAAAATGAATTAGTTCCCTTATACCTAAATGGTAAATATGCAAATAAGTGCATGTTCTCTTATTAATGGTCTTGTAAGAGTTACTTCGTCCGCTTAGAGTTTTTATTTTAGGTTACTTAATCACCAAATATCGAGAAAAATATTCTTTAAATGATATGTCAAGCTAAAAGGGCCAATTCGGTATTCATTTAGTGCTTTTTGACAGTAAAAACACCACGCTCGCGGGACAATAGCACCCATTTCTTGCATTTTTTAGTCATTGAATGTGTGTCAGTGCCTTGCATTCTTTGCATGCATACATTGCAAAATAGTTTTCTTTTAGTTTGACGGTCGATTTTTGTACCCGGAAGTAATTAGGACTATTACGTAATAAGATAAACTTAATCTTGGGCCGTCTCTAGAAGGAAAAATCTACTCCACTGGTTCGTCGTAACTTGATATTGATTGGATATTTTTAAGTCACAAACAACAAAAATTTATTTTAAGGGTAGAACTAAAGAAAACCGAACAAAATCCGGTCTAATTTAACATTTTTTGACAGAAACATTGGAAAAAAATAACATTTTTGACAAAAAATATATGAAAAAAATAAAATTTCAACAAAAGATAAGGGTTAATTTTACAAATAAATCCGTGTTGAATTATATCGGATTTGCAAAATATGCGCTTTAAGTATTCATTGAAACAAAATAATAGACAATAGTGAAAAGAGAATGGTATTTTTGGAATATTTTTAGTTTATTTCGGCTTTTTTGCCGGGGGGGGGGGGTCAACCAAGTTGATGTTTGCCTGGCTCGAGTGAAAGATAAGCGCTAATTTTCAAAAAACTACTCAACCAATTGCACTTTTTTTTTCTTAAATGTGGCAAACAACATTTTTTTATGTTATTATATTCTTAATTTGGATTAGTTATACAGTAAAAATATATCATTAGCCCCAAAATAAGAGAAAAGAAGATTTTTTTGCACAAAAAGATAAGGGTTTTTTGATAATAATTTGCAACCGAAAACAAACATTTTGCGCGAGGTGTCTCAAAATAGTGAAATGCACTCTGGAAAACATTATCATGTAAAGAAAACACAGTTTGAATGTTATTTGGTTATGTCCGGCGCGTTTTAACCGCTCAGAGAGATAGCTTTTTAACTTAAACAGGGTAAAGGGAGTGCGTTGATTTTTCAAAACCTATTTGACCGATTTCTTTGATTTTTTGCATGGTTATCAGGTATATGCTTGTGTAATATTCCATGTGTTACATTGAGGAATTAGCTGATAAACAAACACCGTGTAGGCTGAACAAGGCGAAAACTCGTAAATTTCTTATGAAAGATAAGGGTTACGACAAAAGAAAATCCATGAAAAATAGAAAATGACAATTTTCACCCGCAAAACACCATTAAATGCATTGCAAAGAAGATATTTAATTAGATTGTGATGAAAAAGTACTCCTAAATAGAAAACAACCTTCAGTTTTTGTGTATAGAAAACTCACGTTTTCCAAAGAACAAATTTTCGCTTGGGACTATATTTGATGTGAATTTTTCCCCGACCGGGTTAAGGGTAACGACCATTACTCATTAACTATAACACGTAAGCGCCTGAAATTTTCAGATTTAATCCAAAAAAGGTAATTGTACGTAAATATGTGCAATTTTTATATTTCATTGGCAAAAAAATTCTTCTTTAGGTCTAAGGGAACTAATTCATTTCCAACCACTCTGGTAGAAAACTTTAGGGAAAACATATACTCAAATGTTGAAGGTGATCTCTGATTGGTCAATATTATTGAAATCCAAAATTGTTTGTATATTTTTCAGCGATTATAATCCGTTGTTGAAATACAATCGAAAAATTAAAGATTTTAAACTATTTTCCGGGTCCAAAAGCAATTTTTAAACATGGGTATATTTTTTTGAGGGGCCGGTAAAAACAGCTTCGCGGTAAGGGTCATCTCAAAAATGGCCCGAAAAGTCGTAGAGAAAAGGGATCATGCCATACTAATTTTCAATTCATTTCATGCGCAAATGAACGGGCCTCAATTTAAGACAGGTTTGATCACCCTCGCAAACTCTTGGACTGAGCTATGACCGGAAAGGTTAAAATAGCCGATAACGGAAAATGAATTAGTTCCCTTATACCTAAATGGTAAATATGCAAATAAGTGCATGTTCTCTTATTAATGGTCTTGTAAGAGTTACTTCGTCCGCTTAGAGTTTTTATTTTAGGTTACTTAATCACCAAATATCGAGAAAAATATTCTTTAAATGATATGTCAAGCTAAAAGGGCCAATTCGGTATTCATTTAGTGCTTTTTGACAGTAAAAACACCACGCTCGCGGGACAATAGCACCCATTTCTTGCATTTTTTAGTCATTGAATGTGTGTCAGTGCCTTGCATTCTTTGCATGCATACATTGCAAAATAGTTTTCTTTTAGTTTGACGGTCGATTTTTGTACCCGGAAGTAATTAGGACTATTACGTAATAAGATAAACTTAATCTTGGGCCGTCTCTAGAAGGAAAAATCTACTCCACTGGTTCGTCGTAACTTGATATTGATTGGATATTTTTAAGTCACAAACAACAAAAATTTATTTTAAGGGTAGAACTAAAGAAAACCGAACAAAATCCGGTCTAATTTAACATTTTTTGACAGAAACATTGGAAAAAAATAACATTTTTGACAAAAAATATATGAAAAAAATAAAATTTCAACAAAAGATAAGGGTTAATTTTACAAATAAATCCGTGTTGAATTATATCGGATTTGCAAAATATGCGCTTTAAGTATTCATTGAAACAAAATAATAGACAATAGTGAAAAGAGAATGGTATTTTTGGAATATTTTTAGTTTATTTCGGCTTTTTTGCCGGGGGGGGGGGTCAACCAAGTTGATGTTTGCCTGGCTCGAGTGAAAGATAAGCGCTAATTTTCAAAAAACTACTCAACCAATTGCACTTTTTTTTTCTTAAATGTGGCAAACAACATTTTTTTATGTTATTATATTCTTAATTTGGATTAGTTATACAGTAAAAATATATCATTAGCCCCAAAATAAGAGAAAAGAAGATTTTTTTGCACAAAAAGATAAGGGTTTTTTGATAATAATTTGCAACCGAAAACAAACATTTTGCGCGAGGTGTCTCAAAATAGTGAAATGCACTCTGGAAAACATTATCATGTAAAGAAAACACAGTTTGAATGTTATTTGGTTATGTCCGGCGCGTTTTAACCGCTCAGAGAGATAGCTTTTTAACTTAAACAGGGTAAAGGGAGTGCGTTGATTTTTCAAAACCTATTTGACCGATTTCTTTGATTTTTTGCATGGTTATCAGGTATATGCTTGTGTAATATTCCATGTGTTACATTGAGGAATTAGCTGATAAACAAACACCGTGTAGGCTGAACAAGGCGAAAACTCGTAAATTTCTTATGAAAGATAAGGGTTACGACAAAAGAAAATCCATGAAAAATAGAAAATGACAATTTTCACCCGCAAAACACCATTAAATGCATTGCAAAGAAGATATTTAATTAGATTGTGATGAAAAAGTACTCCTAAATAGAAAACAACCTTCAGTTTTTGTGTATAGAAAACTCACGTTTTCCAAAGAACAAATTTTCGCTTGGGACTATATTTGATGTGAATTTTTCCCCGACCGGGTTAAGGGTAACGACCATTACTCATTAACTATAACACGTAAGCGCCTGAAATTTTCAGATTTAATCCAAAAAAGGTAATTGTACGTAAATATGTGCAATTTTTATATTTCATTGGCAAAAAAATTCTTCTTTAGGTCTAAGGGAACTAATTCATTTCCAACCACTCTGGTAGAAAACTTTAGGGAAAACATATACTCAAATGTTGAAGGTGATCTCTGATTGGTCAATATTATTGAAATCCAAAATTGTTTGTATATTTTTCAGCGATTATAATCCGTTGTTGAAATACAATCGAAAAATTAAAGATTTTAAACTATTTTCCGGGTCCAAAAGCAATTTTAAACATGGGTATATTTTTTTGAGGGGCCGGTAAAAACAGCTTCGCGGTAAGGGTCATCTCAAAAATGGCCCGAAAAGTCGTAGAGAAAAGGGATCATGCCATACTAATTTTCAATTCATTTCATGCGCAAATGAACGGGCCTCAATTTAAGACAGGTTTGATCACCCTCGCAAACTCTTGGACTGAGCTATGACCGGAAAGGTTAAAATAGCCGATAACGGAAAATGAATTAGTTCCCTTATACCTAAATGGTAAATATGCAAATAAGTGCATGTTCTCTTATTAATGGTCTTGTAAGAGTTACTTCGTCCGCTTAGAGTTTTTATTTTAGGTTACTTAATCACCAAATATCGAGAAAAATATTCTTTAAATGATATGTCAAGCTAAAAGGGCCAATTCGGTATTCATTTAGTGCTTTTTGACAGTAAAAACACCACGCTCGCGGGACAATAGCACCCATTTCTTGCATTTTTTAGTCATTGAATGTGTGTCAGTGCCTTGCATTCTTTGCATGCATACATTGCAAAATAGTTTTCTTTTAGTTTGACGGTCGATTTTTGTACCCGGAAGTAATTAGGACTATTACGTAATAAGATAAACTTAATCTTGGGCCGTCTCTAGAAGGAAAAATCTACTCCACTGGTTCGTCGTAACTTGATATTGATTGGATATTTTTAAGTCACAAACAACAAAAATTTATTTTAAGGGTAGAACTAAAGAAAACCGAACAAAATCCGGTCTAATTTAACATTTTTTGACAGAAACCTTGGAAAAAAATAACATTTTTGACAAAAAATATATGAAAAAAATAAAATTTCAACAAAAGATAAGGGTTAATTTTACAAATAAATCCGTGTTGAATTATATCGGATTTGCAAAATATGCGCTTTAAGTATTCATTGAAACAAAATAATAGACAATAGTGAAAAGAGAATGGTATTTTTGGAATATTTTTAGTTTATTTCGGCTTTTTTGCCGGGGGGGGGGGGGGTCAACCAAGTTGATGTTTGCCTGGCTGGAGTGAAAGATAAGCGCTAATTTTCAAAAAACTACTCAACCAATTGCACTTTTTTTTTCTTAAATGTGGCAAACAACATTTTTTTATGTTATTATATTCTTAATTTGGATTAGTTATACAGTAAAAATATATCATTAGCCCCAAAATAAGAGAAAAGAAGATTTTTTTGCACAAAAAGATAAGGGTTTTTTGATAATAATTTGCAACCGAAAACAAACATTTTGCGCGAGGTGTCTCAAAATAGTGAAATGCACTCTGGAAAACATTATCATGTAAAGAAAACACAGTTTGAATGTTATTTGGTTATGTCCGGCGCGTTTTAACCGCTCAGAGAGATAGCTTTTTAACTTAAACAGGGTAAAGGGAGTGCGTTGATTTTTCAAAACCTATTTGACCGATTTCTTTGATTTTTTGCATGGTTATCAGGTATATGCTTGTGTAATATTCCATGTGTTACATTGAGGAATTAGCTGATAAACAAACACCGTGTAGGCTGAACAAGGCGAAAACTCGTAAATTTCTTATGAAAGATAAGGGTTACGACAAAAGAAAATCCATGAAAAATAGAAAATGACAATTTTCACCCGCAAAACACCATTAAATGCATTGCAAAGAAGATATTTAATTAGATTGTGATGAAAAAGTACTCCTAAATAGAAAACAACCTTCAGTTTTTGTGTATAGAAAACTCACGTTTTTCAAAGAACAAATTTTCGCTTGGGACTATATTTGATGTGAATTTTTCCCCGACCGGGTTAAGGGTAACGACCATTACTCATTAACTATAACACGTAAGCGCCTGAAATTTTCAGATTTAATCCAAAAAAGGTAATTGTACGTAAATATGTGCAATTTTTATATTTCATTGGCAAAAAAATTCTTCTTTAGGTCTAAGGGAACTAATTCATTTCCAACCACTCTGGTAGAAAACTTTAGGGAAAACATATACTCAAATGTTGAAGGTGATCTCTGATTGGTCAATATTATTGAAATCCAAAATTGTTTGTATATTTTTCAGCGATTATAATCCGTTGTTGAAATACAATCGAAAAATTAAAGATTTTAAACTATTTTCCGGGTCCAAAAGCAATTTTTAAACATGGGTATATTTTTTTGAGGGGCCGGTAAAAACAGCTTCGCGGTAAGGGTCATCTCAAAAATGGCCCGAAAAGTCGTAGAGAAAAGGGATCATGCCATACTAATTTTCAATTCATTTCATGCGCAAATGAACGGGCCTCAATTTAAGACAGGTTTGATCACCCTCGCAAACTCTTGGACTGAGCTATGACCGGAAAGGTTAAAATAGCCGATAACGGAAAATGAATTAGTTCCCTTATACCTAAATGGTAAATATGCAAATAAGTGCATGTTCTCTTATTAATGGTCTTGTAAGAGTTACTTCGTCCGCTTAGAGTTTTTATTTTAGGTTACTTAATCACCAAATATCGAGAAAAATATTCTTTAAATGATATGTCAAGCTAAAAGGGCCAATTCGGTATTCATTTAGTGCTTTTTGACAGTAAAAACACCACGCTCGCGGGACAATAGCACCCATTTCTTGCATTTTTTAGTCATTGAATGTGTGTCAGTGCCTTGCATTCTTTGCATGCATACATTGCAAAATAGTTTTCTTTTAGTTTGACGGTCGATTTTTGTACCCGGAAGTAATTAGGACTATTACGTAATAAGATAAACTTAATCTTGGGCCGTCTCTAGAAGGAAAAATCTACTCCACTGGTTCGTCGTAACTTGATATTGATTGGATATTTTTAAGTCACAAACAACAAAAATTTATTTTAAGGGTAGAACTAAAGAAAACCGAACAAAATCCGGTCTAATTTAACATTTTTTGACAGAAACATTGGAAAAAAATAACATTTTTGACAAAAAATATATGAAAAAAATAAAATTTCAACAAAAGATAAGGGTTAATTTTACAAATAAATCCGTGTTGAATTATATCGGATTTGCAAAATATGCGCTTTAAGTATTCATTGAAACAAAATAATAGACAATAGTGAAAAGAGAATGGTATTTTTGGAATATTTTTAGTTTATTTCGGCTTTTTTGCCGGGGGGGGGGGGGGGTCAACCAAGTTGATGTTTGCCTGGCTGGAGTGAAAGATAAGCGCTAATTTTCAAAAAACTACTCAACCAATTGCACTTTTTTTTTCTTAAATGTGGCAAACAACATTTTTTTATGTTATTATATTCTTAATTTGGATTAGTTATACAGTAAAAATATATCATTAGCCCCAAAATAAGAGAAAAGAAGATTTTTTTGCACAAAAAGATAAGGGTTTTTTGATAATAATTTGCAACCGAAAACAAACATTTTGCGCGAGGTGTCTCAAAATAGTGAAATGCACTCTGGAAAACATTATCATGTAAAGAAAACACAGTTTGAATGTTATTTGGTTATGTCCGGCGCGTTTTAACCGCTCAGAGAGATAGCTTTTTAACTTAAACAGGGTAAAGGGAGTGCGTTGATTTTTCAAAACCTATTTGACCGATTTCTTTGATTTTTTGCATGGTTATCAGGTATATGCTTGTGTAATATTCCATGTGTTACATTGAGGAATTAGCTGATAAACAAACACCGTGTAGGCTGAACAAGGCGAAAACTCGTAAATTTCTTATGAAAGATAAGGGTTACGACAAAAGAAAATCCATGAAAAATAGAAAATGACAATTTTCACCCGCAAAACACCATTAAATGCATTGCAAAGAAGATATTTAATTAGATTGTGATGAAAAAGTACTCCTAAATAGAAAACAACCTTCAGTTTTTGTGTATAGAAAACTCACGTTTTTCAAAGAACAAATTTTCGCTTGGGACTATATTTGATGTGAATTTTTCCCCGACCGGGTTAAGGGTAACGACCATTACTCATTAACTATAACACGTAAGCGCCTGAAATTTTCAGATTTAATCCAAAAAAGGTAATTGTACGTAAATATGTGCAATTTTTATATTTCATTGGCAAAAAAATTCTTCTTTAGGTCTAAGGGAACTAATTCATTTCCAACCACTCTGGTAGAAAACTTTAGGGAAAACATATACTCAAATGTTGAAGGTGATCTCTGATTGGTCAATATTATTGAAATCCAAAATTGTTTGTATATTTTTCAGCGATTATAATCCGTTGTTGAAATACAATCGAAAAATTAAAGATTTTAAACTATTTTCCGGGTCCAAAAGCAATTTTTAAACATGGGTATATTTTTTTGAGGGGCCGGTAAAAACAGCTTCGCGGTAGGGGTCATCTCAAAAATGGCCCGAAAAGTCGTAGAGAAAAGGGATCATGCCATACTAATTTTCAATTCATTTCATGCGCAAATGAACGGGCCTCAATTTAAGACAGGTTTGATCACCCTCGCAAACTCTTGGACTGAGCTATGACCGGAAAGGTTAAAATAGCCGATAACGGAAAATGAATTAGTTCCCTTATACCTAAATGGTAAATATGCAAATAAGTGCATGTTCTCTTATTAATGGTCTTGTAAGAGTTACTTCGTCCGCTTAGAGTTTTTATTTTAGGTTACTTAATCACCAAATATCGAGAAAAATATTCTTTAAATGATATGTCAAGCTAAAAGGGCCAATTCGGTATTCATTTAGTGCTTTTTGACAGTAAAAACACCACGCTCGCGGGACAATAGCACCCATTTCTTGCATTTTTTAGTCATTGAATGTGTGTCAGTGCCTTGCATTCTTTGCATGCATACATTGCAAAATAGTTTTCTTTTAGTTTGACGGTCGATTTTTGTACCCGGAAGTAATTAGGACTATTACGTAATAAGATAAACTTAATCTTGGGCCGTCTCTAGAAGGAAAAATCTACTCCACTGGTTCGTCGTAACTTGATATTGATTGGATATTTTTAAGTCACAAACAACAAAAATTTATTTTAAGGGTAGAACTAAAGAAAAACGAACAAAATCCGGTCTAATTTAACATTTTTTGACAGAAACATTGGAAAAAAATAACATTTTTGACAAAAAATATATGAAAAAAATAAAATTTCAACAAAAGATAAGGGTTAATTTTACAAATAAATCCGTGTTGAATTATATCGGATTTGCAAAATATGCGCTTTAAGTATTCATTGAAACAAAATAATAGACAATAGTGAAAAGAGAATGGTATTTTTGGAATATTTTTAGTTTATTTCGGCTTTTTTGCCGGGGGGGGGTCAACCAAGTTGATGTTTGCCTGGCTGGAGTGAAAGATAAGCGCTAATTTTCAAAAAACTACTCAACCAATTGCACTTTTTTTTTCTTAAATGTGGCAAACAACATTTTTTTATGTTATTATATTCTTAATTTGGATTAGTTATACAGTAAAAATATATCATTAGCCCCAAAATAAGAGAAAAGAAGATTTTTTTGCACAAAAAGATAAGGGTTTTTTGATAATAATTTGCAACCGAAAACAAACATTTTGCGCGAGGTGTCTCAAAATAGTGAAATGCACTCTGGAAAACATTATCATGTAAAGAAAACACAGTTTGAATGTTATTTGGTTATGTCCGGCGCGTTTTAACCGCTCAGAGAGATAGCTTTTTAACTTAAACAGGGTAAAGGGAGTGCGTTGATTTTTCAAAACCTATTTGACCGATTTCTTTGATTTTTTGCATGGTTATCAGGTATATGCTTGTGTAATATTCCATGTGTTACATTGAGGAATTAGCTGATAAACAAACACCGTGTAGGCTGAACAAGGCGAAAACTCGTAAATTTCTTATGAAAGATAAGGGTTACGACAAAAGAAAATCCATGAAAAATAGAAAATGACAATTTTCACCCGCAAAACACCATTAAATGCATTGCAAAGAAGATATTTAATTAGATTGTGATGAAAAAGTACTCCTAAATAGAAAACAACCTTCAGTTTTTGTGTATAGAAAACTCACGTTTTTCAAAGAACAAATTTTCGCTTGGGACTATATTTGATGTGAATTTTTCCCCGACCGGGTTAAGGGTAACGACCATTACTCATTAACTATAACACGTAAGCGCCTGAAATTTTCAGATTTAATCCAAAAAAGGTAATTGTACGTAAATATGTGCAATTTTTATATTTCATTGGCAAAAAAATTCTTCTTTAGGTCTAAGGGAACTAATTCATTTCCAACCACTCTGGTAGAAAACTTTAGGGAAAACATATACTCAAATGTTGAAGGTGATCTCTGATTGGTCAATATTATTGAAATCCAAAATTGTTTGTATATTTTTCAGCGATTATAATCCGTTGTTGAAATACAATCGAAAAATTAAAGATTTTAAACTATTTTCCGGGTCCAAAAGCAATTTTTAAACATGGGTATATTTTTTTGAGGGGCCGGTAAAAACAGCTTCGCGGTAAGGGTCATCTCAAAAATGGCCCGAAAAGTCGTAGAGAAAAGGGATCATGCCATACTAATTTTCAATTCATTTCATGCGCAAATGAACGGGCCTCAATTTAAGACAGGTTTGATCACCCTCGCAAACTCTTGGACTGAGCTATGACCGGAAAGGTTAAAATAGCCGATAACGGAAAATGAATAAGTTCCCTTATACCTAAATGGTAAATATGCAAATAAGTGCATGTTCTCTTATTAATGGTCTTGTAAGAGTTACTTCGTCCGCTTAGAGTTTTTATTTTAGGTTACTTAATCACCAAATATCGAGAAAAATATTCTTTAAATGATATGTCAAGCTAAAAGGGCCAATTCGGTATTCATTTAGTGCTTTTTGACAGTAAAAACACCACGCTCGCGGGACAATAGCACCCATTTCTTGCATTTTTTAGTCATTGAATGTGTGTCAGTGCCTTGCATTCTTTGCATGCATACATTGCAAAATAGTTTTCTTTTAGTTTGACGGTCGATTTTTGTACCCGGAAGTAATTAGGACTATTACGTAATAAGATAAACTTAATCTTGGGCCGTCTCTAGAAGGAAAAATCTACTCCACTGGTTCGTCGTAACTTGATATTGATTGGATATTTTTAAGTCACAAACAACAAAAATTTATTTTAAGGGTAGAACTAAAGAAAACCGAACAAAATCCGGTCTAATTTAACATTTTTTGACAGAAACATTGGAAAAAAATAACATTTTTGACAAAAAATATATGAAAAAAATAAAATTTCAACAAAAGATAAGGGTTAATTTTACAAATAAATCCGTGTTGAATTATATCGGATTTGCAAAATATGCGCTTTAAGTATTCATTGAAACAAAATAATAGACAATAGTGAAAAGAGAATGGTATTTTTGGAATATTTTTAGTTTATTTCGGCTTTTTTGCCGGGGGGGGGGGGGTCAACCAAGATGATGTTTGCCTGGCTGGAGTGAAAGATAAGCGCTAATTTTCAAAAAACTACTCAACCAATTGCACTTTTTTTTTCTTAAATGTGGCAAACAACATTTTTTTATGTTATTATATTCTTAATTTGGATTAGTTATACAGTAAAAATATATCATTAGCCCCAAAATAAGAGAAAAGAAGATTTTTTTGCACAAAAAGATAAGGGTTTTTTGATAATAATTTGCAACCGAAAACAAACATTTTGCGCGAGGTGTCTCAAAATAGTGAAATGCACTCTGGAAAACATTATCATGTAAAGAAAACACAGTTTGAATGTTATTTGGTTATGTCCGGCGCGTTTTAACCGCTCAGAGAGATAGCTTTTTAACTTAAACAGGGTAAAGGGAGTGCGTTGATTTTTCAAAACCTATTTGACCGATTTCTTTGATTTTTTGCATGGTTATCAGGTATATGCTTGTGTAATATTCCATGTGTTACATTGAGGAATTAGCTGATAAACAAACACCGTGTAGGCTGAACAAGGCGAAAACTCGTAAATTTCTTATGAAAGATAAGGGTTACGACAAAAGAAAATCCATGAAAAATAGAAAATGACAATTTTCACCCGCAAAACACCATTAAATGCATTGCAAAGAAGATATTTAATTAGATTGTGATGAAAAAGTACTCCTAAATAGAAAACAACCTTCAGTTTTTGTGTATAGAAAACTCACGTTTTTCAAAGAACAAATTTTCGCTTGGGACTATATTTGATGTGAATTTTTCCCCGACCGGGTTAAGGGTAACGACCATTACTCATTAACTATAACACGTAAGCGCCTGAAATTTTCAGATTTAATCCAAAAAAGGTAATTGTACGTAAATATGTGCAATTTTTATATTTCATTGGCAAAAAAATTCTTCTTTAGGTCTAAGGGAACTAATTCATTTCCAACCACTCTGGTAGAAAACTTTAGGGAAAACATATACTCAAATGTTGAAGGTGATCTCTGATTGGTCAATATTATTGAAATCCAAAATTGTTTGTATATTTTTCAGCGATTATAATCCGTTGTTGAAATACAATCGAAAAATTAAAGATTTTAAACTATTTTCCGGGTCCAAAAGCAATTTTTAAACATGGGTATATTTTTTTGAGGGGCCGGTAAAAACAGCTTCGCGGTAAGGGTCATCTCAAAAATGGCCCGAAAAGTCGTAGAGAAAAGGGATCATGCCATACTAATTTTCAATTCATTTCATGCGCAAATGAACGGGCCTCAATTTAAGACAGGTTTGATCACCCTCGCAAACTCTTGGACTGAGCTATGACCGGAAAGGTTAAAATAGCCGATAACGGAAAATGAATTAGTTCCCTTATACCTAAATGGTAAATATGCAAATAAGTGCATGTTCTCTTATTAATGGTCTTGTAAGAGTTACTTCGTCCGCTTAGAGTTTTTATTTTAGGTTACTTAATCACCAAATATCGAGAAAAATATTCTTTAAATGATATGTCAAGCTAAAAGGGCCAATTCGGTATTCATTTAGTGCTTTTTGACAGTAAAAACACCACGCTCGCGGGACAATAGCACCCATTTCTTGCATTTTTTAGTCATTGAATGTGTGTCAGTGCCTTGCATTCTTTGCATGCATACATTGCAAAATAGTTTTCTTTTAGTTTGACGGTCGATTTTTGTACCCGGAAGTAATTAGGACTATTACGTAATAAGATAAACTTAATCTTGGGCCGTCTCTAGAAGGAAAAATCTACTCCACTGGTTCGTCGTAACTTGATATTGATTGGATATTTTTAAGTCACAAACAACAAAAATTTATTTTAAGGGTAGAACTAAAGAAAACCGAACAAAATCCGGTCTAATTTAACATTTTTTGACAGAAACATTGGAAAAAAATAACATTTTTGACAAAAAATATATGAAAAAAATAAAATTTCAACAAAAGATAAGGGTTAATTTTACAAATAAATCCGTGTTGAATTATATCGGATTTGCAAAATATGCGCTTTAAGTATTCATTGAAACAAAATAATAGACAATAGTGAAAAGAGAATGGTATTTTTGGAATATTTTTAGTTTATTTCGGCTTTTTTGCCGGGGGGGGGGGGGGGTCAACCAAGTTGATGTTTGCCTGGCTGGAGTGAAAGATAAGCGCTAATTTTCAAAAAACTACTCAACCAATTGCACTTTTTTTTTCTTAAATGTGGCAAACAACATTTTTTTATGTTATTATATTCTTAATTTGGATTAGTTATACAGTAAAAATATATCATTAGCCCCAAAATAAGAGAAAAGAAGATTTTTTTGCACAAAAAGATAAGGGTTTTTTGATAATAATTTGCAACCGAAAACAAACATTTTGCGCGAGGTGTCTCAAAATAGTGAAATGCACTCTGGAAAACATTATCATGTAAAGAAAACACAGTTTGAATGTTATTTGGTTATGTCCGGCGCGTTTTAACCGCTCAGAGAGATAGCTTTTTAACTTAAACAGGGTAAAGGGAGTGCGTTGATTTTTCAAAACCTATTTGACCGATTTCTTTGATTTTTTGCATGGTTATCAGGTATATGCTTGTGTAATATTCCATGTGTTACATTGAGGAATTAGCTGATAAACAAACACCGTGTAGGCTGAACAAGGCGAAAACTCGTAAATTTCTTATGAAAGATAAGGGTTACGACAAAAGAAAATCCATGAAAAATAGAAAATGACAATTTTCACCCGCAAAACACCATTAAATGCATTGCAAAGAAGATATTTAATTAGATTGTGATGAAAAAGTACTCCTAAATAGAAAACAACCTTCAGTTTTTGTGTATAGAAAACTCACGTTTTTCAAAGAACAAATTTTCGCTTGGGACTATATTTGATGTGAATTTTTCCCCGACCGGGTTAAGGGTAACGACCATTACTCATTAACTATAACACGTAAGCGCCTGAAATTTTCAGATTTAATCCAAAAAAGGTAATTGTACGTAAATATGTGCAATTTTTATATTTCATTGGCAAAAAAATTCTTCTTTAGGTCTAAGGGAACTAATTCATTTCCAACCACTCTGGTAGAAAACTTTAGGGAAAACATATACTCAAATGTTGAAGGTGATCTCTGATTGGTCAATATTATTGAAATCCAAAATTGTTTGTATATTTTTCAGCGATTATAATCCGTTGTTGAAATACAATCGAAAAATTAAAGATTTTAAACTATTTTCCGGGTCCAAAAGCAATTTTTAAACATGGGTATATTTTTGAGGGGCCGGTAAAAACAGCTTCGCGGTAAGGGTCATCTCAAAAATGGCCCGAAAAGTCGTAGAGAAAAGGGATCATGCCATACTAATTTTCAATTCATTTCATGCGCAAATGAACGGGCCTCAATTTAAGACAGGTTTGATCACCCTCGCAAACTCTTGGACTGAGCTATGACCGGAAAGGTTAAAATAGCCGATAACGGAAAATGAATTAGTTCCCTTATACCTAAATGGTAAATATGCAAATAAGTGCATGTTCTCTTATTAATGGTCTTGTAAGAGTTACTTCGTCCGCTTAGAGTTTTTATTTTAGGTTACTTAATCACCAAATATCGAGAAAAATATTCTTTAAATGATATGTCAAGCTAAAAGGGCCAATTCGGTATTCATTTAGTGCTTTTTGACAGTAAAAACACCACGCTCGCGGGACAATAGCACCCATTTCTTGCATTTTTTAGTCATTGAATGTGTGTCAGTGCCTTGCATTCTTTGCATGCATACATTGCAAAATAGTTTTCTTTTAGTTTGACGGTCGATTTTTGTACCCGGAAGTAATTAGGACTATTACGTAATAAGATAAACTTAATCTTGGGCCGTCTCTAGAAGGAAAAATCTACTCCACTGGTTCGTCGTAACTTGATATTGATTGGATATTTTTAAGTCACAAACAACAAAAATTTATTTTAAGGGTAGAACTAAAGAAAACCGAACAAAATCCGGTCTAATTTAACATTTTTTGACAGAAACATTGGAAAAAAATAACATTTTTGACAAAAAATATATGAAAAAAATAAAATTTCAACAAAAGATAAGGGTTAATTTTACAAATAAATCCGTGTTGAATTATATCGGATTTGCAAAATATGCGCTTTAAGTATTCATTGAAACAAAATAATAGACAATAGTGAAAAGAGAATGGTATTTTTGGAATATTTTTAGTTTATTTCGGCTTTTTTGCCGGGGGGGGGGGGGGGTCAACCAAGTTGATGTTTGCCTGGCTGGAGTGAAAGATAAGCGCTAATTTTCAAAAAACTACTCAACCAATTGCACTTTTTTTTCTTAAATGTGGCAAACAACATTTTTTTATGTTATTATATTCTTAATTTGGATTAGTTATACAGTAAAAATATATCATTAGCCCCAAAATAAGAGAAAAGAAGATTTTTTTGCACAAAAAGATAAGGGTTTTTTGATAATAATTTGCAACCGAAAACAAACATTTTGCGCGAGGTGTCTCAAAATAGTGAAATGCACTCTGGAAAACATTATCATGTAAAGAAAACACAGTTTGAATGTTATTTGGTTATGTCCGGCGCGTTTTAACCGCTCAGAGAGATAGCTTTTTAACTTAAACAGGGTAAAGGGAGTGCGTTGATTTTTCAAAACCTATTTGACCGATTTCTTTGATTTTTTGCATGGTTATCAGGTATATGCTTGTGTAATATTCCATGTGTTACATTGAGGAATTAGCTGATAAACAAACACCGTGTAGGCTGAACAAGGCGAAAACTCGTAAATTTCTTATGAAAGATAAGGGTTACGACAAAAGAAAATCCATGAAAAATAGAAAATGACAATTTTCACCCGCAAAACACCATTAAATGCATTGCAAAGAAGATATTTAATTAGATTGTGATGAAAAAGTACTCCTGAATAGAAAACAACCTTCAGTTTTTGTGTATAGAAAACTCACGTTTTTCAAAGAACAAATTTTCGCTTGGGACTATATTTGATGTGAATTTTTCCCCGACCGGGTTAAGGGTAACGACCATTACTCATTAACTATAACACGTAAGCGCCTGAAATTTTCAGATTTAATCCAAAAAAGGTAATTGTACGTAAATATGTGCAATTTTTATATTTCATTGGCAAAAAAATTCTTCTTTAGGTCTAAGGGAACTAATTCATTTCCAACCACTCTGGTAGAAAACTTTAGGGAAAACATATACTCAAATGTTGAAGGTGATCTCTGATTGGTCAATATTATTGAAATCCAAAATTGTTTGTATATTTTTCAGCGATTATAATCCGTTGTTGAAATACAATCGAAAAATTAAAGATTTTAAACTATTTTCCGGGTCCAAAAGCAATTTTTAAACATGGGTATATTTTTTTGAGGGGCCGGTAAAAACAGCTTCGCGGTAAGGGTCATCTCAAAAATGGCCCGAAAAGTCGTAGAGAAAAGGGATCATGCCATACTAATTTTCAATTCATTTCATGCGCAAATGAACGGGCCTCAATTTAAGACAGGTTTGATCACCCTCGCAAACTCTTGGACTGAGCTATGACCGGAAAGGTTAAAATAGCCGATAACGGAAAATGAATTAGTTCCCTTATACCTAAATGGTAAATATGCAAATAAGTGCATGTTCTCTTATTAATGGTCTTGTAAGAGTTACTTCGTCCGCTTAGAGTTTTTATTTTAGGTTACTTAATCACCAAATATCGAGAAAAATATTCTTTAAATGATATGTCAAGCTAAAAGGGCCAATTCGGTATTCATTTAGTGCTTTTTGACAGTAAAAACACCACGCTCGCGGGACAATAGCACCCATTTCTTGCATTTTTTAGTCATTGAATGTGTGTCAGTGCCTTGCATTCTTTGCATGCATACATTGCAAAATAGTTTTCTTTTAGTTTGACGGTCGATTTTTGTACCCGGAAGTAATTAGGACTATTACGTAATAAGATAAACTTAATCTTGGGCCGTCTCTAGAAGGAAAAATCTACTCCACTGGTTCGTCGTAACTTGATATTGATTGGATATTTTTAAGTCACAAACAACAAAAATTTATTTTAAGGGTAGAACTAAAGAAAACCGAACAAAATCCGGTCTAATTTAACATTTTTTGACAGAAACATTGGAAAAAAATAACATTTTTGACAAAAAATATATGAAAAAAATAAAATTTCAACAAAAGATAAGGGTTAATTTTACAAATAAATCCGTGTTGAATTATATCGGATTTGCAAAATATGCGCTTTAAGTATTCATTGAAACAAAATAATAGACAATAGTGAAAAGAGAATGGTATTTTTGGAATATTTTTAGTTTATTTCGGCTTTTTTGCCGGGGGGGGGGGGTCAACCAAGTTGATGTTTGCCTGGCTGGAGTGAAAGATAAGCGCTAATTTTCAAAAAACTACTCAACCAATTGCACTTTTTTTTTTCTTAAATGTGGCAAACAACATTTTTTTATGTTATTATATTCTTAATTTGGATTAGTTATACAGTAAAAATATATCATTAGCCCCAAAATAAGAGAAAAGAAGATTTTTTTGCACAAAAAGATAAGGGTTTTTTGATAATAATTTGCAACCGAAAACAAACATTTTGCGCGAGGTGTCTCAAAATAGTGAAATGCACTCTGGAAAACATTATCATGTAAAGAAAACACAGTTTGAATGTTATTTGGTTATGTCCGGCGCGTTTTAACCGCTCAGAGAGATAGCTTTTTAACTTAAACAGGGTAAAGGGAGTGCGTTGATTTTTCAAAACCTATTTGACCGATTTCTTTGATTTTTTGCATGGTTATCAGGTATATGCTTGTGTAATATTCCATGTGTTACATTGAGGAATTAGCTGATAAACAAACACCGTGTAGGCTGAACAAGGCGAAAACTCGTAAATTTCTTATGAAAGATAAGGGTTACGACAAAAGAAAATCCATGAAAAATAGAAAATGACAATTTTCACCCGCAAAACACCATTAAATGCATTGCAAAGAAGATATTTAATTAGATTGTGATGAAAAAGTACTCCTAAATAGAAAACAACCTTCAGTTTTTGTGTATAGAAAACTCACGTTTTTCAAAGAACAAATTTTCGCTTGGGACTATATTTGATGTGAATTTTTCCCCGACCGGGTTAAGGGTAACGACCATTACTCATTAACTATAACACGTAAGCGCCTGAAATTTTCAGATTTAATCCAAAAAAGGTAATTGTACGTAAATATGTGCAATTTTTATATTTCATTGGCAAAAAAATTCTTCTTTAGGTCTAAGGGAACTAATTCATTTCCAACCACTCTGGTAGAAAACTTTAGGGAAAACATATACTCAAATGTTGAAGGTGATCTCTGATTGGTCAATATTATTGAAATCCAAAATTGTTTGTATATTTTTCAGCGATTATAATCCGTTGTTGAAATACAATCGAAAAATTAAAGATTTTAAACTATTTTCCGGGTCCAAAAGCAATTTTTAAACATGGGTATATTTTTTTGAGGGGCCGGTAAAAACAGCTTCGCGGTAAGGGTCATCTCAAAAATGGCCCGAAAAGTCGTAGAGAAAAGGGATCATGCCATACTAATTTTCAATTCATTTCATGCGCAAATGAACGGGCCTCAATTTAAGACAGGTTTGATCACCCTCGCAAACTCTTGAACTGAGCTATGACCGGAAAGGTTAAAATAGCCGATAACGGAAAATGAATTAGTTCCCTTATACCTAAATGGTAAATATGCAAATAAGTGCATGTTCTCTTATTAATGGTCTTGTAAGAGTTACTTCGTCCGCTTTGAGTTTTTATTTTAGGTTACTTAATCACCAAATATCGAGAAAAATATTCTTTAAATGATATGTCAAGCTAAAAGGGCCAATTCGGTATTCATTTAGTGCTTTTTGACAGTAAAAACACCACGCTCGCGGGACAATAGCACCCATTTCTTGCATTTTTTAGTCATTGAATGTGTGTCAGTGCCTTGCATTCTTTGCATGCATACATTGCAAAATAGTTTTCTTTTAGTTTGACGGTCGATTTTTGTACCCGGAAGTAATTAGGACTATTACGTAATAAGATAAACTTAATCTTGGGCCGTCTCTAGAAGGAAAAATCTACTCCACTGGTTCGTCGTAACTTGATATTGATTGGATATTTTTAAGTCACAAACAACAAAAATTTATTTTAAGGGTAGAACTAAAGAAAACCGAACAAAATCCGGTCTAATTTAACATTTTTTGACAGAAACATTGGAAAAAAATAACATTTTTGACAAAAAATATATGAAAAAAATAAAATTTCAACAAAAGATAAGGGTTAATTTTACAAATAAATCCGTGTTGAATTATATCGGATTTGCAAAATATGCGCTTTAAGTATTCATTGAAACAAAATAATAGACAATAGTGAAAAGAGAATGGTATTTTTGGAATATTTTTAGTTTATTTCGGCTTTTTTGCCGGGGGGGGGGTCAACCAAGTTGATGTTTGCCTGGCTGGAGTGAAAGATAAGCGCTAATTTTCAAAAAACTACTCAACCAATTGCACTTTTTTTTTTCTTAAATGTGGCAAACAACATTTTTTTATGTTATTATATTCTTAATTTGGATTAGTTATACAGTAAAAATATATCATTAGCCCCAAAATAAGAGAAAAGAAGATTTTTTTGCACAAAAAGATAAGGGTTTTTTGATAATAATTTGCAACCGAAAACAAACATTTTGCGCGAGGTGTCTCAAAATAGTGAAATGCACTCTGGAAAACATTATCATGTAAAGAAAACACAGTTTGAATGTTATTTGGTTATGTCCGGCGCGTTTTAACCGCTCAGAGAGATAGCTTTTTAACTTAAACAGGGTAAAGGGAGTGCGTTGATTTTTCAAAACCTATTTGACCGATTTCTTTGATTTTTTGCATGGTTATCAGGTATATGCTTGTGTAATATTCCATGTGTTACATTGAGGAATTAGCTGATAAACAAACACCGTGTAGGCTGAACAAGGCGAAAACTCGTAAATTTCTTATTAAAGATAAGGGTTACGACAAAAGAAAATCCATGAAAAATAGAAAATGACAATTTTCACCCGCAAAACACCATTAAATGCATTGCAAAGAAGATATTTAATTAGATTGTGATGAAAAAGTACTCCTAAATAGAAAACAACCTTCAGTTTTTGTGTATAGAAAACTCACGTTTTTCAAAGAACAAATTTTCGCTTGGGACTATATTTGATGTGAATTTTTCCCCGACCGGGTTAAGGGTAACGACCATTACTCATTAACTATAACACGTAAGCGCCTGAAATTTTCAGATTTAATCCAAAAAAGGTAATTGTACGTAAATATGTGCAATTTTTATATTTCATTGGCAAAAAAATTCTTCTTTAGGTCTAAGGGAACTAATTCATTTCCAACCACTCTGGTAGAAAACTTTAGGGAAAACATATACTCAAATGTTGAAGGTGATCTCTGATTGGTCAATATTATTGAAATCCAAAATTGTTTGTATATTTTTCAGCGATTATAATCCGTTGTTGAAATACAATCGAAAAATTAAAGATTTTAAACTATTTTCCGGGTCCAAAAGCAATTTTTAAACATGGGTATATTTTTTTGAGGGGCCGGTAAAAACAGCTTCGCGGTAAGGGTCATCTCAAAAATGGCCCGAAAAGTCGTAGAGAAAAGGGATCATGCCATACTAATTTTCAATTCATTTCATGCGCAAATGAACGGGCCTCAATTTAAGACAGGTTTGATCACCCTCGCAAACTCTTGGACTGAGCTATGACCGGAAAGGTTAAAATAGCCGATAACGGAAAATGAATTAGTTCCCTTATACCTAAATGGTAAATATGCAAATAAGTGCATGTTCTCTTATTAATGGTCTTGTAAGAGTTACTTCGTCCGCTTAGAGTTTTTATTTTAGGTTACTTAATCACCAAATATCGAGAAAAATATTCTTTAAATGATATGTCAAGCTAAAAGGGCCAATTCGGTATTCATTTAGTGCTTTTTGACAGTAAAAACACCACGCTCGCGGGACAATAGCACCCATTTCTTGCATTTTTTAGTCATTGAATGTGTGTCAGTGCCTTGCATTCTTTGCATGCATACATTGCAAAATAGTTTTCTTTTAGTTTGACGGTCGATTTTTGTACCCGGAAGTAATTAGGACTATTACGTAATAAGATAAACTTAATCTTGGGCCGTCTCTAGAAGGAAAAATCTACTCCACTGGTTCGTCGTAACTTGATATTGATTGGATATTTTTAAGTCACAAACAACAAAAATTTATTTTAAGGGTAGAACTAAAGAAAACCGAACAAAATCCGGTCTAATTTAACATTTTTTGACAGAAACATTGGAAAAAAATAACATTTTTGACAAAAAATATATGAAAAAAATAAAATTTCAACAAAAGATAAGGGTTAATTTTACAAATAAATCCGTGTTGAATTATATCGGATTTGCAAAATATGCGCTTTAAGTATTCATTGAAACAAAATAATAGACAATAGTGAAAAGAGAATGGTATTTTTGGAATATTTTTAGTTTATTTCGGCTTTTTTGCCGGGGGGGGGGGGGTCAACCAAGTTGATGTTTGCCTGGCTGGAGTGAAAGATAAGCGCTAATTTTCAAAAAACTACTCAACCAATTGCACTTTTTTTTTTCTTAAATGTGGCAAACAACATTTTTTTATGTTATTATATTCTTAATTTGGATTAGTTATACAGTAAAAATATATCATTAGCCCCAAAATAAGAGAAAAGAAGATTTTTTTGCACAAAAAGATAAGGGTTTTTTGATAATAATTTGCAACCGAAAAGAAACATTTTGCGCGAGGTGTCTCAAAATAGTGAAATGCACTCTGGAAAACATTATCATGTAAAGAAAACACAGTTTGAATGTTATTTGGTTATGTCCGGCGCGTTTTAACCGCTCAGAGAGATAGCTTTTTAACTTAAACAGGGTAAAGGGAGTGCGTTGATTTTTCAAAACCTATTTGACCGATTTCTTTGATTTTTTGCATGGTTATCAGGTATATGCTTGTGTAATATTCCATGTGTTACATTGAGGAATTAGCTGATAAACAAACACCGTGTAGGCTGAACAAGGCGAAAACTCGTAAATTTCTTATTAAAGATAAGGGTTACGACAAAAGAAAATCCATGAAAAATAGAAAATGACAATTTTCACCCGCAAAACACCATTAAATGCATTGCAAAGAAGATATTTAATTAGATTGTGATGAAAAAGTACTCCTAAATAGAAAACAACCTTCAGTTTTTGTGTATAGAAAACTCACGTTTTTCAAAGAACAAATTTTCGCTTGGGACTATATTTGATGTGAATTTTTCCCCGACCGGGTTAAGGGTAACGACCATTACTCATTAACTATAACACGTAAGCGCCTGAAATTTTCAGATTTAATCCAAAAAAGGTAATTGTACGTAAATATGTGCAATTTTTATATTTCATTGGCAAAAAAATTCTTCTTTAGGTCTAAGGGAACTAATTCATTTCCAACCACTCTGGTAGAAAACTTTAGGGAAAACATATACTCAAATGTTGAAGGTGATCTCTGATTGGTCAATATTATTGAAATCCAAAATTGTTTGTATATTTTTCAGCGATTATAATCCGTTGTTGAAATACAATCGAAAAATTAAAGATTTTAAACTATTTTCCGGGTCCAAAAGCAATTTTTAAACATGGGTATATTTTTTTGAGGGGCCGGTAAAAACAGCTTCGCGGTAAGGGTCATCTCAAAAATGGCCCGAAAAGTCGTAGAGAAAAGGGATCATGCCATACTAATTTTCAATTCATTTCATGCGCAAATGAACGGGCCTCAATTTAAGACAGGTTTGATCACCCTCGCAAACTCTTGGACTGAGCTATGACCGGAAAGGTTAAAATAGCCGATAACGGAAAATGAATTAGTTCCCTTATACCTAAATGGTAAATATGCAAATAAGTGCATGTTCTCTTATTAATGGTCTTGTAAGAGTTACTTCGTCCGCTTAGAGTTTTTATTTTAGGTTACTTAATCACCAAATATCGAGAAAAATATTCTTTAAATGATATGTCAAGCTAAAAGGGCCAATTCGGTATTCATTTAGTGCTTTTTGACAGTAAAAACACCACGCTCGCGGGACAATAGCACCCATTTCTTGCATTTTTTAGTCATTGAATGTGTGTCAGTGCCTTGCATTCTTTGCATGCATACATTGCAAAATAGTTTTCTTTTAGTTTGACGGTCGATTTTTGTACCCGGAAGTAATTAGGACTATTACGTAATAAGATAAACTTAATCTTGGGCCGTCTCTAGAAGGAAAAATCTACTCCACTGGTTCGTCGTAACTTGATATTGATTGGATATTTTTAAGTCACAAACAACAAAAATTTATTTTAAGGGTAGAACTAAAGAAAACCGAACAAAATCCGGTCTAATTTAACATTTTTTGACAGAAACATTGGAAAAAAATAACATTTTTGACAAAAAATATATGAAAAAAATAAAATTTCAACAAAAGATAAGGGTTAATTTTACAAATAAATCCGTGTTGAATTATATCGGATTTGCAAAATATGCGCTTTAAGTATTCATTGAAACAAAATAATAGACAATAGTGAAAAGAGAATGGTATTTTTGGAATATTTTTAGTTTATTTCGGCTTTTTTGCCGGGGGGGGGGGGGGGTCAACCAAGTTGATGTTTGCCTGGCTGGAGTGAAAGATAAGCGCTAATTTTCAAAAAACTACTCAACCAATTGCACTTTTTTTTTCTTAAATGTGGCAAACAACATTTTTTTATGTTATTATATTCTTAATTTGGATTAGTTATACAGTAAAAATATATCATTAGCCCCAAAATAAGAGAAAAGAAGATTTTTTTGCACAAAAAGATAAGGGTTTTTTGATAATAATTTGCAACCGAAAACAAACATTTTGCGCGAGGTGTCTCAAAATAGTGAAATGCACTCTGGAAAACATTATCATGTAAAGAAAACACAGTTTGAATGTTATTTGGTTTTGTCCGGCGCGTTTTAACCGCTCAGAGAGATAGCTTTTTAACTTAAACAGGGTAAAGGGAGTGCGTTGATTTTTCAAAACCTATTTGACCGATTTCTTTGATTTTTTGCATGGTTATCAGGTATATGCTTGTGTAATATTCCATGTGTTACATTGAGGAATTAGCTGATAAACAAACACCGTGTAGGCTGAACAAGGCGAAAACTCGTAAATTTCTTATGAAAGATAAGGGTTACGACAAAAGAAAATCCATGAAAAATAGAAAATGACAATTTTCACCCGCAAAACACCATTAAATGCATTGCAAAGAAGATATTTAATTAGATTGTGATGAAAAAGTACTCCTAAATAGAAAACAACCTTCAGTTTTTGTGTATAGAAAACTCACGTTTTTCAAAGAACAAATTTTCGCTTGGGACTATATTTGATGTGAATTTTTCCCCGACCGGGTTAAGGGTAACGACCATTACTCATTAACTATAACACGTAAGCGCCTGAAATTTTCAGATTTAATCCAAAAAAGGTAATTGTACGTAAATATGTGCAATTTTTATATTTCATTGGCAAAAAAATTCTTCTTTAGGTCTAAGGGAACTAATTCATTTCCAACCACTCTGGTAGAAAACTTTAGGGAAAACATATACTCAAATGTTGAAGGTGATCTCTGATTGGTCAATATTATTGAAATCCAAAATTGTTTGTATATTTTTCAGCGATTATAATCCGTTGTTGAAATACAATCGAAAAATTAAAGATTTTAAACTATTTTCCGGGTCCAAAAGCAATTTTTAAACATGGGTATATTTTTTTGAGGGGCCGGTAAAAACAGCTTCGCGGTAAGGGTCATCTCAAAAATGGCCCGAAAAGTCGTAGAGAAAAGGGATCATGCCATACTAATTTTCAATTCATTTCATGCGCAAATGAACGGGCCTCAATTTAAGACAGGTTTGATCACCCTCGCAAACTCTTGGACTGAGCTATGACCGGAAAGGTTAAAATAGCCGATAACGGAAAATGAATTAGTTCCCTTATACCTAAATGGTAAATATGCAAATAAGTGCATGTTCTCTTATTAATGGTCTTGTAAGAGTTACTTCGTCCGCTTTGAGTTTTTATTTTAGGTTACTTAATCACCAAATATCGAGAAAAATATTCTTTAAATGATATGTCAAGCTAAAAGGGCCAATTCGGTATTCATTTAGTGCTTTTTGACAGTAAAAACACCACGCTCGCGGGACAATAGCACCCATTTCTTGCATTTTTTAGTCATTGAATGTGTGTCAGTGCCTTGCATTCTTTGCATGCATACATTGCAAAATAGTTTTCTTTTAGTTTGACGGTCGATTTTTGTACCCGGAAGTAATTAGGACTATTACGTAATAAGATAAACTTAATCTTGGGCCGTCTCTAGAAGGAAAAATCTACTCCACTGGTTCGTCGTAACTTGATATTGATTGGATATTTTTAAGTCACAAACAACAAAAATTTATTTTAAGGGTAGAACTAAAGAAAACCGAACAAAATCCGGTCTAATTTAACATTTTTTGACAGAAACATTGGAAAAAAATAACATTTTTGACAAAAAATATATGAAAAAAATAAAATTTCAACAAAAGATAAGGGTTAATTTTACAAATAAATCCGTGTTGAATTATATCGGATTTGCAAAATATGCGCTTTAAGTATTCATTGAAACAAAATAATAGACAATAGTGAAAAGAGAATGGTATTTTTGGAATATTTTTAGTTTATTTCGGCTTTTTTGCCGGGGGGGGGGGGTCAACCAAGTTGATGTTTGCCTGGCTGGAGTGAAAGATAAGCGCTAATTTTCAAAAAACAACTCAACCAATTGCACTTTTTTTTTTCTTAAATGTGGCAAACAACATTTTTTTATGTTATTATATTCTTAATTTGGATTAGTTATACAGTAAAAATATATCATTAGCCCCAAAATAAGAGAAAAGAAGATTTTTTTGCACAAAAAGATAAGGGTTTTTTGATAATAATTTGCAACCGAAAACAAACATTTTGCGCGAGGTGTCTCAAAATAGTGAAATGCACTCTGGAAAACATTATCATGTAAAGAAAACACAGTTTGAATGTTATTTGGTTATGTCCGGCGCGTTTTAACCGCTCAGAGAGATAGCTTTTTAACTTAAACAGGGTAAAGGGAGTGCGTTGATTTTTCAAAACCTATTTGACCGATTTCTTTGATTTTTTGCATGGTTATCAGGTATATGCTTGTGTAATATTCCATGTGTTACATTGAGGAATTAGCTGATAAACAAACACCGTGTAGGCTGAACAAGGCGAAAACTCGTAAATTTCTTATGAAAGATAAGGGTTACGACAAAAGAAAATCCATGAAAAATAGAAAATGACAATTTTCACCCGCAAAACACCATTAAATGCATTGCAAAGAAGATATTTAATTAGATTGTGATGAAAAAGTACTCCTAAATAGAAAACAACCTTCAGTTTTTGTGTATAGAAAACTCACGTTTTTCAAAGAACAAATTTTCGCTTGGGACTATATTTGATGTGAATTTTTCCCCGACCGGGTTAAGGGTAACGACCATTACTCATTAACTATAACACGTAAGCGCCTGAAATTTTCAGATTTAATCCAAAAAAGGTAATTGTACGTAAATATGTGCAATTTTTATATTTCATTGGCAAAAAAATTCTTCTTTAGGTCTAAGGGAACTAATTCATTTCCAACCACTCTGGTAGAAAACTTTAGGGAAAACATATACTCAAATGTTGAAGGTGATCTCTGATTGGTCAATATTATTGAAATCCAAAATTGTTTGTATATTTTTCAGCGATTATAATCCGTTGTTGAAATACAATCGAAAAATTAAAGATTTTAAACTATTTTCCGGGTCCAAAAGCAATTTTTAAACATGGGTATATTTTTTTGAGGGGCCGGTAAAAACAGCTTCGCGGTAAGGGTCATCTCAAAAAAGGCCCGAAAAGTCGTAGAGAAAAGGGATCATGCCATACTAATTTTCAATTCATTTCATGCGCAAATGAACGGGCCTCAATTTAAGACAGGTTTGATCACCCTCGCAAACTCTTGGACTGAGCTATGACCGGAAAGGTTAAAATAGCCGATAACGGAAAATGAATTAGTTCCCTTATACCTAAATGGTAAATATGCAAATAAGTGCATGTTCTCTTATTAATGGTCTTGTAAGAGTTACTTCGTCCGCTTAGAGTTTTTATTTTAGGTTACTTAATCACCAAATATCGAGAAAAATATTCTTTAAATGATATGTCAAGCTAAAAGGGCCAATTCGGTATTCATTTAGTGCTTTTTGACAGTAAAAACACCACGCTCGCGGGACAATAGCACCCATTTCTTGCATTTTTTAGTCATTGAATGTGTGTCAGTGCCTTGCATTCATTGCATGCATACATTGCAAAATAGTTTTCTTTTAGTTTGACGGTCGATTTTTGTACCCGGAAGTAATTAGGACTATTACGTAATAAGATAAACTTAATCTTGGGCCGTCTCTAGAAGGAAAAATCTACTCCACTGGTTCGTCGTAACTTGATATTGATTGGATATTTTTAAGTCACAAACAACAAAAATTTATTTTAAGGGTAGAACTAAAGAAAACCGAACAAAATCCGGTCTAATTTAACATTTTTTGACAGAAACATTGGAAAAAAATAACATTTTTGACAAAAAATATATGAAAAAAATAAAATTTCAACAAAAGATAAGGGTTAATTTTACAAATAAATCCGTGTTGAATTATATCGGATTTGCAAAATATGCGCTTTAAGTATTCATTGAAACAAAATAATAGACAATAGTGAAAAGAGAATGGTATTTTTGGAATATTTTTAGTTTATTTCGGCTTTTTTGCCGGGGGGGGGGGTCAACCAAGATGATGTTTGCCTGGCTGGAGTGAAAGATAAGCGCTAATTTTCAAAAAACTACTCAACCAATTGCACTTTTTTTTTCTTAAATGTGGCAAACAACATTTTTTTATGTTATTATATTCTTAATTTGGATTAGTTATACAGTAAAAATATATCATTAGCCCCAAAATAAGAGAAAAGAAGATTTTTTTGCACAAAAAGATAAGGGTTTTTTGATAATAATTTGCAACCGAAAACAAACATTTTGCGCGAGGTGTCTCAAAATAGTGAAATGCACTCTGGAAAACATTATCATGTAAAGAAAACACAGTTTGAATGTTATTTGGTTATGTCCGGCGCGTTTTAACCGCTCAGAGAGATAGCTTTTTAACTTAAACAGGGTAAAGGGAGTGCGTTGATTTTTCAAAACCTATTTGACCGATTTCTTTGATTTTTTGCATGGTTATCAGGTATATGCTTGTGTAATATTCCATGTGTTACATTGAGGAATTAGCTGATAAACAAACACCGTGTAGGCTGAACAAGGCGAAAACTCGTAAATTTCTTATGAAAGATAAGGGTTACGACAAAAGAAAATCCATGAAAAATAGAAAATGACAATTTTCACCCGCAAAACACCATTAAATGCATTGCAAAGAAGATATTTAATTAGATTGTGATGAAAAAGTACTCCTAAATAGAAAACAACCTTCAGTTTTTGTGTATAGAAAACTCACGTTTTTCAAAGAACAAATTTTCGCTTGGGACTATATTTGATGTGAATTTTTCCCCGACCGGGTTAAGGGTAACGACCATTACTCATTAACTATAACACGTAAGCGCCTGAAATTTTCAGATTTAATCCAAAAAAGGTAATTGTACGTAAATATGTGCAATTTTTATATTTCATTGGCAAAAAAATTCTTCTTTAGGTCTAAGGGAACTAATTCATTTCCAACCACTCTGGTAGAAAACTTTAGGGAAAACATATACTCAAATGTTGAAGGTGATCTCTGATTGGTCAATATTATTGAAATCCAAAATTGTTTGTATATTTTTCAGCGATTATAATCCGTTGTTGAAATACAATCGAAAAATTAAAGATTTTAAACTATTTTCCGGGTCCAAAAGCAATTTTTAAACATGGGTATATTTTTTTGAGGGGCCGGTAAAAACAGCTTCGCGGTAAGGGTCATCTCAAAAATGGCCCGAAAAGTCGTAGAGAAAAGGGATCATGCCATACTAATTTTCAATTCATTTCATGCGCAAATGAACGGGCCTCAATTTAAGACAGGTTTGATCACCCTCGCAAACTCTTGGACTGAGCTATGACCGGAAAGGTTAAAATAGCCGATAACGGAAAATGAATTAGTTCCCTTATACCTAAATGGTAAATATGCAAATAAGTGCATGTTCTCTTATTAATGGTCTTGTAAGAGTTACTTCGTCCGCTTTGAGTTTTTATTTTAGGTTACTTAATCACCAAATATCGAGAAAAATATTCTTTAAATGATATGTCAAGCTAAAAGGGCCAATTCGGTATTCATTTAGTGCTTTTTGACAGTAAAAACACCACGCTCGCGGGACAATAGCACCCATTTCTTGCATTTTTTAGTCATTGAATGTGTGTCAGTGCCTTGCATTCTTTGCATGCATACATTGCAAAATAGTTTTCTTTTAGTTTGACGGTCGATTTTTGTACCCGGAAGTAATTAGGACTATTACGTAATAAGATAAACTTAATCTTGGGCCGTCTCTAGAAGGAAAAATCTACTCCACTGGTTCGTCGTAACTTGATATTGATTGGATATTTTTAAGTCACAAACAACAAAAATTTATTTTAAGGGTAGAACTAAAGAAAACCGAACAAAATCCGGTCTAATTTAACATTTTTTGACAGAAACATTGGAAAAAAATAACATTTTTGACAAAAAATATATGAAAAAAATAAAATTTCAACAAAAGATAAGGGTTAATTTTACAAATAAATCCGTGTTGAATTATATCGGATTTGCAAAATATGCGCTTTAAGTATTCATTGAAACAAAATAATAGACAATAGTGAAAAGAGAATGGTATTTTTGGAATATTTTTAGTTTATTTCGGCTTTTTTGCCGGGGGGGGGGTCAACCAAGTTGATGTTTGCCTGGCTGGAGTGAAAGATAAGCGCTAATTTTCAAAAAACAACTCAACCAATTGCACTTTTTTTTTTCTTAAATGTGGCAAACAACATTTTTTTATGTTATTATATTCTTAATTTGGATTAGTTATACAGTAAAAATATATCATTAGCCCCAAAATAAGAGAAAAGAAGATTTTTTTGCACAAAAAGATAAGGGTTTTTTGATAATAATTTGCAACCGAAAACAAACATTTTGCGCGAGGTGTCTCAAAATAGTGAAATGCACTCTGGAAAACATTATCATGTAAAGAAAACACAGTTTGAATGTTATTTGGTTATGTCCGGCGCGTTTTAACCGCTCAGAGAGATAGCTTTTTAACTTAAACAGGGTAAAGGGAGTGCGTTGATTTTTCAAAACCTATTTGACCGATTTCTTTGATTTTTTGCATGGTTATCAGGTATATGCTTGTGTAATATTCCATGTGTTACATTGAGGAATTAGCTGATAAACAAACACCGTGTAGGCTGAACAAGGCGAAAACTCGTAAATTTCTTATGAAAGATAAGGGTTACGACAAAAGAAAATCCATGAAAAATAGAAAATGACAATTTTCACCCGCAAAACACCATTAAATGCATTGCAAAGAAGATATTTAATTAGATTGTGATGAAAAAGTACTCCTAAATAGAAAACAACCTTCAGTTTTTGTGTATAGAAAACTCACGTTTTTCAAAGAACAAATTTTCGCTTGGGACTATATTTGATGTGAATTTTTCCCCGACCGGGTTAAGGGTAACGACCATTACTCATTAACTATAACACGTAAGCGCCTGAAATTTTCAGATTTAATCCAAAAAAGGTAATTGTACGTAAATATGTGCAATTTTTATATTTCATTGGCAAAAAAATTATTCTTTAGGTCTAAGGGAACTAATTCATTTCCAACCACTCTGGTAGAAAACTTTAGGGAAAACATATACTCAAATGTTGAAGGTGATCTCTGATTGGTCAATATTATTGAAATCCAAAATTGTTTGTATATTTTTCAGCGATTATAATCCGTTGTTGAAATACAATCGAAAAATTAAAGATTTTAAACTATTTTCCGGGTCCAAAAGCAATTTTTAAACATGGGTATATTTTTTTGAGGGGCCGGTAAAAACAGCTTCGCGGTAAGGGTCATCTCAAAAATGGCCCGAAAAGTCGTAGAGAAAAGGGATCATGCCATACTAATTTTCAATTCATTTCATGCGCAAATGAACGGGCCTCAATTTAAGACAGGTTTGATCACCCTCGCAAACTCTTGGACTGAGCTATGACCGGAAAGGTTAAAATAGCCGATAACGGAAAATGAATTAGTTCCCTTATACCTAAATGGTAAATATGCAAATAAGTGCATGTTCTCTTATTAATGGTCTTGTAAGAGTTACTTCGTCCGCTTAGAGTTTTTATTTTAGGTTACTTAATCACCAAATATCGAGAAAAATATTCTTTAAATGATATGTCAAGCTAAAAGGGCCAATTCGGTATTCATTTAGTGCTTTTTGACAGTAAAAACACCACGCTCGCGGGACAATAGCACCCATTTCTTGCATTTTTTAGTCATTGAATGTGTGTCAGTGCCTTGCATTCTTTGCATGCATACATTGCAAAATAGTTTTCTTTTAGTTTGACGGTCGATTTTTGTACCCGGAAGTAATTAGGACTATTACGTAATAAGATAAACTTAATCTTGGGCCGTCTCTAGAAGGAAAAATCTACTCCACTGGTTCGTCGTAACTTGATATTGATTGGATATTTTTAAGTCACAAACAACAAAAATTTATTTTAAGGGTAGAACTAAAGAAAACCGAACAAAATCCGGTCTAATTTAACATTTTTTGACAGAAACATTGGAAAAAAATAACATTTTTGACAAAAAATATATGAAAAAAATAAAATTTCAACAAAAGATAAGGGTTAATTTTACAAATAAATCCGTGTTGAATTATATCGGATTTGCAAAATATGCGCTTTAAGTATTCATTGAAACAAAATAATAGACAATAGTGAAAAGAGAATGGTATTTTTGGAATATTTTTAGTTTATTTCGGCTTTTTTGCCGGGGGGGGGGGGGGTCAACCAAGTTGATGTTTGCCTGGCTGGAGTGAAAGATAAGCGCTAATTTTCAAAAAACTACTCAACCAATTGCACTTTTTTTTTCTTAAATGTGGCAAACAACATTTTTTTATGTTATTATATTCTTAATTTGGATTAGTTATACAGTAAAAATATATCATTAGCCCCAAAATAAGAGAAAAGAAGATTTTTTTGCACAAAAAGATAAGGGTTTTTTGATAATAATTTGCAACCGAAAACAAACATTTTGCGCGAGGTGTCTCAAAATAGTGAAATGCACTCTGGAAAACATTATCATGTAAAGAAAACACAGTTTGAATGTTATTTGGTTATGTCCGGCGCGTTTTAACCGCTCAGAGAGATAGCTTTTTAACTTAAACAGGGTAAAGGGAGTGCGTTGATTTTTCAAAACCTATTTGACCGATTTCTTTGATTTTTTGCATGGTTATCAGGTATATGCTTGTGTAATATTCCATGTGTTACATTGAGGAATTAGCTGATAAACAAACACCGTGTAGGCTGAACAAGGCGAAAACTCGTAAATTTCTTATGAAAGATAAGGGTTACGACAAAAGAAAATCCATGAAAAATAGAAAATGACAATTTTCACCCGCAAAACACCATTAAATGCATTGCAAAGAAGATATTTAATTAGATTGTGATGAAAAAGTACTCCTAAATAGAAAACAACCTTCAGTTTTTGTGTATAGAAAACTCACGTTTTTCAAAGAACAAATTTTCGCTTGGGACTATATTTGATGTGAATTTTTCCCCGACCGGGTTAAGGGTAACGACCATTACTCATTAACTATAACACGTAAGCGCCTGAAATTTTCAGATTTAATCCAAAAAAGGTAATTGTACGTAAATATGTGCAATTTTTATATTTCATTGGCAAAAAAATTCTTCTTTAGGTCTAAGGGAACTAATTCATTTCCAACCACTCTGGTAGAAAACTTTAGGGAAAACATATACTCAAATGTTGAAGGTGATCTCTGATTGGTCAATATTATTGAAATCCAAAATTGTTTGTATATTTTTCAGCGATTATAATCCGTTGTTGAAATACAATCGAAAAATTAAAGATTTTAAACTATTTTCCGGGTCCAAAAGCAATTTTTAAACATGGGTATATTTTTTTGAGGGGCCGGTAAAAACAGCTTCGCGGTAAGGGTCATCTCAAAAATGGCCCGAAAAGTCGTAGAGAAAAGGGATCATGCCATACTAATTTTCAATTCATTTCATGCGCAAATGAACGGGCCTCAATTTAAGACAGGTTTGATCACCCTCGCAAACTCTTGGACTGAGCTATGACCGGAAAGGTTAAAATAGCCGATAACGGAAAATGAATTAGTTCCCTTATACCTAAATGGTAAATATGCAAATAAGTGCATGTTCTCTTATTAATGGTCTTGTAAGAGTTACTTCGTCCGCTTAGAGTTTTTATTTTAGGTTACTTAATCACCAAATATCGAGAAAAATATTCTTTAAATGATATGTCAAGCTAAAAGGGCCAATTCGGTATTCATTTAGTGCTTTTTGACAGTAAAAACACCACGCTCGCGGGACAATAGCACCCATTTCTTGCATTTTTTAGTCATTGAATGTGTGTCAGTGCCTTGCATTCTTTGCATGCATACATTGCAAAATAGTTTTCTTTTAGTTTGACGGTCGATTTTTGTACCCGGAAGTAATTAGGACTATTACGTAATAAGATAAACTTAATCTTGGGCCGTCTCTAGAAGGAAAAATCTACTCCACTGGTTCGTCGTAACTTGATATTGATTGGATATTTTTAAGTCACAAACAACAAAAATTTATTTTAAGGGTAGAACTAAAGAAAACCGAACAAAATCCGGTCTAATTTAACATTTTTTGACAGAAACATTGGAAAAAAATAACATTTTTGACAAAAAATATATGAAAAAAATAAAATTTCAACAAAAGATAAGGGTTAATTCTACAAATAAATCCGTGTTGAATTATATCGGATTTGCAAAATATGCGCTTTAAGTATTCATTGAAACAAAATAATAGACAATAGTGAAAAGAGAATGGTATTTTTGGAATATTTTTAGTTTATTTCGGCTTTTTTGCCGGGGGGGGGTGTCAACCAAGTTGATGTTTGCCTGGCTGGAGTGAAAGATAAGCGCTAATTTTCAAAAAACTACTCAACCAATTGCACTTTTTTTTTCTTAAATGTGGCAAACAACATTTTTTTATGTTATTATATTCTTAATTTGGATTAGTTATACAGTAAAAATATATCATTAGCCCCAAAATAAGAGAAAAGAAGATTTTTTTGCACAAAAAGATAAGGGTTTTTTGATAATAATTTGCAACCGAAAACAAACATTTTGCGCGAGGTGTCTCAAAATAGTGAAATGCACTCTGGAAAACATTATCATGTAAAGAAAACACAGTTTGAATGTTATTTGGTTATGTCCGGCGCGTTTTAACCGCTCAGAGAGATAGCTTTTTAACTTAAACAGGGTAAAGGGAGTGCGTTGATTTTTCAAAACCTATTTGACCGATTTCTTTGATTTTTTGCATGGTTATCAGGTATATGCTTGTGTAATATTCCATGTGTTACATTGAGGAATTAGCTGATAAACAAACACCGTGTAGGCTGAACAAGGCGAAAACTCGTAAATTTCTTATGAAAGATAAGGGTTACGACAAAAGAAAATCCATGAAAAATAGAAAATGACAATTTTCACCCGCAAAACACCATTAAATGCATTGCAAAGAAGATATTTAATTAGATTGTGATGAAAAAGTACTCCTAAATAGAAAACAACCTTCAGTTTTTGTGTATAGAAAACTCACGTTTTTCAAAGAACAAATTTTCGCTTGGGACTATATTTGATGTGAATTTTTCCCCGACCGGGTTAAGGGTAACGACCATTACTCATTAACTATAACACGTAAGCGCCTGAAATTTTCAGATTTAATCCAAAAAAGGTAATTGTACGTAAATATGTGCAATTTTTATATTTCATTGGCAAAAAAATTCTTCTTTAGGTCTAAGGGAACTAATTCATTTCCAACCACTCTGGTAGAAAACTTTAGGGAAAACATATACTCAAATGTTGAAGGTGATCTCTGATTGGTCAATATTATTGAAATCCAAAATTGTTTGTATATTTTTCAGCGATTATAATCCGTTGTTGAAATACAATCGAAAAATTAAAGATTTTAAACTATTTTCCGGGTCCAAAAGCAATTTTTAAACATGGGTATATTTTTTTGAGGGGCCGGTAAAAACAGCTTCGCGGTAAGGGTCATCTCAAAAATGGCCCGAAAAGTCGTAGAGAAAAGGGATCATGCCATACTAATTTTCAATTCATTTCATGCGCAAATGAACGGGCCTCAATTTAAGACAGGTTTGATCACCCTCGCAAACTCTTGGACTGAGCTATGACCGGAAAGGTTAAAATAGCCGATAACGGAAAATGAATTAGTTCCCTTATACCTAAATGGTAAATATGCAAATAAGTGCATGTTCTCTTATTAATGGTCTTGTAAGAGTTACTTCGTCCGCTTAGAGTTTTTATTTTAGGTTACTTAATCACCAAATATCGAGAAAAATATTCTTTAAATGATATTTCAAGCTAAAAGGGCCAATTCGGTATTCATTTAGTGCTTTTTGACAGTAAAAACACCACGCTCGCGGGACAATAGCACCCATTTCTTGCATTTTTTAGTCATTGAATGTGTGTCAGTGCCTTGCATTCTTTGCATGCATACATTGCAAAATAGTTTTCTTTTAGTTTGACGGTCGATTTTTGTACCCGGAAGTAATTAGGACTATTACGTAATAAGATAAACTTAATCTTGGGCCGTCTCTAGAAGGAAAAATCTACTCCACTGGTTCGTCGTAACTTGATATTGATTGGATATTTTTAAGTCACAAACAACAAAAATTTATTTTAAGGGTAGAACTAAAGAAAACCGAACAAAATCCGGTCTAATTTAACATTTTTTGACAGAAACATTGGAAAAAAATAACATTTTTGACAAAAAATATATGAAAAAAATAAAATTTCAACAAAAGATAAGGGTTAATTTTACAAATAAATCCGTGTTGAATTATATCGGATTTGCAAAATATGCGCTTTAAGTATTCATTGAAACAAAATAATAGACAATAGTGAAAAGAGAATGGTATTTTTGGAATATTTTTAGTTTATTTCGGCTTTTTTGCCGGGGGGGGGGGGGGGGGGGGGTCAACCAAGTTGATGTTTGCCTGGCTGGAGTGAAAGATAAGCGCTAATTTTCAAAAAACTACTCAACCAATTGCACTTTTTTTTTCTTAAATGTGGCAAACAACATTTTTTTATGTTATTATATTCTTAATTTGGATTAGTTATACAGTAAAAATATATCATTAGCCCCAAAATAAGAGAAAAGAAGATTTTTTTGCACAAAAAGATAAGGGTTTTTTGATAATAATTTGCAACCGAAAACAAACATTTTGCGCGAGGTGTCTCAAAATAGTGAAATGCACTCTGGAAAACATTATCATGTAAAGAAAACACAGTTTGAATGTTATTTGGTTATGTCCGGCGCGTTTTAACCGCTCAGAGAGATAGCTTTTTAACTTAAACAGGGTAAAGGGAGTGCGTTGATTTTTCAAAACCTATTTGACCGATTTCTTTGATTTTTTGCATGGTTATCAGGTATATGCTTGTGTAATATTCCATGTGTTACATTGAGGAATTAGCTGATAAACAAACACCGTGTAGGCTGAACAAGGCGAAAACTCGTAAATTTCTTATGAAAGATAAGGGTTACGACAAAAGAAAATCCATGAAAAATAGAAAATGACAATTTTCACCCGCAAAACACCATTAAATGCATTGCAAAGAAGATATTTAATTAGATTGTGATGAAAAAGTACTCCTAAATAGAAAACAACCTTCAGTTTTTGTGTATAGAAAACTCACGTTTTTCAAAGAACAAATTTTCGCTTGGGACTATATTTGATGTGAATTTTTCCCCGACCGGGTTAAGGGTAACGACCATTACTCATTAACTATAACACGTAAGCGCCTGAAATTTTCAGATTTAATCCAAAAAAGGTAATTGTACGTAAATATGTGCAATTTTTATATTTCATTGGCAAAAAAATTCTTCTTTAGGTCTAAGGGAACTAATTCATTTCCAACCACTCTGGTAGAAAACTTTAGGGAAAACATATACTCAAATGTTGAAGGTGATCTCTGATTGGTCAATATTATTGAAATCCAAAATTGTTTGTATATTTTTCAGCGATTATAATCCGTTGTTGAAATACAATCGAAAAATTAAAGATTTTAAACTATTTTCCGGGTCCAAAAGCAATTTTTAAACATGGGTATTTTTTTTTGAGGGGCCGGTAAAAACAGCTTCGCGGTAAGGGTCATCTCAAAAATGGCCCGAAAAGTCGTAGAGAAAAGGGATCATGCCATACTAATTTTCAATTCATTTCATGCGCAAATGAACGGGCCTCAATTTAAGACAGGTTTGATCACCCTCGCAAACTCTTGGACTGAGCTATGACCGGAAAGGTTAAAATAGCCGATAACGGAAAATGAATTAGTTCCCTTATACCTAAATGGTAAATATGCAAATAAGTGCATGTTCTCTTATTAATGGTCTTGTAAGAGTTACTTCGTCCGCTTAGAGTTTTTATTTTAGGTTACTTAATCACCAAATATCGAGAAAAATATTCTTTAAATGATATGTCAAGCTAAAAGGGCCAATTCGGTATTCATTTAGTGCTTTTTGACAGTAAAAACACCACGCTCGCGGGACAATAGCACCCATTTCTTGCATTTTTTAGTCATTGAATGTGTGTCAGTGCCTTGCATTCTTTGCATGCATACATTGCAAAATAGTTTTCTTTTAGTTTGACGGTCGATTTTTGTACCCGGAAGTAATTAGGACTATTACGTAATAAGATAAACTTAATCTTGGGCCGTCTCTAGAAGGAAAAATCTACTCCACTGGTTCGTCGTAACTTGATATTGATTGGATATTTTTAAGTCACAAACAACAAAAATTTATTTTAAGGGTAGAACTAAAGAAAACCGAACAAAATCCGGTCTAATTTAACATTTTTTGACAGAAACATTGGAAAAAAATAACATTTTTGACAAAAAATATATGAAAAAAATAAAATTTCAACAAAAGATAAGGGTTAATTTTACAAATAAATCCGTGTTGAATTATATCGGATTTGCAAAATATGCGCTTTAAGTATTCATTGAAACAAAATAATAGACAATAGTGAAAAGAGAATGGTATTTTTGGAATATTTTTAGTTTATTTCGGCTTTTTTGCCGGGGGGGGGGGGTCAACCAAGTTGATGTTTGCCTGGCTGGAGTGAAAGATAAGCGCTAATTTTCAAAAAACTACTCAACCAATTGCACTTTTTTTTTCTTAAATGTGGCAAACAACATTTTTTTATGTTATTATATTCTTAATTTGGATTAGTTATACAGTAAAAATATATCATTAGCCCCAAAATAAGAGAAAAGAAGATTTTTTTGCACAAAAAGATAAGGGTTTTTTGATAATAATTTGCAACCGAAAACAAACATTTTGCGCGAGGTGTCTCAAAATAGTGAAATGCACTCTGGAAAACATTATCATGTAAAGAAAACACAGTTTGAATGTTATTTGGTTATGTCCGGCGCGTTTTAACCGCTCAGAGAGATAGCTTTTTAACTTAAACAGGGTAAAGGGAGTGCGTTGATTTTTCAAAACCTATTTGACCGATTTCTTTGATTTTTTGCATGGTTATCAGGTATATGCTTGTGTAATATTCCATGTGTTACATTGAGGAATTAGCTGATAAACAAACACCGTGTAGGCTGAACAAGGCGAAAACTCGTAAATTTCTTATGAAAGATAAGGGTTACGACAAAAGAAAATCCATGAAAAATAGAAAATGACAATTTTCACCCGCAAAACACCATTAAATGCATTGCAAAGAAGATATTTAATTAGATTGTGATGAAAAAGTACTCCTAAATAGAAAACAACCTTCAGTTTTTGTGTATAGAAAACTCACGTTTTTCAAAGAACAAATTTTCGCTTGGGACTATATTTGATGTGAATTTTTCCCCGACCGGGTTAAGGGTAACGACCATTACTCATTAACTATAACACGTAAGCGCCTGAAATTTTCAGATTTAATCCAAAAAAGGTAATTGTACGTAAATATGTGCAATTTTTATATTTCATTGGCAAAAAAATTCTTCTTTAGGTCTAAGGGAACTAATTCATTTCCAACCACTCTGGTAGAAAACTTTAGGGAAAACATATACTCAAATGTTGAAGGTGATCTCTGATTGGTCAATATTATTGAAATCCAAAATTGTTTGTATATTTTTCAGCGATTATAATCCGTTGTTGAAATACAATCGAAAAATTAAAGATTTTAAACTATTTTCCGGGTCCAAAAGCAATTTTTAAACATGGGTATATTTTTTTGAGGGGCCGGTAAAAACAGCTTCGCGGTAAGGGTCATCTCAAAAATGGCCCGAAAAGTCGTAGAGAAAAGGGATCATGCCATACTAATTTTCAATTCATTTCATGCGCAAATGAACGGGCCTCAATTTAAGACAGGTTTGATCACCCTCGCAAACTCTTGGACTGAGCTATGACCGGAAAGGTTAAAATAGCCGATAACGGAAAATGAATTAGTTCCCTTATACCTAAATGGTAAATATGCAAATAAGTGCATGTTCTCTTATTAATGGTCTTGTAAGAGTTACTTCGTCCGCTTAGAGTTTTTATTTTAGGTTACTTAATCACCAAATATCGAGAAAAATATTCTTTAAATGATATGTCAAGCTAAAAGGGCCAATTCGGTATTCATTTAGTGCTTTTTGACAGTAAAAACACCACGCTCGCGGGACAATAGCACCCATTTCTTGCATTTTTTAGTCATTGAATGTGTGTCAGTGCCTTGCATTCTTTGCATGCATACATTGCAAAATAGTTTTCTTTTAGTTTGACGGTCGATTTTTGTACCCGGAAGTAATTAGGACTATTACGTAATAAGATAAACTTAATCTTGGGCCGTCTCTAGAAGGAAAAATCTACTCCACTGGTTCGTCGTAACTTGATATTGATTGGATATTTTTAAGTCACAAACAACAAAAATTTATTTTAAGGGTAGAACTAAAGAAAACCGAACAAAATCCGGTCTAATTTAACATTTTTTGACAGAAACATTGGAAAAAAATAACATTTTTGACAAAAAATATATGAAAAAAATAAAATTTCAACAAAAGATAAGGGTTAATTTTACAAATAAATCCGTGTTGAATTATATCGGATTTGCAAAATATGCGCTTTAAGTATTCATTGAAACAAAATAATAGACAATAGTGAAAAGAGAATGGTATTTTTGGAATATTTTTAGTTTATTTCGGCTTTTTTGCCGGGGGGGGGGGGTCAACCAAGTTGATGTTTGCCTGGCTGGAGTGAAAGATAAGCGCTAATTTTCAAAAAACTATTCAACCAATTGCACTTTTTTTTTCTTAAATGTGGCAAACAACATTTTTTTATGTTATTATATTCTTAATTTGGATTAGTTATACAGTAAAAATATATCATTAGCCCCAAAATAAGAGAAAAGAAGATTTTTTTGCACAAAAAGATAAGGGTTTTTTGATAATAATTTGCAACCGAAAACAAACATTTTGCGCGAGGTGTCTCAAAATAGTGAAATGCACTCTGGAAAACATTATCATGTAAAGAAAACACAGTTTGAATGTTATTTGGTTATGTCCGGCGCGTTTTAACCGCTCAGAGAGATAGCTTTTTAACTTAAACAGGGTAAAGGGAGTGCGTTGATTTTTCAAAACCTATTTGACCGATTTCTTTGATTTTTTGCATGGTTATCAGGTATATGCTTGTGTAATATTCCATGTGTTACATTGAGGAATTAGCTGATAAACAAACACCGTGTAGGCTGAACAAGGCGAAAACTCGTAAATTTCTTATGAAAGATAAGGGTTACGACAAAAGAAAATCCATGAAAAATAGAAAATGACAATTTTCACCCGCAAAACACCATTAAATGCATTGCAAAGAAGATATTTAATTAGATTGTGATGAAAAAGTACTCCTAAATAGAAAACAACCTTCAGTTTTTGTGTATAGAAAACTCACGTTTTTCAAAGAACAAATTTTCGCTTGGGACTATATTTGATGTGAATTTTTCCCCGACCGGGTTAAGGGTAACGACCATTACTCATTAACTATAACACGTAAGCGCCTGAAATTTTCAGATTTAATCCAAAAAAGGTAATTGTACGTAAATATGTGCAATTTTTATATTTCATTGGCAAAAAAATTCTTCTTTAGGTCTAAGGGAACTAATTCATTTCCAACCACTCTGGTAGAAAACTTTAGGGAAAACATATACTCAAATGTTGAAGGTGATCTCTGATTGGTCAATATTATTGAAATCCAAAATTGTTTGTATATTTTTCAGCGATTATAATCCGTTGTTGAAATACAATCGAAAAATTAAAGATTTTAAACTATTTTCCGGGTCCAAAAGCAATTTTTAAACATGGGTATATTTTTTTGAGGGGCCGGTAAAAACAGCTTCGCGGTAAGGGTCATCTCAAAAATGGCCCGAAAAGTCGTAGAGAAAAGGGATCATGCCATACTAATTTTCAATTCATTTCATGCGCAAATGAACGGGCCTCAATTTAAGACAGGTTTGATCACCCTCGCAAACTCTTGGACTGAGCTATGACCGGAAAGGTTAAAATAGCCGATAACGGAAAATGAATTAGTTCCCTTATACCTAAATGGTAAATATGCAAATAAGTGCATGTTCTCTTATTAATGGTCTTGTAAGAGTTACTTCGTCCGCTTTGAGTTTTTATTTTAGGTTACTTAATCACCAAATATCGAGAAAAATATTCTTTAAATGATATGTCAAGCTAAAAGGGCCAATTCGGTATTCATTTAGTGCTTTTTGACAGTAAAAACACCACGCTCGCGGGACAATAGCACCCATTTCTTGCATTTTTTAGTCATTGAATGTGTGTCAGTGCCTTGCATTCTTTGCATGCATACATTGCAAAATAGTTTTCTTTTAGTTTGACGGTCGATTTTTGTACCCGGAAGTAATTAGAACTATTACGTAATAAGATAAACTTAATCTTGGGCCGTCTCTAGAAGGAAAAATCTACTCCACTGGTTCGTCGTAACTTGATATTGATTGGATATTTTTAAGTCACAAACAACAAAAATTTATTTTAAGGGTAGAACTAAAGAAAACCGAACAAAATCCGGTCTAATTTAACATTTTTTGACAGAAACATTGGAAAAAAATAACATTTTTGACAAAAAATATATGAAAAAAATAAAATTTCAACAAAAGATAAGGGTTAATTTTACAAATAAATCCGTGTTGAATTATATCGGATTTGCAAAATATGCGCTTTAAGTATTCATTGAAACAAAATAATAGACAATAGTGAAAAGAGAATGGTATTTTTGGAATATTTTTAGTTTATTTCGGCTTTTTTGCCGGGGGGGGGGGGTCAACCAAGTTGATGTTTGCCTGGCTGGAGTGAAAGATAAGCGCTAATTTTCAAAAAACTACTCAACCAATTGCACTTTTTTTTTCTTAAATGTGGCAAACAACATTTTTTTATGTTATTATATTCTTAATTTGGATTAGTTATACAGTAAAAATATATCATTAGCCCCAAAATAAGAGAAAAGAAGATTTTTTTGCACAAAAAGATAAGGGTTTTTTGATAATAATTTGCAACCGAAAACAAACATTTTGCGCGAGGTGTCTCAAAATAGTGAAATGCACTCTGGAAAACATTATCATGTAAAGAAAACACAGTTTGAATGTTATTTGGTTATGTCCGGCGCGTTTTAACCGCTCAGAGAGATAGCTTTTTAACTTAAACAGGGTAAAGGGAGTGCGTTGATTTTTCAAAACCTATTTGACCGATTTCTTTGATTTTTTGCATGGTTATCAGGTATATGCTTGTGTAATATTCCATGTGTTACATTGAGGAATTAGCTGATAAACAAACACCGTGTAGGCTGAACAAGGCGAAAACTCGTAAATTTCTTATGAAAGATAAGGGTTACGACAAAAGAAAATCCATGAAAAATAGAAAATGACAATTTTCACCCGCAAAACACCATTAAATGCATTGCAAAGAAGATATTTAATTAGATTGTGATGAAAAAGTACTCCTAAATAGAAAACAACCTTCAGTTTTTGTGTATAGAAAACTCACGTTTTTCAAAGAACAAATTTTCGCTTGGGACTATATTTGATGTGAATTTTTCCCCGACCGGGTTAAGGGTAACGACCATTACTCATTAACTATAACACGTAAGCGCCTGAAATTTTCAGATTTAATCCAAAAAAGGTAATTGTACGTAAATATGTGCAATTTTTATATTTCATTGGCAAAAAAATTCTTCTTTAGGTCTAAGGGAACTAATTCATTTCCAACCACTCTGGTAGAAAACTTTAGGGAAAACATATACTCAAATGTTGAAGGTGATCTCTGATTGGTCAATATTATTGAAATCCAAAATTGTTTGTATATTTTTCAGCGATTATAATCCGTTGTTGAAATACAATCGAAAAATTAAAGATTTTAAACTATTTTCCGGGTCCAAAAGCAATTTTTAAACATGGGTATATTTTTTTGAGGGGCCGGTAAAAACAGCTTCGCGGTAAGGGTCATCTCAAAAATGGCCCGAAAAGTCGTAGAGAAAAGGGATCATGCCATACTAATTTTCAATTCATTTCATGCGCAAATGAACGGGCCTCAATTTAAGACAGGTTTGATCACCCTCGCAAACTCTTGGACTGAGCTATGACCGGAAAGGTTAAAATAGCCGATAACGGAAAATGAATTAGTTCCCTTATACCTAAATGGTAAATATGCAAATAAGTGCATGTTCTCTTATTAATGGTCTTGTAAGAGTTACTTCGTCCGCTTAGAGTTTTTATTTTAGGTTACTTAATCACCAAATATCGAGAAAAATATTCTTTAAATGATATGTCAAGCTAAAAGGGCCAATTCGGTATTCATTTAGTGCTTTTTGACAGTAAAAACACCACGCTCGCGGGACAATAGCACCCATTTCTTGCATTTTTTAGTCATTGAATGTGTGTCAGTGCCTTGCATTCTTTGCATGCATACATTGCAAAATAGTTTTCTTTTAGTTTGACGGTCGATTTTTGTACCCGGAAGTAATTAGGACTATTACGTAATAAGATAAACTTAATCTTGGGCCGTCTCTAGAAGGAAAAATCTACTCCACTGGTTCGTCGTAACTTGATATTGATTGGATATTTTTAAGTCACAAACAACAAAAATTTATTTTAAGGGTAGAACTAAAGAAAACCGAACAAAATCCGGTCTAATTTAACATTTTTTGACAGAAACATTGGAAAAAAATAACATTTTTGACAAAAAATATATGAAAAAAATAAAATTTCAACAAAAGATAAGGGTTAATTTTACAAATAAATCCGTGTTGAATTATATCGGATTTGCAAAATATGCGCTTTAAGTATTCATTGAAACAAAATAATAGACAATAGTGAAAAGAGAATGGTATTTTTGGAATATTTTTAGTTTATTTCGGCTTTTTTGCCGGGGGGGGGGGGTCAACCAAGTTGATGTTTGCCTGGCTGGAGTGAAAGATAAGCGCTAATTTTCAAAAAACTATTCAACCAATTGCACTTTTTTTTTCTTAAATGTGGCAAACAACATTTTTTTATGTTATTATATTCTTAATTTGGATTAGTTATACAGTAAAAATATATCATTAGCCCCAAAATAAGAGAAAAGAAGATTTTTTTGCACAAAAAGATAAGGGTTTTTTGATAATAATTTGCAACCGAAAACAAACATTTTGCGCGAGGTGTCTCAAAATAGTGAAATGCACTCTGGAAAACATTATCATGTAAAGAAAACACAGTTTGAATGTTATTTGGTTATGTCCGGCGCGTTTTAACCGCTCAGAGAGATAGCTTTTTAACTTAAACAGGGTAAAGGGAGTGCGTTGATTTTTCAAAACCTATTTGACCGATTTCTTTGATTTTTTGCATGGTTATCAGGTATATGCTTGTGTAATATTCCATGTGTTACATTGAGGAATTAGCTGATAAACAAACACCGTGTAGGCTGAACAAGGCGAAAACTCGTAAATTTCTTATGAAAGATAAGGGTTACGACAAAAGAAAATCCATGAAAAATAGAAAATGACAATTTTCACCCGCAAAACACCATTAAATGCATTGCAAAGAAGATATTTAATTAGATTGTGATGAAAAAGTACTCCTAAATAGAAAACAACCTTCAGTTTTTGTGTATAGAAAACTCACGTTTTTCAAAGAACAAATTTTCGCTTGGGACTATATTTGATGTGAATTTTTCCCCGACCGGGTTAAGGGTAACGACCATTACTCATTAACTATAACACGTAAGCGCCTGAAATTTTCAGATTTAATCCAAAAAAGGTAATTGTACGTAAATATGTGCAATTTTTATATTTCATTGGCAAAAAAATTCTTCTTTAGGTCTAAGGGAACTAATTCATTTCCAACCACTCTGGTAGAAAACTTTAGGGAAAACATATACTCAAATGTTGAAGGTGATCTCTGATTGGTCAATATTATTGAAATCCAAAATTGTTTGTATATTTTTCAGCGATTATAATCCGTTGTTGAAATACAATCGAAAAATTAAAGATTTTAAACTATTTTCCGGGTCCAAAAGCAATTTTTAAACATGGGTATATTTTTTTGAGGGGCCGGTAAAAACAGCTTCGCGGTAAGGGTCATCTCAAAAATGGCCCGAAAAGTCGTAGAGAAAAGGGATCATGCCATACTAATTTTCAATTCATTTCATGCGCAAATGAACGGGCCTCAATTTAAGACAGGTTTGATCACCCTCGCAAACTCTTGGACTGAGCTATGACCGGAAAGGTTAAAATAGCCGATAACGGAAAATGAATTAGTTCCCTTATACCTAAATGGTAAATATGCAAATAAGTGCATGTTCTCTTATTAATGGTCTTGTAAGAGTTACTTCGTCCGCTTTGAGTTTTTATTTTAGGTTACTTAATCACCAAATATCGAGAAAAATATTCTTTAAATGATATGTCAAGCTAAAAGGGCCAATTCGGTATTCATTTAGTGCTTTTTGACAGTAAAAACACCACGCTCGCGGGACAATAGCACCCATTTCTTGCATTTTTTAGTCATTGAATGTGTGTCAGTGCCTTGCATTCTTTGCATGCATACATTGCAAAATAGTTTTCTTTTAGTTTGACGGTCGATTTTTGTACCCGGAAGTAATTAGAACTATTACGTAATAAGATAAACTTAATCTTGGGCCGTCTCTAGAAGGAAAAATCTACTCCACTGGTTCGTCGTAACTTGATATTGATTGGATATTTTTAAGTCACAAACAACAAAAATTTATTTTAAGGGTAGAACTAAAGAAAACCGAACAAAATCCGGTCTAATTTAACATTTTTTGACAGAAACATTGGAAAAAAATAACATTTTTGACAAAAAATATATGAAAAAAATAAAATTTCAACAAAAGATAAGGGTTAATTTTACAAATAAATCCGTGTTGAATTATATCGGATTTGCAAAATATGCGCTTTAAGTATTCATTGAAACAAAATAATAGACAATAGTGAAAAGAGAATGGTATTTTTGGAATATTTTTAGTTTATTTCGGCTTTTTTGCCGGGGGGGGGGGGGTCAACCAAGTTGATGTTTGCCTGGCTGGAGTGAAAGATAAGCGCTAATTTTCAAAAAACTACTCAACCAATTGCACTTTTTTTTTCTTAAATGTGGCAAACAACATTTTTTTATGTTATTATATTCTTAATTTGGATTAGTTATACAGTAAAAATATATCATTAGCCCCAAAATAAGAGAAAAGAAGATTTTTTTGCACAAAAAGATAAGGGTTTTTTTATAATAATTTGCAACCGAAAACAAACATTTTGCGCGAGGTGTCTCAAAATAGTGAAATGCACTCTGGAAAACATTATCATGTAAAGAAAACACAGTTTGAATGTTATTTGGTTATGTCCGGCGCGTTTTAACCGCTCAGAGAGATAGCTTTTTAACTTAAACAGGGTAAAGGGAGTGCGTTGATTTTTCAAAACCTATTTGACCGATTTCTTTGATTTTTTGCATGGTTATCAGGTATATGCTTGTGTAATATTCCATGTGTTACATTGAGGAATTAGCTGATAAACAAACACCGTGTAGGCTGAACAAGGCGAAAACTCGTAAATTTCTTATGAAAGATAAGGGTTACGACAAAAGAAAATCCATGAAAAATAGAAAATGACAATTTTCACCCGCAAAACACCATTAAATGCATTGCAAAGAAGATATTTAATTAGATTGTGATGAAAAAGTACTCCTAAATAGAAAACAACCTTCAGTTTTTGTGTATAGAAAACTCACGTTTTTCAAAGAACAAATTTTCGCTTGGGACTATATTTGATGTGAATTTTTCCCCGACCGGGTTAAGGGTAACGACCACTACTCATTAACTATAACACGTAAGCGCCTGAAATTTTCAGATTTAATCCAAAAAAGGTAATTGTACGTAAATATGTGCAATTTTTATATTTCATTGGCAAAAAAATTCTTCTTTAGGTCTAAGGGAACTAATTCATTTCCAACCACTCTGGTAGAAAACTTTAGGGAAAACATATACTCAAATGTTGAAGGTGATCTCTGATTGGTCAATATTATTGAAATCCAAAATTGTTTGTATATTTTTCAGCGATTATAATCCGTTGTTGAAATACAATCGAAAAATTAAAGATTTTAAACTATTTTCCGGGTCCAAAAGCAATTTTTAAACATGGGTATATTTTTTTGAGGGGCCGGTAAAAACAGCTTCGCGGTAAGGGTCATCTCAAAAATGGCCCGAAAAGTCGTAGAGAAAAGGGATCATGCCATACTAATTTTCAATTCATTTCATGCGCAAATGAACGGGCCTCAATTTAAGACAGGTTTGATCACCCTCGCAAACTCTTGGACTGAGCTATGACCGGAAAGGTTAAAATAGCCGATAACGGAAAATGAATTAGTTCCCTTATACCTAAATGGTAAATATGCAAATAAGTGCATGTTCTCTTATTAATGGTCTTGTAAGAGTTACTTCGTCCGCTTAGAGTTTTTATTTTAGGTTACTTAATCACCAAATATCGAGAAAAATATTCTTTAAATGATATGTCAAGCTAAAAGGGCCAATTCGGTATTCATTTAGTGCTTTTTGACAGTAAAAACACCACGCTCGCGGGACAATAGCACCCATTTCTTGCATTTTTTAGTCATTGAATGTGTGTCAGTGCCTTGCATTCTTTGCATGCATACATTGCAAAATAGTTTTCTTTTAGTTTGACGGTCGATTTTTGTACCCGGAAGTAATTAGGACTATTACGTAATAAGATAAACTTAATCTTGGGCCGTCTCTAGAAGGAAAAATCTACTCCACTGGTTCGTCGTAACTTGATATTGATTGGATATTTTTAAGTCACAAACAACAAAAATTTATTTTAAGGGTAGAACTAAAGAAAACCGAACAAAATCCGGTCTAATTTAACATTTTTTGACAGAAACATTGGAAAAAAATAACATTTTTGACAAAAAATATATGAAAAAAATAAAATTTCAACAAAAGATAAGGGTTAATTTTACAAATAAATCCGTGTTGAATTATATCGGATTTGCAAAATATGCGCTTTAAGTATTCATTGAAACAAAATAATAGACAATAGTGAAAAGAGAATGGTATTTTTGGAATATTTTTAGTTTATTTCGGCTTTTTTGCCGGGGGGGGGGGGGTCAACCAAGTTGATGTTTGCCTGGCTGGAGTGAAAGATAAGCGCTAATTTTCAAAAAACTACTCAACCAATTGCACTTTTTTTTTCTTAAATGTGGCAAACAACATTTTTTTATGTTATTATATTCTTAATTTGGATTAGTTATACAGTAAAAATATATCATTAGCCCCAAAATAAGAGAAAAGAAGATTTTTTTGCACAAAAAGATAAGGGTTTTTTGATAATAATTTGCAACCGAAAACAAACATTTTGCGCGAGGTGTCTCAAAATAGTGAAATGCACTCTGGAAAACATTATCATGTAAAGAAAACACAGTTTGAATGTTATTTGGTTATGTCCGGCGCGTTTTAACCGCTCAGAGAGATAGCTTTTTAACTTAAACAGGGTAAAGGGAGTGCGTTGATTTTTCAAAACCTATTTGACCGATTTCTTTGATTTTTTGCATGGTTATCAGGTATATGCTTGTGTAATATTCCATGTGTTACATTGAGGAATTAGCTGATAAACAAACACCGTGTAGGCTGAACAAGGCGAAAACTCGTAAATTTCTTATGAAAGATAAGGGTTACGACAAAAGAAAATCCATGAAAAATAGAAAATGACAATTTTCACCCGCAAAACACCATTAAATGCATTGCAAAGAAGATATTTAATTAGATTGTGATGAAAAAGTACTCCTAAATAGAAAACAACCTTCAGTTTTTGTGTATAGAAAACTCACGTTTTTCAAAGAACAAATTTTCGCTTGGGACTATATTTGATGTGAATTTTTCCCCGACCGGGTTAAGGGTAACGACCATTACTCATTAACTATAACACGTAAGCGCCTGAAATTTTCAGATTTAATCCAAAAAAGGTAATTGTACGTAAATATGTGCAATTTTTATATTTCATTGGCAAAAAAATTCTTCTTTAGGTCTAAGGGAACTAATTCATTTCCAACCACTCTGGTAGAAAACTTTAGGGAAAACATATACTCAAATGTTGAAGGTGATCTCTGATTGGTCAATATTATTGAAATCCAAAATTGTTTGTATATTTTTCAGCGATTATAATCCGTTGTTGAAATACAATCGAAAAATTAAAGATTTTAAACTATTTTCCGGGTCCAAAAGCAATTTTTAAACATGGGTATATTTTTTTGAGGGGCCGGTAAAAACAGCTTCGCGGTAAGGGTCATCTCAAAAATGGCCCGAAAAGTCGTAGAGAAAAGGGATCATGCCATACTAATTTTCAATTCATTTCATGCGCAAATGAACGGGCCTCAATTTAAGACAGGTTTGATCACCCTCGCAAACTCTTGGACTGAGCTATGACCGGAAAGGTTAAAATAGCCGATAACGGAAAATGAATTAGTTCCCTTATACCTAAATGGTAAATATGCAAATAAGTGCATGTTCTCTTATTAATGGTCTTGTAAGAGTTACTTCGTCCGCTTAGAGTTTTTATTTTAGGTTACTTAATCACCAAATATCGAGAAAAATATTCTTTAAATGATATGTCAAGCTAAAAGGGCCAATTCGGTATTCATTTAGTGCTTTTTGACAGTAAAAACACCACGCTCGCGGGACAATAGCACCCATTTCTTGCATTTTTTAGTCATTGAATGTGTGTCAGTGCCTTGCATTCTTTGCATGCATACATTGCAAAATAGTTTTCTTTTAGTTTGACGGTCGATTTTTGTACCCGGAAGTAATTAGGACTATTACGTAATAAGATAAACTTAATCTTGGGCCGTCTCTAGAAGGAAAAATCTACTCCACTGGTTCGTCGTAACTTGATATTGATTGGATATTTTTAAGTCACAAACAACAAAAATTTATTTTAAGGGTAGAACTAAAGAAAACCGAACAAAATCCGGTCTAATTTAACATTTTTTGACAGAAACATTGGAAAAAAATAACATTTTTGACAAAAAATATATGAAAAAAATAAAATTTCAACAAAAGATAAGGGTTAATTTTACAAATAAATCCGTGTTGAATTATATCGGATTTGCAAAATATGCGCTTTAAGTATTCATTGAAACAAAATAATAGACAATAGTGAAAAGAGAATGGTATTTTTGGAATATTTTTAGTTTATTTCGGCTTTTTTGCCGGGGGGGGGGGTCAACCAAGTTGATGTTTGCCTGGCTGGAGTGAAAGATAAGCGCTAATTTTCAAAAAACTACTCAACCAATTGCACTTTTTTTTTCTTAAATGTGGCAAACAACATTTTTTTATGTTATTATATTCTTAATTTGGATTAGTTATACAGTAAAAATATATCATTAGCCCCAAAATAAGAGAAAAGAAGATTTTTTTGCACAAAAAGATAAGGGTTTTTTGATAATAATTTGCAACCGAAAACAAACATTTTGCGCGAGGTGTCTCAAAATAGTGAAATGCACTCTGGAAAACATTATCATGTAAAGAAAACACAGTTTGAATGTTATTTGGTTATGTCCGGCGCGTTTTAACCGCTCAGAGAGATAGCTTTTTAACTTAAACAGGGTAAAGGGAGTGCGTTGATTTTTCAAAACCTATTTGACCGATTTCTTTGATTTTTTGCATGGTTATCAGGTATATGCTTGTGTAATATTCCATGTGTTACATTGAGGAATTAGCTGATAAACAAACACCGTGTAGGCTGAACAAGGCGAAAACTCGTAAATTTCTTATGAAAGATAAGGGTTACGACAAAAGAAAATCCATGAAAAATAGAAAATGACAATTTTCACCCGCAAAACACCATTAAATGCATTGCAAAGAAGATATTTAATTAGATTGTGATGAAAAAGTACTCCTAAATAGAAAACAACCTTCAGTTTTTGTGTATAGAAAACTCACGTTTTTCAAAGAACAAATTTTCGCTTGGGACTATATTTGATGTGAATTTTTCCCCGACCGGGTTAAGGGTAACGACCATTACTCATTAACTATAACACGTAAGCGCCTGAAATTTTCAGATTTAATCCAAAAAAGGTAATTGTACGTAAATATGTGCAATTTTTATATTTCATTGGCAAAAAAATTCTTCTTTAGGTCTAAGGGAACTAATTCATTTCCAACCACTCTGGTAGAAAACTTTAGGGAAAACATATACTCAAATGTTGAAGGTGATCTCTGATTGGTCAATATTATTGAAATCCAAAATTGTTTGTATATTTTTCAGCGATTATAATCCGTTGTTGAAATACAATCGAAAAATTAAAGATTTTAAACTATTTTCCGGGTCCAAAAGCAATTTTTAAACATGGGTATATTTTTTTGAGGGGCCGGTAAAAACAGCTTCGCGGTAAGGGTCATCTCAAAAATGGCCCGAAAAGTCGTAGAGAAAAGGGATCATGCCATACTAATTTTCAATTCATTTCATGCGCAAATGAACGGGCCTCAATTTAAGACAGGTTTGATCACCCTCGCAAACTCTTGGACTGAGCTATGACCGGAAAGGTTAAAATAGCCGATAACGGAAAATGAATTAGTTCCCTTATACCTAAATGGTAAATATGCAAATAAGTGCATGTTCTCTTATTAATGGTCTTGTAAGAGTTACTTCGTCCGCTTAGAGTTTTTATTTTAGGTTACTTAATCACCAAATATCGAGAAAAATATTCTTTAAATGATATGTCAAGCTAAAAGGGCCAATTCGGTATTCATTTAGTGCTTTTTGACAGTAAAAACACCACGCTCGCGGGACAATAGCACCCATTTCTTGCATTTTTTAGTCATTGAATGTGTGTCAGTGCCTTGCATTCTTTGCATGCATACATTGCAAAATAGTTTTCTTTTAGTTTGACGGTCGATTTTTGTACCCGGAAGTAATTAGGACTATTACGTAATAAGATAAACTTAATCTTGGGCCGTCTCTAGAAGGAAAAATCTACTCCACTGGTTCGTCGTAACTTGATATTGATTGGATATTTTTAAGTCACAAACAACAAAAATTTATTTTAAGGGTAGAACTAAAGAAAACCGAACAAAATCCGGTCTAATTTAACATTTTTTGACAGAAACATTGGAAAAAAATAACATTTTTGACAAAAAATATATGAAAAAAATAAAATTTCAACAAAAGATAAGGGTTAATTTTACAAATAAATCCGTGTTGAATTATATCGGATTTGCAAAATATGCGCTTTAAGTATTCATTGAAACAAAATAATAGACAATAGTGAAAAGAGAATGGTATTTTTGGAATATTTTTAGTTTATTTCGGCTTTTTTGCCGGGGGGGGGGGGGTCAACCAAGTTGATGTTTGCCTGGCTGGAGTGAAAGATAAGCGCTAATTTTCAAAAAACTACTCAACCAATTGCACTTTTTTTTTCTTAAATGTGGCAAACAACATTTTTTTATGTTATTATATTCTTAATTTGGATTAGTTATACAGTAAAAATATATCATTAGCCCCAAAATAAGAGAAAAGAAGATTTTTTTGCACAAAAAGATAAGGGTTTTTTGATAATAATTTGCAACCGAAAACAAACATTTTGCGCGAGGTGTCTCAAAATAGTGAAATGCACTCTGGAAAACATTATCATGTAAAGAAAACACAGTTTGAATGTTATTTGGTTATGTCCGGCGCGTTTTAACCGCTCAGAGAGATAGCTTTTTAACTTAAACAGGGTAAAGGGAGTGCGTTGATTTTTCAAAACCTATTTGACCGATTTCTTTGATTTTTTGCATGGTTATCAGGTATATGCTTGTGTAATATTCCATGTGTTACATTGAGGAATTAGCTGATAAACAAACACCGTGTAGGCTGAACAAGGCGAAAACTCGTAAATTTCTTATGAAAGATAAGGGTTACGACAAAAGAAAATCCATGAAAAATAGAAAATGACAATTTTCACCCGCAAAACACCATTAAATGCATTGCAAAGAAGATATTTAATTAGATTGTGATGAAAAAGTACTCCTAAATAGAAAACAACCTTCAGTTTTTGTGTATAGAAAACTCACGTTTTTCAAAGAACAAATTTTCGCTTGGGACTATATTTGATGTGAATTTTTCCCCGACCGGGTTAAGGGTAACGACCATTACTCATTAACTATAACACGTAAGCGCCTGAAATTTTCAGATTTAATCCAAAAAAGGTAATTGTACGTAAATATGTGCAATTTTTATATTTCATTGGCAAAAAAATTCTTCTTTAGGTCTAAGGGAACTAATTCATTTCCAACCACTCTGGTAGAAAACTTTAGGGAAAACATATACTCAAATGTTGAAGGTGATCTCTGATTGGTCAATATTATTGAAATCCAAAATTGTTTGTATATTTTTCAGCGATTATAATCCGTTGTTGAAATACAATCGAAAAATTAAAGATTTTAAACTATTTTCCGGGTCCAAAAGCAATTTTTAAACATGGGTATATTTTTTTGAGGGGCCGGTAAAAACAGCTTCGCGGTAAGGGTCATCTCAAAAATGGCCCGAAAAGTCGTAGAGAAAAGGGATCATGCCATACTAATTTTCAATTCATTTCATGCGCAAATGAACGGGCCTCAATTTAAGACAGGTTTGATCACCCTCGCAAACTCTTGGACTGAGCTATGACCGGAAAGGTTAAAATAGCCGATAACGGAAAATGAATTAGTTCCCTTATACCATAATTTCGTCCAGTTGGTCCGATTATCGATACTGTATTACCTCCCCTTAACACCATTCAAAACTAGCTTCTCTACTTCATTCAAAATAATTCATTCCGAAATCCTCTAAATTTATCTATCTTGTCAATTTCACGATGTTTCTAACTGTAATTCCTACAGTCTCATTAATCACGGCGTTTTAGGGTAGTGGAACCGTAATAGTTCCGCAGCATTTCGTAACCTATGATCTTTCGCAATGTTGACCGAGGTTTCCTAATGAATATCATTAGGAAACCTTGGTTAACATTGGTAAAGATCATTACTTTCAAATTTTGCGAAACTATTACGGGTCCACTACCTTAAAAAAACAACCTTCAGCGTAAATTTACGTGAAAAGAAGAAACCATTTCGTTCATCTAAATTTTCATGGATAATATGCTCTTTTCACTGTGATTTCTTTTTCACCGGGCCCGATAATGGTACTTTGCAAATTTTAAAATTTCATGAAATGGAGCTTTTTGTGGATCACCTGTAAGATTAGCTAGTTTGTTTGTTCGTTTCTTTGAATGGAGTTTAACGCCGCTTTTGACATTATTCCAGCCATAGCGCGGCGGCTGGAGTACCTAACAATGGATTCTTCGTATTGCTCACACCATTACTACAATCACATCCTTTCCTAGCCACCAGCTGCTACCCCACATAGGACTACAATTATCAACCCATTGATGAGGGATTAGCTAAACATTCTTTTGAAATGACGGCTCGGTGTTAATGCGTCTGTCCATCCGGCCGATTTTAGCCGAACAAAAACTATTACATTCATGGATGTTTGTTAATTAAGTTTTGCACAATTGTTCTCCATCGCGTGTAGATGTACTATTTGAAAGAAAGCTCCATGTTCAAGGTCAAATATAACAATAGGACCAGAATGGCCATAAACCGCTCATCTGAATTTATTGGTCAAATGAGACCCATCCAAGTAACCTTCTGTTTCATTCAATTTTGTCTAATTGTTGAAGAGATGTTATTCTAAGAATTTGAAGTGAAAAAAGACCCTGCCCTTCCATTCTTTACGGAGGCGACTCGAAATAAGCCCCCCCTGCCATGCCCATATTCATAGGCCAATCTAAATTTTGCAAACTAATTTTGAAGAAAATCATCAAAGTAACATTCTGGTGAAGTTTCATGAAATCGACATAGCGGTTCAAGAGATGTTGTTCAAAGATTTTGGGCTCAAAATAAGCCCAACCCTGCCACGCCCATACATTTGGGCGTGGCAGAGTTAGGCATTTTTTCACTTTGAAATCTTTGAACATCTGAACCACTGGGCCGATTTCAATGAAACTTTACCAGAATGTTACTTTGATGACTAGTGATGAACTAGACACGTCTATTTAAAGCCATTGTTAGGTGCTCTAGCCGCCGAGACATGACTGAAATAATGTTGAACGCGGCGTAAAGCCCCATTCAAACAAACAAATCAAAGCGATTGTCTGATTTATCTGTTCTAAAGGTCGATCTGCCAATTAAATTTGATTTAGATATAGATCCGACCAAATGGGGTATTTAAGTAACTTCAAAAAGTCAAACCAACAATTTAATATCGTTTTATTGACAATTACCATTGATTTCTCTCAATATCTGGATAAAGTCAGATTTGTTTGAAGTGCATCTTTGGTTGTTGAAATTCTGTCCTGGTACAGATCGATTTAACCCTTTGCTGTTTAATCCCAGCTTTTTACGTGCCTGTGGTTTTATGATTGAGAAAACACTGTGAAAAAAGAAGAAATTGCTTCTGACAAGATAGTTCTTCTTTTACCAAACTATTTTCTGACCTACAGAATTGTTATTTTTCAAATTAAATCCACTTTAAATTTTCGTCTGCAAAACCTTTGAATTTGGACAGGTCCAAAGTTTTGTATAACAGGAAAGGGTTAATACATGTACCATTAACGACAGTATTTTTTAGAGAATATTTATGAACTGTTCCTTATTACACGTACTTAAAGGTAGTAGGCCGTTATAGTTCCGCAACATTTCGGAACTCATGATCTTTCGCAATGTTGACCAAGGTTTCCAAATGAAAATCATTAGGAAACCTCGCTTATCACAGTTCGATTTCATTACTTCTGAAATGTTGCAGAACTATTACAGTTCCGCCTCCTTATTTCAAATTTAGGCACATGTTGTTAAGGTCGTAAATCTTTTCGCATTCTCAATTATGACTTTTATCAAACGGGAGAATTTAAAAAAATGTATGAAGATGAAACAAAATATTAACCAGTTGGTATTTATAACGACTTATTATGCTCCCCGAAGGGAGAGCATACAGCCGCCGCTTTGTCTGTCCGTCCGTACGTCCGTAATTCCGTCCGTCCGTCCCCACCTATTTCTCCATAACCCCTCGGCCAAATTCAATGAAACTCACCATGTGAACTCCCTATGATATAGTGATGACGCATCTGTGACGGTTTTTGGATTTGATGCCTCGTCACGGGAAAAGGGGACTTAGGGTATAAAACAGTTTTTCCCAAATTTCTCCTAGTCTAACAGTCAGAATTTAGTGAAATTTCCTATTTGAGTAGCAAATCAGATGCCCTGTACTAGAAACAATTTGAAATTAACGTAAAAAAACATATCATGGAAAAAGGGGGCTTAATGTTTGTTACCTTTACGTTAGCGCGTAAATTACAGTTATTCTTTCATTTCTCCTAGTCTTATGCTCAGAATTTGATGAAATTTCACATTCGAGTAGCAAATCAGATGCTCTTTACCCTAAACTATTTGAAATTTGTGTCTTAAAATATGTCATGCAAAAAGGGGTTTAATGTTTGTTACCTTTATGTTAGCTGTATAAGATAACAGCTTATTTGAGTCTTTGAAATCTGACCACAGAGCATATCTCCTAAAGTATAATAGCTATCAACTTGAAACGTTATGGATGGATAGACCTTATGGAGGAGAAGTGCAGTGCACAAGAACTACAACTCTTGCTTGCATAATTTTCGAGTTATTGCACTTTGTTATTTTTGATACTTAGATTATGTCTGGAGCATATCTCCTAAAGTAAAATAGCTATCAACTTGAAACACTATGGGTGGATAGATCTCATGGAGGAGAAGTGCTATGCACAAGGACTACTACTCTTGCTTGCATAATTATGGAGTTACTGCCCTTTGTTATTTTTGATACTTAGATTAGATCTGGAGCATATCTCCTAAAGTATAATAGCTATCAACTTGAACATTTATGGGTGGATAGATCTCATGGAGGAGAAGTGCAGTGCACAAAAACTACAACACTTACTTGCATAATTTTGCAGTTATTTCCCTTTGTTATTTTTGATACTTAGATTTTGTCTGGAGCATATCTCCTAAAGTATGATAGCTATCAACTATAGATAGACCTTGTGGAGGAGAAGTGCAGTGCACAAGAACTATAACTCTTGCTTGCATAATTTTTGGGTTATTGCCCTTCGTTATTTTTAATACTTAGATTTAATAGGAGGTAATGTCCAACATGGCTCTTGTTTTTGTGACAATGCCTTATTCAGGGAGCATAATCCGTCTCTGACGGCTCTTGTTAATATCATCTTCTGTCCATACGATGATTACACTATAACAAAGAAATTAAAGCTTCAATCCAAGGTTGAACTTTCAGAAAATTCTAAGTTCCGCTTTCGAAATGCTTTATAATCTCGCATCCAGATCTCATTCTAGACACACAGTCCAGAGCAATTTTAAGTTCAAACCACTCATTGTCGTCTCAGTGCTAAAACAGTCTCAAGTCCAAAGGTTTATGGGTCGTAATTGTATATAGCAATGGGACTTCGCTATATACTTATAATTATAGAGTAAAATACATTTGCTTCAGAGTAACGAAACACAAATGGGCGCCCTAGATATGGTACCCAGGGATATGGAAATACGAAATTTCTCAACTTGTTCGCAGACAAGTAAAAGATTATTTTCAACTTGTCCCGAATCAAAAATTATTTGTCATCAAAAAAGAAAATCGACCAATTTTGAGAAATCATTGTTTTTTAAAGAAGTAAATGCTGGACTCCAGCAATTTCTTCATTAAAAATAATGTTTTCTTTTCTTTGATATCATCCTTATGACAATCAATCGCTTAAATCTGTTTAGTACCATTCTGATATTTTTCCTGGTACGTGTCCGCAGGTAGAAAACCCCATGTAGGACAAGTCTGGGATGGAAAGTCCATCCCCTTTGTTTACTAATGAACCATATCTAATGCAAGTTTGTTTTTCCAACCTTGGGGTGCTCGACAGCGCTTGTTCTCCTGAATGCAGCTCTATAGTACTAAATATTAATCGCGAATCTTTCGAAATGAAAGTCTTAAGTACCAAACATTTAACATTAATCAAAAGAAACTTAGGATTTTCAAACAAATGTCTGAGCCTGTGCTTGAGATTTCCAGCAATTTCAAATATGCATAGAGCAAAGACTCTGACCATTCTGTGCATCCGCACAGTCTGTCCAGAGTCTTCACTATGCGTTTAGTGAATAGATAAGGTCTCAAAGTATCTGTAGACCATCAGGTAACTTTATTTTCACAGTATGTGGGTGTCAACGCTACTCAACATTTGCACCTCACACACATTTCAATTTGTTGGAAATGTCACGCACAGGCTCTTTAAATTTAATCCATATTTAACTTGTACTAGTTATGTACGTATTCCTTTATTGGCCGTTCCGTTTATTCCTTATATCAACCAATCAATGCACTTCAACAAATCTCGAGGCACAGGTTCACGTGTCACGGGGTTAGTGACATTTATATATATACATACATATAAAACAAGCATTCAAGTAGATAAACAACATCACGAGTTATTAAATACATACAAATACTATGGGGATTGACTGTGATTTCATCAAACGAGACGAATTTCATTAGTAATGTATACTTTTCAATGTAATAGTTTCGAATCGAATCCTTATGAAGATAGACAAAAACACTAATAGGATTAAACATTCTCAAAGAGAAATGCGATAAAGGAATGATGCTAAGAATTCTGCCTTGCGTTCAGGGTGACATAACGTCCTTAGATAGACTTCCTACTTTCTACACTATTTCCAATCCGAATATAGCAAATAGGGAGACCCTGGGCTATCCGAGAATGCTTTTGGAATCATTTCTGAATCTAGATTGATCAATGTACCTTCCATTAGAATTCTTTCTGAAACACACCAACTGGGCCCGATATCATAAAACTTTTCGCAGACTCAACTGAAAAATTTCTCAAATTTTAAATTTAAATACAATGTAATTGACTGAAAATAAGAAATAATATTAATAAGTTGTTATTTATAAAACTTTTTAATATTATCTTTTATAATAATGTATAAAACCCTCGTCTGCGTTTAGAGTAAGAAAATCCCCTTTCGTATGATGATTTTTTCTTGATTTAGTCTTATAAGAGATGAGTTACATATAAACCAAAATCAATCGACAAACGGCGGCTTTTTAGTGAAACGCATAATCTGCCGTATAAAGCAAAAGCATGATGTAAGTGAGATTTTGGTCACGTGAAATATGCCCACGAGCAGGACCGGTATTGGACCGTTATTCAAATTGGAGTCCGAAATGTTGCGGGTCATAAATATTCATCAATTTAGGCCTATAATTGATCATCGCGTCATAATCATTTGTATATCCGACTGAATATTGGGATGACAAATTCAAGATTATCCTTGACTATAAGAGAATAGTTTTTATGTACATAGTCGTATTAGATATCATTGTCTTGCGTTTTTTTTAAATGTTCACGAACACAGACGGGGGCTTTAATATGAGTATTAAAACAGAATTATGTCTTGAATCTCAAATTGAAATTTGAGGAAATTTTAAAATGAATATGAGAAAAATAAAATAACCTCGGGCCCTGAATATTTCTTGCAAGACATCATTTACTTTTCAAATACAAATGTATTAGTTTCATGTTATTCAAAGCAAAGCTACCAGAGGAGGGTCTATTTTGAATTTCAAATTAAAATATTTCACTAGTCCCTGCTCAAACCCCTTGTTACGGGTACTTATCGGAATTGTCTCATCGAGACAATTCAAATAAGTACCCACTACATAGGGCTACATTTGGAAACAAAGATTTTAAATTTGAGTTACCCTCTCTTATCTGTTGTATAGATTTCAAAATGATATCTTTTTTCATAATAGTTCCTCATAAGCACTATTTGCTGGCTTAAACATTACAATTTCTGTTTGGTCACAGGGGAACACAGAACTGCATTTATATACATAAATGATACTAAACATGTAGCGTATTTAAGTATTAACAGGCACACATACATAATGGTGTTATATGAAATCGGGATAAACAATTAAGTTTAAATGGGGATTTATACGATACATCATAATCATACATGACATAATCTATCTTTCTATAATCATACAAGTAATCCCGTCTGTATGCAAAAAGGGGTCATGTAGGATACCTTTGATATCCTTTTGCAGTTGAACAGCCTGATCTTGGTCTATACGGCCCGCATTCTATTCAACAGGATATGGGTAAAGTAAGGAATATCTATTAACAGCTAAAACTTTCTTCAGATGTCCTACTAAATCAAAGATCATGGATAGGTTAATTTACCATCGAAAATTAGTATCTCTCATCTTTTAACCTTGCTGATCGCTAGATCTCCCCTTTTTGCATGGCAGTTCATAATTTCTTTAAACATGTTATAAGTTTATTGCTCTTTATCTGCGAGCTCCTTGTTAGAAGTCACCCTCTTCAATGATCCAAATCTCGGGCACGTGACTTCAGACAAAAATAGATAGCCAATCAGAATAAGGACCGCCGCAGTAACCATGGTGAAGAACGTCCAACGAGATGGCCCTTCCTCCTTTGAAAACAAATTGATCCCAATTACTGAAATAGAAAATAGTACCGCATTAGTACCCAATTTATTGTTGATCGCCCATTCGGAACATCGCTCGGACTTTTCCGTAACTTGAAAAGTACCTCGGACATAAGTGTAGTAATTTTGGGTCATTTTTAGGTAATTCGGTTCCTGGTGGTACTTCGGTTAATACGCATGAAGAAAATCACATTTTGTTAATTCTTTCTGATCGACTTTCGAGATCTTTTGGGCAGATAATAATTTGATGACAAAACGCAGTAAGACACTGCGTTTTGTTATCAAATTATGATATGCCGATTATTCTTCTTTCGTTGATCCTGTTTATGCAACGTCATCCTTAGCGGGATCGTTTATGTTTGTGAGGTCATGTAAACCCAGTTGCGAAATGACGCGCTTTCATGGCTGCGCCAGTATCATTTCAGAGGTGGTCGGACCCCACCCGATTTTTGGCCTTCTTTGTTCTATATAAAATTGATCAAATTTCGGGTGCTGCAACGCATTCCACAACACTTCTCTTATATATTACGTCATTAGCGCTTCATCTACGTTCATAGATCTATCTTTTGAGACTAAAGAAACATGGTCAAATCAGGTTATCTTTTGGGCTATTCAAGCGAGAGTAAAGGCACCGTCTTTTTCCCTACCATGAAGAGGACAGTTAGTTCGGGTATGCCCCTCGTCCATTATTCGTCCACCCGGAAAGGAAATCGTGCACAAAAAAGATCGAACCAAGCGTTATTTTAAAGAAGAGATTCAAAACTAGCAAAAAATCACATAAATATGTACGTGGATCACTATTCTCCACTTCAAAATGCCATTTTAAAGACGAACTATTTTTTCTTTAAGATCTACTTTTACCATACAACGACCTCCGGAAGTAAATTCCAGTGAGGTCACTCCTATATTTAAGAGCTTTTTGCACTCTTCTAACTTCTAAACACTTTGGTCAATGCTGGGAGGTATTGCGACCAAAGTTAAGTCAATAAAGTTATAATATTTTCATTTGTCACTGAAAAATGGCGCTTTTAGGACATGACCTGTTATGCGAAAAAAGGCAAGAATTCGGAGTAGTGTTATCTGTGATGTACCATGGTTACTAAATCAAATAATTCTTGGTAAAAGACCTTTGGGAATGATTGCTGAAAGTATAATTTTGAAATATTACTCGGTCCCTACCTATTAAGCAAAAAATGATAAACATATCTTGATTTTGAGGTATTAAAAAGGGGAGATAATCATTGTTGGTCAAGGTTATTTTGTCCTAAATTTCCACAATTTTCACGTTTTAATGCCAATAACTAGAACTAAATCATAAAAATATGAGCAATAAGAGTGCTTTCTGTTAAATGATAGCAAGTAGCAGGAGAAAGAGAAAATAAAACAGACATTTTTGCCTCAAAATTCGCTATTTCGATGAATCAAATGGTATAATAGCGTTCCCTAGAATGGAAAAGGGGTTCGTTAAGGGCAAAGGGTGAAATTCAAAATTCCACAATCTCTGCTAAATTTTTCAGGATCTAAAACATCGTTTAAAAGTTTGTGCATCGTTAACTTACATAATGTGTAGGAAAATCGAAAACCAACCCCCAAAAACATGTCAAAAAAGTCATACTGGGGGTGAAATTTGATGAAAAACTGACAGAGCCCGCTCATTTTAAATTCTTAAAATATAGTTTTATGTCATAGATCACTTTAAAAGCTCTGTTCCATGACAGATGTGTTGTATTACCACTCAAAAAAGGATATTAGAAACCGAAACGGGAAGGAAAACCGTGCATTGTACGACATGGAATGGGGGTACCCACTTCAATAAATATCCATTCTGAAATGGGTGTTAAGGGTTGGAAATTTGGTCTCTTGTATCACTTTAAGCTATGTCGGGAGTTTCATTCACGTTTAGGTATTCAGCTATGTCGGCTTTACTGTTTAAGAATCAGAAACGGAAGATCAATAAATTTACAAGAAACAACTTGACACGATAAGTGGGACAAATTTTACAAAATTGACCATTTTGACAAGTAATATCATATGTCTCCGCTAGCAAATTAACTTGATTCAAATGTTTTTGTCTCTCAATTGCTTTTTTAAAAAGTGTTTTAAGACATTCTAATTCAATTGAGAAAACCAGTTTGAAAATTATTTGAAAATGACTCTCAAAAAACGCTTTTAAAAGGGGCCCATCACCTGCGACCAAGTCATGAAAAACCCGTTATCGGGGTAAGGGTTAAGCGTTTTCTCACCATTTCTGCTAAAATTTCACCTTTTATTGCATGAATATTGAAAAACAAATGTTTCTCAAGCTTATTAGCATAGAATTGTTGCCTTGAAATTTGACGAACGTCAGAAAAGTGATTTTGAAATAGGCTCCTTTCGATATTTAACTTACCCATTTGGCGAAAAGGGTTTGAATTTTATGCCGGAAAGGGGATTTTGAATTATGAGAGATGGGCATATTTCCTGTTTACTACCAACAAAGGTCTATTTCCAATACTCTGAGCAAAGTAAATCAAAAATTTGCATTGAAAAAACGATTTTTAGATCACCTATGTGTGATAGCCTTATATTACCAAATCGCAGGTGTTAAATGGGGTAAGGGGTTTTCTAGTCCATTCTATCGCATTGTTTACACAATTAATTACACCCACTTGACCAATTAAACTAATCCTTTCTTCCCAAAGCACTAAAACTGACGTAATGATAATTTTAACTTTGTTAAAACTTAAAAAATGCAAGAAGAAATATTTGCAAAGAATTTCCTTATTTTTTTAAAAAAAATTAATTATTCGATTTTAAATCGATAAAATCAACAAAATTTCATTTTTTACACTTTTTGGTACTATTGACAAAAGATGACATCATTTGAAACTATCTGAAGGGGTCAAAATTTGTTTTTAAAAAATCGGGCCTTTTTACCATCTAGGTCGGACCCCACCCGATTTTTGGCCTTCTTTGTTCTATATAAAATTGATCAAATTTCAGGTGCTGCAACGCATTCCACAACACTTCTCTTATATATTACGTCATTAGCGCTTCATCTACGTTCATAGATCTATCTTTTGAGACTAAAGAAACTTGGTCAAATCAGGTTATCTTTTGGGCTATTCAAGCGAGAGTAAAGGCACCGTCTTTTTCCCTACCATGAAGAGGACAGTTAGTTCGGGTATGCCCCTCGTCCATTATTCGTCCACCCGGAAAGGAAATCGTGCACAAAAAAGATCGAACCAAGCGTTATTTTAAAGAAGAGATTCAAAACTAGCAAAAAATCACATAAATATGTACGTGGATCACTATTCTCCACTTCAAAATGCCATTTTAAAGACGAACTATTTTTTCTTTAAGATCTACTTTTACCATACAACGACCTCCGGAAGTAAATTCCAGTGAGGTCACTCCAGGTCTATTCCGTAGAATCGCCGAAGGTTCCCGATTGGTTGATAGCCTCGACTAATCCTGTATTGAAGCATAACATAGCAATAATGTTAATCAGGGATATCATTGTGTGTTTAATTGTACATAATATAACAGTAGTTATGGTTTTCTTGTTCTTTAATTGTATCTGAATAGAATACCCAATATTCCAATATAAAAATATCCATGCATATAAAACATGCAAATAATATGATAAAACTGGACATTTTGAATTGTAATAAAAAGATGTTCTTTAGACACTCACCACTTCTATTTAACTAGAAAGCCATGAATGGCTTGAGTCGCTCCACAGGCATGAAATTCTTGTAAAAGGAAATAAATGTTTTGACTAGATTTTTAGATATTTGGGGTTCTACTGATGTTGAAAATGAGTTTCAACTATATATCAGATAGAGAAATGACCTCTGCTCTTAAAAGACATATTTTTCGTCAAATCAAAATAATTTTTGGCAGCATGATAATGGGTCACCCAAAGATCATACAAAAAAAAGTTGATTGATATCCATCAGTAACATTCTGAGAAAATGATTTTCATAGTTTCCACTATATAACATATAGAGAAATGACCTCCGCCCATTAAATGCATATTTTCCATCCGATCACAATGATTTTTTATAGACTGATAAAGGGTCACTCAAGGATCATTCCAGTGAAATTTGGTTGATATCCATCAGTTACATTCTGAGAAAATGATTTTCAAAGTTTCCACTATATAACATATAGAGAAATGACCTCCGCCCATAAAATGCATATTTTCCATCCGATCACAATGATTTTTTGTAGACTGATAAAGGGTCACCCAAGGATCATTCATGTAAAATTTAATTGGTATCCATTGATTAGAATCTGAAAAACTCACTTTTTACCATATTTGGAAATTAGCCACGCCCATTAAATCCATGTTTTTCATTGGATCAAAATTTCTTGAACAACTTTGAAAGAGGGTCACCAAAGGATCATTCCTGTGAAGTTTGGTTGAAATCCATCCAGTAGTTTCTGAGAAGATTTTTAAAGAAAAGTTTACGACCGGACGCACGGACGGACGGACGGACGCACGACGGACACAACGCCATGACAATAGCCCCAGTGGCTTTCAGCCAGTGGAGCTATAAATGAATACATGTATATAATTTATAAGGGATACTTCACCAACATTATTTTTTCATAATTCAGCTTGGTGTGTTACAATTTCAATACTGATGACATTCTTGCATGAAGTTCTACGAAATTATAATTCAATCAAAATTGGGTGTACATTACACTTGGGTGCATGCAAACTAAAAAGTTAAAATGTGCAGTCGAATAAGAAATATATATTAACCAAATAATACACATACAACAGATTTTAAAGACAAACATTTTCTTTCGTTTTGCTCTAAAACAATATGATACTGACAGTTGGTATATATTTTTGAAATTATCTTTCAGTCATTTGGTAAATTTTCGTTGTTCACGGTTTCTTTTTTGCACTTTCTTTTTTGCACTTCCAGTGAATGAATAGGTTCTGAAATATTTCCTGATGCATGGGCTTAAATAATAGGGGTAAAGCCAGTCTTAAATCTGTATTTTCCAATGAAACCCCATGTTGAAATTACTAATTTGAATCGTCTAATGAGGACCAACAACATTATTAGTTATACGGTTTCTTGCCGGGGTATATGACGATTTATTCCCGGCTGGAAAAAATGATGTCACCCGAGCCGTAGGCGAGGGTTGACATCATTTTTACTGCCGGGAATAAATCATCATATACCCAGGCAAGAAACCGTGTTACGAATTTATTACACTTCAAAGTCTTTTGCCTATTTAAGGCCTTGGTAAAGACTGGATTCTTTTTAACGACCAATATCCCTTAATGAGCCCCTATGAAAAGAAAACATGTACAAAGTGACGTCATATATAGTTGTGACGTCACATAACGACACTCTGCGATGTTGTAATATGAAAGCGGTGCTTGGCTGAAGCTGCGAGAAAGTTGGCACTTAATGTGACCAGATTTGTAAATTTTAAGGTATTTATTGACATCTATATCATTCTTTAATTGCACATTATTAACTGACATGCTTTTTAGCTCACCTGAGCACGAAGTGCTCATGTGAGCTATTGTGATCACCTTTCATCCGGCGTCCGTCCGTCGGTCGTCGTCCGGCGTCCGTCAACAATTTCTTTAAACGACATCTCCTCCTAAACTACTTGGCCAATTTACACCAAATTTTACAGAAATGTTGCTTAGGTGGTCCCCTTCAAAAATAGCTAAAAGAATTGAAATCCATGAAAAACTCTGGTTGCTATGGCAACAAACAGTGAAATTTTAAGAAAATCTTTAAAATTCTTCTTCTTCTCAACCAGTAGTCCTTCAGACTTAAAACTTGGCATGGATGATCAGTTCATAGACCTGAATAAAAATAGCTAAAATCATATCTTTTGGGCCACCAGGTGCGGAGCACCAGGGGGGAGGGGGTAGTACTTAAGGTAAATTTTGTAATCTTTAATCTTCTTCTTCTTTGGAACCAGGAGCCCTACAGACTTGCAAATTGGCATGGATGATCAGCTCATAGACCTGAATAAAAATAGCTAAAACCATAGCTGTTGGGCTGCCAGGTGCAGAGCACCAGGGGGGAGGGGGTAGTACTTTTGTGAAAATTTTGTAATCTTTAACCTTCTTCTTCTGATGAACTAGGAGCCTGACAGATTTGAATATTGGCATGGATGATCAGCATATGGACCTTTATAAAAATAGCTAGAACCATGACTGTAGATTCACCAGGTGCGGAGCACCAGGGGGGAGAGGGTAGTACTTTTGTGAAAATTTTGTAATCTTTAACCTTTTTCTTCTTCTGAACCACAAGCCCTACAGACTTGAAAATTGGCATGGAGGATCAGCTCATAGACGTTAATAAAAATAGCTAAAATCATGACTGTAATGCCACCAGGGGCGGAGCACCAGGGGGGAGAGGGTAGTACTTTTGTGAAAATTTTGTAACTTTTACCTTCATCTTCTAATGAACCAGGAGCCCTACAGACTTCAATATTGGCATGGATGATAAGCATATGGATCTTAAATAAAATAGCTAAAAGCATGAATGTAGGGCCACCAGATGCGGAGCATTAGGGGGGAGGGGGTAGTACTTTGGATCAATTTTGAAATCTTTAACCTTATTCTTCTCCAGGATCAGGAGTCCTACAGACTTGAAAATTGTAATGGGTGATCAATATATTGACATTAATAAAAATAGCTAAAATCATGACTGTAGGGTCACCAGGTGCTGAGTGTCTTGGGGAGGGGGTAGTACTTTGGATCATTTTTGAAATCTTTAAACTTCTTGTAATGAACCAGGAGTCCTACAGACTTGAATATTGGTATGAATGATCAGCATATGGATATTAATTGAATTAGCTAAAATCATGACTGTAGATTCACCAGGTGCAGAGCATCTTGGGGGAGGGGGAGTGCTTTGTTGAGAATTTTGAATCCCTACAGCCTTTATATTTGACATGGATTGATCAACTCATTAAAGAAAACTTTGAAAGTCTCAGACTCAGCCTGTATATCTGGCATAGATTAGCTGATCACAGACCTTTTATGAAAAAAGCTTAAATAAATAATGACCAGGGGCGAAGCAGATGGGGGGGGGGGAGGATTATTTCAAATGTTATCTGATTGAATAAGTGAAAATCTCTTTTTCTGTGGTTGCATAGACATACCTAGGTAATGAAGCTTTTTTCTCAGGTGAGCGACCCAGGGCCAACGGCCCTCTTGTTAACTGTAGCCTCATGTGTATACTCGGTACATGTTAACAGCGAAGCGAGAGAATCTTGGCTGCTATTGTCGTTTCGATTTTTTTCTATGTTCACGGCGAGGCGCCTTAGGGAAACATAAGAAGTTTTATGGGAGCAGCCGTAGATATCAAAGTTTGTCAGGTCAGCATTAACCAAAGAAAATGCTAGAATTTTCTTTGCAGTATAATAAAGGGTTAAGTTAGGAATGATGCAATATTTAAATTTGCAATCCCCGCTCTATCTATATCTCTGTCAAAGGCAACCTAACATTCTTGAAGAGGTATACATATAAAGATAAGTCCCATTCCACCATTAGTTGAACTCAATTAGGGTTTGTATTGTCAGTTTAATATTCATGAAGTCTACAACACCTAAAGCTGGCAACTAAAGTTGTCAACAACTAACATGCAAATTCGTATATCTACTGATAAATGTATTTCACTTTTAGAGATTCCTATAAACCAAGAATTATACCATTAAAATAGTTTCATTATTCTTCATTATTCTTTATATAGCATTTCAGTGTTTTATTACATGATGGAGCCCAAATCTTACACTAATTAACATGTTCCCCTAAAACATTGGGATAATTTTCATAACCATAATCCATAAACATTGGTCAAAAGCTTGTCTTCGATCTAATTTTATCCTTAAAACTTTATGGGTTGCATTACATATGTTAATCTGTGCTTCAGATCAATTGAACATCATGCTTATTCCTACATTTTTTTTTTCAAATATAGTCGTCTATGCTTTGAAGTTGTAATAAGATAAAATACTGATCTTTTGTACAATATACGAAGCCATGATATATTCAAGCATAACCGATGTTTTGTCATCAAGGTTCTTCCTTAGATTTCAACAGTTCTCTTTAGAAATAAAAATGTACATGTATCAGCATTAATATTCCATCAAATTCGAATGGCTTAGGCATGCTGGAAAGACTTGATAAATCTGCAAATATGGTTGACATTGATTCTGTGGCCAAATCTTTTAAGAAGCTAATTTCATTTATTTGTTCAAATAAAATACATTGAGTGTCTTAAATAAATCGGGGTTAAGTTTGGGGCAAAAGAGATCTGAAATAAATTAACAAAAATACATGCAATATATATTTTTCAAAGAGAATAAACTCAAAATTGAACAAAGTGTTTACTGTAACGAAACTTATTATGTGCTTAAAAGTGTAGTGTGAATAATTAAAACGTGCATTTCAAGGGATTAGCGCTAAACAAATGTAAGTGCCTATTTGATTATAGGCACTTACATTAGTTTTACGCTTAGTCCTTGATTAAAATCATACCAGACAATGTAGAATTAAGGCCGTAGTAAAATGTAAGAGTTTAGGCTATCGATAGTACTTCACTTCCTTGTGTTTGGCGTCTTTACACGTGATCCAGTAGAAATACGAAGAAACAGATATTACTAAAAGCCGTGCCGCAAACGTCAATACAGAACACATGTAGGTGGCGCTGGGTGACGAAGATTGCGATGGTAACCAACACGTCATCAAAACTGTAGACATACAAAAACAAAATGAAGACTAAGGTACGTGTACACGTCACTGTCGAAGTAAATTTTGGACATACATGAAACCATTTAAACCAATCAAGAATGCCGTAGGCGCTCGCCTGTATGTGTAGAATGAAATGAGTTCATTTTAGCGTAGCTTAGTCTTGAAATCCAGTCGGTTCAAAAGCTATTGTTAGTTTATGTTTGTTGTTATGCTGTCTTGCCGACTTTAAATAAATCTTATCTTATCTTATCTTGAAAAGATAGTAAACTGTAAATAACGTTTCTTGCATGGCCTTGCTGTTTACTACTTTGACAGATAACTTGCATTCATTCAAGTTCTAGCAAATAAGCAGTGATGTCAATCTATGGATAGATTCTATCAGATAAGAATATGTGATAAATGTGCTATTAACAAGATGTGTTTGTGAAACACGAATGCCCCCGTAACGGCATTTTTTTTCAAAGTTTGACCTTGACAGATGACCTTGACCTTGTCACATGACCTTGACTTTGGTACCAGCGGATGCGGATCATTGAGATCTATCATCATGCCAAATATTAGCTTTGTATCTTGAATAGTCTTGAAGATATTGACAAGGTTAAGTTTTCGGACAGACGGACGGACAGACGGAGGGACAGACAGACAGACAGACAGACAGACGGACGGACATGAGTAAAACAATATGCCCCTGATCTATCGATGCGGGGGCATAAAAATGTGTATTTAAGAAAGTTGAAATAGTATAAAAGTTGGAACAGTAGATGGATACGCTACAAACTAATGATACTACTAAAACATACGAAATGGTACAATGCCATGAATCTAATATTCAAAACTGATTCAAACATCGATGCACCTTAGATTTACTACTCCTAACAAATTCTATTTTGCCATATCCATCTGTCAATCTACCACTAATAGTTTAAAACGACATTCTTAAGTTCAGCACATATGAGTATTCCAATCTTCTAAAAGTGGTATATTAATCTTTTATTTTTTAATTTGTCTATATCTTTCAAGATCATCTATATAATCAACAAGTGAAGTCTTTCCTGTTCACAGAAATGAGCTGCTTGAATAAAGCTTATACGAACACCTGCTAAAAGCAGTTCTGAAACGTTCTTGAACATGAAAAAGTTCAAAAACTGGTTCTTGAACATACTTCAAGAATGTTACATGCAGTACAAGACCTTCTAAAACTCATTCTTGAAATTCTAGAACTATTTCCTGAACTTCTAACTAGTTTTTTAAAAAGTTCTAGAACTTGTTCTTGAAATGATTAACCCTTTGCTGTTTAATCCCTGCTTTTTACGTGCTTGTGATTTTATGATTGAGAAAACATTGTGAAAAAAGAAGAAATTGCTTCTGACAAGCAATTTCTTTTTTTTCCACACTATTTTCTACCCTACAGAATGGTTATTTTTCAAATTAAATCCACTTTGAATTTTCGTCTGCAAAACCATTGAATTTGGACAGGTCCAAAATTTTGTAAAACAGGAAAGGGTTAAAGAACTAGTTCTAAAAGTTCAAGAACTTGTTCTAGAAGGTCTTCAACTGCCAATTTAACATTCAAAAATGTTCAAGAATCAATCCTTAAACTGTTTCATGGAGAAATTATTGATAAGTCAAGCCTACCTGCATGAGACATGATTTATACTTAATCAATAAGTAAATGCAGCACCATATTTCTCCCTGTCTGATAAATATGACAGCTTCACACAATCTGGCATTTTACATCAATGAATATAATTATCTTTTATCATGAACAAAAAAGATAAATCACTTTCCATACGCAGAATTCTCAACAATTCAAGTTAGGAAAGAATGGGCACTGCAAATAATAGAAACGCCAATATAAACTGAAGGACCTGATAGTTCTAAATCGTGTACCCGAGTTTCTTCTTTGTGGACCAATCAAAATTCAATGAAAAAATTTGTTCCTTAAGTAACAGCTGAGGGCTGTTGTCTAGTATTTAAGACAGTGGCTTCAGGGTCATCGGGTCCCGGGATCAAATCCTGACCGGTCATTGGATTATTTTCTGAGCAAAAAATCTCTTTTCCACTCATTAGGTACCTAAGAGAATGCAAGTCAAAGTGCTGTGGCTGCTAAAGTGAGCTGTGTGTTTACAGCTAACCAGCGATCAGGGGTAAAAGTGTGAAGTTACAGTTGAATATGCCTGGCATAGAAACAGGCTATAAACCCATCTTTGAAACAGACTATAAACCCATCTTTGAAACAGACTATAAACCCATCTCTGAAACAGACTGTAAACCTGTCTCTAACTTTAACTAAAATAATCACTTAAAGCCTATAAACCATAATTGTCAACATCACTTGTACTACAATTACATTGTTCCTAGCTCCGAGTGCAATCTTACCAAGGTATTAGCTGGAGCCAAATGTTGAAAGGATATTTACCCCCACTGGGAAATTGAAGATTGGGCTATCCATAGATTCAACTTTGATTTCTATGGTGTCTAACACTACTTTGAATCAGCGTTCAGTAATATTACGGCAGTCTTTTCTTATGTGCTTGTTAAATATCATCAGCACTAGAATAGAACTATGATATAGGTTGCTCTAAAACAAATCCCCATGAGATGTTGCCGGGATTCAAATCCATAACCATCCATTTATATGGGGTTTTTAGTTCATTTTTTATAATTCTAATCCTATCAGTCTACTGATATTCTTGGAATATGTGTTCAATTCTTCTGGTCGAAACTGCAGATTTTCCTGAACTGAATTAGAATATTTTTAGAATTATGGAATAAATTATATACTGTTCACAAAAAGTAGAGGATAATGTAAGTTTGATTTGTGGTATTCTGGTCTGCTTTGGCATCCATACATCTTTAGAGCTCCGTTTTTGAATCATAAACAGAGAAGCCAATTGTTTGATATCGTGACAATATGGTTCACGGTCAACTCGGCCTGCGAATCACTCGGCCCGTTAACTCGGCCTGTCAACTCGGCCTGCTTTGTATTATTTCTGACGATGCAATGTAAATATTTTGGATACCTCATGTGCTTTTTTGATAATTGATAAAAAATCATTTAAAAATAATCACTCGTTTAAAGGGTCTTTAATAATAATAATCTTATCTTACTATTATTTGGCATTTGTGTAAATAAAAGATAAACAAGATGTGTTTGTGAAACACGAATGCCCCCGTAATGGCATTTTTTTTCAAAGTTTGACCTTGACAGATGACCTTGACCTTGTCACATGACCTTGACTTTGGTACCAGCGGATGCGGATCATTGAGATCTATCATCATGCCAAATATTAGCTTTGTATCTTGAATAGGCTTGAAGATATTGGCAAGGTTAAGTTTTCAGGTTAAGTTTTCGGACAGACGGACGGACAGACGGACGGACAGACAGACAGACGGACATGAGTAAAACAATATGCCCCCGATCTATCGATGCGGGGGCATAAAAAGATATAATTAAATACATAATTCACCTTTTATTCAAATTTATTTTTCAAATTATTTTTTTCTAAGCACAAAAGAAGATGACGAGTTATATGCGTATTAAATATGAAGATCGTAGATTTTGATCATCATTTGTGAATTCGCACCTCCTTTAAGTACATTGATTAACTATCTGATAAGTATCCGTTTACTAGGCTAAACACTGTATAAGTTATATACAGGCCGAGTTGACGGGCCGAGTTATAAACAGGCCGAGTTTTACGCAGGCCGAGTTTTTAACAGGTCGAGTTGACAGGACACCGACACTATCTGACTGTCCGACACAGGGCTTGACAGCAGTCTGGTCCCACGTTCTTCTGGTTTCTAGCATACCATTGACTCACTTACGGTGAGCTTTCATTAGACCTCACATTAATCCAACAAAATGTGATGCGAATACATGATTGAGATAAACGCCAAATACTTTTTCTCGAAGTTATGCTCAACTTAAGTAAGAATTTCCACTGCGACCTACGCCTCGTTAAAATATGCGCTATACCCTTCTCTTCTTAAATGCTGAATTTGCAGGACATCTTTAGCAGAAAAGGGTATTTCATAACTACCATATTACCATGAGACAACTGCTAGTTGGCCAAGAATAAGTTAGATTGTCCTAAATTGTTTGCAAACTCAATAATCATATGGATTAACAGATTATCCCCTACTTTTTGTGAACAGTATACTTCAGTAGTTTGAGATTTAAAATAAAACATTTTATTTCAAATCTCAAACTACTGAATTATTATTCCACAATTCTAAAAATATTTTAATTCAGTTCAAGAAAATCTCCTGTTTCACCTAATTAGCTCCATAAATCATATTCAATCCCTCCAAGACTGTAGAAACGATATTTATTACTCTGATGGCTGTCAAATGAAGTTCTAAATTCTTCATATCATATGACAATTTAACAGAAAATGGTATTATTTCTCTGTAGAGACTATGTAGCAAACCATTTTGTCTGATTTCACAGATTTATTGTATTATTTTTCTGCATAACAATTCTAATTTTCAAGTGGGCTAGAAAAAATCAATCTGGTAAGATAACTAAGGTGGCATATTTATGCCATGATATACAAGATTTCTTTAAGCATGTGATATACTTCCAACAATTTCACATGATATGTGTGTAAGGCAAAAAGAACTATATCTGTTGCAAAACTGGCTCATACCCCCCATTTGGAACACCACTTGGCCAATCTCATGATCAACCTCGGATGTACATAGACAGACTATTTTTAAAAATTACGGGAAAACCTTGCAAAAACTCAATGACGTCAGTTAAAATGGCGTTAGCCCTCGAAATTGTGAGTGAAAACATTCGATGCTGCCAACGCTACTCGTTTAAGTCACTGACGTGAAACCATCGTATCCTAATATAAATATCTTAAGATTCTTAAATAACGGCTGAAAAATCTTAATTTTTGAGAATGTTTCGTCATTCTCAAAAATTAAGATTTTTCAGCCATTATTTGCTGTAAAAGATATAAATATACAGTGCTAGTTTTTCCTACACTGTTTCTGCCTAACAAAATGTACAACTTTGTTACATACCCATCCGCCTTACAAACATCCGAGGTTTGTTGTAGTTTACGGAAATGGCCGAGTGATGTTCCGAATGTCATACCCCCACCAGTACTTTTAAAAGTTCCGGAAGTGGTAACAGGGCTTGCCTAGGGAAACAAATCTTTTTAGCCAACCTTTTAGCCAATTTGAAAAAACTAAAGCCAAATTAACTACATCGTAGCCATCTTATTCTCCTAAGTTGAAGTAACTTGTAATGTTCACTATTGTAATATACTTTCATGAACCATTAACTATATTTTAATTACATTTGAATTAAAAATATTTTTTTTCAAAAATCATCTACTGTTACAAAATGTATAAAAGAAATGAGAAGTTATGGGCAGTTAAAAAAGAAATTGTCACAATGTGCTGTTTTCAATTTGCAAACAAAAAAAAACAGACAGGAGTGTCATCATGACTTTTTAGACAATGGCAACTAAAGACAATTATTTTTCAGTTTTGAGTTTTCTCCTGTATTCATTTCAAAACCATGAATTGACAGAAGAATATCAGTAGAATATTGAAATTTTCTAGACTTTTATGCATAAAATCTGATTATTACAGCCTTTTGAGAGAATCAAGTAAATGAATGCATGGCCTAATGGCTTAGTAACCAACTATCTTTTAACTGTCAACAGGTCAATCAAAGATGTGAAGGATTATCTCTCATATCAATTTGTTAATCTGTTCTAAGGATGATCTTGTTACTCTTGATTTCTCTTTCTATAGATTTATGGCTGTTACAAAATGATACCCACCCTTAGCAAGCATTTTAGCCAATTGATTTTTTTGTAGCCAATTTTTTCAGAATTTTAGGGCATTGCTAAATTGGCTAAGGGCAGGGTAAGACCTCAGGTAATCAGACAGTTTTCAATTGTGACCTTGACCTTTTACTTTTGTGAACCCAACACTATAGACACTTCCGTAGGTCAAGGGTAATAAATGTATAAAGTTTCATTATTATAGGTCACTTCGTTCTGGAGCTCAGAAAAACAAAGGTACACAGATAGACTGATGGACAGACATGGTGAAACTAATATACCCCCCTCTATAATAGGTAGGGGCTATAAAACATGAGTTTTCAATGACCATCTGAACAGATGTTACGACATTATCTATCAACAGCCCTATAGTTAAGACTGTTGAGATTGTGCGTATGCTAAGCTGGCCAGAGGCTTTTCTCCTTCCATGTGTGAAATTGTTGGATAATTTAGTTGTACCTATTTTAACCCTTTGCTGTTTAATCCCTGCTTTTTACGTGCCTGTGATTTTATGATTTAGAAAACATTGTGAAAAAAGAAGAAATTGCTTCTGACAAGCAATTTCTTCTTTTTCCACACTATTTTCTACCCTACTGAATGGTAAGTTTTCAAATCAAATCCACTTCAAATTTTTGTCTGCAAAACCTTTGAATTTGGAAAGGTCCAAAATTTTCTAAAACAGGAAAGGATTAAATCAACATGATTTTACTAAGTTTTATAGAAATTCTATCATGATTGTAAAAGTGCAAATACTTGATGATTACATTACAGTCTCTCTCTCTGTAGTCTCTCTTTCTATGTATATACCGGTATATATTGTATGTATTAATCTAACTAGAATCTTGAATTTATGTTACAAATAATTTTTTTGAAAAATATATATATCTTTTATCATTTGCAAAACATTTTTTGTTGTTGTTGTATCTTGCAATTTTTTCGTTTTCCACAAAGTTTCTAATAATAAGGTTGGTAAAAGGCTTGTGTGGAAATAAGTAAAAAAAGTTTAAAAAAGTCTCATGAAAGAAAAATCTAATCTGGAGAAAATGAAGGCATGCAGTTTCATTATAACACTTTCTTAAGGGAATAATAACTGATTCATTATTGATTGTCATCCTTGAATATTTTGTACATGCAGTGGCAATATTAATATGGCTAATGGGCGTTTTCTCCTGAAAACAATTACAAAACCAAAATCTGACCAAATTGAATTCTTAGTGGCTTAGAAACTGACATATTCCTTATTTTTCTAGATAAAGCAAACAAACTCTAGACTTTAACCCTTGTCATGCTGAACCCGGAATATTTCTGCTTTGTCAGGAGCTATAGACAAATATCAGCCTGCACATATGTGCAGTCTGATGTTAGTCTACAACACCTGTTTCTCACTTTCAAACCAGAATTGTCAATATATTTAGTTTTTCAAAAAAAACCCTGACCTACAGTTTTTATTTTCAATTCTTTTTGTCCTTTGATTGTAATGAAAACTTTTAGCTAAAATCATGCTGAATCCTAAATTCTTTGTTTGACAGCAGCTAAATATACATATGTGCAGCCTGATCTTAGTCTTCACCACCTGATTTTTTTTAACCATAAAATTTTAAAGATGAAATTTATTAAATAAATGGGGACTCACAACTTGTGCATCAAGCACTTTTAGCACTTTAATGTCAATGTGATTTTGCCACAGTTATTATTTAGCATGACAAGGGTTAACTGTTCAGCTTATCTGCACGTAAAAGATCAAGGGAAAATGGTGTTATTAAAAGGCTTGAAATCATGACACTTTCTAAATATACAGTAAACAAACAATTTTAAGATCCATGCTAATCGTGTAAAACACATATATAATAAGAAGACATTACATAGAGCTTTATTTGCAATAAAAAAACTTGTTTGTTCTTATCTATCACAATGCCAATAAAAATTGGAGCTTTGTAGCCTTAATAGTCTTGAATCTGATGATTGAAGTTTTTTGGCTAAGTTTTGCCAAAGTTTTATCTAGCTAAAAGAAAATTGCTATGGTTTTTTTGTTGTTTAGTTTTGCTTTGTAAAATGAAGGATAAAAGAACAGACAGACTAATATAAAACAGTTATGTCCCCAGTCTTATCCATGCAGGAGAATAAAAATATAAACAGACAAATCAGAGCTTCAATTTTGATAAAAAGACTCCACATATACAAAGGTTTACAACATATAAATGATATTTGATTTTAATTTAAATAAGGTATCTACTTAACTAGAATGGCTTTCTAGTGGACCACTATGTTCTGTATGATAATTAACCATATCAGACAAAATGTAAATGGTGAATTATAACATTTTTCATACGGCTGTTCTACTGTGAAGGTTCTAAATCCTATCCTTCTTTGTTCCTTACTAGGACTTAAAGAACAAAGGAGAGTAAAGTCATACTTTTGATTTGAAAACTAGAAATTTGTCACTAACACATATGCCCCCTCAAACACTTGATTGTTTCCAGTGACCCATTTGTCCCTTAGCAGTGCCCTTGAATGTTTCCAGACAAAGTCTTTGCTTGACACTAGTACCCATCCAGGGGAACAGTTGTGCCAAGTTATTTTCAAATTCATCCATAAATGTATAAATTATTTTTGGACAAGAATGGGACAGACACACAGACAAAGGTAACTCTATATACCCTGTTGCCAAATGCGGGACATAAAAATGAGACTAGACTTTTGTAAATTAGCCTGTGTTTTACATTTCCAACAATATCAAATGTGCACAAAGGAAAGACTTTGGCCAGTCTGTGCATCCACACAGTCTGACCAGAGTCCTGACTATGTGGTTTGTAGATAAATAAGGTAAAGTATCTGTAGACAGTTAGGCAATCTTCTAATTACATTATGTAACTGTCTGGGCTGCTAAATGGTTGTATTTCACGCTGATGTCAAACTGTTGGAAATGTAACACACAGGCTCAAATACAAAACACAATGAGCCCTGCCATAAGAAAGCCAACTATTAAGATTTAAATAAAGGTATGAGACTATGACTTTATGGTTACTCAAGAGAGAAGTTACTCAAATTTCAAACTTTAATTTAAGATTAATATTTATCTAAATATTGATTGATTGATTAAAGTGAGTTTAAAGCCGCTTTCAACATTATTTCAGTCATATCGTGGCGGCTGAAGCACCTAACAATGGTTTCCTAGTATTTCTCTCACCAGTACAACCACCACATCCTTTCCTAGCCTCCAGCTGCTATCTCACATAGGTCTATGATTATTAACCCATTGGTAAAAGACAAATAGTCGGAAAGAATGAGTGCTGCCGTCGGGGATCCAACCTGTGACCTATGGATTGACAGTCCAATGCGCTACCAACTGCGCTATGACAGTGGCTTATCTAAATATTAATGTGAATTTGAAATTTTAACATAAGCAAAATAACCCTTCAATTGCAAAGTATTCAAGAATAAATTAAAATTTATTACAATTTAGAATCTTAGTAAATACTTACTGAAGCACAAAAAAAGTTAAATTAACTTGAGGCTAGATAAGACAATGAAATCAGGCTGTTAGGCCACATGAGATGGCCAGAGATGAGATTTGTTTGTTTGAAAAGGACAAACATCACAGTATTCAAGTCAAATCTCAGAAACTGGAGCACCTAACCATGGATTTCTGGTATTGCAGACACCAATACTTAAAAGTCATCCTATATGAGCCTTAAGCTGCTTATCTCACTCAATGAGACGATTCCAATGAGTGCAAACAAAAAAAGGTTTTGTACTAAAATGAATGAAACACTTTGATCCAAAATAAAAAAAAAAAACATATCAAGGGGTCAGCCCAACACTATTGTAAGTGCCTATTATTATATAGGCACTTACAATAGTGTTAAGCTTACCCATCGATATAACTATTACAGCATAACAAGGGGTAAGGACATCAAGGACATAACTTCACTAACTATTCTTACCACATTATATACCTACCAAGAGCTTGTAGGGCAAAGAACACAATACTAGACAACAACACAAGTCGAATCAAATCTCTGTCAGATGCTTGTATGGTACTCCAGTACATTATAGATATACCTAAAAGTGGACAAAATAACGAAATAAAATAATTGAGGAGTCATAATTAAAAGAGCACTGCAATGTTCGGCTGCAAGAGCTGGATAATGCATAAATACTTAAGTCGAAAAAAGGGGGTTAACTCTTACAAAATTGCCTTCAGAGTTATCCCCATTGATAGTCTGGGTAGCCCTTGTGATTATGAACACACATGCCAAGTTTCATGAACATATTTTCAATAACAACAGAGATATGAGCAAGGTTTAAGCCACATCACGCCAATGCTAACATCAACGCCAATGGCAGCACCAACGACGCCAATTTGATAATAATACTTCAGGTTTTCTCAGAAAAAAGCCAAGCTACAAATCTACAACATATATCAATCTTCAAAATTTTAGTCATTTGTAAAAACATTTTTTATATTCAATATAAAGGCTTTAATTCTTTTGATCATGATAATTCTTTGACAAAAATATCTTTGAAATAGACAGATGACCTTGAAAAACAAGAGACCCAAGAAGCACACTGGCACTATAATAATGCCTAACAGATTTATGAAAATTCATAAATAAAATGCATAAAAAGTATTTAGCTAGGCCATAATCTATCTGTAAGTAGATATTCATCAGAGACCAAGGTTGGTTTATGCATGAAATGAAAAATCTGGGATTAATCATTTGCATCCAAACAATCATGTCAGAGGAGACAATATTTTTTTTCATATTTTGACATATTGTACCTTTTGTGGAACCAAAGTTATCAACCTGATCAGGATTAAAAGAAGGAATCTGAAAAAAGCCCTGATCAGGATTAAAAGATGGAATATGAAAGAGCAAGTCCAAATCATCATTCCTAACAAGTATGGTTGAATTCTAATCAGTACTTTCAGAGAAGATTTTTTAATATTTCACCATTAGGGGCCCTTGTTTGGTGACTTGACAGCCCATAGGGAGTTATCAGCCCAATCAGGATTTAGAGAAGGAATCTATTATAGCATGTCCTAAGAATCATTCCAGTAAAATTTGGTTGAATTCTGACAAGGAGTTTTAGAGAAGAGGATTTTTTATATTTCACCATAAGGGGCCCTTCTAAGGTGACATGAAAGCCTGTTGTACCCAAGTTAACAGCCTGATCAAGATTAAAAGGGGGAATCCAAAAGGGCATGTACTAAGCACCATTCCTGTGAAATTTAGTTCAATTGTGAACAGTAGTTTAAGAGAAGAAGATTTTTTATATATCTTTATATAAGATCATTTTTCAGTGACATGGCCCGTAGAAACCAAGTCTTCGGCCTGATCAGAATTTTACGAATAAATAAGTAAGAGCATGTTCTAAGCATCATTCTGCGTTACATTCTGATCAGTCGTTTCAGAGAAGAAGAATTTTTTTTTATAGTTCATCATATGGGACCATTTGATAGTGATACAGCAGCCTGTAGAGGCCAAGTCATCAGTCCAATCAGAATTTTACAAACAAACCTAAAGAGTATGTTCTAAACATCATTCCTGTGTAGTATGGTTACATTCTCAACAATAGTTTCAGAGAAGAAGATTCTTTTACCATTTCATCATTTTAGATAATCTTTCAGTGACATGACAGCCCTTAGAGCCCACATCATCAGCCCAATCAGAAATTTAGGAACAAATCTGAAAGAGCATGTCCCAAGGGTTATTCCTGTGAAATTTGGTTGGATTCTGAACAATAGTTTCAGAGAAGATGTTTAAAGAAAAAAGATTAGTAGATAGACAGAGGCACTAACGACTAACACTTGGCCATGACATATTATTTAGCTCTGCTGGACTTAGTCCAGTGGAGCTTACAATAACTTAAGAAGTACAGGGGGCCAAAAAAGTTGTACAATGTAATGTGTTACCCTTTATTAATTCTATGAGGAGACAAGTGCAAAGGCATAAAGTTTGATAGGGCTTGTGAAGTTAGATCAATCCCTCTTTCTAAAATTTGTACCGTATGGGATTTATTACGCTCACAGACTATGGCAGATAAAGGCATAAAGTCTAAAAGTCTAAACGGGAATGAGCATTTGTATTGTCATCCGGAACACCACTCGGCCAATCTGACAATCAACCTCGGATGTACATAGACAGACTACTTTTAAAAATTACGGGAAAACCTTTGAAAAACTTGATGACGTCAAGTTAAAATGGCGTCAGCCCTCGAAACGGTGAGTAAATACATTCAACGTCTCAAACGCCACTCATTTAAGTAACTGACATGAAACCATCGTATCTTAATATAAATATCTTAAGATTCTTAAATAATGGCTGAAAAAATCTTAATTTTTGAGAACGATAAGTCATTCTCAAAAATTAAGATTTGTTGGCAGTTATTTACTGTAAAAAATCTAAGGCTACCGTGCTAGTTTTTCTTACGCTGTTTCCGCCTAACAAAATGCACGATCTTCTTACATACCCATCTGCCTTACATACAAGGTCTATCGGAAATGGCTGAGCGATGTTCCGAATGTTGTTTTGTACCAAACTTAGGACAGAAGCATATAGAGCTTCTTAAGTATTGTGACGCAAGTTCCCCTTTATCATTCTTTTCATATCTCAAACAAATTGTATATTTACAGACTACTTCACATTTCCCTATCAGGGTTTTGCTTTTGCCATAAGTATAGGACTAAAGCATAAGGTGTGATAGGTAAATGTGAAGAAAGATCTTTCCCTTCTTTCTTTGATTCATAACTTAAATAAATTATATACTTACATCCTTAGACGGAAACAAAAGGTCTGAAAGGTAATGTGAGGTAAGATCCAACTCACTTTATGTAATACCTATCCTTAACAAATCATATACATTTACTCACAGACAAGGACAGGTGCACAAAGTTTGATTAGTGATGCAAGATCCATCTCCCTTTGTATAATTTCTATTAAAAAATATCGATGGCTTGGCGCGAAACAGTTGTAACTCCCTATATGTTTGAAGGGAGTTACAACCGTTTAGTGCTGAGCCATCAATATACATCAATAAACATTTACTCCAGGCAAGGACAGAAGCACAAAGGTTGATGGGTAATGCCAAGTAAAATCTCTCTCCCTTTATATAATACCTGATGTCTGATTGATTGATTGAATGGGGTTTTACGCCGCTTTCAACATTATTTCAGTTATATCGCGGCGGCTGGAGCACCTGACAATGGATTCCTGGTATTTCTCTCGCCAGTACTACCATTACGTCCTTTCCTAGCCTCTAGCTGCTATTTCACATAGGTTTACAATTATATACCCATTGGTGAAAGACAAACGTCGGAAAGGATTTTTGCCGCCACCGGGAATCGAACCCACGACTTCCAGATTGGAAGTCTTATGCATAACCAACTGCGCTACGGTGGCAGCTACCTGATGTCTGATAGTGAAGCTAGATCCATTTGTCTCATACATAAACTTGAAGGAATGGAGGATGGGGGAAGGGGTTGTGAATAAGTGGTATACTTACGGACAAGGGCAGCAGTAAAGGTCTGATAGGAAATGTGAAGCTAGATCAATCAACTTCATAAATAGACTTGTAGAAATTGTGATGTTGAGGGGTTTAACAAGTTGTATACTTACAAACAAGTACTGAAGCATAAAGTCTGATAAGGATAGTAATGCTTATTCCATCAACCTCATACAAACCTTGAAGTAATAGAAAGGGAGGACACAAATTGTATACTTACAGACGAGGGCAGAGGCATAAAGTCTGATAGGGAATGTGAAGCTAGATCCGTCAGTCTCATACATAAACTTGAAGAAATGAGAGGGAAACACAAGTGCCTGAAAATATATCAAATATACAAATCTATCAATATCCAAACTTTATCAATGACTGGCCCTTTTTCCCAGTTCCTTAAACGTTGTAACCTTGACCTTTATTACCCCAAAACAATAGGGTCCCTTTTTGGGTTGTTGGGAACAATTGTATTGTTTTATAAGATTATTTGTTCACTCCATTCTTGAGTTAAAAGCTGAAAACTAAATAAGTCTACCAATGGACAAACGGAACCAATATACCCCACTACTTTGTTAGTGGGGGATATGATAATTGGGACAAAGGTAACTCTATATACCTGTAGCTACTTCCTGGTGGGGCATAAAAATATTCATGCATAAAAGATGGACAATTTGCCATGACAACAGCCAACTGGCATTTGGCTTATTGAGTTCAAAATATATAAGCCTTAAGATTTAACCCTTTGCTGTTTAATCCCTGCTTTTTAGGTGCCTGTGATTTTATGATTGAGAAAACATTGTGAAAAAAGAAGAAATTTATGTTTGGGTAGTTTCATTTAATCTGTCATCTGCAAACTTATATTTTTTCATTTGGACATGTCTCAAATTTCAGAGAACGAGACAGGTTGTAAGAGTTAGTTCACCTTTATATAACTTGATAATGTCTGGGAATTACAATGAATTACAATATTGATGGAGACAAGCCAATGTTGCATCCAACTACATATAATTGCAATCTAATAAAATAAAGAATTTTGATTGGTTTAAATCGCATCACGTGGGGAAATCCATTGCACTTTATTTCTGTATAAAATGCAATAGGTCTATCGGGAAACCCCCGACCTTCGATCTGCATGTCCTGTGTTTTAGGAACTCGAAAACCCCTTGTTCCCCTTCCATATCGTAATATTGCTATTTAATATAATAGAATATTTTCGAAAAAAAATATGATTAAAAAGCATGCAGTTCAGATTCTGAGTCGATGTTTACAGCGAGTCGACGAAGTCCACCAAGCAACCCTCTCAGCTAAGCCCGATCACGATAGTTTCGGTTAAAAATGCAGAATAACTTGTCAAAATTATGTTTAGATCATAAGTACCTCTACGAATGTCAAATTGACGTTTATTTGTGTACCATTTGTTTAACGTTATGCCGTTTAACTTCGATGGCGAGAAAAAATACACGATCTAAAAATAGATTGTCTAATACACGCAGAAAGTAGACTCGAAACTTTAATGTTTAGCCGAGTATTTTAATAGTTTCTTAGACCAAGAGGATTGCAATTATAAGGGCAGAGTGTCTTTTCACAGCATTTATAGGGGTATAAAGTGCAATTGCCTTAGCACATGGCTTAAACATAACGCCCTACGGGCGTTATTTGCCATGTGCTAAGGCAATTGCACTTTATACCCCAATAAACGCAGTGAAAAAGACACTCATCCCTATATAAAAGGTAACAAAACTGAGATAACAATGTCTGGCATTCATCAAACATCACATTGCCATGATTAATTTCAAATCTGTGCAATTGTTTTCACATCAAGGGTACATGCATTTCATTTCGTTTTAATACTGCAGCAGTTAACAAGGTAAAATATGTAAGCTTACTAACAAAATATGATGGATGGGTATTAAAAAGCATATGACACTAAAATATTCTCTTTTTACCTCACCTGAGAATTAAGTATTTGGCAAAATGAATTGATTCCAGTGATATTTGGTTGATATCCAAAAATTAGATTCTGAGAAAATGATTTTCAAATTTTCCACTATAATATATAGAGAAATGACCTCGGCCCATAAAATGCATATTTTCCATCCGATCACAATGATTTTTTGTAGACTGATAAAGGGTCACTCAAGGATCATTCCAGTGAAATTTGGTTGATATCCATCACTTACATTCTGAGAAAATGATTTTCAAAGTTTCCACTATATAACATAATAGAGAAATGACCTCCGCCCATAAAATGCATATTTTCCATCCGATCACAATGATTTTTTGTAGACTGGCAAAGGGTCACCCAAGGATCATTCTTGTAAAATTTAGTTGGTATCCATTCATTAGTATCTGAGAAAAAACACTTTTTACCATATTTGGAAATAAGCCACGCCCATTAAATCCATGTTTTTCATTGGATCAAAATTTCTTGAACAACTTTGAAAGAGGGTCACCCAAGGATCATTTCTGTGAAGTTTGGTTGAAATCCATCCAGTAGTTTCTGAGGAGAAGATTTTTAAAGAAAAGTTTACGACCGCACGCACGGACGGACAGACGGACGCACGCACGACGGACACAACGACATGACAATAGCCCCAGTGGCTTTCAGCCAGTGGAGCTAATAAGAGAGCTGTCTGCCTTCTGATTTCAGTGAAGAAGATTTTCTTATTTTCACCCTTTTTGTTAAGGGTAAAGGGAAAGTTAAGGGTGGATTTCATTTATTTGAACAACTTTGGTAGGGCTTGACCAAAGGAACACCCCTGCCAAGTTTCATCAAGATTGGCCCTCTGATTCAGGAGAAGATGTTTAAAGAAATTGTGGATGATGCAGAACTTGAGACAGACAATGGACATTGTACAATCACAATAGCTCACCTTGAGCACTTAGTGCTCAGGTTAGCTAAAAATACTGGCACTAATCCTATATTGAGGATACTCATTGGAATCGTCTTATCAAGACAACTCCAATGAGTACCCACATCATAGGTTTTAATGGAAATTAAAGATTTTAGACTAGAAATACCCCCCCCCCCCTTATCTGTACCTCTGCCTAGGTTATGTACATTTTTTCCTCAGGTGAGTAACCTAGCACCAACAGCCCTCTTATCTGAAATATGACCTTGTAAGATGGCCATAGGCCTCTTTGCAAGTCGATGCCCTTCATATAAACTTGCCAAAACAAATGGTGATATAGACTGAGATCAGACTGGACATAAGAGCAGACTAATCTTTTTATGTACTTCATGAGGAAACAGGAATTATATTTGCAAGTAGATGCCCTTGATATAAACCTGCCAAAACGAATGGTGATATAGACTGAGATCAAACTGGACATAAGAGCAGACTGATCTTTTTATGTTCCTCATGAGGAAACAGGAATTATATTTGGGATCAGCACAAGGGAGTACCATTACATTACGAACATTACGCAAGTGTGTAATAGAAATAAATCCTTTTTCGAAAAATGTTGATGATAAATGATCATAATATCGAAACTACAGCTTTTTCAAGGTTACGATATTTTGATTATTCACCAATACTCAAATCATAGAAAAGGGGAGTGGATGTAGGACGTTAATCTTTTGCCACAGTCGACATATTGCTTTTATCCTATACATTTTATGTTGGTCTTCTTCTGAGTGTTTATAAATTTCAAAATCCTAGTAAGCTTATGCAGCATGACAAGAGATATAGAGGATATTGAATGAGTGCTCATGAAATACTGAATTTGTTAAACGAGTCATCTATAAACAGATAAAAACGAGGCAGCGTTTTTATCTGTTTATAGATGACAAGTTTAATAAATTCTGTATTTCATGAGCACAAATTTTATATTCTATTTATAATATGACACGAATTACGGTGCTAAAACAAGAAACTTTACGATATTTACCGAAACATCTTTTTCCGCGAAACATAAACGGTAACGCCGTTTGCGAAATGACGTCAGCAGATCCATTATGACGTCATTTTCTAACAAAAGATAGAACGTTTTTCTTTGTTCTTTGCTCATTTGCATATTTATTCCACTAGTGTAATAAGCACTAAGTAATATCAAAAATATTCAACAGGTTATTTCACTCTGGTTACGTAGGGCATATTATAAACAAGAGCTGTCACTGTAAGATGACAATGCCCCCGACACCGCTTTGATTTAGAAGTTATGGCCAATGTTAAAGTTTTTGGACGGAATGACGGACGGACGGACAGACAGACAGACAGACGGACGGACGGACAGACGGACGGACGGACAAGTCAAATTTATGATGCCTCCCTATCGGGGGCATAAAAAGAGTTCTAAATTCACTTTTTAGAAAATTAATTCTATATATAGAGTAATAATGTATAACAAAGTCTTTAATCTTTCAAAGAAGACATAAAAACATGCTTTAGAGCAATTTCTTCTAGTTAATTATAATCCTCAAGTAAATTGGTTTTCAAAAATCCCCGCTTTTTATGCTTCGTTTTCATCTCTTTTCCACTCAAATTCACTCATTAATCTTCATTTTACCTCAGTAATTTCCTACAAGGAATCTTCTTTTAATCTGTTCAATATGCAGAACTTTTAATATAAAGGCTTGTTTAAACAAGTAGCCAGTATCGCTCCACCAGCACTTTTTAAGTGGCAAGTTTACGACCAAATTTGCACAAATATCTTTAATTACTTTTTGCAAAAATTACTTTAATTACTTTTCATTAGATTTTCATAAAAAATCAGTAGATTATCACTTGATGAACTCCCTGCCATACCAGTGAAATTAGCAAAAATTTATACCCTTCTTTTGTTCATTTCACTGTATTTGAAGTTATCAAAGAGAAGCCATTTTAGTGAACAAATAACATCATGACGTAGCAAAGTAATCACGTTCAAAATAATGTGAATTTAAGTCCTTTTTGTCTTATGAATGCATTAAAGAATTAGAAAAATCATTTGTTTTTCAAGAAATAGGATTAATATTGCATTTCATGGGCAACAAAAGCTATACTTTACACTCATGGCATTTTTAAAAAGAATTTTTACATCACGAAGGCCAATTTTTCTGAACCACTTGAAGACATTGCTTCATTTAACAGTTTTAACAAAAGCATGCAGTTAGAAAGAGCATCTGGAATTTCTTGAAAATTTAAAATCCATTCCTAAAACATTTAATTCTAGTACTGTTCATCGAGAATCATGCATTCTGAATGGCTGAAAAATTGGTTTCATCACTTAATGAAAACAAAATTTGATTACAGTTTTTTAAGCTTCCACGGAAAGTAGTCCCATGAACAATACATGCATTTGAGGGTAAATCTTTACATTTTTGCTTCAAGAAATAAAATTATAAGATACGAAGAGACCCACTGTTGATTTCATGCAGAATTGGAACTTAAAACCTAATCACTATAATGTATGAATCCGAATTGAAATATTCATGTAATTAACCCATTTGACATAAAGGTTCCTTTTTCCAGACAGCAAATAAGATTGTACAACAGCTGCAGTTTGTGCAACACCACAATTAATGAGCAACACTATGTGAAAGTTTTATCAAAATCTTTTCAAAGCTGTTGTCCCATATTTTAAACAACAGGCCACCATAATTTGTTACTGGTAACACAAAACGGGATCATATGGGAAGTACATGGTGTAGACCCTGATAAGACTGTATGATATGACTGATCAGAGTTGAAGCTTTTTGAAAATAACAACTTTTCTTTAACGCTTTTTTGTGGTTTATCGAGAAATTACAGTAGATTATCACTTGATAATCACACCGCAAAAGCAGTGAAATTATCAAAATCTTATACCCTGTTTTTATGCATTTTACCCTGTCTGACATCATCTATGCGGGGCAAAAAAGTGACGTCACAATGAACATTGCATAGTAATCACGTGCAAAATGACATGCTTTGCAAAAAATATGTCCTTGAAATTTCACATTTCGTCTAATTTTTGCATTAAAGAAATAGAATTTGTTTTTCGAGTAAGATCGATTAATATTTCATTTTGTGAACAACAAAAACTATATTTTCTCGTGAAAATATAGCTTTTGTTGTTCACTCAATGAAATATAAATTGATCTTACACTGAAACAAACAATTATTCTCTATTTCTGAATCTAGAATGGTTATTATACCTTCCTATTGATTTATATCTGAAATACGCCCTCTGGTAAGCCTATGCAGGATCAATTCTTTTTTCCAAATATCTATTTTACTGAATTCCAAGATGGTTCCTTTTCGCACGACGGATCAGTCTTAACAAGGCTTAGTGTGAACCTTGGTTAAGAGTTGATAATAGACCTAGTGCTTCATCACAATATATCACCTTACATGCCAACGTTCTCTCAGCCTATTGACTTATTGAACGCCAGGCAAGCTGCCCAATTAATTTGTTTGTGAGTCCAATTTTCATACAAACAAGGCTGGGTTAGGAAATACAAACTCATCAGAACTTATCTTCTGCTTTTGTGGTTTTACAACAAATGATTTTTTTTTTCTAAAAGATTTATTTGATTTTAATGTTTCTGAAAAGAAAATATTCCCCTTCATAAGGAACATAAATTGTCTTTATTGCTTTCAAGTTTATTTTCAAGGAATATCCCAAAGTAGGTTATTATATGAGCACAACATTTCCAACAATTTGACTTTGTTTGAGGTACAAACATTCTGGAGCCCAGGCAGCTACATCGCGTATCAAAAGGATTGCCTGACTATCTACAGATACTTTAAGACCTGCTTTATCTAAAAAGTGCTTTGTTTGTTTGTTTGAATGGGTTTTACGCCGCTTTCAACAATTTCGCAGTTATATTGCGGCGGCCGGAGCACCTAACAATGGATTCCTGGTATTTCTTTCACCTGTACTACCATTACATCCTTTCCTAGCCTCCGACTGCTATCTCGCATAGGTTTACGATTATCTACCCATTGGTGAGAGACAAACGTCGGAGAGGATATTTGCCGCCACCGGGTATCGAACCCACGACTTCCAGATTGGAAGTCTTATGCCTAACCAACTGCGCTATGGTGGAGGCTCTAAAAAGTGCAAAGTAAAGACTCTGGTCAGACTGTGTGGAAGCACAGGCTGGCCAGTGTCTTTGCTTTATGCACATTTCAAATTGTTTGAAATGTCACACACTTGCTTATATTTAACCACAAACAGACAGATAGATTCACCCACAGAAGCACAACAAGGAATTTAACGCCATTACAATAGCTTGTTGGCCTACTATCAGCCAGTTATATCACTCACCCAAACTGCCATAACAGTCAGTATACAGGATAACACTATTTGCCATAACCTCAAACCATTTGGTAATCGAATATAGAGCTGATCACTGTGGCCTAGAATCTGGCTCAACTGCAAAACAGGAAGACAGGACATATTTAACTAACAAGAAATTATAGACATCAGAGCATCTTTAGTCAATAAAACAAGGAACTTTGACAGATAGAAACAAAGTATTTTGTTCATTTGAGGTTTTATGTCATCTTAAATATATAGAAAATAATATAGCAATGTCTCTAAATAGAGCATCAATGTAATCTGGTTGAGGTAGGGAGAATTTAATTTTGTTGTCATGATTATTTCTCACACCTGAGACTAGATCAAATAGATATTGAAGACACTAACATGTTATTATATTTTCATGCAATCATTTTTCTGGGTGCATTCTGGGTGCATTTTTTTTATTTTATCTTTAAATTCAAAATAATTCAGATGAAAGAACTCCAATGGTTAAGATAAATATGTCATCAGCTGCTCATCCCACTAAGGCCCACTACTACTTATTAAATGCCCGTTGTTGGAAGCCAAAACTTAATGATATGTAAAATGTCAGATGAATGTTGGCATGGCAGAGTCATTTTGGTTGAACTCATGTTCTAAGAATTGACAGTCCACAACAGTACCTAGCCAGTTTGTTGGTATGGGGTTAAATACCGCTTTAAACAATCTTGCAGTGATATCGCAGCAGCTGGAGGTGACTTATAGAAAATGTGTCCCTGGAATTTCTCACACAATGCAGTACAATCATTTAAATCTATCCTAGTCTCCGATATGTCTACAATTTTCAATCTATTGCTGGGAGAAAATTAGTCAGAAAGGATGAGTGTCTCCGTATGGCATCAAACCCTGGACCTTTCCAACTGAGCTAGCCTTGCTGCTTAAATTGGCTGGACACAGTAGGTTCAGCCAGACTAAATAATGGACAGGAGGTCAACCATTTGAACAAGCTGTGTTTGTGATGTAATAGCATTTTTTTTGTCACATGACCTTGACCTTGATATCTACAGGTCATTTATATCTATCATCAAGCCAAATATGAGGCTTGTATCTTGAACAGGCATAAACTAGAAAGCCATGAATGGCTTGTGTCGCTCCACAGGCTTGCATTTCTTGTAATAGCAAATCTAAGTTTTGACTAGATTTTTAGATATTTTGGGTTCTACTGATGTTGAAATGGTTTTCAAAGTTTCCACTATTATAACATATAGAGAAATGACCTCCGTCCATAAAAGACATATTCTTCATCAAATCACAATAATTTTTGGCTGCATGATTATAGATCACCCAAGCATCGTACTAATGAAGTTTGATTGATATCCATCAGTTACATTCTGAGAAAATGATTTTCAAAGTTTCCACTATATAACATATAGGGAAATGACCTCCGTCCATAAAATACATAATTTTCATCCAATCACAATAATATTTGGTAGACTGATAAAAGGTCACCCTAGGATCATTCATGTAAAATTTGGTTGATATCTATCACTTAGATTCTGAGAAAATGATTTTCAAAGTTTCCACTATATAAAATATAGAGAAATGACCTCTGCCCATACAATGCATATTTTTTATCCAATCACAATAATTCTTAGTAGACTGATAAAGGGTCACCCAAGGATCATTCATGTAAAATTTGGTTGATATCTATCTGTTAGATTCTGAGAAAATGACTTTCAAAGTTTCCACAATATAACATATAGAGAAATGACCTCCGCCCATAAAATACATATTTTTCATCTGATCACAATAATTTTTGGTAGATTGATAAAAGGTCATCCAAGGATCATTTATGTAAAATATAATTGGTATCCATCAATTAGAACCTGAGAAAAGTCACTTTTTACCATATTTGGAAATTAGCCACGCCCATTAAATCCATGTTTTTCATTGGATCCAAATTTCTTGAACAACTTTGAAAGAGGGTCACCCAAGGATCATTCCTGTGAAGTTTGGTTGAAATCCATCCAGTAGTTTCTGAGGAGAAGATTTTTAAAGAAAAAGTTTATGACCGCACGCACGGACGCACGGACGCACACACGACGGACACAATGCCATGACAATAGCCCCAGTGGCTTTCAGCCAGTGGAGCTAAAAATGGCAACATTAAGGTTTTGGGTTAAGTTTATGAGTTATTTGACCTTGAAAGATGACACTGACCTTGTCACATGACCTTGACTTTGGTGTCAACAGATGTGTATCTGCTTGCAATCTCCCATTATGCAAAATATAAGACTTGTATCATGAATAGGCTTGAAAATATTGGCAATGTTCATTTTTTTGTTAATAAGTGCAGACAGACGGATGGACAATGGTTAAATAATATGCCCTGATCTTTCAGTGAGAGGGCATAAAAAGCAAAATGGATGAAAAATGTAATAAATTTGGTGAGCAATTTCCTATTATTCACATAAATCTTTGTTTATATGGGCTGTTATGCTAGTCTTTCCCACGATCAATGCTAAATATTTTTTTCTTTAAAGAGATACAGAGGGGGATATAGTTTTGGGTTTAAATGTTTCAACAGTACCGATTCAAATCCAAGATTTTGGTGGCACTCATTTGAATTGTCTCTTCAAGACAATTCAAATGAGTACCCACAACATGGTTTTATCTGGATATATGGAACTGATACTTTCATTACCCTCTTTTATCTCTGTTTGAGTATCATTAAGTATTTGCATGGATTATGGTTGATGATTTTGCATGAGTCTTGGTTGACGTTTTTCACTGAAAAACTGAGGCATTGTTATAGCCTTGGTGTCAATTCCTAAAACAAACTCTGTATGTGCTCATTGGAAATGTCTTGTCAAGAGGATTCCAATGAGTAATCACAAGACATGCTGTTTATCTTAGTGTTTGGCAATCAGTTTCAAATCACAATCGATAATCATGTTTTAGTTGGAAGAGCAAATCAACTAATGATTGATTGTACAATTATTTACTTTGATTATATAAGAAAGCCCAGTATCATTCCTTTATGTAATAGAATGTGGAAGTTTAGTAAAAACTCATGACCTAAAGACTTGTCCTGCAGATTTTTGTAATAAACTCCATGGCTCAGCATGAAACAGTTGTAACTGCCTTTTATTGATTATGAAATTTCTTAGTCAATCATCACAATTGGAAGCCGAAACCAACTGATTATCAATCATAATCAATTAATCTGCCCATCACTAGAACTTTTGCTTTTATTCAATTGCTCACCTTAGATCTGTGTACGTCTCCATCGTCTGTTTCCCCCACACCAAGAAGTTTTCTCGTCTTTAATCTGCTGTGTAGGTCACCACTACTGTGTTTCCTGAAAATATACAGAAACAAAATGTATGCAAATATTTGACCTTCATAGATGACCTACAAATTAACTGATGACCTTGAAACCAATGCTAAATGATGCACATCAATCAAATAAAATCTTCATACCAAATAAGACTTCTGAAGTTATAAGAAAATGTTTAATTTGCAGGTTAAGATTTAGACCAACAGATAGGCAATCAATAAGATGGACAGACATACACTGGAAAAAATACTGTAAAAGCTCTAATAGAAAACAGGGGTTCTATTAGAATCATTGTCTTTCTATAAGAAAGGGATGTGCTTTTATAAGAGGCTACACACTATGTTATTAGTTAAGATGGTGAAAAATTGGCAAAAATAAACATAATGCAAGCAAAATATGAACATTTGATTAGGGAAAAGGACCTCTGTCTGTTGAAATTTTGGTGACCTTGATTTTGTGGGTACAGGCATTTATTAGAAGCTTCAAGGTTTTGTAAAATGACTTTAGAAATGGCTGATTTCACCTCCGAAAAGGGGATTTAGGTTTACTTAAAGCATGGGGCTATTTTAGAACTTTTACAGTACAAAAGGGCATAAATTTACAAAATCAAAGCACTGAAGGCACTGAACATCTACATTACCTGACCTACTGATAGAAGGGGTAAATGGACTTTAGATAGGAATATTTCAACAATTATGAAACAAACCCATAAATTGTAGGTACTCACTGAAATTATCTCAATGAGATTTAAATGTAAAGGAAATATACAAAATCAAAGTACTGAAGGCACTGAACATCTACTTTACTACAGCACTGATTACTCAATTACTCAATCTCCCTTGTCATGCTGATAAAAACTTGGAAAGATTGCATAAAAATAAAAGTGCTAAAAGCACTGGATGCACTAAGTCACTTTTTTTTTATTTCGAACATATAATTTTGATTTCAAAAAGGTTAATCAGGTAGTATAGACAAAGATCAGATTGATTGATTGATTGATTGATTGAATGGAGTTTTACACCACTTTCAACATTTTTTTCAATTATATCCCGGTGGCTAGAGCACCTAACAATGGATTCCTGGTATTTCTCTCACCAATGCAACCATCACATCCTTTCCTAGCCTGAGCTGCTATCTCTAATTGGTCTACGATTAACAACCCATTGGTGAGAGACAAATAGTTGGAAAGAATGAGTGCCGCCATTGGCAAATCGAACCCGGGACCTCTTGATTGACAGTCCGACGTGCTACCAACTGCGCTATGACAGCAGCTAAAATGTCTTTGAAGAAATTTCAAATCACTAAGATATTTGTCAACTATTATAGCAATTGTTAATAGCTAAAGAATATCAATTGAGTTTTAATGATAACCTTCTTTGGTGAACTAGCTCTGTGTTTGTCATAATTCCTATTTCAGGAAGAAGAAATGCACTCAACTAATTCCTGAAGCTATATGTTATATTGAAAGTTCATTGCACATAAGTCTGGTTAAAACTATAAACACAAGCTTTCTTTAAACAAATCAAATATATATCCTGGCTAAATTAAACAAATCCAGTAGTACCACATTCTATTATTTGGGTAATAGTTCACTTTCACTTTCAATCACCATTTTTTTTTATAAAATATCTTTGAAGAAATGATTTCAAATATAAAATAGTTGATAGTGTACAAATCGTTGTAACCTAAGCATCTAAAAATTTGTATTTTTAAACATTCATAAATTAACCCAAGAAATATGTTACATATAATTTGGAATGCCTTTAATTACTGACACTTATAGATGTATAAGTTTAAATGACATATCAAGGGTCAATTTTGTCTATAAATATAAACAAAATTGACCCTTGATAACTCTTTTAAAATAATACATCTATCTTTAGGTGTATTTTGTAAACTGAGCTCTGACGTAGGCGCTGATCAAGTCCATTATCATAGGAAAATTGTAGGCGCTGAGTCCATTATCATAGGTAAATTGGGTATAATAAAAAAGCAAATGATAGGAATCTAGCCTGACCCATTCAGTGCAGATTGTAAACTTTATTAATGCGCTATTTAAACCCGTTTTATCTATTTCGAACAAATGGCACGAGAATCTAACAGTAAAAAGTTGATTTCACGGCTCACCCCGCAAAATCTACCTATAGTTATCAATTTAAAACCTATTTCAACTTATATGTATTGGGTACCTTGTACTTATCCAAAACATACAAGATTTTGACAAGAATAATCAAATCCCTTAACTTCAATTAAGGTAGTAGACCAATAATACTTCCACAACATTTCAGAGCTCGTGAACTTTCACAATGTTGACCGAGGTTTCCTAATGAAAATCAGTAGGAAACCTCGGTTAAAACTGTTAAAGTTCATTACTTCCAAAATTTTGCAGAACTATTATGGGTCCTCTACCTTAAATCTAAACCCCACATTTTCTCTAAATACATAGAGTCAAGCCTAATTTGTAAAATGATACATATATAGATAAAACAAATTTCATTACTGTGCTCTCATGTTAGTCTTTATATGTACGATATTCATTTACAAGTCCGCAGTATGATATTCATTTATAAGTCCGCAGTATAAACATGAAGCAATGATTCTTGTCATAGTTTCTTTATTTGGTGAGAGAATCTACTGTCATTCTGCCCAAAATCTCATTATTCTAATGAATTTCATGAATCTTGTGATGTCATTTTTCAATCTCATTTACTTTTTCAATGTCAAGGTTTATTTCCTTTTTTCTTTGGAATAACAGATATTGCATTACGGTGGCTCAGCATGAAACAGCTGTAACTGCCTATTAACATATAGGCAGTTACAATTGTTTAGCACTTAGCTATCAATTAGGTGCTATCAAATCAAATGTATCTGCCTGATGCCATTTAGTTTATCAAATCTTTAAAACTTAATTCAAATTTTATTTCTAATTTTGATCAACTTATTTTTCAAAAAAGACAATATTAGCTAAATCTAATGAGACTTCAATCAAATTACATAATAAGAGATTCCCACCCTAGTGGTTTGAAAATCTGATAAAACTAAAATTGTATTAAATGACGTTAACCAATAACATTTAATAATCAACCATTTAAATCATTTTCTTTACACTTGTTATCTTTCCTAGAATCAGTGAGAAAACAGTTAGGAACTTTTAGTACATGTTTTGCATTTTGACAATCCACGTTTATTGCCACCCTAAATATTCCAGTTCTTTAACCATGATTATATGTTCCAAGGCACTCATAAAAGACCTCGCAAAACAGTCACACAGTCAATAACAATCAATCAAAACGGGTTATTTTATTGACACACATTCATCACAACATTCGAAAAAGTCCAAAATTTCCAGAGAAACTACGCAAATTCCTCAGTTTAGAAGATTTATTTGTTTTTTTACAAAAACACAATTTCCTTTGGCAAACCCAAATTAATTAAGGATATAGGTTTTGTATGAAGTATGCCAAGAAAATTGCAGCCAAGTCAAGTGCTCCCACAAAAACAAGTAAAACCCATCACTCAATTGTTCTGATCAGAAGATTAGGGAGATGAACATGATATGGAGGATTTAAAAGCCCCCGTCTGTGTTCGTGAACATTACCGAAACACAAGGCAATGATCTTAGACAACTATGTACACAAAAGCTTGATTTTTATTCTCAAAGATAAGCTTGAATTTGTCATTCCAAATTTCGGTAATGCAAATGATAAGACGCGATGATCTAAATATAGCCCTAACTTGATGAATATCTATGACCTGCAACATTTTGGACTCATTTATTTTAAATACCTTTACCACTTCTTGGACATGTGGGTGTATTTCAAGTGTCCAAAATCTCATTTACATATTTCACTTTATATGGCAGATTGTGTTTCAAGAAAAAGCTGCCATTTGTAAATTGATTTGTATTTTTATGTAACTAGATTTTTTTACTCTAAACGCATACTAGGTCTTTAAACATTTGTTTCAGTGTAAGAATATTTTTCTCAAATAGATTCCATAGTATTCTACAACGAATAGCCATCAGAGATATTCTTGTCTTACACATGTGTAAGATAACATTCTAAATGACGTCAACACGTCATCTTACTCGTTTTTTTAGGTATTTCTTTCCCTAGAGTGTTTCAAAAATTGGTTATTATTGTATAAAAAACAACAAATGTTGTACATGTGTATGTGAGAAAAGAATCTGTTACTCAATTTTATTTGAGAAAAGCTAATCTTAACCTTGTCTAAAATAGAAAAGTAATTAAGCTCACCAAGGCTCGCTTAATCACATTTCAATTCTAGACTAAGATAAGTTCAACTTGTCTGAAAAAAAAATTCATACCAGATCCCATATGTACTTCACTGAGTGAACAACAAAAGCTATATTTTCATGAGTGGCAGAGCCAACTTGAACAACTTTGGAAGAGGATCACCCAGATATTTCATGCCAAATTTCATTGAAATCAGGCCAATGGTTTTGGAGAAGAAGATTTTTAAATATTTAAAAGTGAAATAAGCCCCACCCCGCCACACCCATATTTTGAGGTCAATCCAAATTTCTTGAATAACTTTAGAAGAGGTTCACTCAAGAAATGTTTCAGCCAAGTTTTGTCAAAATCCATAATGGGTTTAGGGGGAGAAGATGTTTAAAAAAAAAGTTTACACATGGGGGCACACACACACCGACACAAGACAGGCATTCAATGAAAATAGCACAATGGCCTTCCGCCAGTGAAGCTAAAACCTTTGTAATGTTTCTACTGATTATTAGAAATAAGAGATATATTAAAGAAAGAGCCCTAACAAAATGAGGAGATAATTGCATATGCTAATGGTCTTTTACCATTTCTTTACAATTTATTCCAAAAATCCCAATCTTCTTATATTTTATTCATTAGGCCTAGCTAGACATCTAAGATCTGTATTCCTCATCATACATGTTGAGGCAGATGGCTGAACCAATTATAAACCTTAAAATTGTCTACTAAAAGACAAATTACAATGAAGGAAATCACAGCTGTAAATGTATACCATAACTTTATCCTCAGATCTTGTTTTTCAAGCAGAATTCGGAAAATTCCTAGCTAAATGGCAGGTGATATTTAAAAAAGATTTTCCCTTTAAAAAATCAGGATGTCTCTTTTCATATTGCAGGTAACATAACATAATCATATTTTCTTGTTTATTGCTTTTTGGTAATTTATTGAGGAATAATGAAGATTATCATTTTGATAAAGCCCCGTTCCCACTGTCACGGTTTGGACCCCCGGTTAGTCCCGGATGAGTGGTCCGGGGGAAACCGTGACAAACCGGGAATACAACCGTGGCGGCACCGTGAATATCCTGGACCATCCGGGATGAACCTTGTTGATCCGGCAACCGACCCCGGATGTTTTAAAATGTTTAATACAACCAGCAGTCACCGGGACTCACCGGGAGGATGTCAAGAATCGGCTTAATCGGGAGAAACACCGGCATATTCCGGGGCAAGTCCCGTTCTCTACCCTGGCTCAACCGTGATAGTCCCTGATGATCCGTGGACATTTTCAGCTTAGCCCCGTTCCCACTGTCACGGTTTGGACCCCCGGTTAGTCCCGGATGAGTGGTCCGGGGGAAACCGTGACAAACTGGGAATACAACCGTGATATGAAGGGGCGATACCGGCGGCTACCGGTGCGCTACCGGCGACGACCGGGGTTACACTGGGTTGTACCGGGATCAACCGGGATCACGCCGGCCCCTGCACCGTAAATACACCGTGGCAAACCGGGAACAAATCGGGATAGTCCGGGGTCGAACGGGAAGATCCTGCTAGTAAACCAGGGGTACACCGGGGCAATGTCGGGAATATGGGAATATGAATCATTTTATAGAGAAAAGATCCCAGATCATCCCGGAATACCGGCTCTTTCCCCACCGGGAGGTACCGTGGGTGTCCGGGACCAACACCGTGACAGTGGGAACGGGGCTTAACTCACTGCCTATTCATTGAAATTATAGTCAAAATCTTATACCCCGCTTTTGTTCCGTACACCTTATCTGATTTCTTCTAAGCAGAGCAAAATATTTAGTGATGTCACAAACTAATCCATTTGAAATTCACGAAATTTAAAAAGAGTTTGACAACAGCTTTTGAGAAGAAATTGAGCTTAAATGCAAAGGGAAATATAGTAAGATCTCTGCAATCGATTGTTTATATCTAAGGCAAAGAACAAATAATACTAGCCAAAAAACACAATTTGAAGCAAATCCTTCAGAATGAGCCTCAAAACATGTCACTAATTACTTAGAAACATGCAACCTGGTCATAAAATATTCAGACATGGAATTCTAAGAAAATATACAAGCTCAATTAATCATGGAACATAGAGTATCATATTCTGTCTTAATAGAACTTTGACGAACAATTCCAAATCACAAAACCAAGAGAGCCAATCAATGGCTCAGTGCAAAATAGTTGTAACTGCCTATAAACATATAGGCAGTTACAATTTTTTCACGCCATCGCAATGAAACTAATTGGTCCAGTGAATGTCACTCAAATAAAATTCTGTCAAAGTTTAATTCAACTTGCAATGTGAAAAAAAGACCTTGCCCTGATTTGCCCATATTTATTGGCCCATCAGACAATGACAATTTTTGAAAAGGGTCACCTATATAGGAACGTACATTCTTTCAAAGTTTCATTGAAATTGGCCCACTTGTTTAGAAGACATGTTGTTCACATAAATCAAAGTAAAAAATGCTATACTCCAGACACACCCAGATTAATGGGCCAATTAGAATTATGCAAACAATTTTCCAAGAGAAATACCCAAGAAAAATTCTGGAAACTTTCATTGTATTCAGGAGGATATGCCATTCCAAGATGTAAGTGTAAAAAATACCATGCCCCTGAATGTCTTATATTTAAGGGCAAATTCAAAATTTTTCAACACACATATTGGAAAGGGTCACTCAAGAAACATTATGGCAAAGTTTCATTGAAGATGGTCCAGCAGTTTAGGAGGAGAATTTCATGCAAAGAGTTCATACTTAAATAATACCACTCCCACAAATGCCCATATTTATCTACCAAACAGAACTTCCCCAAAAAATAATTGGAAAGCATCATTCAAGAAACATTCTAGGAAAGTTTAATTGGAATTGGTCCAGTACTTTGGGAGGAGATGCCATACTAAGATTTCAAAGTTAAACAAGAGCACAGCCTACTAGTGTCAATGCTTGGCTGAGAATTTTCTCAAAATTTAAATTCAAAAAGTGTATGAAAATAAAAGATAATATAAATAAGTTGTTATTTATAACAACTTATCAATATTATCTTTTATGTTGATACATTAAAATGAGTATTTAAACAGAATTTCGGCTTTAATCTCAAATTGAAATTTGAGAAAAATTTTAATTGAGCCTGAGAAATGTTTTATAATCTCGGGCCCAGGTGTCCAGCTGAAAACACATCAAGTCCAGTTCAAAAGGATGTTACATTTAAAAAAGTTTACACAGGCATGTATGAAATAATTATCTTAAGACTCAGAAATCACATTTGACAAGTTTTGAATCTAATCAGAGCACACTTAACGCATTCTGACTAAAGTTTGCGCTTCTCAGATGGTCTTTTTTCGCCAGCTGAACACCCCCCCCCCCCCTCACAAACACACCAGCACTTTGTCAATTGAACAAAGTCTGACTGTGACCTTGACCTTTAACCTATGTGAACCAAAGACAATAGGGCAGTTCCTTGGGTCATAAGAAGCATTTGTATGAAGTTTCATGATTACAGGTGGCTTTGTTCTCGAGTTAGAGTCTGGAAACAAAAAGGTCTGCAGATAGACGGACAGACAGATGGATGGACAGATGGACAGACAGACATGGTGAAACCAAAATACACCTCTCTACTTCATAGGTGGGGGTATAATAAAAAGGATTGAAAATGAGATAGGTATCAGAAATTTATAACAGACAAATAGGGTGTAACTTACATTTGCAATCTACTAAAATCCTCTTTTCTACAACATAAAATGTCATGGCAACTAGTTTGAAATTCAAAATCACATGAAAATTTGTGATATATGTAGGAGAGGACTTAGATTAAAAAGGGTGAGAAAATCTCATTATGGAAACAAAGCATGTACTTACATCTGATATCTGCTTGAATCCTCTTTTCCATTGTCATCGTCATGGCAACTAATTTCGAATTTTGGCATGGCCGTTGCCATTGTAAATACGTATTTAGATTCAACAAAGAGCTATATTAGGAAAGTCTTTCCCTTGTTTTGGTACATAATTGTCAACTTTCACAGTATACTTTGATTCACATCCTAGATATTTGTGGAAATTAATTCCTTAAAACTAAAATCATTTGTCATAAGGCTGCAAAAAACCAAAATAGAAAAATTGCAATATTAACCTTTATTCCCAATTTATGCTTAATTAACCCAAATTCCAATGTATTCACGCTTATTTGACCCACTAAAGATAAAATTCACAGGAAAAACAGTGGAAAATTAAGAAATTGCTAAAAACAAGTGATTTTTTCATTTTCCTAAACGTTTTTCACCTTCATACAATGGCATTCAAAATTCTTAATATTTTATCTGTTGTCTGCACATATCTTCCAATTTGAGGATTGTAAACTTTCGTCATCTTGTTAATTGATTTACTGCCTCAGAAAGGTCTGTCACAAGCTGTGCAATATGAAATATGAAGGCTCTATCACTTACCCACTCAAAGTTATCAGGCCAATGTTAAAGTTTTAATTTTTCACAAATTTGACCTTGAAAAATGACCTTGACCTTAACACATGACCTTAAAACTGGTATCAACAGAAAGGCATTGTAACAAGCAATGCACATGTGAAACAAGATGTGTTTGTGAAACACAATGCCCCAATTACAGCATTTTTTTCAAAATATTGACCTTGACAGATGACCTTGACCTTTAAGCATGACCTTGACATCTGTAGATGAACATCACTGAGATCTTTCATCATGCCAACTATGAGACAGGGTATCTATAGTAAGCTTGAATTAACTGAACAATGAAAGTTTTTTGGTTATGATTTTAAGAATTTTGACCTTGAGAGATGACCTTGACCTTGTCACATGACCTTGACTCTGATATCAGCAAATGCGGATCATTGAGATATATGATCATGCCAAATATTAGCCTTGTATCTTGAATAGGCTTGAAGATATTGGCAATGTTAGGTTCTTTGATTAAGGTTTATGGTTATTTGACCTTGACATATGACCTTGACCTTGTCACATGACCTTGACTTTGATATCAGCAGATGAGGATCATTGAGATCTATCATCAACTCAAATATGAGACTTGTATCTTGAAAGGCTTGAAGATATTGGCAATGTTAAGTTTTTTTGAGTTATAAGACCTTGACAGATGACCTTGACCTTGTCACATGACCTTGATTTTGGTATCGGCAGATCCGGATCATTGAGATCTATCATCATGCAAAATATTAGCCTTGTATCATGAATAGGCTTGAAAATATTGGTAATGTTAAATTTTTCGGTTAATTCTTTGAGTTATTTGACCTTTAGAGATGACCTTGACACATGACCTTTACTTTAAAACCAGCAAATGCAGACCATTGAGATCTATCATCATGCCAAATATGAGCCTTACATCTTTAATAGGCTTGAAGATATTGGCAATGTTAAGTTTTTCGGTTAACTTTTTAAGTTATTTGACCTTGAGAGATGACCTTGACCCATGACATTTACTTTGGTATCGCCAGATGCAGATCATTGAGACCTATCATCATGCCAAATATGAGCCTTGTATCTTGAATTGGCTTGAAGATGTTGGCAATGTTAAGTTTTTTGGTTAACTTTTGCAGACAGACCGACAGACAGACAGACGGAAATTAGGATGGACAGAAGGACAGACAGAAGAACAGACCAACAACAGTTAAACAATATGCCCCAGATCTTTCGATATGGAGGCATAAAAATAAGGTTCTACCACATACCAATCAAAAGTTATGCCCAATGTTAATGTTTTTGTGTCGAAAAAACAACCTTGACCTTGGCAGAAGACCTTTACTTTAATATTCCCCAAAAAAGGTCTTGTCACAAGCAACCATCATGTGAAAATGAAGGCTCTATCACATACCATTCAAAAGTAATGGCCAATGTTAAAGTTTTACTTCAGACAAACAGATAAACAGACAAAAAGAAAGGCCAAAAACAATATTACCTCCAAGCCCCTTCTTCCCCCCCCCCCCCCCCCCCCAGTTTGAATGAGTATTTATCAAAATAGTTATGATTTACAAAGTTTGGGGATGGCCAATTATTAGAGGTATGCTATATTGGCATTACTCATACTACCCATGTATTTAGTAATAAATTACCATAAATTGAACATTAAAATACAAAAGTATCCCTTTGTGGTGCAATTACAGAAAAAACCCTGATGATTTTGGCAAGAAATTACATATTTTGAAAGTCAATTCATTTTACTTACATCAATTTTTTATTCTTTTTCAGGCTGTCGAACTTAAATTTTCGTACACATTTTTCATTTTAAATTGATCATTCAACAAGAGTGCCATCGTCACAAAATACGCCGCCACATTGCTGCTGTTTCACAGAAATAATTGTAGACACTACTTATTTTGACAGAACCAAATTGAAAATGACCAAGTTTCATTTAAATCAAGACAAAAAGTTAGGAGGAGTTGCCTTCACAAGGCTGCAATTTCAATAAGCCCCAGGCACTAAGTTTTAAGGGGGCATAATTCAGGGAAATAAATGAGCCATAAAATCCTTGATCCATGTACATCTTCAAATTATGGTGATGACATTGACCAAGTTTCATTTAAATAAAGACAAAAAGTAAGGAGGATTTGTAGCCCCCCGCCCCCTCTACCCTATTTTTGGTTGCCGGTTCTGGGTGTGGGATGAGACTGATATCCTGATTCGTCAGGGTGGATTTCTCATTCCGCATGTAGAGTCGGCAACAATATTGCTTATCACAGAGACTTATTTTATTGTATTTGTACATCTTAGGAACTAAACATTTTTTGAATCCCCACTTTTAATTGTAGATTGTACATAGGTCATTTTAACGGGGTAAAGTTTTTTAATATACAAACGGTGAATTCTATCATCTTCTTGCGCACCCTGTGGTCTTTGTAAATAATATATGTACATATTTTTAATGGCCCTGGGGAGTGTTTTTTAATAGCTGCTGGCGGCTGGTGCCCTATCCTTCCTCCTCCTCCAACTTTGTTTTATATTCTTACTTTTTATCTTACTTTCTCTTTTATACCACAGGGTGTAAACATTTTATATTTTAGACTCTATATCAGGCTCCCTTTTGAGCACATAGGAAAAAAAAAAAAAAAATTAGGCAAAATTACACCTTTAGCTGCTCGGCATATGACTTAGTTAAAAGCCGAGGGTAAAAAACCTCTCCTCCCCCCCGAGCAACCCGCCGAAGGACCTGGCCAATCCGGGGGGGATAAGCGGGTCGGTTTCCCGGGAGGAGGGGAAAAAACTGGAAACTGGAGGATTTGTGTTCAAAAGGCTGCAATTTCAATAAGCCCTAGATACTAAGTTTTTAAGGGGCATAACTCAGGCAAAAATCAACAAACAATAAAATCCTTCCTTCATGCACATCTACCAATTGAGGTGATAACATTGACCAAGTTTCAAGAAGATCCAGCCAGAAACTTAGGAGGAGTTGGGTTGACAAGAAAAGTGGACCCAGAGACTAAGTTATCAAGGGGCATAACTCAGGCAAAAATCAACGAACTGTAAAATCCTTCCTTCATGCACATCTACCAATTGAGGTGATAACATTGACCAAGTTTCAAGAAGATCCAGCCAAAAACTTAGGAGGTGTTGCGTTGACAAGAAAAGTGGACCCAGAGACTAAGTTATCAAGGGGCATAACTCAGGCAAAAATCAACAAACAATAAAATCCTTCCTTCATGCACATCTACCAATTGAGGTGATAACATTGACCAAGTTTCAAGAAGATCCAGCCAGAAACTTAGGAGGAGTTGCGTTGACAAGAAAAGTGGACCCAGAGAATAAGCTATCAAGGGGCATAACTCAGGCAAAAATCAACGAACCGTAAAATCCTTCCTTCATGCACATCTACCAATTGAGGTGATAACATTGACCAAGTTTCAAGAAGATCCAGCCAGAAACTTAGGAGGAGTTGCGTTGACAAGAAAAGTGGACCCAGAGACTAAGTTATCAAGGGGCATAACTCAGGCAAAAATCAACGAACTGTAAAATCCTTCCTTCATGCACATCTACCTATTGAGGTGATAACATTGACCAAGTTTCAAGAAGATCCAGCCAGTAGTTTAGGAGGAGTTGCGTTGACAAGAAAAGTGGACGGACGTACGGACGGACGTACGGATGGACGGATGGACGGACGGACGGATGGACGGACGGACAGACGGAGAAGATGATGCCAATATACGTCTTATATATTTATCTTAACCTAAAATGCAATGACCAAACTTACTTAGGCTCCACCTCAATTTTTTTCAAATTATTTTGATGGCTCAGCACAAAACATTTGTGACTGCCTATATAGACATATAGGCAGTTACAACTGTTGTGCGCTGAGCCATCAATTTGCTTTGAAAAAAATTGAGGTGGAGCCTAAGTAAGTTTGGTCATTGCATTTTAGGTTAAGATAAATCAGCCTTTAATTGAATAACTTACTTCTACTGGCCAGACAGTCAACATAAATAACTTGAGACCTTAATTCGTAGGATCCTTGTAGCTTAGCTTATTATGAGGTTTTTGTAACAGAAACAATGAAATGTGTTTACTTTTGCTAAGCACATAAATCCTCCCACACCTTAACAATAATTACCGACTTACTTTTGAAAGAACCCAAAATATTGAAAAATAAAATTGCCATAATTACATCATGCCCTGCCAGTTAAATTATAATACAGGATAGCAATAACCAAGTTTATAAATTTACCATTAACAACTTCCAAATTTTAAGAACAAAGCATCAATAACTCTCCGTGACAATGTAACTATATCAATATATCCAGTTAGAAATTCCCAGCCATTTCTCTAACTTGATCATGTCTCCACACTTAAATACGGCTTGAAGCACCAATATTTATTCAGAAATCACTGACAGTCAATTAAATGTCTTATTTTCCCTGAAAAAGCAAAAGCCATGCTTTTTATCCTTCACAAAATGACCATCAAGCTTTGACAATTACTATTCTAGGATTCAAACAGTAGTGAAGATTTTTGTTGAAAATCAGAAAAATTGCCCAAAAGATGGACAGTTTTGCTCTTTCTCTATGTAAATAAAAGTCCCCCCTTGTCTTCACATAATTTTCAGCATTTTCCTGTTGTCCCGTGTTAATTCTATTCACTTTTGATCAAATTAAATTTGCCATTCACGAGGTAATCATAAAGTCTTTAGATCAATGACTTTCTCAATTTGCCACAATCTGTGGAGGTCAGTGCAAAATCATTTTAAGTTCCAATAATTATATAGGAACTTACAATAGAAATGCACCTACCCTTCTAATTACAGATATCAAACGTAGTAATACACAATTAATCAAATTACTTAACACAGATAAATTCACTGATTGCGAAATCAACCTGCAGAAATCAACCATAAATTCGTCGCATCTTAGAGCTCCTGCATTACTATATATCGGCAACAGATTTCACTGACAGCTCTAGGTCCATGCAGTCTCTTACGTAAATTGCGAATAAAACACGGGAAATGTTAGAAACCTGCAGTTGACATCTATAGATCCTGAGACTATTGACTCTAGAAACAGAGGTATATTTAACCCTTGTAATGCTAAATAAATTTTAGCTAAATATTTTCAACAAAATCAAAGGACAAAAAACACTGAAAGTACTATCCGTAGGTCAAATTTTAGTTGAAAAACTAAATCTTTGGACATTTCTGGATTGAAAGTGAGAAACAGGCGGTGTAGACTGACATCAGACTGCACATATGTGCAGGCTGATGTTTGTCTATAGCTTCTGCCAAAGCAGAAATATTCCGGGTTCAGCATGACAAGGGTTAAGAGGGGGTAATGCCAGCCTAAAACCTTTGTTTCTTATTGAAACTCTATGTTGTGGGTACTCATTTGCATTGTCTCAACGAGACAATTTCAATGAGTACCTACAATATAGGATTTGTGCAACTATAATTGAAATAATTCAATGCAAAATCCAAAATACCCCCTCTATCTGTAGTTCTCGGAATAAATGAAAATAATTCTGTCTTGGTATATAATTGCAATGCATTGATCAATACTTCAATGCTTCATCTACATTCTCTAGGACCATTTTTCAGGTTTATGGGTGTCAAATCTGCAACATTTCTATTTTGAAAATTGGACCTTCACCTTTGACCATTTGTGATATTTGAAATTTCTTTCAGCACATGTTCTCAAGTAGAGACTTGGGGCCCGTTTTATTAAACATCTTACGATCATTTCTTGCGTAAGTCAAAAATTAAATTTGCTTCTACAGAATTAAGTTAATATGGAATTCTGCCATGCAACATCTCATTGGAATCGTCTTCTTAAGACGATTTCAATGAGATATTGCAAGGCAGAATCTAACAAAGAATGAAAACACCAGTTACAATAATTGATTTTGACTTACGATCAAATTTTTCGTAAGATGTTTAGTAAAACCGGCTGTAGTTGATCACGTTGGAATGAATGAAATAATGACCTGTTACCTTTACAGCATGGCAATCATATATTTTGTGTCAAAATGCACAACTTATCATTAATTGAGAACAAATATACCAATTCATTTTCAAATCCATTCATGAATATAAGTGTATATAAAGTGCAAATTTGAACATTTGACCTTCACCTTTGACCATTGGTGATATCTGGAATTTCTTCCAGCACATGTTCTAAAGTAGAAACTAGTTCAAATCAGGTTTGTAATGAAATGATCAATAACCTTTGACCTTGACAGCATGACAATCATAAAATTTGTGTCAAAATACACAACTAATCATAATAAATAGCAACAAATATTCTGACCAGGTTTCAAGACATTTGAGTAAAAAATGTGGCCTAGAGTACAAACAAGGTTTTTCTAAGATTTGCCCCTAAGACCGCATTTCTGACCCCTTTTGACCCAATATCAAACTTGACCTAGATATAATGAAGACAAACATTCTGACCAAGTTTAAAAAAATTTCAGCCAAAAGTGTGGCATCCAGAGTGCACAAAGCTTTTCTAAGATTTGCCCTCTTGACATCATTTTAAACCCGACTTTACTCATGTTTTCAAACTTGAGTGAGATTTAATGGAGGCAATGGAAACAATCATTCTGACCAAATTTTGATAGACATTTGAGCCAAAATGTGGTCTCTAGATTCCACACAAGGTAAAAGTTGATGACAGACAACAGGTGAATGTTGACAGTTTATGAACAACAGGACGGGACGCTGGGTAGCACTGGATCACAACAGCTCACCTTGAGCATTACATGCTCATGTGAGCTGAAAATAAAGATTTTATACTCACTTTAACCTCTCTTTATTGTAGTACTGTTCTAAACGTAAATATAGCAACATCACTTTTGAAATTGCTTATTATTAATTTGATGATGGAAAAGGTGTATCAAATTATTTATCCAATTATATGGTCAGACCAGTAAGCTAGAAATATAAATATTTTCATACCAGTGTAATTAGCACTTAGTAGATCAGGTTAATGCATTATTTAAGTAGTCCCAAGTCAACAGAACGGCAAGATAATGCCTTGCAAATGCATAAATTGCATGATTCTGTCTGGTTCATTATTTAACTAGTTTCAACTGTATCTATGCAGCATCTCATTGCATTACAAAACTGATACAAACCTACTTCATTGATCATACTGTGGCTAATTCAGTAACTACCTTATCAAGGTTAAAGATGGTCAACAAAGGTACAAAATCACCAACACTATATTGATGTTTACACCATATAAACAATTTCAAAATAATAACAATAGATAACTCAATTTTCTGTTCCAAATTATGAATATATTGAGCTAAAATTTGATAGAATCATTCTGAAAGAGTCAAAGTCAAAAAGAATAAATGAAGGATAAAAGTTTGTTTCATTGTAAGATAGATTTCCCTTTCATTGAATAAACAACAAAAGCTTTATTTCCCTTTGTTATTCAAATAATCAAAGTCTTATTCTTGAAAGTAAAGTAAGATCCATAAAGGAAGATCTATACTGAAATGGAGACAGCATTATGCAGTGATTTATTAATCCAGTGAGCTGGTAATTACATAATTATTGACTTGTTCTTGGATTTAACGAGCTAACCTGAAATTGTCAGCCTGATAATCAATACCTGTTTTAAAGACTTCAATGTTTTTTATCCCTCCTTTGCTAATTACATGCTGCAACTGATCTGAACTCTTAGCAGGTATCAATTAGATAAGTTTGGAATTATTGAAATTATATAATTTATCAATGAATTAATTTAAACAAAAAGCAATGTAAGTTGATACATGAGCTTTGTAGCGAAATATATCGATGTGAAACACAAATTAAGGTAACTGCGGACAGATAACATGGTCGAATTTTCGACTTTCTTAAAATCTCGCAATAATTTCTGAGATTTATACTTGAAGTGCCGTAATTAGCAAACATGCAGTGAAAAGGGTCTGAAGCTCATTCATTAGATGTTGTGACGTCATTAACCCATGTCATGCTGAATAAAAAACCTTTGCAAAATTATATATAAATCAAAGTGCTGAAAGCTCTGTATTTCCTACTTGTGAGTCAGCATTTGATTTTGAAAATATAATTTTTGAAACTTTTCTGGTTTAAAAAGGAAAATCAGGTTGTATGGACTAAGATCAGACTGCTCATATGTGCAGGCTGATGTTTGTCCATACCTCCTGCCAAAGCAGGAATATTCCGGGATCAGAATGACAAGGGTTAAGGGGCCAACTCCATTTCGACCAGCCAAAATCATTATTTGTAAATATTTTCTGAATTAATCTGCTGATTTTCACGAAAAAAGTTTCTTTTTGAAAGTCTAAGAACGCCCTAGCTATTCCTTTAATTTCTTTGCACATTCAAATAGAAAAAAAAGGCCAGAAACGCTAATTTTTAAGTCAATTTTAAGAATTGACTTTGCATTTATCATTTAATTTTTTCATTAAATTAGTAGAGACTTCTCAAAATTTCGTCCGGTGACCTATGCCGATTTTTTGTTATTTTGTAGCGAAAAGAATATGCTTTGTATTAATCAAATAAAAATGATATGTCTTTGGGGTAAATTTTTTACAAAATTCGATTTTGTGAAGTTGTTAGAACAGTTTTCGTCGAATTCGACCTCGCACCAAAACCATCGGCACTATGCTTATTTGGTGCCAATCTCCATGCAATAGCGTATTCTTAAATATTTGAAATTAAGCTTTATCCTAAAATATAGGATTCAAAAGTATTAAATCTGAAAGTGATTTTAAGAAATACAAAAATTCACTTTAGTTTTATCCATTTAAAAAGACAGCTTTTGTGAACTATTGACGCGACGTTGAAATATCCTTTAATTTGCGGTATCTTCGCGGAATCGAATTTTACAAAAAGTCTAACCCTAAGAGACATGGTTTTTATTTCAAAATTCTTCAGCGAAATGGTTTGACAGCAACATTCTAAATTTCAGCATAGGTCGCCGGACAAATTTTCGAGAAAAAGGGCAATATTTCCAGTGACTGTACTCGAAAAGAGCAACGCAGAAGGCATTAACATTTAATTAGTTACACTTAATTGTGTTTCTTAATCTTATATCTTCATTACAATAAAACATCACATCAGGCGTCTTTTAAACAAAGCAAATGGCTTTTTCGGGATGTAAATCTGTCTATAATTTCAAAAAAATGGCCAACTACTGATTTTGCTCCCTGAAAAAGGGGTCGGCCCCTTGATGACGTCACGACGTCAACTCTAGTCGTTATGTAATTCCTTTATATGACCGAAATATGAAAGCAGGTACTTCAAAGTTCAGTTTTATCGCATTAGGCATGATTTGCAGACATTTTAAATTTTGGACCTAAAATGGCCCTCTATGTGTCCTCAGTTACCTTCAATACCCTCAAAAAACAACTTTTTTAATTCTGACTAAATTGACCTTGTTACCTGACCCTGACCTAATCATATGACCTTAAAATTGACTTTGAAGTATCTTCATGTCTATTCAAGATACAATGCTCATATTTTGCAAAACAATAAGTCTCAACAATTTACATCTATAGATGCCAAGGTGTTGACATCAAAGTCAACTGTCAAGGTCAAACTTTAAAAACTGACCCAATAAACTTTGTCAATACTTCAAGCTTATTCAAGATTACAAGCCTCATATCTGGCAGCATTTCCATGATGATTGCAGATATCATGTCTAACGTCATGTATGGAGTCTCGTTCATCTGTGAAGGTCAAACATAACCATTAAACTTAACCTTGTCAATGCTTCAAGCCTTTTCAGGATTTTAGCATCACATATTTAAGCATGTTGATAGATCTCATTGGTATGTATATTTAGATACCAAAGTCAAGGCCATATGACAAGGTCAAGATAATTCTATAAAGGTTAGAGTTTGAAAGGAATGGCTGTTTCGGGGCCAGTAGGTAAATAAATATTGAAAAAATTGTTTTTAATGAAGAAAATGCTGTAACCCAGCATTTTCTTCATTAAAGACAATGTTTTCTTCCCTTTGATACAAACGAAAGGATGATCGAGTTTTCTCCTAGATCTTTTAGTACTGTATCAAGATTTGCTCTGGTATATTCGTTGTCCATAGACAATAGGCTTAGAAAAATGTACTTGCCCACAAGAAGAAAGTTTCATGTCAGACAAGTCAGTCATGGGAATTACACACCCCTGGATTAGCCAGCTGGAGCTTTTTGGCATGACAGAAATATTGAAGCGTAAAAAGAGGAAGAATATAATGTCTGTGATTTATGAATCTTGTGAACCTGATAATTATTGACTGGTTCTTAGTTTAATTACCACCTTCCTATCTTAACAATCAATAAACCAGGATACAGTCTACCAAGAACCTTCTATTTATAGAATTATTCCGACCCGATTCTTTTCTGGAACTTTGAAGTTAGGGGATGTAGGAATGGACATTCAATGCAACACCTAAGGCCAATGTCATGGTAATAGCTTGGTGGCCTTTAGTAACATCTAGATATTGATCATGAAGTTTTTAAAAGTTTACAACTGCTAAATAATTTAAACTGAATATGCCAACAACATGTAACTAGGATTTTCAAATTTATACACACACTCAAATTGGCTACAAAAGAATATATAGGCAATACTAGAGGCCTAAATTGCAAGTGCCCTCCCTTTAGAAGCTCTACAAACAATAATGATCTTAACATTGGTTAATGATCTAAACATTATAACTACAGAAGTATCTAAATATGGAATTCTGCCATGCATCACCTCATTGGAATCGCCTTCTAAAGACAATTCCGATAAGATATTGTAATGCAGAATCTAACAATTAACAAGAGCACCGCCTACATATGCAACGCTCAGCTGCAGGTGCTGGTTAATGCAAAAAATCTAAGTAAACAAGAGCCATGTTGGACATGGGCATAAGTCCCCTACCGGCTTTGTTTGTCTCAATGTTTTCCCACGCCAATTCTATCAGGGACGTCAAAACCAGGTCTTGTTAAAGGGTTAAACAAGACTTACATGATTTGTTGTCTCTGCTGTGCCCACTATACAATTCATGGAAGCAATAGACAGATGCAAGAAATAGTATCAATAACAGTTACCTTGTCTGATCCAAGATGTTTTTCTTCAGTCTTGTTGGTAAGAAATGAGAACTTTCACTGGAGGTGATTAATACTGCTGCATCACCACCCTGACTAATATGGCTTATAATTTTTTTTTACATTTTAAAACAGGTTTCAACAAGTTAGCTTGCTTAGTTATTAAATTATTGCAGGATCCTTTTTTTGCCATATTTTCACTATTTCCGTAACCATAGCAACAATAATTTTAGTCTAAAAACAAAAATAAAATGATGTGCATAATCTACACGTTGCCATATAGTCATATACCAAGTCTCATCAAACTAGCTTGCTTAGTTATTATCTTATCGCAGGATCCCATTTTTGGCCATATTTTCACTATTTCTGTAACCATAGCAACCTCAATTTAAGTCGAAAAACAAAAATAAAATGATGTGCATAATCTACACATTGCCATCTAGTCAAATACCAACTTTCATCAAAAACGCTTGCTTAGTTATTAAGTTATCGCGGGATCAAGATTTGAGCGGACAGACGGATGAACGGACGGACGGACAGACGGACGGACGGACAGACGGACGGATGGACGGACAGACAGAGGGCAAACCTATAGTCCCCGCCGGTGTGAACACCGGTAGGGGACTAACAAAGGGCCACAACTCTGACAAAAATGCTCCAACAGTTATGTCCCTTGATAGTCTAGATAGCCCCTGTAATGGCAAAAACACATGTAAAGTTTCATGAAGATATCTTCAATAGCAACAGAGTTATGACCAAGGTTAAAGTTTGTCATGCTACGCAAACACTAACGCAAACACCAAAGTGTATGATACCATGGTGATAACAGTACCTTGGGTTTTGATTTTTTCATTAAAAAACTTTAAACCTATCACTTACCATTCAAAAGTTATAGACATATTAAAATTTTATTTTTTTCATACATTTGACCTTTACTGATGACCTTGAACTTCATACCAACGGAAAGGTCTAATTCCAATCAATTATCATGTGAGTAATGAAGGCCCTATCACTTTCTATTCAAAAGATATGGCCATGTCAAAATTTTATTTTTGTAAACAAATTTGACCTTGAAAAATGACCTTGACTGATGTCCAAGGCAATCATCATGTGAAATATGAAAGCCTTATGACATACTGTTCAAAAGTTATGGCCAATGTTTAAATCTTTATTTTTTTCACAAATTGACCTTGAAAAAAGATCTCGACCTTGACTGATGACCTTGAACTCAGAATTTTTTTTTCCAAGGCAATCATCATTTAAAATATGAAGGTCCTATCACTTACCATTCAAAAGTTATGGCCAATGTCTTAGTTTTTGTGTTTTTTTCAACAAGTTTGACCTTGAACATGACCTTGACTGATGACCTTGAATTTGGTACCCACAAAAAGCTCTTGTCCCAAGCAATCATCATGTTGAATATGAAGGATCTATCACATTCCATACAAAAGTATAATGACCGAGGTAAAAGTTTGTCATGCCAACACATGCATCAATGCCAATGCATACATCAATGCCAACGCAAACAAGGCCAAAGTGAATATTATACCTTGAATTTTCTTTGAAAACAGCTGAGCTTATGAACACCTCAGAACACAATCAGATGTGATTTAGACTTACAATTAATTTTTTCGTAAGACGTTTAGTAAAACGCACCCCTGGTAGCTTGAGGCCCTGACTAAATCATTGGTTTAAAAATATTCTTGATTAAAGTTATACACATTCCATGATGTTCAAGAAAATATTAAATCATGTCTGTCTGGGATTCTTCCAGCTGACGTTTGTGATTTATTGAACAATGACATAGGAGTATTTAGATATCTTCAAGTTCCTATTGATTCCATTCAACTCCAATAGTATGCATGAATTCATACCAAAGATGGTCTATAAAATACAGAAATACTGTATAATATGGTTGGAGCATATGACATTTTTGCAATCACTTGAAACACAGACAGTCTGTCTTCAAGAATAAACAAGCAAATTCGTTGAATTGATATCCCCCGCCGAACATATTTTCATTGTCAATGGAGTTAATATCAAACTAAGGTACAGATTATCTTTTATCTACATCAACCTATAGTTTTCAAGAAATAGCGCGGAAACGAATATAACTATGTATGTATACGGCTTAAACAGTCAGGGGCAGTAACTTCAAATTCAACTGTAGAACCGGGTAACCCCGACGATATGCGCATGTCCTCATTGTAGTGAAGCTGTGTGCCAAGTTTCATAGAAATCCAGTCTATAGTTTTCAAGAAATAGCGCGGAAACGAAAATCACTATGTATGTATATGGCTTAAACAGTCAGGGGGCAGTAACTCTAAATTTGGCGGTGGAACCTGGTAAACCCAAAGATATGCGCATGTCAAAATTGTAGTGAAGCTGTGTGCCAAGTGTCATTAAAATCCGGTCTACAGTTTTCAAGAAATAGCGCAGAAACGAATATCACTCTGTATGTATTTGGCTTAAACAGTCAGGGGCAATAACTCTAAATTTCACGGTCGAACCAGGTAACCCCGACAATATGTGCATGTCCTCATTGTAGTGAAGCCCTGTGCCAAGTTTCATTGAAATCCGGTGTACAGTTTTCAAGAAATAGCGCGGAAACGAATATCACTCTGTATGTATATGGCTTAAACAGTCTGGGGCAGTAACTCTAAATTTGACTGTCGAACCGAGTAACCCTGACAATATGGGCATGTCCTCTTTGTAGTGAAGCTGTGTGCCAAGTTTCATTAAAATCCGGTCTATAGTTTTCAAGAAATAGCGCGGAAACGAATACCACTATGTATGTATATGGCTTAAACAGTCAGGGGCAGTAACTCTTAATTTGACTGTCAAACCGGGTAACCCCGACGATATGCGCATGTCCTCATTATAGTGAAGCTGTATGCCAAGTTTCATTGAAATCCTGTCTATAGTATTCAAGAAATAGCGCGGAAACGAATACCACTAAGTATGTATATGGCTTTAACAGTCAGGGGCAGTAACTCTATATTCGACGGTCGAACCGGGTAACCCGGACGATATGCGCATGTCCTCATTGTAGTGAAGCTGTGTGCCAAGTTTCATTGAAATCTGGTCTATAGTATTCAAGAAATAGCGCAGAATCGAATACCACTATGTATGTATAGGGCTTAAACAGTCAGGGGCAGTAACTCTATATTCGACGGTCGAACCGAGTAACCCCGGCGATATGCGCATTACCTCATTGTAGTGAAGCTGTGTGCCAAGTTTCATTGAAATCCGGTCTATAGTTTTCAAGAAATAGCGCGGAAACGATTGTCGGACGGACGGACGGACGGACATGGCAAAAACAATATCCCCCCTGAAAAATTTTTTCGGCGGGGGATAACAATTCATTAAGCAGCTTTAAAAATTGTTTTTTCAAAATATAAACAGTCTAAGGGAAGTACATTCAGAAATTTCAGCCCTCTGATTTAAAAGGTAGTGGACCTGTATAAGTTTTGCAGCATTTTTAGACTTGTGATCTTGCATAAAGTTAACCAAGGGGGGTGGAGGGGTTACAAAGTCTAAGTCAAAAGAGCGGTATAACTCTTCAGAGTTATCACCCTTGATAGTCTGGATAGCTCTTATGATGGTGTACACACATTCAAAGTTTCAAGTAGATATCTTCAATAACAACAGAGATAAGACTAAGGTACACCAATGCCAACTCCAACACCAAGGCAGCAGCATAAAAAACAAAGGTGATGTCAATACCTAGGCTTTTCTTGGAAAACAGCCAAATTGAAACAAGAGTCATGTCAGACATGGCCATCCCCCACCATCAAAGCTTGATGGTAAACTGAAGCCTAATCAAAGGGCAATAGCTCCAAAATTATGCAAGCAAGAGTTGTAGTTCTTGTGCAATGTATATCTTCTCCTCAATGAGATCTATCCTCCAAGTTTCAAGTTGATGGCTTTTTTACTTTAGGAGATATGCTCCAGACAAGTTGAGTGATGGAAGGACAGAAGGACAGAATGACAGATGGAGACCATTAATATATCCCCTTTGCTAAACGGCTGGGGATAAAAATGGTGCTGCAATTAATTGATTAACCTTTAATATCAAAGAGGCCATCAAATTTCAAGATGCAAAGACATTTGTATACATGTAGAAATAGAAGCAAAGTAGGATTCCATTTTCTTGAATATTTTGCAAATGTTTTTATCTCCAATGCACGACAGAATGGTTCTATTTCAGTAGAGTAGAACATAAACAAAGATCAGTCTGCAAATATGAGTGCCATCACAGCATATTAAACATTGACAATGACATCATGAAAGACATGGGCGTTACTAGGATTTTGAAATTTATACACACTCAGAAGGTGCCGATAATAGAATATATTGGATATAGGCGATATGTGGACTGTGACAAAAGATGAATATCCTCCACCCGCTCCCCTTTTTGGTGAATAATCAAAACATAATTACTACAGCTTGAATAAACTGTAGTTTCGATAATATTATGATCATCCATCAACGACATAGTCAGGTACATAAACAGTCACAACTGATCAAAGAAATGGGGAAGACTTGTGGTGTTTCAACCTCAGAGGTACAATAAAAGGGGCTAAAGCCAGTCTACAATATTTATTTCTCAATGGAACCCAATGTCATGGGTGCTCATTTGAATAGTCTCATTGAGACTATAAAAACAAGATGTGTTTGTGAAACAGGAATGCCCCCGGAACAGCATATTTTTTTTAAAGTTTGACCTTGACAGATGACCTTGACCTTGTCACATGACCTTGACTTTGGTGTACAGCTTTGTATGTCAAATACTTTTGGAGAAAAGGCAAAGGTTAAGTTTTTGGGTTAAGTTTTCGGACAGACGGACGGACAGACAGATGGACAGACAGACACACACACAGACAGACGGACGGATGGACGGACAGATAGACAGACAGACCGATGGACATGAGTAAAACAATATGCCCCCGATCTCTCGATACGGGGCATAAAAATAGTATTTTGATGACACAGTGCAAAACTGTTGTTACTGCCTATTTGTTTATAGGCAGTAACAACTGTTTTGCACTGAGCCATCAATTAGTTCTATAACTAGTGAAAAACTTATAAATTTTCACTCTCTCTGTAACTCTGAAAACAACTTAATCAATGATCAATAACAAGTTTTATAAAATGAAGGTCTTGGAGAGCACACAAAAGTAAGGAACATTTACTCTTAATGTATTCGTTTGAAGTCTTTTGTCAGTAATCTCCCTTGACCAGTTCCTGAACAGGAATGGTACTCATAATGTGCTTTATACATCAGTTCTAATTTTTTATTTTTTTAAAGGTTGAAATATGAGCCTATGTGTGACTTTTGCAGCAATTCAAAATGTGCGTGAGACGCAAACATTGAGTAGTGTACACAGCTACATACTGTAAATATAGAGTTACTAGATAGTCTACAGATACATTGAGACCTTTTCTATCTACAAAACGCATACTGGTCAGACTGTGCGGCTAATCAAATTAAGTCTTTGCTTTGTGTGTATTTGAACTTGTTTGAAATCACACGCATAGGCTCAAATCATAAATATTTTCATCTTATACTGGTTATAATTCTGTTTTTAACAATTTTTCAGCTATCAAGACACACATCTTTTTTGTGATAAAACAACCAAATTATATAGACCATCTCCCTTCTATTTTTTTCAAGAATTGGTTTCTGAACATTTAAGAACATTAAAGTAGTTGCTCAAGAACTTCTTGAACTTAATTCCTTGAACTCACATATAAGGTTCTTGAATTTTAGTTTAAGAATTAGTTACAGAAGTTCTAGAACTAATTCAAGATCTAGTTCTAGAATTTACTAAGCTCTTGAATCAGTTATAGATAAGAGTTTTGAACTGCCATTTAACCTTTTATAATGTTCAAGAACCAATTCTTGAACTATTTTCAGGTGAACCATCCCTTCATTGTCTATTTGCCACAGCCTGGAACCCTGACCTCCCATTATTGAGAACCCTAACTAAAGTTTCCTTATGAAATCATCAGGAAACCTCAGTTAACACACTAAGTTCTTGACATCAGAAACAATGTGGAACCATTAGGGGTCAGTACCTTTATTCAATTTTTCAATGGTTTTTATTTAGCATGACAAGGGTTAAGTATTGTATTATCCATGATTAATGCCCTGGCAGTGCAGAGCCTAAGTAACGGGTCGTTGCACTTAAGGTTAAGGGAAACCAGCTTTTATCTAAAATATCCTTCTTCTAAAGAGTCCACATAAATTACTAGAGGCCTTAAATCGTAGATTGGTAACCAAATCCTTGTAACTTCAGCTTAATCAAGCTGAAGTTACAAGGCCTTGGTAACCAAACGATGAAATGTCTTCATTCTCTCAAAGCACATGAATCCTTTAGGCTCTAGGCAACAGTTATTTGCACCCGTTAACAATAATTACTGACTAATATTGAAAGAACCCAAACTATTGAAAAGTAAATACCCCAATATTCGTCACGGTTAAGCCCCGCCCTGCCAGTTCATTAATTACGCAGAATACAAAGCAATATTACTAAATGAGTACTGCCGACCTCCTGACAGACAAACTGATTGAAAACCCAGGCTGCTGTACAGGTGATGATATGGAATTCTTATAATGATACATAAAGTAAGTTTAAACAGCAAGTAAATACACTATTACCTGCCAACCATGGCACATCAAAACGTGAAACATTGAATATAATCATTTCAATCAAATGGGTAGAGTTTCAGAATGCATCACAGAATGTATCATTATAATTAAGACATGAAGAGAGAAATTCTAGATTTCATTGAGGGATGAGTTAAAAACCTAAATACACGGTATGAAGCCTATCAGACTACACAAATTTTGATAATCATTACTAGAATATAACCAAGAGATGTTTGGAAAACATAAATGCCCCGCTATAAGTGCAGGTCAATGGCATATTCTTTGTCAATTAACAAAGGGCAAAAACTCAAAAAATAAGTTGAGTGGAGTTATAATTCTTTTGCACTGCACTTCTTCCCAATGAGATCTATCCACCTGATAAGTTTCATGATTCTGGCTTGCATACTTTTTGAGATATGCTCCTGACAAAAAAGGGTCTATGGACGGATGGACCTACAGACCAGTGCAAAGCAATATACTCCCTTTTCTTCAAAAGGTGTGTGTGTGGGGGGGGGGCTAATTATATCACAATTAACTATAAATATGTTGTCAGTCAAAACAATTGCAATGGAGGCAGACAATATAAAGTGAGACAAATTAGTAACATTTCATGATTGGACAAACTCAGGAGTATGCAATGCTTTCGTGCTTAACACAAATTATTCAAGGACTAATCCCCATGTTTCTACTGAGGTCTGCAACTTGTAGAGTTAAGCCCCGTTCCCACTGTCACGGTGTTGGTCCCGGACACCCACGGTACCTCCCGGTGGGGAAAGAGCCGGTATTCCGGGATGATCCGGGATCTTTTCTCTAAACTAGAGGCGCTTGAGCGCCTGATTCGCTCCACAGGCCTGAATATCCAAATAATGACTATTAGAGGATGATAAAGCTGTTTAAATGAGAATTGAAGTGAATGAATGAGTGAATGTTTATTTCAAGTAAATAAGGGTCATATGCTGAAATATTTCTGCATAAAAAACTCATAATCAGTGAATAACAAAATTGACCTCTACCTGTTACACAAATATTTTTCATTTAATCACAATAATTTTGTGCAGTCTGATAATGGGTCACCCAAGGATCATTCTAGTGATATTTTGTTAAAATCCAAATATAAGAATTTCAAAACTAACAGAATGTTACTGCACAATATACTGGTGTTGGTCTGCAAAATTTTGATTGTAGACCTTTCCACTTTTAATTAAACACTACTAAAAGATGTTACTTCACAATCGTTTTCATCAAAAAAAAAATTCTAACTAATGATAGTAAGAAGTAAAATATTCAATCCAATATATTTATTTTATTCTGCCCAATGCCTTAGAGTGCAGTAAACTCAACTCTTTCTACCCCACTCTGAATGTCAGGAGGTCAAAACATCATTTTACACTCTGTGCAGATTCACCCTTCGTTCAACTAAACTCACCAATTCTGAGAGGGTATTCTCAGGCTACTTATTTCAACTAATGTTTCTATACATTTGAATTTCAACAAAGGTTTTGTTCCTTCTAATCTATAATCATTACACCTATTAAATTTAACTAGTCTAGAAAAATTCATCATTAAGAAGATACCAAAAGGGTGATCAAATATTCACTTTATATGTTATAATACCCTCTACCAATAAAAAAAATATGCTGTTCATCTAATCAAATATTTTTTTGCAGACTGATACAACTTTACAGAAATAAAATTTCCATGATATCTAATCCATCTGTTTAACCTTTCAGGATAGTTTGTTTTACCCTATATATGAAGAAATGACCTCTGCCCATAAAAGACATATTTTCGATCTGATCACAATATTTTTTATCAGACTGATGAAGGGTCACTAAAGAATCATTCTAGTAAAATTTGGTTGATATCTATCATTTAGGTTCTGAGAAAATGATTTTCAAAGTTTACACTATATAACATATAGGGAAATGACCTCCGCACAAAAAATATATATTTTTTATCCGATCACAATAATTTTTGCTATACTGATAAAGGGTCACCCAAGTATCATTCTGGTAAAATTTGGTTGATATCTATCTATAAGATTCTGAGAAAATGATTTTCAAAGTTTTCACTATATAACATATAGAGAAATGACCTCCGCCCATAAAATACACATTTTTCATCTGATCACAATAATTTTTGCTAAACTGATAAAGGGTCACTCAAGTATCATTCATGTAAAATTTGGTTGATATCTATCGATTAGATTCTGAGAAAATGATTTTCAAAGTTTTCACCATATATCATATAGAGAAATGACCTCCGCCCATAAAATACATATTTTTCATCTGATCACAATGATTTTTTGTAGGCTGATAGAGGGCCCCTCAAGGATAATTCATGTGAAGTTTGGTAAATATCCATCAATTAGTTTCTGAGAAAAGCCACCTATTACCATATATGGAAATTAGCCACGCCCACTACAGCCATGATTTTCAACCAATTAAAAATCTTTGAAGGAATCTGATAGAGGGTCACCCAAGGAACATTCCTGTGAAATTTAATTGGAATCCATCCAGTACCTTATGAGGAGAAGATTTTTAAAGTAAAAGTTTACGGACGGACGGACGGACACACAGACGGACGCACGCACGCTCGGACGCACTGACGACGGACACCTCGCCATGACAATAGCCCGCTGGCCTTTCGGCCAGTGGAGCTAAAAATGATTCATATTCCCATATTCCCGACATTGCCCCGGTGTACCCCCGGTTTACTAGCAGGATCTTCCCGTTCGACCCCGGACTATCCCAATTTGTTCCCGGTTTGCCACGGTGTATTTACGGTGCAGGGGCCGCATGATCCCGGTTGATCCCGGTTGATCCCGGTACGACCCGGTGTAACCCCGGTCGTCGCCGGTAGCCCACCGGTAGCCGCCGGTATCGCCCCTTCATATCACGGTTGTATTCCCGGTTTGTCACAGTTTCCCCCGGACCACTCATCCGGGACTAACCGGGGGTCCAAACCGTGACAGTGGGAACGGGGCTGCTGAAAATGTCCACGGGACTATCACGGTTGAGCCAGGGTAGAGAACCGGACTTGCCCCGGAATATGCCGGTGTTTCTCCGGATTAAGCCGATTCTTGACATCCTCCCGGTGAGTCCTGGTGACTGCCGGTTGTATTAAACATTATAAAACATCCGGGGTCGGATGCCGGATCAACAAGGTTCATCCCAGATGGTCCAGGATATTCACGGTGCCGCCACGTTTGTATTCCCGGTTTGTCATGGTTTCCCCCGGACCACTCATCTGGGACTAACCGGGGGTCCAAACCGTGACAGTGGGAACGGGGCTTTAGTTGTACATATTTAACAAAGTTGCCTAGATTTAAAGGTTAAACAGAAAATTTACATTACAGATAAGGGCTTTTGACATTTTCATGGCGGAAGTAATTACTTCCTGATAAGCAAAAACAAACTGATTCTATTGTTGTTGTTTGTATTTTTCCTTGAGCTTATCGTGTTTGTGTTTCTCATTATTTATAATGATCAAATATAAAACACAGCTCTTGATTAACCCTTGTCATGCTGAACCAGGAATATTGCTGCTTTAGCAGGAGATATAGACAAACATCAGCCTGCACATAATTATGTGTAGTCTGATGTTAGTCTACTCCACCTGTTTCTCACTTTGTAAACAGAATCAATAGATTTAGTTTTTCATATAAAGATTGACCTACAGTTGGTACTTTCAGTGCTTTTTGCCCTTAGATTTTAATGAAAATCTTTAGTCAAAATTAACTCAGCATGACAAGGGTTAACCTTATGATAACATAGTTGAGAAAAACATTGAATTAAATGCCTGAAGATGTGGTTGTATCATTATGTTGTAAAGATATATCACACTGTATGTCTGAGGTTTCCAAATGCATCAAATTGCAGAGTTGAGAAAATCATAAAATTAATGAAATTCCCCCATCACATCAATCACATATGATCAAAGAGAACTTATAACAGATAGGTAATTTGTTTACCCCAGAAGCTGTGAATCCTTTCATAAAATATCAGATTAACCCTTGTCATACTGTTCACAGCTTATATCTATTGTAAACAGCTAAGATTATTTAGCACAAGGGTCAGTGCAATACTATATTTATAGGTACTTCTAATATTTTTGGGCTGAGCCCTTGACATGAATAATTCAATCAATCAATCAATTAACATTGTAGAAAAACTTGAACAATCTTGTTTAAATCAGAAATAACATTCAGCAGGATAAGGATTGATTATGCAGATTTTTTTAGGTTTAACTTCAATATGGGCTCTGGGATTCTGGACATTACTTTTACAATTAAAGTTTTTTTAACCCTTTAAATAACTACATCTAATCCCTCTGAACTTTCATGCTCTATATAAAGCTCAGGCAGACAATACAGATCAGCCTGCACAAAGATGCATTCTGATCTTAACTCCATCCCCTGTTTTCTACTTATGTAATTGTGGCTTTTAATAATCTTAATCTTTACTTCAGCTGTGTTATGTCATTGTTTAAATCAGTACATGTATAATGGACATGCAGTTTTTAAATCCTTGTCATGCTGAACCAGGAATATCCCTGTTTTGGCAGAAGTTATAGACAAAGACCAGACTGTATATATGTGCAGTCTGGTCTTAGTCCACAATACCAGTGATTTGCCTTTTTAAACCAGAAAAGTTTAAAAGTTATATTTTTTAAATAAATATTCTTTTTACTGACTCACAATTAGTGCATACTCACAGTGCTTCTCAGCACTTTTAATGAAATTTTTAAGTTTTAATTGGCATGTCAAGGATTAAAAAGAGATTTTTCTATCAAACTATCAGAGAATATCAAGTTCTTCCAAAGCAGCACTATAATAATGTTCTATCCATGTTCAAATTTCTGCAAGCTAAGAACCTGCAAACAATGCTTTATAATTTTTCATAGTTACTTGAGTTCACCTAGGTTTGTATATGGGACAAAGCAATAATTTTCCTCAAAATATCTTAACCCTTGTCATGCTGTTTAAAAAGTCTTGGTACAAATTTAAAACAAGAGCACCACAAGCGGGTGCCAACGCTCGGCTGTTTATCATTTCTTAGGCAAATGGAAATATGAACTTGGTACCTACAGAAAGGTCTTGTACCAAGCAATCATCATTTGGAATATGAAGGCTTTGACTAACCATTCAAAAATTATGACCAAGGTTAAATTTTTTCAAACAAATTTTACCTTGAAAAATGACCTTGACTTTGACTTATGACCTTGAACTTTGTACCTGCAGAAAGTGCTTGTCCCAAGCAATGATCATGTAAAATATGAATGCTCTATAACTTACCATTCAAAAGTTATGACCAAGGTTAAATTTTTTCAAACAAATTTTACCTTGAAAAATGACCTTGACTTTGACTTATGACCTTGAACTTGGTACCTACAGAAAGTGCTTGTCCCAAGCAATGATCATGTAAAATATGAATGCTCTATAACTTACCATTCAAAAGTTATGACCAAGGTTAAATTTTTTAAAGAAATTTGACCTTGAAAAATGACCTTGACTGATGACCTTGAACTTGGTACCAGCAGTTAGGTCTTGTCCCAAGCAATGATCATGTGAAATATGAAGGCTCTATGACTGATCACTCAAAGTTATGACTAAGTCTAATGTCTTTAAAAAATTGACCTTGATCTTGACTGATGACCTTGAACTAGGTACCTACAGAAAGGTCTTGTCCCAAACAATGATCATGTGAAATATGAAGGCTCTATAACTTACTATTCAAAAGTTATGACCAAGGTTAATTTTTTTAAAGAAATTTGACCTTGAAAAATGACCTTGATCTTGACTGATGACCTTGGACCCTACAGAAAGGTCTTGTCCCAAGCAATAATCATGTGAGATATGAAGGCTATATGACTTACCATTCAAAAGTTATGACCAAGGTTAAAGTTTTTCACGCCAACACCAAAGCCCAAGCCAACGTCAACAACGACAACGCGAACGAAACCAAGGTGATCATAATACCTCGGGTTTTAATCGAAAACAGCTGAGCTAAAAAATCAAAGTTCTTAGAGAGCACTTGGTGCATTAATTATGAGATGGTATTTATTCTGAAAAAATATTCAAACTTTTTTTAAAAAACAAAATTAGGTGGATAGACAAAGATCAGGCTGCACATATGTGCAGGCTGATCTTTGTCTATATCTCCTACTAATGCAGGAATATTCTGTGTTCAGCATTACAAGGGTTTAAATAAGAGTAATTCTTACCCCTTGTGTTCCACAGAATTATTCTCCATAACTTATTAATTCAATTATGTTTCCACAACATCTAAGTTCCACTATGCCTTTAATTCTTAATGTTAATGTTTCAGCACAACCAATTAAGCATGTGCTTTCATGTTTATTCAATTAAAACTTTCAATTTAACTTCACTTTTTACATCACTCACAGTAACAGTTCACATATTCCTTGCTACTCGAATATAACTGAATATTTAACCTCTTTCCTAGGCAGCATTGTTTTACATTATACTTGTACTTATGAAGAAATACACTGTGGAAAATATTGTACGAAAATGACAAATTGCTTTTCACAATTTATTTCTCATTTTCTGGAAGTGCTCTCAACCCAGTCAGTTTAATGAATGTATTGTTGTTTTTTATTTAAATTATTTGAAATGTCTCATACATTTTTTTTTCCAAATAGGGTTTTATGTCACTTTCAACAATCTGTCAGTCAATTTTAACTACAGCTTGAGCACCTTACAAAGGATTTCTGGTATTTCTCTCACCAGTGCTACCTATGCATCCTTTTGCCCTAGCCTCCAGCTGCTATCCCACTAAGGATTACGATTATTTGCCCATTGGTGGGAGACAAATAGTTCGAGAGGGTACTGTATTTCCTCTAATCAAAACACCATCCCTATTAATAGTACCCTTCAATATTTCACTCAAAAAAACTAGAAAGCCATGAATGGCTTGTGTCGCTCCACAGGCTTGAATTTCTTGTAATAGCAAAATCTAAGTTTTGACTAGATTTTTGGATATTTTGGGTTCTACTGATGTTATTATGATTTTCAAAGTTTCCACTATCATAACATATAGAGAAATGACCTCCGCTCATAAAAGACATATTCTTCATCCAATGACAATAATTTTTGGCTGTATGATAATGGGTCACCTAAGGATCATACTTATGAAGTTTGATTGATACCCATAAGTTACATTCTGAGATAAATGATTTTCAAAGTTTCCACTATATAACATATAGAGAAATGACCTCCGCCCATGAAATGCATATTTTTCATCCCATCACAATAATTTTAGGTAGACAGATAAAGGGTCACCCAAGGTTCATTCATGTAAAATTTGATGATATCTATCTATTAGATTCTGAGAAAATGATTTTCAAAGTTTCCACTTTATAACATATAGAGAAATGACCTCCGCCCATAAAATGCACATTTTTCATCCGATCACAATAAATTTTGGTAGACTGATAAAGGGTCACTCAAGGATTATTCCAGTAAACTTTGGTCAATATCCATTGGTTAGATTCTGAAAAAATGATTTCCAAAGTTTCCACTATATTACATACATGTATAGAGAAATGACCTCCGCCCATGAAATACACATTTTTCATCCAATCACTACAATGTTTGGTAGACTGATAAAGGGTCACTCAAGGATCATTCCAGTGAAATTTTGTTGATATCCATCCATTACATTCTGAGAAAATGATTTTGAAAGTTTCCACTATATAACATATAGAGAAATGACCTCCGCCCATAAAATGCATATTTTGCATCAGATCTCAATAATCTTTTGTAGACTAATGAAGGGTCACACAAGGATCATTCATGTAAAATTTCATTGGTATCCATCAAATAGAATCTGAGAAAACTCACTTTTTACCATATTTGGAAATTAGCCACGCCCATTAAATCCATGTTTTTCATTGGATCAAAATTTCTTGAACAACTTTGAAAGAGGGTCACCCAAGGATCATTCCTGTGAAGTTTGGTTCAAATTCATCCAGTAGTTTCTGAGGAGAAGATTTTTAAAGAAAAAGTTTACGACCGGACGCACTGACGCACGGACGCACTGACGCACAGACGGACGCACGACAGACACAACGCCATGACAATAGCCCCAGTGGCTTTCAGCCAGTGGAGCTAAAAAAACAAAAAACCCCAACCTTCAAATGCCTAAATTTTCAGATTATTTTTAGAATTCTTCTCTAATTTGATGTGAACTTCCTCTAAACAAACATTTATATGATTGTTTAGAGAAAATTCACCTGAAATGAAAGGAAAAGGGCATAAAAAACATCAATTTAATTCTTTTAAATCAGAAAATGCATGCTAAACATAGGCGTAACTAGGAGTTTGAAATTTTTACGCACTCAGAAGGCCATTACCAAAGAATATAGAGGATAGAGGCGATATGTGGACTGTGACAAGAGATGAATGTCCTCTGTCAGTTCCCCTTATTATGATTTGAGCGTTGGTGAATAATTAAAACTTCGTATGTACAGCTTAAATAAGCTGTAGTTTCGACGTGATGATCATTCATCAACGAAATTTTTCGAAATAAGATTTATTTTTATTACGCACTTGCGTAATGTGCGTAATGGGAGCTACGCCCTTGCTAAATAAAAGCTCCTCCACCATGTTATATATAGCTCTCAGGAGCATTTATGAGAAAAAAATACAGTACATTGAGGCTGGAAGGTTAAGTTGCCTGTCAGTGTGAAACTTTTGAAAGTGCATATAAACCTGATCCTTGTCAACCAACAAAATAAGCAATCCTCACTAAATTACAGTTGAAAAACGGCTACTTATAATGCATCTAAACACTTCCTAACATTTTAATTTTTACTTCCTCAGATTATTCAGTACACAATGTTCCACATAAAGAACCTACTACATCTAGAAATGTGTGAAACTGTGAGAGAATAACTAAAGTATAAGTGCACTTGAGTCTTGACCGACTTTACTCTTTGCAAAAACAATTATTTCAACCTAACATCCCTCTGTGAAACATTTTTAGTTAATGAAAGAAGCCTAAAAACTTTCAGAGCTTATGTAAAACTCATAGAGATAATTTAAATGTTTTAAAAATTTTAAAGCAATTTAACCAAAGCAAGGATTTAGTGCAAGATTTGACTAAGTATCTATATGGTAGAGACACTAAGTAAAGTCTTGCACTGAACCCACAAGGGTAGATCATGAGTTTTAAAGACCCAATGCAAAATAAATTTAATTAAAAGCAGCCTGCGATTTTTCTTACGATTTTTTGGACATCGCAGACAGCTACGATCTACGGCTTTGTGTTCAGTGACCGTGCGATTTTGAAAATATTTGAGGGGGAACATACATTGATGAGACCATACGGGTCTCGTGCAATATCGCAAGGTAATAGTGAGATTCCCGTGCGGAGATCATACGGGTTCCGTAAGGATATCGAGAGGATGCCGTATGGTCGTCGCACGATTCTACAGGTGTTTTTTTTTGATGTTTGAAAGTTAAGATATTGTGCGATCGCAAGGCTTCCGTGCGATGTCCGTGCGGCGACCGTGTGGTGTCTGCACAAGGCTACGGGCTTGCGATTTTTAAAGATGTGTATAACATTTTTTTAAACGAGATTGCGTTCGATCCCCGGCCGCGGCACTTATCCTTTCCGACATTTGTCTTCCACCAATGGGTAGATAATCGTAAACCTATGTGGAATAGCAACTGGAGGCTAGGAAAGGGATGTGGTGGTAGTACTGGTGTGAGAAATACTAGGAATCCATCGTTAGGTGCTCCAGTCGTCGCGATATAACTGAGAGATTGTTGAAAGCGACGTAAAACCCCAATTCAAATTCAAATTCAAATTAAACGAGATTGCAGGTGTCTGCGGTGCCCGTAAGACTGTGCGATGATCGCACGGGCACCGTATGTCACCGCAAGGGCACAGCAAGATTTTATGCTTATGGCGAGATACGGGCGCCGTACGGGCTCCGTAGGCCAAATGTAAACGAGGCTTAAGACAATATATCAATTATTCTGATTGTAACTTGGCAGTCAAAATTGTAATAGAATCAATTTTTTATTCCGTGCAAATTCCTTCATAACACAATATGTCAGCGCAACACTATTGTAAGTGTCTATAAATATATAGTCACTTACAATAGTGTTGCGTTGACCCCTTGAATTATTGAAGGTAAATATATCTAATCATTTATATCAATAAGATTGTAAACATTTTTAGTGGGATGCATGAGCAGCTAAGCAATATATGGAAAGGTGGATAGGTTGTTGTAGTAGAACAGAAAGTACCATGCATTCATGGCTAGATTCTCCACCAGCTGTAACTAGAACTGTCGCAGAGCGGACTAATACCCCCGCCCAAGCACTTAGTCAGAATGCAAGTGCTATTAGTGCAGGATGTGTATGTAACAAATATTGAGGTCATATGCACCGTTTGCCTGAAGTTTCATGATTCTAGGTCACTTGGTTTTTGAGTTAGAGTCCAGAAATGAAAATTAAACAAAAATTGACTGTGACCTTGACCTTTGACATATATGACCCAAAATCAATAGGTCACTTCCTTGGATCATAAGCAACATTTCCATAAAGTTTCATGCTTGTAGGTCACTTGGTTCTCAAGTTAGAGTCCGGAAACAAAAATTGAACAAAGGCTGACTGTGACCTTGACCTTTGACCTATGTGACTCAAAAACAACAAAGCACTTCCTTGGGTCATAAGGAACATTTGTATAAAGTTTCTTGATTGTAGGTCATTTGGTTCTTGAGTTAGAGTCCGGAAACGAAAATTGAACAAAGGCTGACTGTGACCTTGAACTTTGACCTATGTGACCCAAAATCAATAGGGCACTTCCTTGGGTCATAAGGAACTTTTGTATAAAGTTTCATGATTGTAGGTCATTTGGTTCTTGAGTTAGAGTCTGGAAAAGAAATTTAAACAAAGACTGATTGTGACCTTGACCTTTGACCTATGTGACCCAAAAACAATAGGGCACTTCCTTGCGTCATAAGGAACATTTATATAAAGTTTCATGATTGTAGGTCGTTTGGTTCTTGAGTTAGAGTCCTGAAACGAAAAGGTCTACGGATGGACGGACGGATTGACGGACGGATGGACAGACAGACAGACATGGTGAAACCAATATACCCCCCTCTTCTTAGTAGGTGGGGGGTATAATGATGCGACAAATACTGTCAAAATGCAATGTAAAAGCCAATACAACAAAACAAAAATAATGCAAAAAACACACATTTCTATCTAAATTAGATAATTAGTAGCAGTGTTAAGTGTTACTTGACACTATCTGATGGATAACAAAATATAAATTGAAATTCTTCAATGATGAGTTATTGATCCTTCACATACTGTATTAAACTATTAAAATTTAATACCAAAATATCTTTATTTCTTGATTCATTTAGTTTGTTTGAATAGGGTTTAACGCCACTTTAAACATTCTTACTTTCATATCCTGATGCTTTAAAGCCAACAAATGGATTCCTGGTATTTCTCACACCAATTCTATCTTTACATTCTTTCCTAGCCTCCAGCTGCTATCCCACATAGGTCTCACTTTATCAACTTATTGGTTGGAGACCAACAGTCGGTAAGCATGAGTGCCACCATCGGGGATTGAACTCCAGACCTTTAGATTGACATTTGTGATGTGCTTCCAACTTTGCTTTGATGGCTGCATTCCTTAAGTAATATATATTCTTCCATAATAAACACGGACATTTAATGGCAAAATATTTATTTTGATGGGGGTTTAATGGCAGGGTAATGCACTTATGTTTTTCTGTCTCTCTCATTCACCAGTACAACCACAACATTTCAAAGCCTACAGTCACACTTGGGTGTAACATTTCATCATTTGTTGGAAAGAAAACAGGCATTTCACAATAACTTTTTGTTAAACGTCAGATAAAAGTTGGCTGCATAGAGGATCAAACTTTGGACCCAAGAATTGAGAGCCAGATGTATTGTTGACTTAGCCAACCAAGCTCTGCCAAATAATTGCAAACTTTAAAAAGCTAGGGCAGTGAACTAATACCATGACTTTTTTTTGCTACTTGGTATTAATGCAAAAAAAAGGTCTTGCATCACAATTTATATTCTTGGGCTTCCATGCAAATTTAAATTTGGCTGATTAAGGATACTTAATACAAAGGATAAAATTTTCCTAGAATTTTTTGCTATAAAATTTGGCTGCAAAAACAAAGACTTAAAAATATATCATTTTTTAGCAAGAGAGAACAACAATTTATGGTCTGTGCTTATCAAATTGGAGATACACACAGATGCAGGAATGCAAGTTTGTAGCAATTTGAAGATAATAGCGTCAAAATTGTGTGGAAAAATATTTAAATGGGTTTTATTTTGTAATTTATGGTGGGCATTCAACTATATTGGGGATATGTTTCACAAGCACAGATGCCACAATCATAGTGCAGTTGATAGGGTGTCAGACTGTCAATCTAGAGGTCCCCGGTTTCGATTTCCCACAACGACACTCATTCTTTCCAATTATGTCCCTCACCAATGGGTTGTAATTGTAGACCTATGTGAGATAGCAGCTGGAGGCTAGGAAAGGATGTAATTATAGTACGCGAGAGAAATACCAGGAATCCATTATGAATGCTCCAGTCCCCACAATATAAATGAAATAGAAAGCCATGAATGGCTTGAGTCCCTCCACAGGCTTGAAATTCTTGTTATAGCAAATCAAATTATTGACTAATTTTTATTATATTTGGGGTTCTACTGATGTTGAAAATGATTTTCAAAGTTTCCACTATATAACATATAGTGAAATGACCTCCATCCATATAAGACATAATTTTCAACCAATCACAATAATTTTTGGCTGCATGATAATTGGTCACCAAAGAATCATACCAATTAAGTTTGATTGATATCTATGAGTTACATTCTGAGGAAATGATTTTGAAAGTTTCCACTATATAACATATAGAGAAATGACCTCTGCCCATAAAATGCATATTTTTCATCTGATCACAATAATTTTTGGTAGACTGATAAAGGGTTACTCAAGGATCATTCCAGTGAAATTTGATTGATATCCATCAATTGGATTCTGAGAAATTGATTTTGAAAGTTTCCACTATTATAATATATAGGGAATTTTAGGCCTCTGCCAATAAAATACATGTTTTTCATTAGACCACAATAAGTCTTGGTAGACTGATAAAGGGTCACTCAAAAATCATTCCAGTGAAATTTGGTTGATATCCATGTGTTACATTCTGAGAAAATGATTTTGAAAGTTTCCACTATAAAATATATAGAGAAATGACCTCCCCCCATTAAAAACATATTTTTCATCCTATCACAATAGTTTTTGGTCAACTGATAAAGGGTCACTCAAGTATCATTCCAGTAAAATTTGATTGATATCCATCACTTAGATTCTGAGAAAATGATTTTCAAAGTTTCCAGTATAAAACATATAGAAAAATGGCCTCTGCCTATAAAATACATATTTTTCGTCGGATCACAATTTTTTTTTTTTTAGACTGAAAAAGGGTCACCCAGGGATCTTTCATGTAAAGTCTAATTGGTACATAGATTAGAATCTAGGAAAACTCATTTTTTACCATAATTGGAAATTAGCCATGCCCATTAAATCAATGTTTTTCATTGGATCAAAATTTCTTTAACAACTTTGAAAGAGGGTCACCCAAGGATCATTCCTCTGAAGTTTGGTTGTAATTCATCCAGTAGTTTCTGAAGAGAAGATTCTTAAAGAAAAGGTTTCTGACTGGAAGCACAGACTTACAAATGAAAGACAGACACAGCGCAATAAAAATAGCCCCAATGGTCTTTGACTAGTGGAACTAAAAACTGTTTAAAGCCTCATAAAACTCCATTAAATCAATCAGTTCACAAGCACAGACTTAGATACAGTTACAATAATTGGTAATTTACACCAGAGTATCTGCAGTGAACACCAGAGCAAATAGCTTTTTGTATACAAGATGAAAATAGACCATAAACAGGTAGATGCCAAAGGCTTCAACAGCTCAACAAAGGAGAAACGCTTGCTGAAACTAGACCATATAAAGGTAGATGCCAAAGGCTTCATCAGCTCAACAAAGGAGAAACGCTTGCTGAAACTAGACCATTTAAAGGTAGATGCCAAAGGCTTCATCAGCTCAACAAAGGAGAAATGCTTGCTGAAACTAGACAATATAAAGGTAGATGCCAAAGGCTTCATCAGCTCAACAAAGGAGAAATGCTTGCTGAAACTAGACAATATAAAGGTAGATGCCAAAGGCTTCATCAGCTTAACAAAGGAGAAACGCTTGCTGAAACTAGACCATATAAAGGTAGGTGCCAAAGGCTTCGTCAGCTCAACAAAGGAGAAACACTTGCTGAAACTAGACCATATAAAGGTAGATGCCAAAGGCTTCATCAGCTCAACAAAGGAGAAACGCTTGCTGAAACTAGACCATATAAAGGTAGATGCCAAAGGCTTCATCAGCTCAACAGAGGAGAAACGCTTGCTGAAACTAGACCATTTAAAGGTAGATGCCAAAGGCTTCATCAGCTCAACAAAGGAGAAACGCTTGCTGAAACTAGACCATATAAAGGTAGATGCCAAAGGCTTCATCAGCTCAACAGAGGAGAAACGCTTGCTGAAACTAGACCATTTAAAGGTAGATGCCAAAGGCTTCATCAGCTCAACAAAGGAGAAACGCTTGCTGAAACTAGACCATATAAAGGTAGATGCCAAAGGCTTCACCAGCTCAACAGAGGAGAAAAGCTCGTGGAACTAGAACATACAAGAGCCATGTTGGACATGGGCATAAGTCCCCTACCGGCTTTGTTTGTCTCAATGTTTTCCCACGCCAATTCTATCAGGGACGTCAAAACCAGGTCTTGTTAAAGGGTTAAACAAGACTTACATGAGTTGTTGTCTCTGCTGTGCCCACTATACAATTCATGGAAGCAATAGACAGATGCAAGAAATAGTATCAATAACAGTTACCTTGTCTGATCCAAGATGTTTTTCTTCAGTCTTGTTGGTAAGAAATGAGAACTTTCACTGGAGGTGATTAATACTGCTGCATCACCACCCCGACTAACATGGCTTATAATTTTTTTTACATTTTAAAACAGGTTTCATCAAGTTAGCTTGCTTAGTTATTAAATTATTGCAGGATCCATTTTTGCCATATTTTCACTATTTCTGTTACCATAGCAACCACACTTTTTGTCAAAGAACAAAGATAAAAGGATGTGCATAATCTACACATTGCCATCTAGTCATATACCAAGTCTCATCAAATTAGCTTGCTTACTTATTAACTTATCGCAGGATCCAATATTTTTTGCCATATTTTCACTATTTCCGCAACCATAGCAACAACAATTTTAGTCTAAAAACAAAAATAAAATGATGTGCATAATCTACACATTGCCATATACAGTGGTCTCGCGATAACTCGAACACACACGGGACCGACCGATTTGCTCGAGTCATCGCACGATTCGAGTTAATGCCAGTAAGCTAAATTATCATCTTTGAAGACGTTTCACTTCTTTTTTAAACATACCTTTGCATAGTTGGCCTTCAAAATATGCTGTACCTATGTAAATACTCCTCGAGGAATAGTTTTACGAAATATATTACTCTGATTTAAAACGATTTGTAAAATCAGGCGATATAATTTGGTCAAATCGTAAGGGTTCAAAAGAGAAAATATTACAAAAATCGATGAAGGCGTCGGCGTCAATGTTAGTAGTGTCTGTTCTCAGTACATATGCCATACAAATGACAAAATGTTAGTTTTTGCAATTTTAATGAGATGCACTATAACAAGCTTATAATTTCTTCCTTATTATATTTTTGTAGCTATCTTTGCTAAATGACAAAATTTTAGACCTTTTGTAAGTCAGAAGATAGGCGAGGTTGCAAGCAATTCCTTCTTTTCTCACAATGTTTTCCCAAGCTAACTTCCTCTGTACCTAATATAATTAAATTGTAAGGGTGTTTCCTTAAATGGCATCTTTTGAAAAAGAAAGAAGCTTACAAACTTTTAATATTTTTTTCTGGAATTTATCAAAAAAAAAAAAAGTTTTGTTCAGCAGATAACAAAATTAAAAGTGAAGCGGGATTCAAGACAATTTAAAAAACGCATTTTTCATTAACCACGTTTTGGTACCGAACATTGTCGATTGGCGACAGAAACATTGCAACTACAGATGAAAAAAATGTTGTTATGATGTTTCGTTGGGCAATCGTCAATATATTTCATTATAAAGATGAATACTTTGCTGAATTACTCACAAGGATGATAGTCTTTTAAAAATGATAATGAACATTTTTTCGAAAAAAAATGTACATTTAAATCATGATTGTTTCAAAGTCTCTTAATTATTTTCTGATTATTAAATTCCCGTCATTCCCACCCTAAATTGAATAAGTGTGGCATACAAAAAGGTGTGAAAACAAGTTGTCTGCCTCGGTGAGACCCTGTGAAAAGGCCTGAAGGTATTCTTTACGATGGGATGAAATAACAAATACGCACTGTAAGTTAATTTTGATGCAAAACAATAGATGTCAGATAGGTGCGAACCCCTTTGCTCGAGAGAATGCAGTAGAATTTGACTACGGGACTGAGATTGCTGTTCGAGCGATCGAGCAATCGCGCGTTCGAGTAAGTGCAGTAATTACCAACAAGAAAATAGAGAAAGACGCGTCGGGACCGGAAGGCGAGCTCGAACTTTCGCATGATTTCGAGATTTCGCCTTCTCGAGATAACGCGAGACCACTGTAGTCATATACCAAGTCTCATCAAACTAGCTTGCTTAGTTATTATCTTATCGCAGGATCCCATTTTTGGCCATATTTTCACTATTTCTGTAACCATAGCAACCTCAATTTAAGTCGAAAAACAAAAATAAAATGATGTGCATAATCTACACATTGCCATCTAGTCATATACCAACTTTCATCAAAAACGCTTGCTTAGTTATTAAGTTATCGCGGGATCAAGATTTGAGCGGACAGACGGACGGACAGACGGACGGACGGACAGACGGACGGACAGACAGAGGGCAAACCTATAGTCCCCTCCGGTGTGAACACCGGTAGGGGACTAATAAAGGTAGATGCCAAAGGCTTCAACAGCTCAACAAAGGAGAAACGCTTGCTGAAACTAGACCATATAAAGGTAGATGCCAAAGGCTTCATCAGCTCAACAAAGGAGAAACGCTTGCTGAAACTTGACCAGAAAGATGCCAAAGCCTTCATCAACCCAACACATTGGCAAAGCTTCCTGAAAGTAGACCATATCAATGGCCCAGTGCGAAACAGTTGTAACTGCCTATATGTTTATAGGCAGTTACAACTGTTTTGCGCTGAGCCATAGATATACAAGAAGATGCCAAAGGCTCCATTGGAAGATCTAAGCGCTGATTGGGGAAGGGCGCAAGAGAGCTTTACCTAGTTTATTAAGAAGCCCCCTCTCTTCTAGGCTGAAGAAGATTCTCTCCATTAGCTTTTCAAAGAGTGGGCTATGTTGTTATCACAGCTAGGGGTAACCCTTATAACATGTAGGACCTGTGGCTCTTGAACCCCAGAAACCAGAATGTGGAAATACTTGCCCACAAGTGGAATAGCCGGGCCGTGTTGGACAAGTTGGGTATGGGAATTCCACACCCCTGCCCAGAAATTTTCTTGCTTTTCAAGTTTAAAGTTCACTTTGTCTTAACTATATAGATGTATGAATTCTATAACTCCTCTAATGTCTCTCTCTCATCTTGCCCCGTTCCCTTAATTGTCAAAAGAGCATTTTTGTGTATACAACTCGCTGCAGCCATTGATGGAACAAGTCAATATATTTACAGGCATTGTTGCTTCCTGTCATGATTATTAAAGCACTTTAATGTCATATTTTAGTTTAATTACCCTCGGAAAACAAAATATAAGAACTTACATTTTAGGAAAAGGAAAAAATGTATGTTTATTCTTCCTTTCAGCTAGGACAACCTAACATTTCATAGAATGAATGTTATGAAATTGTAAACATAACAAACTTTGAAACCCATTTAGAAACAGAAGCTAACTGAAAGCACCTGTAAATCACACTTTAATTGCCATCATAAAGATAGGAATTTCAAGTACTCAGCATGCTGGCTTATGAAATGATGTTTCTTATGATGTAGTAGAAACCTGAATACTTCACAAGTCCATAAATTCTGTAACAAAGAATAATGATGAAACATACATACATTATAATTCCCTCAAGTGAATGATGTGACTACCGGTCTTTCACATTCTTACAGTTTCCTTAATCTTTGATTGTCTTTCTATGAATAAGAATTGGATCAGCCTAAATTTTACTTTAATACTTATTAATACTTTTTAAAAGAAGAAAAGTGAAGTGTAAAGAACTTTTGACATAGATGGATGGCCTTTTAGGATTTTTTGGCTATTGACAGTTTTGCAGAAGTATGACCATAATATGACCTTGACCTTGTCACATGACCTCAACCTTAGAATCCAAACATGAATATCATTGAGATCTATCATCATTTTGTAAAGTAACATGTTGTTTTATTACATTCATAATTATAAACTTGATTATCTTTATCTACCTTGGCTTACTTTCAACTATCTCTTCTTAATTATCTCAAAGGAACAATTAATTGAATGCATTTTCCCCCTAAAACATTGTACATAATTAATACTTTTTCAGTTAACACTATCTTAGAAATATTTCCTTCACCTTTCAGTTTGGACATGCCTGATACTACAGTTTCCCAATTTACCCTCCCTTTATTGATAGCAGAAAACTCAGTGAGAGTAAACTCAGTTTACTAATATGATTGGTTTCATGGATACACTTATTCTGATTAATTTACAGACCCTGCATGCAAACAAGAGACATATGGGTAGTGTGTATAGTGTCGACCATGGTCTGATTGCACAGGCGGACTAGAAACGAAACTTTTCACACGGAGTTTATTTTCTGAATCTAGAATTATCACTTCAACTTCTCATACAGGTGTTTTCAAAATGGTACTCTGGTACTTTGACAAACCATTTTCTTTTTTTTTTAAGTTCTAAGTTCCCATAATGGTCCCTTTTTGTCTGATGGGTCTCATTTTGTTGAAATGATAGATCAATTACTTGGGAATTAAATGCTTCTTTCAATATTATTGAAGTTTTATCTCATCAGCTGGTGCAACCACCCATAGATTCCTGTCATTTTTCACACCGGTAAAATAAATGACTATTGCCCTGCCAGGAAGGGGCCTTAGTATGGGGTAGTATTTACAATCGCTTACATCTTTAGATAGTTGACACAAATACCTTGAGACCTTAAATTGTAGGTTGGTAACCAAACCTTCATAACTTCAGCTTGTCAAAGTTGAAGTTACCATGGTTTGGTAATCAAATGATAAATTGTGTTCAATTTTTCTAAGCACTTAAACTTTTTTTGGTTTTAGAACACAGTTATATTTGCACACATTAAGAATAATTGCCAAATAACTTTTGAAAGAACCCAAAATATTGAAAAGTTAACTTGCCAAATCGCATCACAGCTAAGCCCTGTCAGTTGAATGATAACCCCAAAATTCAACCACAATATTTCAACAAGGCTACTAGCTGCCAATCCAACTTAGCCATACTACATATCATTTGACCATTGGTTGGAAACATAATATGAAACTTGTCACAATCAATGACTTTTGTCAAATGTCAGGTGAAAATTGGCCCAGCAAGGATTTGAATTCATGATCCCATGACACAACATTACCCATCACTGACATCTGTGAAAAAGGAGTCCAATGGACTTCAAATTTTTGAAGTAATGGAGTCCAAGCTTAACGAAAGGAGTCTAAATTTTCATTATGGGAAAACAATGTGTAAAAGAAGAAATTGCTTGTTGCAAGCAATTTCTTCTTTTATACAAGTTTCTCACCCTAAAAAAGATGGTGTCTTTCAAAAATCAACTAGATGCAAGCAAATTATCCCCAATAATATGCGTAGTGAAAAAAACAAGGGATCATTAGAAAAGATACCTGAGCTGTGCATTTATTTGTTAAAATATTCTTATACATTCCTGGGAGTCCACCAGCCTGACTCACTTAACTGCAAAATGAAAGAGTCCCAACCAGAAAATAAGGAGTCTAGGACTCCCTGACTCCCCTTAGTGTCAAACCCTGCCAATTTAACTAGACAGGGTCAGCAACTATAGCATAAAATTAATATATTTTTTCAGATTAGAATGATTATTCGTTTTGTTTCCCTAGAATTAAACTTTGGTATATGATATTGAACAAATATTTGACCTTGACCTTGGCTCAGAAGATATCTTTACGATGCAAAATATGAACATTTTGTCTTTAATCATAAGGCTTGAAATTAGCTCTTAAGTTTTTCATTTTAAGTTTTTTCATTGATTTAGTTTTTCAAAAGTTTGACCATACATAATATATTACCTTGACCTTGATTGAATCTGTAAATGTGTATAAATGAGATCTATCATCATTCTAAATATAAGAGTTGCATCTTGGAGAGACATAAAGTCATCAGCAATGTTATTTTTTCTTTGTTGTTGTTGTTGTTGTTTAAGTTATACAGACTCACAGACAAAAAGAGAGACAGATGGTAAAAACAATATGCACTTTTTCTTTCAATGTGTAAAAAAAGGGAAATAGATTATTAAAATCACATCATTTTCTCACAAAGATTCCAAAGCTAATTTTACAGCAAGTAAAGATTTTTCATGTTTAGTTGTAATGTTAAAATGTCAGTGTCCTAACACCAACAAAAATGTCCCCATTTCCTGGACAAGCCATTTATCTGACCATCCCCCTGTGGTCAATAAAATGATAAAATCACTGGTCAATTATTAATGAACAATATTGCCTATAAATTATCAGGCAATATAAGTTCATCAGATTCCATTGGACAAACCCATTATTGTGTATCTCTCTTGTTGATCAGTTCTGTCATCTATTGTTTTGTCATTTTGTTTTGTCATTTTGTTAACTTATCTGAGAAATTTTCTTGAACTAGGTTTTACAACTCATTTTACCCTTTGCTGTTTACGTGCCTGTGATTTTATGATTGAGAAAACATGGTGAAAAAAGAAGAAATTGCTTCTGACAAGCAATTTCTTCTTTTTCCACACTATTTTCTACCTTACAGAATAGTTATTTTTCACATTAAATCCACTTTAAATTTTCGTCTGCAAAACCTTTGAATTAGGGCAGATCCAAAATTTTGTAAAACAGGAAAGGGTTAACCTGATATAATGCTTTTAATTAATCTGATATCATGTTACAACAAAGTTGGCTTCATCATAAGTGCAAAAGGGGAGTTTGTAATCAAGGATCTGGGGGGTTTGTGATCAAAAGAATCATTTTTAACTTTAACCCTTTTCATGCTGAGCCAGGAATATTCCTGCTTTTGCAGAAGCTATAGTCAAACATCAGCCTGTACACATGTGCAGTCTGATGTTAGTCTACACCACCTGTTTCTCACTTTCAAACCAGAATTGTTAATAGATTTAGTTTTCCAAATAAAAATTGACCTGCAGTTGATACTTTCAGTGCTTTTTGCCCTTTAATTTTGATGCAAAATTTTAGTCAAAATTCATTCAGCATGACAAGGGTTATAGGATACAGTAATCAATATATTTGAGCATTATTATGCAAGAACACTCAGAGTTAATGCAAAGCAAAAACTCAGATCGGTCTGTTCATATTCAGATGCACATTCTGGTTAGTTTATTCACAGTATTTCTGTACAGATAGATGAAAGGGCAACTACAATGGTTAAAATAGGTTATGTGCAGTAGAATATCTGTAACAATGCTATAAAATGTGAAATCTTGTGTTGCACCATTTGGCATGATATTGCTCTATTTGTCACAATATTAATTTTGAATGTCAATTAAATTGTCACCAGAAGCAATTTCTTCATAAAGTTTGATCATAATAATTTGGCTTAATGGATAAGACTCTAAACACATTGCCTGCTTAAGCACCCTCTTCACAAAGATGTCAGTTCATTATCATATGGTTTCATGGATTAGAATTTTATCTATTAACACATTGTACACTGCATGCTGAGCTATCAGCCAAACTCATTAGAAAGGTAACTATTTTGATGTCTGGAATTATTATCAATGCAAATTTATATTTCTCTTGATAAGTTATGAAGGCTAGTCACTGCAAGATTAATTAAGATCATCCTATGATGTTCTTGATGTAGATTGGATAATCATGTCTAAATTTTCATTGGTCAACATTTATCATCTTTATATCTAACAATTTCATTGGGACTGTTAAGAATAATCTTTAATGTTTTAATAATAAGAATGTTGGTTTTTTAGTCAGTTGAATGCAGGAATAAGTTAAGTTAGGAGTTGTAGTGAAAGTTGAGACTAATTAAGAACTTTGAATTAAGAAATAGTCAGTACAAACTATCAGTGCTTGTCTTACTGTAATATCATATGCAAAAACTTAGTGCCTACTTGAATAAAAGAAATACAGAAAGAAATTGGACTTTATCGAATTATTGTGTTGAACCAAATACTAACGCCAAGTGAGTTATGAAAGAATGCAATAAAAGTACAAATTCCCCAACCCAAACTCCCCAAAGCATGATCAGGGAAACCACCCTCGGTCACAGCTTTATTGTGGCAGTAGAATCTGTGAGTAGATGAACCGGAACTTTGTTAAATATGAAAATGTGCATTTTGTGATATATTTTGAAACAAAAGCTGAAGCTGTAGTGCCTGTTGTTAAAAGTTGAAAATGAACTTGATTAAAAGATAAGAGATAACAGTAATTCCTATTTGAAACAGTGAGTGGGAACCAAACAAACAAACATTGTGAGAAAAAAAGCTTAATGTCTATACTCTGTGAATCCTTTAAATGAGATGATAGAACATAATAATTTTGTCATTACAATATTTTGCTGAGACCAATTCTGATTTGAAGTGCTTATACTATAAAAACAAACGAACTAATTCCAAATACCTGAGGAGACCATTGAGTGTGTGCCAGATGAGATGATCCATACCAGAAGTCAAAGAGACAATGATATAAAATTTTTTTTTTTGAAATGCAGACTTTTCTTTGTAATTAAGCCTTGTAATGCTGAGACCGAAATATTCCTGCTTTGGCAGGAGCTTAAGACAAACATCAGCCTGCACATATGTGCAGTCTGATGTTAGTCTTTACCACCTGTTTCTCAATTTCAAACCAGAATTGTCATTAGATTTAGTTTTTTAGATAAAAAAATGACCTACAGTTTGGACTTTCAGTGCTTTTTGCCCTTTGATTTTGATGCAAATTTTAAGCCAAAATTTATTTAGCATGACAAGGGTTAAGGTTTAGTTGTGACCATTACCAGTAAATCAAAGTGCTCCCAAATGACATATAGAAGGGGTAAGTGAAATTTCAACATTTTAGTGCTATATTGTTTATTGTTTGTATTGAAACAGTAGTTACAATTATTTTTCCCTGTTATTCTTTTACTGAGAGTTACAATTAACATCCTCTAAAAACTTTTTGATTAACCCTTTAGTTCAAGGTATTTGTTTAAAAGATATTTTTTTTGGAACATTTAGATTTTAATTCAAGCTAATTGTTGTTATATACACTTACCAGTCTGAAATTTTAAATTACAGATTTTTGTTATAATTTTTCACAAATTTTGTTTTACTATTAAAGAGATTTTATTCAAATGAAAATGGCTAATCAATATTAGGCTCCCTGGCAATGTTTAAAACAAACTTGTGCTAAAATTAATGATACTTGCAATGTTGCACCCAACATTTCGTTGGTAACTTCACTGGACAAAACATGCAAAGCATACATTCAGATAGAATCAAAGCCATTTTCTGCACTTTTTGACTCAGGAGCAAGCATTTCATGTATAAAACAAGATGTGTTTGTGAAACACTAATGCCCCCGTAACAGCATTTTTTTTCAAAGTTTGACCTTGACAGATGACCTTGACCTTGTCACATGACCTTGACTCTGGTACCAACAGATGCGGATCATTGAGATCTATCATCATGCCAAATATGAGCCTTGTATCTTGAATAGGCTTGAATATAAGGCAAAGGTTAAGTTTGGTTAAGTTTTCGGACAGACGGACGGACAGACGGACAGACAGACAGACGGAAGGACATGAGTAAAACAATATGCCCCTGATCTCTCGATGCGGGGGCATAAAAACATGTTGTACAAAAGTTAGTTAACAAACCACAATATCAAAGTGCTATAATAACTCATGTATATGGTGTATGTTATGAGATCCACTCTGTGCTTGGAACTGTTACGCTCTCTTTCTTACTAGATGGCTATCCTTTTGAGCATACATTTCATGTCTTTTCTAACCTACACCAACCTGTAATCTTAGGTCGATAAAGATTTCATGGCAAAAGAAGAAATACAGTTCATTTTTAACACTAACACAATTTCCCTGTCAAAACCCAACTCTGAATCAATTAAACTCTGTAAAATCTCACATGAATGTTCTAAAACTGACTTTGGCAAAACATTTGGCTGAAATGTAATTTCTCCCCACTCTGAATACATTCTTCCTCTGAAAACTAACAAATTATTTGAAGGTGATATTGTACTATGTGAACCACCTAAATCTCTTGTTAAAGATGAGCTTGTCGGAGGCAAGTGTCTTTCAAGAGTAACTGATGGCTAAATTTTCTATTGCCTGATGAACCCTACAGTATCACCTATCTTTCTGAAATCTAAAACTAGAGTCTCTATACTAACTGAGGCTAACAGTGCTGAAAAAACACAAGTTTCTCATCTTGATAATGTCATGCATGAAAATTCTGAAAGATTGAACTCTGTGGAAACTAATACACTCACAGATGATGAGTATATAACTAAAGCTGAGAATCTAGGATTAGCCTAACTGACTCCGATCTCACCAATACCCAGAAACGCAATCTAATGATATTCATTGGTACAAAAAGGCAAGCATTTGCAAAAGATTTTTCTGAATTAGGTCTCACTAACTTATTTTTGCAAAAAATAGAAACAGGCAATGCAAAACCAATCAAAAAGGCACCATATAGGCAAAATCCTGAAATGCAATGGGAAACCGAGCGTCAGATAAAGGAAATGTTAGAGAATGGCTTTATAACTGAGTCTGACTCCCCTTGGAATAGTCCAATTTAATTGTCTTACCAAGAAAAAGTCTTGAGAGTACCAATTTTGTGTAGCCTACTGGGAACTGTAATGAGGTTACGAAACCAATGTCCTTCCCTAAATTTAAACTGGAAAATTGCCCTTGCTTATATTGATGACATATTGGTTTTCAGTAGGAACTTTGATGACTACCTAGACCATGTTGCCCCGGTCTTTGCAAATCTGCAAATTTGACTTTGCATCCTTCAAAATGTAAATTTGCAACAAGAGAGATTGAGTCATATAATTTCGGAAAAATGTCACTAAGGTCAATACCGCAAAAACAAAAGCAATTGATGAGTACCCTCAACCTAAAACATCCAAACAAGTAAAGTCATTTCTCGGCATTACCTCATATTATAGAAAATTTATCAAATCATATGCTAAGATAGCTAACCCATTAAATGCACTTCTAAAGAAAGACACAAAATTCAAGTGGACACGTGAATGTGAAAATGCATTTCAAACATTGAAAAAAGCACTTGCTTCTCCGCCCATATTAGCATTTCCCAACTTTGATTGCCCTTTTATGTTAGCAACAGATAGTTCTGACTATTCAATGGGCTATGTTTTATCACAGTGTGATGAACAGGGATTGGATTATCCAATTGCATATGGCGGTAGAACTTTACATGGCCATGAATTAAAATAACATATTACAGACAAAGAAGGTTTAGCATTGGTAGAAGTTGTAAATCATTTCAGACCCTACCTTGCAAATAACTACTTTACAGTGTTTACAGATAACGTTTCTGTAAAGTGGCTGAAGCACATTAAAAATTGCCAAGGTAGTCTCGGAAGATGGGCTCTAACCTTACAAGGTTACAATTTTGAGATTGTCCACAAGGCATCTAGTGCTAATGGCAATGCCGATGGACTCTCATAATGTGTTTACCAACAGTTAGGTACTGAGAAATGTGATCTAGGTACAGATGAGTCTGCACAAATCTGTCAGGTCTCAAACGACAAGTCTAAGTATCAGACAGCCATGACTTTGATCTATAGTCATAAACAGAATCACAATCCATCTATTGCCGCAGCCACTACTAGCACTGAGACAGCACCGATACCGAATAATGATGAAAATACTGACAGACATGACAATGAAAATACTGACCAAATTAATTATGAAAATATTGACAATAATGAAAATATTCCAGTTAAACTGGACATGGACTTGAAATTTTTACAAAGAGATTGACCCAACCACATAATAAAGGCAAACATTCTAAGAATCCACAATACAAAGCAAGAGTCAAAAAGTCAAAAACACAAAACCAATATAATGCACTTAATGATAACAAACAAAATGAAATACTACAAAATCCAGAAAATGATAATTTTCAAAATAATTCACAGTCAAATCAATCTGAAATCCCAAAACACAGTCCACATACAAAAGACAAACAAAACAGTCAAAACCAAATTCCAACAAAGTCAGCACCAAAAAAAAAATTGCAGAACAAGACATAGAGAATATAAAAGAATCAAAATGCAGCAATAACACGCTTTATTATAAGATTATATGAAAGAAAACAAAAAACCTAACACATGGGAATATGCAAGGCCATACCAAAAATCTTCAGAAGGGAATATCATGTTCATAGAACAATGAGTGGTAGGAAAAGAAGACTAGAAAGCCATGAATGGCTTGTGTCGCTCCACAGGCTTGAAATTATTGTAAAAGCAAATCTAAAGTTTGACTAGATTTTAAGATATTTTGGGTTCTACTGATGTTGAAATGGTTTTCAAAAATGCCACTATATAACATATAGAAAAATGACCTCCGCCCATAAAATACATATTTTTCATCCTATCACAGTAATATTTGGCAGACTGATAAAGCTTCACTCAAGGATCATTCCAGTGAAATTTGGTTGATATCCATCAATTACATTCTGAGAAAATGATTTTCAAAATTTCCACTATATAACATATAGAGAAATGACCTCCGCCCATAAAATGCATATTTATCATTTGATCACTATAATTTTTGGTACACTGATAAAGGGTCACCCAAGGATCATTCCAGTGAAATTTGGTTGATATCCATCAATTAGAATCTGAGAAAATGATTTTCAAAATTTCCACTATATAACATATAGAGAAATGACCTCTGCCCATAAAATGCATATTTATGATCCGATCACAATAATTTTTGGTACACTGATAAAGGGTCACCCAAGGATTGTTCATGTAAAATTTAATTGGCATCCATCAATTAGAATCTGAGAAAAGTCACTTTTTACCATATTTGGAAATTAGCCACGCCCATTAAATCCATGTTTTTCATTGGATCAAAATTTCTTGAACAACTTTGAAAGAGGGTCACCCAAGGATCATTCCTGTGAATTTTGGTTGAAATTCATCCAGTAGTTTCTGAGGAGAAGATTTTTAAAGAAAAAGTTCACGACCGCACGGACGGACGCACGACGGACACAACGCCATGACAATAGCCCCAGTGGCTTTCAGCCAGTGGAGCTAAAAACCACTAAATCCAAGTCACAAATTCTTCAACAGCACCTTCGACAATCATAGAACACAAAACAGCAACACCAAAGATCAGACACCAAGTACATCAAAAGACCAAAATGTGCACTGCTTACAAAATTCAAACATACACACAAATTTTGCAACTACAGCAAATGTGGAATCATGTAATACTTTTCATATAAAAGAAAAGTTAGTCGGGATGAAATGCATTGACAAAACAGCATTTGTGATTACACAAATTGGACAAAACCCTATGCAGTTTAACCCTTTGCTGTTAAAATCCCTTCTTTTTACGTGCTTGTGATTTTATGATTGAGAAAACATTGTGAAAAAAGAAAAAATTGCTTCTGAAGAGCAATTTCTTCTTTTTCCACACTATTTTCTACCCTACTGAATGGTTATTTTTCAAATTAAATTCACTTTAAATTTTCGTCTGCAAAACCTTTGAATTTGGACAGGTCAAAAATTTTGTAAAACAGGAAAGGCTTAAGTCTTTCACAGCATGTCATGAGCATGCACAATATCTTATTTTGCACCTTCAAGAAAAATTTGATGACATGAAGATATAAATGAAAATTGATGCAATAAATGATAAAAACCCAAAATTGCCCAGCAATATAGAGACTGAAAGAGTTATTATAGCTAATTCCATCCATGAACTTAGCTTTGATCAGTACCGCAACATTAAGTTCTTAATGGATTATGAAAATCCCCTGCTTTCTCCAGAATGGAATGACTTTGATGATACACCGTTACCTGGTTTGATAAACACACTAATACACAAACTTACTTCGCAATTCTCAAAATTTGTTAGAAGGAAAAGCTTTAATCAGAAGAAATCAAAATTTATTTAGCTATATAAAAGTTTGAAAATCTAATTCATGCAAAAATCAGTTACAAAATAAGATAATGATACAAATTTTGTATTTTTGCAGTGACTTTTTTGGTGATTTGGAAATATTTCTATACTTAAGTTTATTTTGTGCTCTGACAAAAAGGGAAGGAAAATTGCGATGATAACATTTGTATTTTATACTGTTTCAATGCAAATGATGGAACGGTGTACCATGGAAAATGTTTAAAATTTCATCTAACAATGACGAAAAAAAAGATTATTGATAAATAATTTAGAAAGAAATGTATAATATCTAAATGTGATTTATTTGAGAATCAGTATAAACTAGTTATAGAATTAAGAATTTCTATTTTTTGTAATTGTTGAAAATGAAAAAAGGACTGAAATGTCGTTGAAAAGGACTTAAAAGCACACTGAAAGATAGTTGAATCAGAAAAATGATGAAGTAAAGAAAATGTGATAAAGAATTTGTCAATTGTTGTAACAATATATATATATATATATATATATATATATATATATATATATATATATATATATATATATATATATATATATATATATATATATATATATATATATATATATATATATATATACATAATTCAATCAGAAATTATGAAAAATTCATTGTTGTGAATAAATTTGGTAGCTCAAAATGGTAATGATTATATAAATTTTTCCTCAAATAAGCAAATTTGAGAATGATTTACCGCTCAAAGGAGAACATGTATAACAATAATTGTTCATAGGAACATGCAATTCTATTTGGGCAAAGGAATATGTAAGATGTGAACGCTCAAAGGAGCATGTGAAATTAAATTGCTCATATGAGCATGTAAAAGTAATTGCTCATAGGAGCATGTGAAAGTAATTGCTCATAGGAGCATATGAATTCAAACTACTCAAGGGAGCACATTGAAATGATTACCACCAAAAGTGGCATATTGTTGGTAGACTGTTTACTTATTCCTAACAGTTCTATTTATGTTTGTGAATTATTGATAGTCTACTAACTGTACATACCGTAATTCATCCATAAATTCGGACACTCCAAGAATTCGGACACCATTAATTATTTCATGAAATAATTCATTTTGTGCCTCTAATTTCGGACAATCACCGTCGGAAATTAATCTATGATTTCAGACACCGATTTTTGGCCTGACAGTAAAGGAGCAACAAAATCGTGGCCATCAACGGCGATCGTCGGAGGTAGGTGTCAACAGGTATAGGCTTCGTAATTTAAAACAGTTTAACTGAGAATAGACACGCGTTTCGTCAGAGGGTCAATTACCCAACAGTGACAGGATTAAAATTTCACACTTATTGTTCTCTAATCCCTAATCTTTTCCCTGATTGGCACTCTGTTCGAACAATTGCTTTGGCACGTCGAATGGTATGAAAGGTTTATAAATTCACACGGACTCATTAAATAGCGTTAGCTAGGAAAGCGACCCGAGACAAAACAAAACAATAAGCTGATAACGATAGTCTGTTCTAATAATGTTGTTTACATTTTATAGTGGCGACAATATAATGAAATAACTTGATATTTGCCTGAAACATTGTAATCTTTTCAAACAAAAATACGAAAGATTTGTGCAAAGTTTAACCAAAGAAAGAAGATACCGGCACTTCGTGTTTTATTCCAATAATCCAAAATTAAGTCCGAGATGCTTTCTGGCGAATCGACGATAAATTAAAAATTTATTCTCGTTGCGGAGTAAAGCGTCTGGAACAGTTTATTTTTCGAAGAGGGAGAACGGTTGATCAAAGGCGCCGACGCCAGATGTTCAGCTAATTTTTGGGTAGTTTTCGGACTTGGCATTCGTCCAACACGCTTTTAAACCTCATGAGATGTCAAACCCTTTCTTTAATGGGGATAAATTATCACGCTTCTTTCGACTCTGTTGATGGATTTTATTTTGGAAAACAGGATTACTTTATTAATTTCGCCACAGGTAGGATTTTATCCAAAAATACGCAGCCGATATTGAATAATCTTATTCGCGTTTTTTTAATCGAACGGGGTCGCGTATGAATTATTGATAGCGCGATTGTAAATTGTGAAGAAAGCTTGATTTTTTTTTTCTCGTCAGATTTTTCTTCATTACTTGTCATAAAGTCGTAACAAGAGCTTTTTCGAATGCGGTTACGATCTTTTGGTAACAGCCGTGATATTCGGGACTTAGGAATTTTTGACAACAAAGAATAAAACAACTTCCCGAGAATCGGGAATCATTTATTGGGCAAATATTTATCTAATAAATTCTTCATCCGAAATCCACGACCGGCCGCCGGAAAAAGAATAAATATCAACAAATAATTGACCTTTAAATAACATTGTCTGGTAAAATCTCAAATAATAAGGAAGTCAATCACTCACCAAAACGGTCGGCGATTTTACTTGCCGAAATCGGCAACGAGTCCCCTCCCCCGACATTGATGATTTATTTATGTATTCGGACACGGGCTTAATTAAATATCCATGAATTCGGACATGAAAAAAAATAATTATTTTAATGTGTCCGAATTAATGGATGAAATACGGTAATATGTTTTATGAGGATGTTAATTCAGTGAAATTGATAATTGCATTTCTCTGTCTAATTGCATCTTAATGTTGTAAAAATCATACAACTGAAAAGCCTCTTTGTATATATCAACCAGATATAAGTAAATTTAAAAGAAACCGAAAGAAAGTGCTTTGCCTCATATGCATATCTAACTATTGTTTTTTTTTACATAATTGTATTAGTGTTTTGTATGAACAAGTCATGGCAGGCAAAAATGAAATTACTATGTCAAAGGAATAATTATTTGAATGAATCTGAGTAGGGGGGTCTCTATGATCCCACTTAAATGGTTCATTAAGCCAATTAAAATTAATTAATGTAATTGGCTAGGAGGGTCAATTCTGGTTCTAACTAGTAGTGGAAAAACATTGATCCCAATTAAGATATAATTGGAATTAATTAGTGTTAATGGATTGTTTATATGTATTATTTAATAACTCTATTAAGGTAAGTAAGGATTTAATGGACAGTAATGACATAATCCGTTGGGATCAAAGTTTTTCGGAGCGTTTTGGCATCAAAGTTTTCTAGGAGAATTGAACATGTTTCGACACATTGCGCAAGATCGTTGATGAAAGAGTCTAACATTTTGATCTAGATAGACTCGTTGAATGCAAAAGCACTCAGATTCCATGTTAAGAGATTGGTACAATGTTTAATCTTTCCACTCACTTACTTTAAAAGTATTTAGATAAAGATAACTCTCAGTCGTCCTTTTTTTTATAAAATGCGAATAATGCATGATTCAATTGCGAGACATTTGCGGGAGCCAGACTATTGTACACAGATTGGAAAACGTTTTGAATCTACAAAGACATTTTCTTTTAACATCGGGATAGTGAGATATACCTAAGAACGAATGATACCATAAAGGTGATCTATTCGAGGACTAAATACAATATTTTTGTGGTGACGGATTACCCAGTGTCATTGTGTGCGAAAAGGTGCAAGGTCCTATTATTTCCAATATTTACAAATAAAGAAGACAGTGGAACCTTAAACAAAGAGTATGTTCAGGGTGAACATGATGGTGTGACCTAAGCTACTTAAATAGCGACCAATGGAACATCAGAAGATAAATTAATTGTGCAATAAGTATGTGCAACAGTTCATTATAGTGCTAATTAACTGTGAGTCATAATCAATTTACCCAGATATCAATGAACACGTATAGAGTAGGATTTGAGCTTGGAAATGACTGTTTCATACAAATAAATGAATGGAAAGGTGAACTAAGGATTGACATAAGACAATATGCCGACAGTTATCCTACAAGAAAAGGCATAAGTTTGACTTTGATGTGCTGGAAGAACTTTGCTAACCAGTTACATTACGTAGATCAAGCTCTTGCAGACAGGAAAAAGCACAGTTCCCATTTAGGCGGAAATGTCTTTTGCAGCAAAAGCTAAATCAGCGTTTGTATTGATGTAAGACAATACTGGAAACCAGAATAAGAAACTGAACTTATGAGAAAGGGACTTTGTTTGAGACCATTAGAATATTTGCGGCTAAAATAAGTTGTGTGTGATTTGATTCAAAGCCTTGCTGGGGGGGATATGGACTGACGCCTTCTGAATACTACACTAAAGAGTACTTATTATTTAGGCAGTATCAATCCAAAGACCACTTGGTACGAAAGCATGTCTATGGAGCTGAGGTGTCGCCAGAAAAGTGCTCACTTTTCTGACCTTTAAAAAGCAAATGTACGGCTACATCGTTTGTCAGACAAACAATTAAGCATGGACTTGTGGTTGATTTTGACCCAGCCAGGCGACGGTTGTGTTTAAAGAAAAGATTTACAGATCAAGTTGGAATCAGACTTTTGAAGCTGCCAGTCTATGTTTGCTTTGTAGTATTATATTGCGATACATTTACTGTCCCAGAAACACTTTCCCTTGGCGACGGATTAGACATAATAACGGCATATCCGATCAATGGTTGAGACATCTATCGACATAACCAATGGCCCCATCTACCCCAATGGCCCTTCTCAGGGCAAACCAAATAACATGAAAATTGTCACTCAAATGATAAAGTCTAGTCCCTATACAATAACCCCTCTCGACCCCTGCGACCCCTACAAGGAAAGTCTGGTCCTTTTTCTGGTCCTTTTTTCTATTTTTTTAAGAGGTAGAAATGGCGTTTGATAAATTGTGGAGAATTTTTTCTAAATCTTTTGCCGCAATGTTGTCGTACACAGAAAGACAAAACAATGTACAATTACATTCACTTGATATTATCTACCGTAACACACAGCAAGCTCAATTTCTTGAGAGAAAAGTAAAAAAGAACATACAAAATGTATATGGCAGGAGACACCTGTTTTGAGGTAAAAATCGATGAGCAGTATAATGGCTAAAATTTAATGGACATTCAAGAGGGGCTTGAAGACATGCTGGAAACGGTGTTGGAGAAAGCCAGGGGCGACTTGGCTGACAACGATTTGGTGCGCGTTATTATTGAGCACCAAGCGCTTCAAGATGCCATAGTTGTCCCGTTACAGATATGGGACGAACTCACAGTACAGAAACTGTTGGAACATATTATGGGAGTTTTGAACTGTAATCAACAGTTGACCAAAGATCGCAGTTTCCCCATCTTCATTCGGATAATCAATCTACCCAAAGGTGGGAAAAGGAGGCGGATTACAAATATCGCAGGTAAAAACGTAAAAGCTTGTTACATCTTAAAAGATCTGTTGTAACCGTTGAAAACAAAGATAATTTATGCATGGCTAGAGCAATAGGTGTAAGTTGGTCCAAGATAAACAGATGCAGTCAATTGGAGTGGAATGCAATAACTAGAAACAGGTAGGAAAAAAGCAATCTAGAATTGTTTCTAGAGCACAAAATGGTACCTAGATCCTATTTCAGAAAACTGATAGATAAGAAAAGACAGGCTCAGGCTAAACTAGCATTAGCACTATGTCAGAAAGCTGGGGTAAACACCCACCAACCACTCAGTCTAAATGATGTTGAGGCATTTGAAAACTCCTTGATGTCCCAGTCATGGTAGTCAGTACTCGTCAATGGAACAAATTCGTCACTAGTGGTGCTTCTGATGAAAGACAGTGCTTTTACATTTATCTTGTTCATGACGAGCACTTCCATGCTATAATAACCAGTATAACTGGGTTTTTCAGCTCTATATACTTTTTTCCAAAATTTTTTAAAACATTACAATGAGAAAAAAAGCGCTTGTGCAAAATAGAATGTATTGTGTGAAAAGGCACTCATGCTCAATGAAAGAATCTGTGCGTTGCAGCGACTGCGAAATGACGTGTAGATCAGCAGATTGTTAAATCGAGCACAAGAAACTGTCTGTTACAAAAAAGGGACCACATAACAGAAAACCCTGTGGTCCCATTCTTTCGGGAAATGCTGGAAAATGTTATTGATTCACAATTGACAGAAATTTAAATGTAGTTTGTGTAACCTATTCATCTGATGGGAAAATAAAAGGTAGAAAGGGAAAGCATACCGATTGTTTGACATTTTTCCTTTTTCTCACAAGCCTTTCCACTCTTTACGAAAGATGTTGTGTAGATTCTAACTGAGATGTGGGAGAAAATGCAAATCTTTCTAAAACATCGATTGATTAAAAAATATGAAAGGAAGTATCAAGGAAAAAAGGAGAAATGTTCGTGGGAAACCCTGAAGGTAAAACAGATGCTTTTCTATTTAAGAACATCGCAGAGTAACAATATGAAGGGGAAGGGAGAACATGCTATCTGAATCAAAACACATCTTGCATCAACGATCTTGCGCAACGTGTCAAAACATGTTCAATTCTCCTCAAAAACTTTGATCCCAAAACGTTCCAAAAAACTTTGATCCACACTGATCATGTCATGACAGGGTTCTCCCTGGCTTGAAAAAAGTTGTCGGCATCATTTTCGCCAAATGAAAGAAGTTGGGGCCAAATGGATCATAGTTTGGGCCAAATTGATGAGACTCTGTGCCAAGTTCAATTAGGCTTCTGTTTGTTCTGACTATCATAAGAACTTAATTGTTTTTGTCAGTTATTGTGTTGTTGCAATGTGCCTAGTAAATCATTTAGATTTTCCTTATGTTTCAAATGGTTTTGACTGAATAAAGTCATGGAATAATTTCATTCCAAAATGAAATTTAAAATGTCACATTAATACCATATAGATCTAGTTTTTAAAATCAAGAAAGCTGAATTGTGTCCTCTTCCATCAGTAACCATCAGTAACTTCAGAGCTTTGATATGGAAAGAGTCTGGGAAGAAAGTGTTATTGACAAAACACTTATATTTTTAAAATTAGCATAGAGTTAATATAGATACATTCGTTTTTAAATCTGATGGGTCCAAACTTTTTGGGTACAAATGCACAGAAAATAAATTTCATCTGTGTGATTATTCAACAGTAAAAATTGTAAGTTTTTGGTGAAAATAAACAAATTCTTCTTTATTCTTTCAAAAATCATGTGCAGAATCTTCAATACTACCTGTATGAGAATACAATTTTACCAGAATTTTTTTGATTCTGAATCGCGGAACTGCTGCCGAGGGTGAAACTATCAAAATTAATCAGAGCATTTTAGACCAATTTAGATAAATATATTGGTCAGAAAAATGTAAAAGGGGACCAGTGTGGTAATTTTTCGACAAAATCCCCTCCGGACAAATTCCCCTCAATGGTTTTTTGACATGGCGGACGGAATCCCCTCGGTCATTCTAACAACGCGGACATAATCCCCTCAATCTGTTTTTTGAGGCGGACAGAATCCCCTCTATTAAATTGTTTGGGCGGACATAAGCCCCATGGTCTGATTACCGAGGCGGACAATATCCCCTTAATCAAATCTACAAGGCGGACATAATCCCCTCAATAGGCGGACACAATCCCCTTCAAATACAAAAAAAACAGCAAAACTTTCGTTATAAATTAAATCATTGCAAAAAACTCTTACGTTCTTATGTGTATAGGCTTAAAAATTATCCATAACAAGGACGCGACTATGCATATTTTAGTACGTCATTTAGTTAGTCTTGTATGTTCAAACTCATTGAATAAAGAAACAAAAACACTTACTTAAATGTAAAAATTATAATGCTATTCAAAATAAAAGATTTCTTTTCAAACCCAAATTTGACATGACGTCATGATATAATACTCTCGGAAAAAGAGCCGATATCAAAAGGACCGCCGAACACGTGACCCAGATTGGGTATACATACGTGCATACATACAGACAGACAGACAGACAGACAGACAGACAGATGACTATTCTACAATCTTCGATTTCTAACATGAGAAGATTCCAATAGGAATACGGTTTAACCAGAATATTTGAATATAATTTACCAATTCAAAATATATTTTTAACTTGCAAACTGCAGAGCGATGCGATGCCTTGGTTGTCCAACCATTTGTTAAAATGATCTCTCATTGTATTGCTTTGTGCTAGAAACACTTTAGATGTTTATAGCTTATTAACAGTATGAGTACATTGTAATAGAACAGAACAGAACAGAACAAATCTTTTATTTACATCCAAGTACATATATGTACAATTAGGACAAATAAATTGGAACATATGTAATAGTAAATTTAACACATCCGGTTATCCAAGACTTAAGATATAGAAAATATGTTCATGTTTCGAGGGATAGATTGTTAATGAGTCTATTTTGGTCATCGAAGCAGTGTTAGACATTGATCGAATGCTGTAACTATAGTCACGAGAATCAGATCGCTAGCTAACACTTTCATTTTTTTAAATTCAATTATTATCATTATAATTATTTATTCAGGGGATGCTATAATGAATACATGTAATATATATATATATATATATATATAAGATTTGGTAATTGACAGTTTGCATTATATACTCTTTAATTAAAGGCTTCCAATTAAAGCAGTCTTCACTTTCAAATACCAATTTTAAACAGTTTGGATATTCTTAATTGGTTTCACGGGTTAATTGTCAGGTAACACTTTTCTTTGTGGAAATGTAGACCGTATACGAGAATAGAAAATGCCGATTTACAGTTTGGATTTTCTTATTTGGTATCACTTTAATTAGTGGGCAACATTATTCTTTCAGGAAATATAGTCGCTTAAAGAATATAGAATAATTGACTTGATTGAAATGATTTATTTCTAAACTTAAACAATGAACATAGATCTATCTACTTGAACTACGAAGGGGATTCTGTCCGATTTTTATGTTACGACGAGGGGATATTGTCCGCCCTGTAGTTTTGATTGAGGGGATAATGTCCGCCTTGTAATTCCGAACGAGGGGCTTATGTCCGCCCTAGCAAATTAATGAAGGGGATTCTGTCCGCCTCAAAAAACGAATTGAGGGGATTATGTCCGCGTTGTTCAAAATACCGAGGGGATTCTGTCCGCCATGTCAAAAAACCGTTGAGGGGATTTTGTCCGGAGGGGATTTTGTCCGGTTACCATAATGCAAATATGTGTCTGCAAGTCTGAATTAATTACTCTGTTAAATTCCTACCATAACAAATTACTGAGAATGTGGTGTAATTTAGTCACGCCCACTTACGAAAATTAATATCGGCGATCATCCAATGAGCTGCTTGTTTACCTTATGTCATCTAGTGAGCTGTCAATTAAAACTTTAATTTGATAAGGAAATGTGTTTGTCGCGTGTCAGACCTGATGACATAATTGACTGGATTGACTTGACTCTAGGATTATAACAGAACAGAACAGAATTATATTTGGAGGAAAATTCAGGTTGGTCTCAAGAGATGGATTGTCTTTTTTTATGGCGCCATGTATTTTTGCCAAATGAAAAAAATTGGAGCCATAATTAACTTTTATTCGCCATATGTGAATTTGGCGATCTGCAGCGTGAACGTTGCATGACTGTCCATTAATTACCTTAATAGAGTTATAAATTGATACATATAAACAATCCATTAACACTAATTAATTCCAATTACATCTTAATTGTGATCAACGGTTTCCACTACTAGATAGAACCGAAATTGATCCTCCTAGCCAATTACCTTATCAATTTTAATTGGCTTAATTAACCATTTCAGTGGGATCATAGAGACCCCCTATTACTAATCTGTTTGAATATCTGCATATTTCATGTAATGGGGTCTTGAAATAAATATTGAGAAAACCAAAGTTTGTGTTTTTGAAAAAAGAGAGTCTCTGAAAGATCGCAATATTTTCATCAATGGTAAAATTGTTGAATTTGTCGATCATTTTTCATATTTAGGACTCGTTTTCAACTATACAGGATCGTTTAATCTAGCGGTGAAAACGTTGAATGATCAAGCTTCAAGAGCATACAATAGTCTTCTGAAGATTTTTGATACTAATTCGTTTGATATCAAAACAAAGATTACATTATTTGATTCGATGGTACAACCAATTTTGCTTTACGGAGCGGAAGTGTGGGGTATATATAACTTCACAACTGTAGACAATTTACATTTGAGATTTTTAAGATATCTGTTGGGAGTTAAAAAGCAGACTCCAATTTGTGCTATATTTGGAGAATTTGGAAGATTGCCCTTTTCAGTAAAGAGCAAACAAAGAGCACTCAAGTTTTGGTGTAAATCTATGTCAGGTAATCATCCAAATCTATACGATGCATATCTTAATCAATGTAACCTTAATTCTAATGTGAGTTGGGCCAAAAGGGTTAATTCTATAATCGACCATCTTGGCTTAACTAATATCAGAATGAACTTCAACCCTAGTGTCAATAATTCTGAAATTTTGAAGAAGAGATTAAGTGATCAGTATATACAGAGCTGGCTTTCTTCGATCAACAACTCTAGTAAACTTACTTATTATTGTAAATTCAAAAAGGAATTTATATACGAAAAATATCTTGATAATATCACAAATAACAAATGGTTAAAACTATATGCATGCTTTCGGTTGAGCTCTCACAGTTTAGAGATAGAAACTGGTAGATTTGCTGGTATTGATAGAGAAAATAGACACTGCAAAGTTTGTTCTTCAAATGTTATCGAATCGGAATTTCATTTCTTGCTTTGTTGTAATAAATATGAAAATGCAAGACGAAAATATTTTAGAAATATTTCCTGGCCAAATATAAATACTTTTTCTAAATTAATGTCCTCATCAAAAAAGTCTATACTGACTGCCATCTGCAAATATCTTTCTGAAAGTTACACTTTACGTGATGAAGCCTTGAAAGATAAGGCTGTTCCATAAACTTAATTAATCAATTAATTAGTGATGTTTTTTCTCGGATGAATTATCATCTGAAATGTGCATGTATAATGTTTGTATGTATTTGTCTTTGCCATATTCTGTTTGTTTTGTAAATGGCCATAGACATATATATGTCGAATTTTGCCATTAAAGAATTGAATTGAATTGAATTGTTATTTTGTATTTTCTGTTAATTAGAGTATGAATTAGGACAGTCATTTGTCAAGCCATAACATAACATAACATAACCTTTATTCACCCAGTAATGTTTACAACATTAAGCATGGGGATAATCATAATAAGACATACAGTTCAGTTTGGTTAATGCCCATTGGAAAGTGTAACAATGCTATTAATGTGAAATCTTGTGTTGCACCATTTGGCATGATATTGCTCTATTGGTCACAATATTTGAAAGTCTATAAAATTGTCACCAGGAGCAATTTCTTCATAAAGTTTGATCATAATCATTTGGCTTAATGGAAAAGACCTTATCTAAACACATTGCCTACTTAAGCATTCTCTTCACAAAGATGTTAGTTCATTATCATATGGTTTCATGGATTAGAATTTTATCTTTTAACACATTGTACACTGCATGCTGAGCTATCAGTCAATCTTATAAGAAAGTTAACTATTTTGATCCCTAGAAGTATTATCAATGCAAATTAATATTCTTGATAAGTTATGAAGGTTGTCACTGCAAGATTTATAAAGATCATCCTATGATATTCTCGATGTAGATTGGATAATCATGTCCTAATTTTCATTGGCCAATATTTATCATCTTTATATCTAACAATTTCATTGGTTGTGTTTAGAATAATCTTTAATGATTTAATAATAAGAAAGTTGGTTTTATAGTCAGTTGAATGCAGGAATACGTTAAGTTAGGAGTTGTAGTGAAAGTGGGAACTAAGAATTGTCAGTACAAACTATCAGTGCTTGTCTGACTGTAATATCATATGCAAAAACTTTGTGTCGACTTGAATAAAAGAAATACAGAACGAAATTGGACTTTATCGCATTATTGTGTTGAACCAAATACTCATGCCAAGCGAGTTATGAAAGAATGTAATAAAAGTACAAATTCTCCAACCAAAACTCCCCAAAGCGTGATCATGGAAACGACCCTCTGGCACATATCCCTGTCAGGTGCATAGCAGATGCACCATGGCATAAAAATGCCATGTACCTTTTTTATCCCAAAAATTATCAATATTTTCTGGTGATCCCATTGTGATCTGAACAAGATGTTTTGCTAAACCTTTTTGTTACCCCAATGCCATTTTCAGAATTTTTCAATATATTTGACTTTATAAAGACCCTTACCTTGACAAATGACCTTAACCTTGGTATTGACAGAAAGGTTTATCACAAGCAATACCTATTGTGAAACATGCAGGCTCTATACCTTGCAAATTAAAAGTGATGTCCAATGCTATAAGTTTTTTGGTGGGACAAACTGAGAAAGAGATAGGTCAAAAACAATCAGAACCTAGATCTATTGATGCACAGGGGAGGTCAGGGGGCATACACATTCTTGATCACCTTGAAAGGTCAGTGCAGTTGCCAACTAGAGTGACATATTTGATTTCAATTGGGGTTTTACGTTGCCTTCAACAATCTTTCAGTTACATCGTGACGACTGGAGCACTTAACGATGGATTCCTGGTATTTCTCATACCAGTACTACCACCACATCCCTTTCCTAGCCTCCAGTTGCTATTCCACATAGGTTTACAATTATCTACCCATTGGTGGAAGACAAATGTCGGAAAGGATAAGTGCCGCGGCCTGGTATCGAACCCGTGCGAATATAGACCCCTGGATTAGAAGTCCTGCACGCTACCAACTGCGCTATTGCCGCGGCTAAAGTGACATAACAGGCCCTTCAAGTTACAAAAAAAGCCTTCCAACAATAATTAAGTTACACAACTAAGATAACATCTAGGAGAGCTGGTCTTCAAGATCAGAGAAAAGCTTTATTACATTACATTGCATCAAGTTGTCATATCTCATCTCATAAAAGAACTGATGAGACAAAAGTATATTGATCCGTCTCTCTACATGTTATATTGGTCTCTTGGCTTTATTGTCTGTAAATCTTGTTAGCAATATCATAAAAGAGGCTTTCATAATGCCTGTGAAAAATACCTAAATGATGACTTCATCAAATTGAAAAAAGGTTGAATGAAACAGTTAAGGATATCGTGAAATTTACACAATGAGTGCTTTTGGAATGAAATTGAATGTGTGTGTGGAGCAAGGTTTGAGTGAAATTAAAGGGAGGTAAAGAAACATTGCTAATTTTTTTTCAAGACTAACAAAATTAGCAATATTTATTACCTCCTTTTTATGAAATATACACAAGTTTCTGTTTTTGTGTCTTTGTGGATCAAGCAGACACTATAAAATCAACCCAAGGCAATAAAATCATAGATTTACTTGATAGATTAAATAAAATGTTGAACGATTTAAACAAATTTGAAATGTTTTCAAATGCTTTTAGAGCATTTTTGATTGAACAAGATTATGAATTAATAAATGGGGCACCGAGACTGGTTGATATTGATTAATTTTGATCACAGTGAGTATCAATTTCACAATGTTTTCAACTGTAGCAACAGGGCTTGACACTAACCCGTTTTTGGTACCAGCTTTCAGGACCCATTGCCCCTATGCTCCTTAGACCTACAGGTCCAGCTTTGTCATATGAGGTCCTCCATGGAAAATATATGTTATGGGCTATTTAACCCTTGTCATGCTGATCCGGGAATATTCCTGCTTTGGCAGGAGCTATAGACTAATATCAGCCTGCACATATGTGCAGTCTGATGTTATTCTACACCTTCTGTAAATTCCCGCTTTCAAACCAGACTTGTCAATAGATTTAGTTTTTCAAATAAAATTTGACCTACAGTTTGGCCTTTCAGTACTTTTTGCCCTATGATTTTGATGGAAATTTTTAGCCAAAATTTATTCAGCATGACAAGGGTTAACAAGTTATTAATCTATTGAAAGGAAGACATTGTGGGGAAAGAAGAAATTGCTTGTGACAAGCAATTTCTTCTTTCCCCTCAATTATTTCCTTGTGGTAATGAAAATTTTAACAAGAAAAGATGCAACAATTTTCCAAATTGCACGATTTGGAAATAATGTTAGCCAAGGACTACAGGCCTGAAGGATTTGCAGCATGGTAGCATCTGCCAGTCCTCCCCGAAATCCACAGGACTCAGGCCCAAAGACTGGTGTAAGTGTTGATCCCTGCTCAAGTTTGAAGCGACCATAAATGATGATTGACGAAATGCAAATTGTGTCTATACATGAACTTAAGTTACTGCAGCATTATAGCTTACATACTTTTGATGAATTTGACTACTGTTGGCATTTGCAATTGCTTGGAAGTTCAATTCCTTTGCAAAGCTAAATTGAGCTGAAACAAATCATGGTGATCACCCCGTCTCCCTTATCGCAAGCAGACTCAACAGAAAAGCCAATTCAGTTTTAATGATTATAAGTAGCTTTCAGTAAACACAGGAATTGAAGAGAACATCATTCAAAGGTTTTTATTTCTATTTTATTACAACATAATGCTAGTTATACCCTCATTAACCAATAACAGATCTAATTGATTTTCTTTTTTCTCATTTAAACAGGGAATAAACTTGCAATTTTCTCAAGGTTTCTGAGTCTTTTAAAATGACTTTTAAACACTTTAACATTTTCTTGAAGTAAAAAAAATTAAATGCCACAAAAAACTTTCCCCAAAAGCTCATATAAGTAATTACTGTGTATCTTAGACATGGTCTGTTTATATGAACTCACTAGAAACTTTCAAACCTCCAAATAAAGTATAGAATTACATCAAAGATGCAAATGTACATTCAGCATAAATTAATTGGTCTCTAAAACCAATTAGTTTGTATAATGATTCAAAATATTTTGTTTCTTTTGATATTTTAATTCTTCCAAAAATTGTCTAAAACTAGAGCTGCTTGAACAGCTGCTACAGGCCTGAATCTACTGATATGCTTAGACGAGAATTTAAGTAAATGAATAAATGATTATTTCAAGTACATAAGTGTTTTTAATTGCCACATGCTGAAATATTTCTGCAATAAAAAAATCAAGATGGATGAATGAGATATAGAAAATCCACCATCACTCATTGATCATTGGGAGAAATTTGCTTGGTATCCATCAGTTACATTCTGAGCAGTTGACTTTCAAAGTTTCCACTATATAACATAAATAGAAATGACCTCCACCCATAAAAGACCTATTTTTCATCTGATCACAATAAATTTTTGTAGACTGAGAAAAGGTCATGACGCGCTACCAACTGCACTACGACGGCGGCAATTCCAGTGAAATATGGTTGATATCCACCAGTTAAATTCTGGAAATTAACATATTAACATATATGGAAATTGGCCACACCTATTAAAGCCTTGTTGTTCATTGAATCAACAAGAGTGCCATCGTCACAAAATACGCCGCCACTTTGCAGCTGTTTCACGAAAATAATTGTAGACACTACTTATTTTGACAGAACCAAATTGAAAATGACCAAGTTTCATTTAAATCAAGACAAAAAGTTGCCTTCACAAGGCTGCAATTTCAATAAGCCCCAGGCACTAAGTTTTAAGGGGGCATAATTCAGGGAAATAAATGAGCCATAAAATCCTTGATCCATGTACATCTACAAATTATGGTGATGCCATTGACCAAGTTTCATTTAAATAAAGACAAAAAGTTAGGAGGAGTTGTGTTCAAAAGGCTGCAATTTTGATAAGCCCTAGATACTAAGTTTTAAGGGGGCATAATTAAGGGTAAAATTAATGAACCATAAAATCCTTACTTCATGCTCATCTACTAATTTCGGTTAAAACATCCACCAAGTTTCATTTAGATCCAGCCAGAAACTTAGGAAGAGTTGCATTCACAAGGCTGCAATTTCAATAAGCCCCAGAGACTACCCGTACGAAAAATTGTAGCGGATTCCGCTTGGAAAATAGGCGTAAATGAGACGGAAATGAAGCGGAAAGGGTCATTTACGCTTGTAACTCAGGCGTAGGTTTAATTTACGTCTCTGCTACATCATAAAGTACTGGCGGAATACATCAGAAATAACAGGCGTAAAATGAATTCAAAGCGGAATTTCATTTCTATTCAGTTTTACAGGCGTACTTCAACACTTTAACTTTTTCTAGAGACGGATTTCAGAGACTTAGCGTTTTTATCGAAGCGGAAAGACACTTTCAGCAAGCGTAAAATAACTTAAACTTTTGTTAGAGGCGTAATTTTCTAACTTAAACATTTCATGTGAAAGAAAACATTACTGAGGAAAATTCATGCCGCGTGATATAACTGAAAAAATGTTGAAAGAGGCGTAAAACTCCTTTCAATCAATCTTTCACTTAGCCTTGAAATGTTATGTCCAATGTTCAAGTTTTTATGCTGAAAATCAGTGAACTCCAAAATGTGACCTTGACCTTGGCAAATTACCTTGACTTTACTATCAACAAAAAGGCTTTGTCACTAGCAATTCATATGTAAAATACCAATGCTATATCACTTACCATTACAAAGTTAGAGCAAATTGAGGGGTCAGTGCAACACTATTGTAAGTGCTTATAAATATATAGGCTTTTACAATAGTATTGCAATGACCCCTCGAAATGTAAAAGTTTTAATCTTTTATAAATTTGACCTTGAAAAATGACCTTGACCTTGACTGATGACCAAGAACTCCATGAGAAAGGTATTGTCCAAAGCAATCATCATACATGTGAAATATGAAGGCTCCCCCCCCCCCCCCCCTCAAAAAAAAATCTGAATATACTCACAAAAAATCTTCTTATTCTCAAGTAATATCTTTAAATACAACCATAGTTTCTGAAAATATTTTTGAAAAAATATCTACAAGCTTATTTACTTTACCCAAACGAATGCAGTTGATGATGTTCAAGTCTAAAAATGACTAGAACTCCAGTCTATAGAAATCCAAGATGGCTGCCGATTTTAAATGAAATTTCCGTTGACATGTTTTTTTCCTTATTTTCTTTCACTTTGGGAAGAATAGCACATAGAAGGTATGTAAAAAGCAGTAATTTGATGATTTTTAATAGAATCTTGTCCTGTAGGGCTCAATACAAGTTATTTACGAATATAAGACATTATAACTCAGTAAATAGTGAGTCCTTCGGAATGCAAAAATTGAAAAATGAATCCATGGTTTTAATGAATAAAGCCAAAATTCATAATTCAAAATATTATTAAACCCACATTTAACCTTGTTACCCCAAAGGTATAGAAGAATTATATGAAATTAACTATAACAAATTGTATTAATTTTTGTAGATTCGTACCAATAAATTTTCGACCCTATGTCCTATTTCAGCAACATGTTTTTTTAGAATATATTGTACAGTGCTCTCAATGAGGGCCAAAATCAGGAATTTTTGTAATTCTGTGTTCGATTTTAAGGTTTTTTTTCTCACAAACTAAGGAATTCCACCCCCCTCCAAACACCTCCCTTTCCTACGCACTTTGTAAATGCTCCTCTCCTTGTTTGAATAAGTTTAATTGTTCCCAAAGTCCATTATTCTTGGTTGGTCTTTAAATATAAACTTCCAAGGGTTAAAACTTATAGCTTTATCTTTAGGCTGTAGATACAAACTTTGGTTGCTCAATCACCCTTTATTTCTTTATATAAATTTTGGAAACTAATATGAGGAACTGAAGTTTCTATTTGGAATTGTTCTGTAGATGTTTCTTGCATGATGGACCTAGGAAATGCTGCTAACCCAAATTTTAGTTACGATGTTTTGATATCCTTTGATATAACAAAGCTTTATTCCCCCCCCCCCCCCTGCCCTGTCGTTCCAATGGTGATGAACATTATACAGGTAGTGTGCAAATAAATGTTGTGGCAGTTGAACCTTAACTTATTGATATATTTGAACTTATCCTGAATTATCTGAATAACTAAGACAAAAAATGACTCTGTCCTTTTCAAATCTCTCGTCAGACATTTTGATTGAGTCAACTTTAAAATGAGATAATTGGGATTTTTTGTGTTCTTCGAGGATGCCGTTTATAGACGAGGGTAGCTCGATTGACCTTTCGGTATTGTTTTCCGGTAGCACCATTTTTCACTTCGAATAAATTGCTGAATCTATTCTAGACACTTACAAAGCAATATTTCGAAATTTTATCAGTCAGAGCTGTATGAATTCTGTTTGATCTTAGGAATATTCCCCTGATTTGAATTTCATTTGTTTCAAAAGGCCTATCAAAGGACCCTAGCGATCTGTATCTGACAAAGAAAGAGAATGACAGAAGCTGTAATGATGCGTTGCGTTGTCCAATACCATGTATGTTACATGTGACTTGTTTTTGTCAGCTACAATGTATGCTCGCGTTGATTATCGATAGACGTCCAAGGTCAAATAACAGAGCTTTTTTTTTTTGAATCTCAGACGTTTTTTTACGTAAAAGAGTCTGATTTTCTTGTTGTAATTTCTGAAATTTTGGACATACATTACGTCGATGTCCACTTATTGAGAGCACTGTGCATTCTATTCACAATATAAGTTAAAATAATTTTTCAAGCAATCACCTTAATATATGAATGAATTTTCCAAGTGTGTATTTACTGTATTGACCACTTACAAGCGTTATTTCTAATTTTCAGACAAAGTTTGTCCTCCTGAACCTATTAGAATTATGCTGGACTGATTAACTGTTAAAAGAGGCCATGAGAAGGCAGCCTATCATCTAACCGAACAGTTTGGGGCAGAATACCTGATTTAAGGACTTTCAGGGATCAAAAGATCAACAAAATAAGCTACTTATCATCAGTACTGAGAGGAGATGGGTTATGAAAACTAACAAGATTGCATCAAGTATGTATGAAAGGTATTTACATATCCATTTCACTTAAAATACTTGGGTGCATTTTTTTTTTTCAAATTACCATATCATTGAATTTTTCCCTGAAACAACCAATTTGCTGAGGCTTGAGTTTGCCCCACAGAATATTTCAGGTGGGACACATGGATGAAACTGTGTGCAACACACCCAATATTTTCAACACACCCAATATTTTCAACACAAAAAAATTGCTCAACATCCTCAATACATTATTTTGATACTTTTTGCCTTATACAAATCATACAGTGAATTTGGTTAAAGTTTTCTCACATTTTGACGCTTTAAGTATTTGGAATTAGGTTTAGTAAATATTTGGGAAGAAAGTGTGTAGAAATCATATGGTTACTCAATTTGGGATTGTCAAAGATCACAGATTTACAAATAGATAAACTGCTAAATAACCCTTGCAGCGATAATTCTGGTTCAGAATGTCATGTGCAAAGATATCTCATTTAGCCAAATGAAATGAGAAATTAAAATTTCTGGCAAGAAATTTTACCAAGAACTTCAGTTTTCTGGTTTTCAAAAGAAAATCAGTTGTGGACTAAATCTAGAATATAAATAAATGTGGAACATAAAAAATGAAATTAATAAGTTGTTATTTACAGCTTATTAATATTATCTTTTATGAACATACAAAATACAAAATAAAAGCTTTAATATCAAGCTATAGTTTGAAAAAATTCTCATTAGAGAAAGCAAAAAGTTGTATAGTTTTTTGGCCAAGTAATGTGATGATTATTTGTTTTATTTTTCAGAATATGTCAATTCCAGTCTGGCTTGATGGTCATTTTACATTCTGGACAAAAATGGTTGAAATAGATGAGGAATTTACAGAGAGGATTCACTGAACAGAAATGGATGAATATCAAGAATAATTTGTTGACTGAAAATAAAGAATTCTGAAATTTTTTTGAAGTACTATTACATAATGTATAAATTTATCCTTCTTCTTATGTGAAAGTTGTCATTCCTTTTTGCTTGGCTGTTCTAGAACATAAAAATTGAAGTTTTTCATCATACTTTCGCTGTATCACTGTCATTATTTAGAATACAATTGTATATAGAGATCTTCTTGAAATTTTCCATATGTGTTCACTATATGATCTACTGTGGAAAACTGTGTGATATGCTCCTTTTTACTGAGTTTTTTTTATCTGGATCATCTAGCCAAGCATTGGCGCCAACAGAGCTAGTGATTTCCCTTTCAAAATGAAAATTTATATTATTCATCAAATACTATGTTGTGGGTACTCAATCAAAATGTTTCATCAATTCATTCCCTTTGAGCACACACAAAATAGGGTAAAGATTTAAAAAAATGCAGATCTAAAGTCTGAGTAATTGTGCCATTCAAATAAATTTTGATCTATAGCTCTAAGGTCAATGTAAAAATTGGGCTTGTGTATAGCAGAGCTCATGGCACGTAACTATGGATTTTCAGTGATCAATACTTAAAACTTGTCCTAGGACCTGTAGATCTTTTGGAGGATTGATAGTAACCACCATGTCAAAGGCTCTTCAGGCCTATAGTACTTGTCTAAGATTTTCAGCTCGGCTTTTTAACAACAAAACATCAAGGTATTATCATCACATTGGTGTTGTTTGCATTTGCATTGGCGTATGTGTTGGCAGCTGGCAAACTTAAACCTAGGTCATATCTCTTGTTAATGAAGATATGTACTTGAAATTTGGCATGTGTTCACTATCACGATAGCTACCAAGACTATCAAGTGGTATAACTATAGCATCTTTTTTGTAAGAGTTATGCCCCTTTTTTCTTGGATTTTGTCATTATCTAGCACATGCAGCTGATTGCAGTTACTGGCATGCTGTGCTTTTGTTTACCAAATCATGTAATTTTAGTTGTTTCATTTCAACACATAGAGTTTCATTCCACTGAGGAAAACATTGTGAGAAAATAAATTATTGCTTGTTATATGCATTTTCTTCTATTCACTCACTATTTTCCTTATACTAGAATACTAATTCAAGTGTTCATGAATGAATATTAGTCTCCATCAAGGACTTGTTATTATCAGGGAGATACTGTAAGATTTAGGACATAAAGGTCCAGCATGCTGAAGGCAAAAAAGTGTTGAACCCTGATTTTGGAATGAATATAGTAATTGTTCATTTAGGTAAATTCCAAAGAAGCTTGAATTCAACGCGATTGTACTCTGAAATATTATTACATGTACCTAGTATGTAGGGAAAAGGAGAAATTGCTATGTTCACACAATGTTTTCATTACTCAGGGGCTTGAAAACTAGAGACTTGAGTAAAAAGACATTTTTATGCTCCCACATCAATAAGATAGGGGGCATATTGTTTTACCAAGTCTGTCTGTCTGCCAAAACTTAACCTTATAACCAAATATTTTCCTATAACTTCAACACTTTTGGATTGACAATGCTCATATTTTACATGAACAAAGCAGTTAATTCAAAGTCATCAATCAAGATCAAGGCATTCTTCAAGGTCAAACAAAAAAAAAAAAGGCCATTTCAAAGGGCAGAAGTGTTTTACAAAAACATTTTGTTGAAACCCTGAATATGAATTTCAGTTTGTCCTCCAAAGGATGACCTATTCTTAATTCCTTGAGAATATATGATATCAATTAAGTTGAGTTTTGTATCTCACCAGAACACTAAGTGCTAAAGGTGAGGTTATGGGATCATGCTGTGTCTGTTGTCTCAATAGTGTGTCAAGATCTTGTTTTGTTTACTAATTTGTACATGTAAAGATTTATTTCTTTATTATTGCCCCCACCTACAAAGTAGAGAGGGGAATATTGGATTCACCCCGGCCTGATTGTCTGACATACCTTCTTAGACCTTTTTTGTTACCCTGCTCTAACATAGGAACAAAGTGTCCTAGAATAATGGACTTTGTACTATTGTTGCCCATGACTAAGGGCAGTTCCATATTGTTTTTGGTTACAAAGATTAAAGGTCAAGGTCACAATTGAACTTTGTCCAGTAACCTTCTGCAGAAATTGAATAAAGCCCTGGTGGGGAATCTTTGTTTTGTGACGGATCTATAGTTAACAATTGAGATATTATTGTAGAATCCAACCAATTATACATTCACTTTTAACTAAAATTTTGTCTCATTTATGTGTCCACCTGGTTCCATACCAGCTCACAAGCGGAAAATGAGACGTAATCCGCTAGTCAATTCCGCCTGGTTTTTCAACTACAAGCATTTACGCCTGTAGAAATATTCCGCTTAATTAGCATAATTCGCCTCAAATTACGTCTATTTTACGCTTGGTTTCCGCCTCATTGCTATTACTAGCGGAAAGCTAGACGGAATCCGCTTAATAATTCCGCCTGGTTTTTCCGCTAGCAAGTGATTACGCCTGTAAAAAAATTACGCTTAATTAACGTAATTCGCCTAAAATTCCGTCTATTTTACGCTTGGTTTCCGCCTCATTGCTTTAATAAGTTTCAACCAGCTTCCTAGCGTAAAATGAGAAGGAATCCGCTTGATAATTACGTCTATTTTACGCCTCTTTTACGGGTGGAATTTTTCGTACAGGTAAATTTTTAAGGGGGCATAACTGAGGCAATAAGCCCCAGAGACTAAGTTTTTAAGGGGCATAACTCAGGCAAAAATCAACGAACCATAAAATCCTTCCGTCATGCACATCTACCAATTGAGGTGATATCATTGACCAAGTTTCAAGAAGATCCAGCCAGAAACTTAGGAGGAGTTGCATTGACAAGAAAAGTGAACCCAGAGACTAAGTTTTTAAGGGGCATAACTCAGGCAAAAATCAACGAACCATAAAATCATTCCTTCATGCGCATCTACTAATTGAGGTGATAACATTGACCAAGTTTCAAGAAGATCCAGCCAGAAACTTAGGAGGAGTTGTGTTGACAAGAAAAGTGGACCCAGAGACTAAGTTATCAAGGGGTATAACTCAGGCAAAAATCAACGAACCGTAAAATCCTTCCTTCATGCACATCTACCAATTGAGGTGATTACATTGACCAAGTTTCAAGAAGATCCAGCCAGAAACTTAGGAGGAGTTGCGTTGACAAGAAAAGTGGACCCAGAGACAAAGTTATCAAGGGGCATAACTCAGGCAAAAATCAACGAACCATAAAATTCTTCCTTCATGCACATCTACCAATTGAGGTGATAACATTGACCAAGTTTCAAGAAGATCCAGCCAGTAGTTTAGGAGGAGTTGCGTTGACAAGAAAAGTGGACGGCCGTATGGACGGACAGACGGATGGACGGACGGATGGACAGATGGACGGACGGACAGACGGAGAAGATGACGCCAATATACGTCCGCCTCCGGCGGCGTATAAAAATTCTCAAACAACTTTGAAAGAGCATCACCCAAGAATCATATCCGTGAGGTTTGCTTAAATCCATCCAGCAGTTCCTGAGGAGAAGATTTTCATAGAAAAAGTTTACAACCAAATGCACAGAAGGACAGACTCACAACAGACACAGCACCATGACACTAGCCCAAGTGGTCTTCAGCCAGTGAAGACAAGAATACCAGACAGGAATAAGTAGTTGAAAAAACTGGTTGATACAAACCATTGTAAGCCTTATAGGCCTTTACAATATCATCATGCTGACTCACCGGCCTCTACCCACAAATTTTATTGCCACCATCTTAGTGCAGTGGTAGTGCATCATCAGACTATCATTCAAATGGGTGGTTTGATCCCCTACAGCCGCACTCTTCCTTTCTGACTATTTTTCTTCCACCAATGGATTGATGGAGGTTAAGAAAGGATGTGACGGTAGTACTGGTGTGAGGAATGCCAGAACTCTATTGTTAGGTGCTCTTTCCACCTTGATATAACTGAAAGATTGTTAAACGCAGCAAAAAAAACCATACAAACAAACAAAACTACCAACAAATTCAACCCCAAAGAAAATGTTATCTTTTGCAGCTAATGTAAATTCATATAGAGTGTAGGTTGCATGTGAGGACACACATTTCCTGAAGCAGCTATGTCATGCAATCAATTCATGAACAACAATTATAGACCTTGATCAGTCAACCGTGGGTTGCAGAGCACTCCCAGCATTTCCTGGCTAAAACTCCATTTCAATTTACATAGATCTTGCATTTTAATCAAGCACTATCTAATCGAAGTATTGTCTCGGGTGTTTTATTTTCTAAGTTAATGGTTTGTCTAAATATTTAAACTGTTCTATATACTGCAACTAGGAAATTGAATTTGAACCTGTTCATGACATTTCCAACAATTTGAAATATGCCTGAGGCCACAAACAGTCGACAGCCTGGCCAATAACACAGTGTTATAAGAATATTATCTATCTGTCTAAAGCGCAAGGCGAATACTCTGGATAAAATGTACAAATGCACAAGCTTGCTAGCGTCTTTGCTTGTTGCACTTTTGTAATTGTTGGAAATGTCATGCATTGGCTCATTTGAACAAGAGCCGTCAGAGACGGATTATGCTCCCCAAATAAGGCATTGTCACAAAAACAAGATCCATGTTGGACATGGACATCCCCCGCCACAAGAGCTTGATAGTAAACTGAAGCCTAATAGGTTAAAGATTCTGTTGTACTGTCCGAGATTTACCTCCTATTAAATCTAAGTATTAAAAATAACAAAGGGCAATAACTCCAAAATTATGCAAGCAAGAGTTATAGTTCTGGTGTATTGCACTTCTCCTCCATGAGATCTATCCACCCATAAAGTTTCAAGTTGATAGCTATTATACTTTAGGAGATATGCTACAGACAAAATCTAAGTATCAAAAATAACAAAGGGCAATAACTCCAAAATTATGCAAGTAAGAGTTGTAGTTCTTGTGCACTGCACTTCTCCTCCATGAGATCTATCCACCCATACATGTTCAAGTTGATAGCTATTATACTTTAGGAGATATGCTCCAGATATAATCTAAGTATCAAAAATAACAAAGGGCAGTAATTCCAAATTTATGCAAGCAAGAGTTGTAGTCCTTGTGCATAGCACTTCTCCTCCATGAGATCTATCCACCCATAAATGTTCAAGTTGATAGCTATTATACTTTAGGAGATATGCTCCAGACAAAATCTAAGCATCAAAAATAACAAAGGAAAATAACTCCAAAATTATGCAAGCAAGAGTTGTAGTTCTTGTGCACTGCACTTCTCCTCTATAAGATCTATCCACCCATAAAGTTTCAAGTTGATAGCTATTATACTTTAGGAGATATGCTCTGTGGTCAGATTTCAAAGACTCAAATAAGCTGTTATCTTATACAGCTAACATAAAGGTAACAAACATTAAACCCCCTTTTTGCATGACATATTCTAAGACACAAATTTCAAATAGTTTAGGGTAAAGGGCATCTGATTTGCTACTCAAATGTGAAATTTCATCAAATTCTGAGCATAAGACTAGGAGAAATGAAAGAATAACTGTATTTTACGCGCTAACGTAAAGGTAACAAACATTAAGTCCCCTTTTTCCATGATATTTTTTTTACGTTAATCTCAAATTGTTTATAGTAAAGGGCATCTGATTTGCTACTTAAATATGAAATTTCACTAAATTCTGACTGTTAGACTAGGAGAAATTTGGGAAAAACTTTTTTTTTATCCTAAGTCCCCTTTGCCCGTGACGAGGCCGCAAATCCAAAAACCGTCACAGATGCATCATCACTATATCATAGGGAGTTCACATGGTAAGTTTCATTCAATTTGGCCTAGGGGTTATGGAGAAATAGGTGGGGATGGACGGATGGATGGAATTACGGACAGACGGATGGACGGACGGACGGACAGACAAAGCAGCGGCTATATGCTCTCCCTTCGGGGAGCATAATTGTTTTGACTGTTTAAAACACTTTTCAATTCTTTTCTGAATTTGATTTTAAGAGGAGCCTGCCGACTTACATCAGATAGTTTAGAGAGTCATTGGTACTTATTTGTAAGTTTATTTTATTTATGGAAGGGCAAACTTGAACTTTTGTGTTAAAGGGGGGGGGGGGCCAAACTTGAGCTCTTGTATTAAGTTATGGAAGGGCAAACTTGAACTTTTGTAATAAGTTAGAGGAGGGCAACCTTGAACTTTTTTATAAAGTTGGGGGGCAGGGGTAGGGTGGGGGTAGGGTTGGGCAAACTTGAACGCTTGTATTTAGTTGTGGAATGGTAAACTTGAACTTTAGTATTTAGTTATGGAATGGCAAACTTGAACTTTGGTATTAAGTTATGGTAGGGTAAACTTGAACTTTTGTATTTAGTTATGGAATGGCAAACTTGAACTTTGGTATTAAGTTATGGTAGGTCAAACTTAAACTTTTGTATTTAGTTAAAGGAGGGCAAAGTTGAACTTTTGTATTAAGTTATCAGAGGGCTAACTTGAATGGTTGTAATAAGTAAGGTGGGAGGTGGGGGGTGGGGGGGGGGGGCTTGAACTCTTGATTTAAGCATGATAGTGTCACTCTGATATTAAAGATTTCTTTATACCCCAGAATACAATCAGTATCTCAAAGGCATGCATATTTGTTGTAACATTTAACAATACTTCAAATTGACCATCGCATAACTAAATATAAAGGTTCTACCCAAACTCTCAAACTGTTCAAGCAATAAAAGTTGTGTAATAAGCCCTTTGAAAAATGAATCTTTATAAGGAAGCCCTCCTGAATCTTCTAATAATACTTTTGTACATTTTTCCATGTAATCGAGGATCCTAAGTTCCTTACTGAAAATGACATGACAAGGTGGTTTAATTTCTTATACTCTTTTCATAATAATGTTCGAAGCTAATTAGATCTTCGTTCTGCCATATAACAGTCAACTTCTCTTGTAGTTTTTAATGACATTGATTGACAACGAGTCTATGGAACCATTGAATGACAACAATATTGCGATCAATAACTTTATAACCGTCTTAACCCTTCACTTAACAATCCTGCCTTTTGTATGTGAATTCTTCATGAACATTCCTGCGTGTAATACCAAGACATTTGCGAGGGTTGTGTGTGGCATTCCCATGCCTGACTTGTCCTACACAAGTTTGTCCACATACAAACAAGTACATTTCCTGAGGCCTGGACTTAATTGCCCATGGACAATAAGTAAATACTTGAGGGCTAATCTTGGAATGGTACTAAAAAAATCATTAAGATAGATAAGCCTAATTTTTTGTATCAAAAGATAGAAAACTGTTTTCAATGAAGAAAATGCTGGATTCCAGCATTTTCTTTTTTAAAAACAATGTTTTCTCAGAATCTTACTATTTTCTATTATGAGGACAAGTTTAGTGGTCTTAAATGGAATCATTAAGAAACCTCGTTAACTCTGTTAAAGTGCATGACTTCGAACTTTTACGTGTCCATGCACTATCTTAAGGTAGTGGAACCGTAATGGTTTTGTAACGTCTCAGAGGTAATGAACATTAACGGTGTTAACCGAGGTTTCCAAATGATTTTCATGAGGAAACCTCGGTTGACATTGAGAAAGAATATGTGGTCTGAAATGTTGCAGAACTATTAAGGGTCCACTACCTTAATTCAAATTTTCTTGTAAGTCTATAAACTGAGTTGAAAGACAATGTCGTCACACTGAGATATTAATTCCAAATTGACCGGAAATTTTTCTCCTGTGAAATAAACTGATGAATGAGAGTGTCTTGGATAAATCTATTATCTGTTAGTGATCTTTTATCACATACAACCATTCATAACTACAAATTCACAGTAAAATTAATTGGTTCTTTTCCACTTAGGTTTCCCTGGAATTCCAGTTCTGTACAAAAGTGATATTATTGGCGAATACCATATTGCCTCTAAAACAGAGTATCCTTCCAAAAAGTAACCTTAAACAAGAGATGTTTGTAAAACAATTATTCCCCCCCCCCCCCCATAAAAGCAGGTCAATAGCCTATTCTTTGACAATCAACAAAGGGCAATAACTCACTAAATATTATGAGTAGAGTAATGGTTCTTGTGCACTATACTTCTCCTGAATCAGATCTATCCACTTGTGAAGTTTCATGATTCTAGCTTGCATACTTTTTGAGATTTGCTCCAGATAAAAAACTGTCTACGGATGGATCGACAGCCGGACCCAAAGACAAGCGCTAGGCAATATACCCCTCTTCTTTGAAGGGGAGCATAATAATAGTCACCAAGGAGACTGTGGTATTAGTCGGCCAGTGCAATTGGCTCTTTCACACAGCAATCAAGAGATTTTGTTCACAATAGGATTGTTAGAAAATATTCTCACTTTTCATGAGAAAAAAGAAGTTCTGCAATGCATGGGCATTCATGAAAATGTCACAGTGCGTCTACCACATACCCTTCTGTGGCGATTTGACTGCGCCTTTTAAGCAATGAATGGCCCTCCCACTGTGATTGACTGCCCTCCTATGACTCTTTTAATTGGCTGAAGGAGATGCTATGGCAATTACACCCTCTTCTCATGGCGAGTCTACTGCTTATTATCTTATAACTGTACAAATATCCATGTGATAACATATTAATGATATCACATAGTTATTTTTAGAATAATGCTACAATTCTGTTATTTTCAGAAACTTGCATTTGTGTAAGAAACATCAACGAAAACAAGACAAATAGAGGTTATAAGATAAATATAATACGTAATTAGTGTATTGTATGAAAAAAAAAATCTAACTTGGTTGTGAGAATTGATAATTGTCTTGGCAAAGCCTCGACACTTATCAATTCTCCCAACCTCGTTAGATATTTTTTTCCATACAAAACATTCAGTACATATTATATATTTACACTGCAAGAAAACTGTGATAGTCAGGCACTTAAGCCTTATTTAATATCAATTATTCCCACTCGTCAGTTCCTTGTTAGTTTTTAACACTTGTCATGCTGAACCCGGAATATTCCTGCATTGGCAGGAGCTTTAGACAAACATCAGCCTGCACTATGTGCAGTCTTATCTTTGTCTATACCACCTTTTTTTGCTTTCTAAACCAGAAAAGTTTCAGAATTTATAGTTTTAAAATCAAAGGCTTACTCAAAAGTAGGAAATACACAGCTTTCAGCACTTTGAATTATATATAATTTGGCCAAGGTTATTATTCAGCATGATATATATATATATATATATATATATATATATATATATATATATATATATATATATATATATATATATATATATATATATATATATATATATATATATATATATATATATATATATATATATATATATATATATATATATATATATACACACGTTAAGAAAATAAAACTTTGACTTCACACGCCTTTGATTTAATTATTTAATAAGAAGATGAAAGTATAATATTTGGTTTATCACCAAACGCGTTTCGCCTTTCGGTTCATCAGTGGTAACGTCGTTATAACGTCCTTATATACGTATACATATAAATAAGCCTGCAAGACAAAAAAATAGAAAAAAGGACAATTTGTTTGTTTGATTGGGCTTTACGCAGCTTTCAACAATTTCGCAGTTATATTGCGGCGGCCGGAGCACCTAACAATGGATTCCTGGTATTTCTTTCACCTGTACTACCATTACACCCTTTCCTAGCCTCCGACTGCTATCTCACATAGGTTAACAATTATATCAACCCATTTGTGAGAGACAAGCGTCGGAAAGGATATTTGCCACCAGGAAAAAGCTGTTGCTGTAAGGTATATACAATCAACTATCATGCTTTTCACCACTCATTCACCAAAAAATAAACTTCTTTGTTACAATGGGAATAGGTGTACACCTTGTGCTAAAATGATAATCTTGAACATCAACATAGAATCCCCTTCGGCGCCAAGTAAGGGTAAAGTTAAATTGCGTAATTATGGTATAGTTGCGGTACAAGCGCCACTAGATTATTCATTGTTGGCTAAAAGTCCACGCATTTAGATTGCACTTCGTATTCAGATCTTCAGCAATCAAGGTAATTGCATTGCATTTCCACTGCAATCTCACCAAGCCTTGTGATCAAGGCGATGTCAGAGCATTCTCACTGCTCTCAGGACCTATTCAGATCACCATTAGAGCTCTGTTGCATTACAGCCCCAGTGTGACAGGCTTTTTAGGAAATGGCCATTTCACTTGATTGTTTACCTGAATTTCAACGATATGTCCCTAAATTATCAGAAAACAAGAACCTACCATATTTCCTCTAAGAATGGCTCCCTCCCTAACAGTAGCACCGCGACAATTCATTTTTAAGGAAGAAACCCCAGTTCAACCCCAGTGAAAATTGAAGTGAAATTTCAGTGAAATTTCACCAAATTTCAGTGAAATGTTAAAATATCACTGAATCTCAGCAAAATGACCAAATTTCAGTGAAATTTCAGTGAAATTTTGGCAAAAAATTTTGAAATTTCAGTGAGATGTTTTTTCTTTATGAGGCTAGAATTTCAGTGAATTTTCAGTATTTTTTTTTTAACTTATGAAATTTCTGTGAATATGCCAACTTAAAAAATGTGTTTATAATAATACTGAATCTTTATAAAAGCACTAAAAAAAAGTAGGAACACAACAGATTCACAACATAATTGTAGCAAAAGACATGTTTATTAAGATTGTCAGAAGCAGAAATATATAGCCTAAAATGAATATACTTTTGTGAACATTGTGGACTATTCCGTTTCTAAGCTTAAAGGAATGAATATGTTTAAAGAAATGCATGATTTCTTCCCTCTTATGAAGCTTTATATTTCTCAAATTGCTTGAAAATGTCAATTAAAAAAAGATACAGACAAAAATAAATAAGAACAAAAAACACACATATATATACTATGAATATCTTTTGTAAACACAACAAGTATGTTTTTTTCTTCATTTATGCAAGGAAATCTATCATACTACAACCACAATATCTGTTACTTTAGCATAGATATATTTCATGACTATACTTATTATCTGATAATGGCTGGGACAATTTCAAGTCAAAAGAATCTCTTAAAAAATATTACAGAATAATAAATGATATTACGTGATTTGTAATGAACTATTTCTCATGCAATTAACCATTTTCATTTTTAGTTTGTCTATTAGTATTATTTTGTTAAATAGCAAATTTAAATGGTAAAATGAAAATTTTCTTTATGCCGTGGAGTAAACAAAAATTTCCAGTCTAAAATTTCTAGTCTAGATTAAGTCATGTGATCGATAAGAACCAATGAAAATGTTACACGGCTAAACTTATCACGCGCCATGATGCAAACGACGGAGGTGAGATTGTGGGCTCATTTTGTGTATAATCAAAAAATATCCGTAAGAGATGGCTACGTTATGCTATTGATATGCTGTTAATATCATAATCCAACCGAAAGACGAGTTACAAACCCGAACGTAAAGAAACACGTAAGTTTTTGAAGTGAAAATAAACAACTTTCGTTATCAACTTGACCTTGCTATTTCGCGGATTTGTGCAATATTTGGCCACAGTTTAAATTCTTATTCCGTAACGAAAAAAAATTAAAATAAATAAATTTGATTAAATAAATATTCTTTACTTGTCTTTTCAGCAATGATAAAATCCTCAACCAATGTCATTAAATAGTATTTCAAAATGAAATTCTTTCCTTGGAATGATTATCAAAATGGTGGTCAGGAATTCTCGTAGAACAGTCAACTGATTCTATTTTTAGACTACACGGAATTCCCACAGCTGTTAAAGTATCTTACCCTTTGGATGTCCTGTGAAATAGAATAAATATTTTAAACCTCAAAATCGTTATTAACAAGTAAAGAGTGTTTATAAATGGAGATGATATCAAGGTATTTATGACTTGTTAGTATTTTACTGGTCATTGTAGTGATTTTGTGCCAGGAAAACATTCATCTGCACCATTGTTGTAGAAGAATTTTAATTAAAAAATGATAGGAAAAGAAAGTGTAGAATGTCTTCTTCCCTCAGAATTAATTATTAACCTCCATAATATTTTCAAAATCACCTAAATATTATCTTAACATGACTTAAATAATTCGTAGTTGACAGGTAAAGTGTAATAGTAACTGGACAAGCCATTTTTCGGATATTGATAAACAAAGAGACATTTATTCGCTAAACCAAACAAATGTATTAATACCCATCAGAATTTATGATTAATATATGAAACTGAAATAGATTTGACAAATAATTTATGAATCACAAAAAGGAATATAGATTTTTTTTTTCACATTTTTGAAAAAAAATATCTTTCTTAGATTAAATTTGACAAAAATAACATCAAATATCAATTTAGCATTTTATATGAGAAATGATAATCGCCCCTTTTGATAGTTTTATTAGAAAATGTATTTAGAAATTTGCTGATTGGGAGGCTTTCATATATAGTCTCTCAAAACTGAGTAAAATTCACAACAGATTTCTCTTATTAGTATCAATAAGAATAGATAGATCATATTCAGTGATATTTAATAATTTAGACTTGGTTTTTTATTATTTAGAATAAATACAAAAAAATTCATTTCAGATAAATGTCACTCAGACATGTAGGCCTAACAGCATTACTGGTGCCATATATACATGCAAGATTGTCACTGTGAAAACAGATATGTTCAAGTAATTTGTAAGTAGAATAAGATGACACTGTATTCATTATTTTACTACATGTCCACACATACAAAGATCAAGGGTGTAATGTTTTATGCTATTTGTCCATCTTTCTGACTGTCTATGAAAACTTGATGCGCCAACTAAAAATTTTTCTATAACCTGGACACTATTCAAGTTACAATGTAAAAAAAAAAATGCATAAAAGTTTCTTTCACCATTCCATTCCACATATTTTGATGTCAAGGTCATCTTACTAAGTTAAATTTATCAAAACTAAAAATACTGTTTCAGGTCTTATTACATGCCATCAGGGGTGGACACATGTTCATCTTCTATCTCTGATCTAAGTGAGGAGAAAGAATTGCAGTATCTAAGGACCCTAATTCTCGCTAGCTTCAGTGTATTGTACCCCCAAAAAATATGGTGTGTGTGTGTGGGGGGGGGGTATTAGGAGTTAGCTTGTTGGTCGGTTAATCTGTCTGTTCATCGTTTAGTCCATCCATCCATTTGTAGTTTTTATGTGTCCATTCAGTTTCTCAGCAACAAATGGGCAGATTTCCATTAAACTTTACAGATGTGATCAGTATCAGGTAGAGATGTGCAAGTGATATTTTGGTTATCAGGGGTTGAAAATTCCACCTGCCCGCTCGCATTTGCGAGTAGAAATTGCCGGAGGGCGAGTAGAATTTTGGGTGAGCTAGTCCGACGGGGCCAGTACAAATCTAGGCTTTAAATCATGCAAGGAAAAGCTCATCTTTAAACAAATGACCATTGCAATTTGGCATCATAGTCGCAGTTAATATTTCCCGATTTCCAACGGCTTCTAAATTGCAGATTGTCTTTGAAAAAAAAAAAAAAAAAATGTTCCGACGATGAGAGTCGTAAACTGGATGAGCCAAAATAAATTCAGTTACCCTTCTAAAGACTATCCGTTATATTTTTATATCCACTATTTATGCGACTATTTAATTAGACTATCGTGTAAACGCGAGAGAAAATTGTGTTGCAGTGAAAACACAGATGACCTCGCCCAGTACAGGTGTTCGGCGGTCCCATTGAAGTCGGCCATTTGCCGAGAAATTTATACAGTGACGTCATATTAAAGATTGGTTTCAAAATAAATCTTATGATATTCTCACATCTTTACCACTCGGATATTTTGACAAGGATTATTTTTTTTTTTTGAAGTAAGTAATTTTCGTTAGTAAATTATTTCGAAACAACTATTTTTATGCACGCATAATTAATCTAATTTCGGTAATGTACACTTGCTGCGTTCAATCATATCTGCATCCTTTCAAAAGCCTTCAAATTCTTTGAGAAAGATGTAAGGGATGGTTTTAGAGATTTCCTTTTAGTAAAAAATTACAAAACAACAAACAAGAGCTGTCACTGTAAGATGACAATGCCCCCGACACCGCTTTGATAGTAATAAGGAAGTTATGGCCAATGTTAAAGTTTTTGGACGGAATGACGGACGGACAGACGGACGGACAGACGGACAGACGGACGGACGGACGGACAAGTCAAATTTATTATGCCTCCCTATCGGGGGCATAAAAAACAGAATAAACACACACACACACAAAAGGGGAGCGGGTCGCATTTCAACGATCGCCATTTATAATTTCAAAAAGCAGAGCAGGATAACACTCGGACAACAAAAGAAAAATATATCTATAGCAAAGAAGTTATTCCAGGTCAAAACTTGTTTATTTGTGTTTTAATATTTTTTTATTCGCATTTAATCTTCCGAATGTTTGTAATATTCAATAAAATATGGTACTGGTTCAAAATATTGTTTCTATTATTCGTGAGATTCAATGATACTGAGAGTGCCGATTATTCATCGGATTTTTCATAGGCCAAAGAAGAAATGGTATTGTGGTCCAGGTTGCTAATATCCCAAATTCCTTATTATCTGTGTTGCACATTAAGATATTCTTCTGTACATGTTGAGACCACATAGATTACCCATCTCTTTAATATTGAATACAAAATAGCAAACCATGTCATATGAACATACCTTTCCACGCATGTCATATGAACATACCTTTCCATGCACACTGAGTGGAAAGTTCTGATTTTACTTGCACTACGAGTTAAATTTATACCGGGATGAAAATTTCAACCAATTCAAATGACTTGTGTTCTTGTTATAAGACTAACTTACATTTTATTAATTTTGAAGGGCGAGCTCATTTGGTTTAAGGGCAAGTTGAAATTTATGGTTACTAGTCCTACAGGACTAGTTGGGTTTTTTAAGATTTTTCAACCCCTGGTTATGATCCATTCATTGACTTTTGTGTTTTGACAGAGTTATGGGATGATGGAAAATGGCTTTACATTATTGACAAGCACTTGTTTTGGGGTAATACGGCATTAGTCGACAGTCTAGTTTATCAAGCTTTTGCAGTTGGGATGGTCATACCCAACATGACTCTTAAAGATCGATTTCAATATGAAGTATTCACACTTACAACAGTCCTTTTATCATTATATCATTAGACCTTGAGCTTTGACCTTTGAGATTTAAGAAAAATTCTTTCAAATGGTAGTAGGCTTAAGAATTATTGTAATTGAAATCCATAAGTGCAAGCTATTATATATACTTACCTCCACATTTTCAGTTTTCTTTTATATTGCAGATAAAACTCAAAAGATATTACAGGGATAAACCTTATAGTGTAACTGCTGATTATTTTGGAGTCTTGAGAAAAACATGAGTGAAGAAGATAACAACTGTAGCCTTGAAAAAACAACAACATTAAGTTAGATCTGGAACAAAATTATGTAGTTGAAGGTAGGTAAGTGTATTGAAGTTAAATGCTTTCCAGTAGATCCTCAAAATTTCTTGATGGAGTATCTTATAAAATTTAAATGTCACACCACTAATATTATCATAATTGTAAACTCGCTGTTTTTAATCACTCTTCTTTTCATTCTATCTCCTGAGGTATAAGTGCTATTTACTTGAAACTTTATAGTTGAATAGATCTTATTGAAGAGATGCACAGTGCACATTTTTTAAGAGACGCCAATCTTGCTTTATTTTACCCCACTTAGGCACTATATATATTACAAAGTAAAGTGGCTATACTGGAGTCACCATGTCAGTCTGTTCATCCATCTGTCTGTCCCATGTTTTTTAAACAGGTATTACTTCTTTACTAGTAAAGCTTTAAACTCGATGCACTTACACAATTTGACTAGGATAAATGCAGTATAATAAGAATAACTTAGTTATTGCCACTTGGTTTTTTAGATTTTTTATCCCCCACCGTTTTTTGCGAAGGGGATATAGTAATGGTCTCCACCCGTCATTTCGACATTCTGTCACTAAACTTGGCTGGAGCATATCTCCTAAAGTTCAGTGGCTATCAACTTGAAACTTTAAAGATGGATAGATCTCATGGAGAAGTGCAGTACTGCACAAGAACAACAATTCTCGCTTGCATAATTTTGGATTAATTGCCCTTTGATATTTCTTAACTCTTACTCTTTTTTTGGGCATATCTCTTAAAGTAAAATAGCTAGCTATCAACTTGAAACTCCATAGGTGGATAGTTCTTATTGAAATGAGCAATGCACAAGAACTATAACTCTTGCTTGCATAATTTACCAGTTATTGCCCTTTGATATTCTAAAGACTTATATTCTGAAGGGGGCATATCTCTTCAAGTACAAAAGAATCTTTAATAGATTAAGCTTCAGTTCACTATCAAGCTTTCATGATTGGGGATGGCCATGTCTGACATTGCTGTTGTCATTTTTGCCTTTGCTTATCCTTATTTGAGAGAGTTTTCAATATATTGCTCCATACACTATAACCATATGTAATATATTTTAAAACCATAACTAATATTCTGGATCTTACCTTTTAACCCCTTGTCATGCAGAATAAAAACCATAGAATATTAAATTGAAATCGATATCCTGAATGCACTTATTGTGGGTAAAATAAGTTTCATTTCAAAAATATTGTTTTTAAAGAAAAATCAAGTGGTCAGGATTTAGATTAAAATGCTCACATGTGCAGGCTAATCTTTGTCTTTACCTTCTGTCAGAGCAGGAATATTTTAGATTGAGCTTAACAAGGGTCATTTTTTTCACATTTTGTTTTTCAATAACTTCAGAAAGTGGAAGAATTCAACAGAAGAGGAAAAAAATGTGATCTTTGCTTTGTGTTTCAACTTAACCATTGTAACCTAAATACCAACCACTACAACAAGAGGTCATGGCATGAAATTTTTGGTACCACAATTAACTGTGAATGTGCACATACACTATATGGAACCAGCCTAGAGACAGAAAAGACTGCTTCAGAAAATGATTAACCTTGTTATATAAATAGCTGTTTTTAAAGTTTGAAATGTATTTCTCTGGTTTAAACTGTTTGTAACTTCACCTTCCTCTCTTGTGTGGCTGCAAAAAGTTAAGAAATACCCAGATATCTGAGGGTAAGATCTTTTGGTATTTGAACTTGCTACTACTTGAACTTTCTACTTGACCATGAACAAAATGAACATGTCTGCAAAAAAGTAAATTGATACATTTTGAGAAGATATTGCTTTTAATGATAAAAATGTGGAACCAGCATTTTCATCATTTAAAACAATTTTTTCTATCCTTTTACATGAATATTAGTGAATAATTTATCACTTAGATCTATTGCGTAACATTCAAAGATTTGCCCTGATATTCACTGGTCCATGGTCAAGTAGCCTTGAAAAATGTACTTGTCTGCAAGTACAAAAGCCAAAGTTGGACAAGTTAGGACATGGGAATTCCACATCCTGTGTTTTCATATAATCAAGTGATTCATATCAGGCTGAGTTAGGGTAAACACAGTTGTCAGATTGATAGTTCAGTGTATGTGCCTTACAGTGCTGTCTTTTCATCCATTAGTCTATCCATCCATCCATCAGATTTTGTCAAGACAAATACTCCTAAATCAATAGATGGATTTCAAAATAGCTCATATGTTCTCAATCATGAGGAGATGTGATTTTTAAAAAAAATCTTAAAGTTCCTATGTCAAGGTCACATCTCAAAGTCAAACATCTGGTTTGGAGTCAGTCGTATTCGGACAACCATATAGATACTTGTATGTAATTATATTTCCCTCTTATGGAGTAGAGGGGTATTTCCCTCCTATGGAGTAGAGGAGGAATATTGGTTTCAACTTGTCTGTCCAGCTTGATGAAATTCAGTGTTAATTCTTTTAAATTTTCAGTGTAATTCAATGAAATTTTGATGAAAATTCACTGAGATTTTGGTGAAATTCACTGTTAATTCTTTGAAATTTTTGTAAAACTTTGGTGAAAATTCACTGATATTTTGGTGAAATTCACTGTTATTTTGCCCCTTTCTTTCACTGATATTTTGCTATATCTCACTGAAATTTCACTGTTATTTCACTATATTTCACTGATATTTCACTATATTTCACTGATATTTCACTGAAATTTCAATCCATAATTTCAATTTCAATAGAATCTTGGTGAAATTTTGGTGAGATTTCATTGAAATTTTGATGAAATTCACTGTTAATTCTTTGAAATTTTGGTGAAACTTCAGTGAAATTTCACTGTTATTTTGCCCCTTTCTTTCACTGATTTTTCACTGAAATCTCAGTGAAATATCAGTGAAATTTCAATCCATATTTTCACTGGGGAAATGCCTAAGTTTTAGGAAATTTTTTAGTCTTCTTTTTTAATTTGAGATGAATTTCCTCTAAACAATCATTTACATGATTGTTAAGACGAAATTCACATTGAATCAAAGGGAAAAGAGCATAAAAGACATCAATTTTATTGATATTTTTAAATCAGAAAATGAGTCCTTAACAAAAGCTCCCTAACCATGTTTTTGATAGCTCAAGGCTCATAGGCAGTTACAACCATTTTGTGCTGAGCCATTAGACAGATGGAAATGATGATACCAATATATAACCAGTAACCTTTGTTGGCATGTAAAATATATTTATATATTTATTTTCAAAGAGAAACAATGTTAAAGAGAGTATTTTTGGACATGCTACAGAAATAAGCCAAAAGTGACTTTAATTTTCAGCTTCACCACAAAGATGGATCTGAAAAATGCCATGTAAGAGAAAGAGAAGAAATTGTAAAATCTGTGGCATCATCACACTTGCATATAATTCATACTTACAAAGGAAGGTTTTGGATACCACATCAGCCATCATTTCTTTCATAAATCTATAGACAATGAAATTTAATTACAAGATGAAAAACTTGGCATTCAAAATGAAAATATGCTAGGGAAATGATATGATTCATGACCTAGCTTTTTATAGTCTGAAGATAAACAGGGACATGACCCCTATATCTGTCATGCAAAGAAAGCTAATTAACCTATCAGAACTTGTGATCACTGAATATCATGACACTTTGAAGACAAAGAACATAAAAGGATATTTCAGATAGGGTAGTAAATGCCAGAACCAACAGAAGCTACCGTTTCTCACCTTTTAGACGCACCCTCCCTAATAAACGCGCTCCCCCATAAATACGATTCCCAGGCCCTTGACTATATACGATCAAAAACATCCAACCGTCCACGGTCCGTGGTGAAAAATCCGGTCTCGAATTTAATTTCATTAGCTGCTACTCCATGACGTAATGTTCAATAGATAATGGGTTAACTATCTTAAATTCCTATCAGGATAAGGCTGGTTGCGTCATTAAAAGATCGTTCAACATCTGAAAAACTAGCGCGTCCTAAATCGCGCAGTTTTCCGTAAGCGAGAAAGGTTAAAATTTAACACAAAATAATAACTATTTCTCGTCATTCTTCATAAGTCACATGCGAACACAATCCCCTTTCGTCACGTTGTTACGAAAATATTTCTGAAATCATTTTACCTTCTACAAATATACAAAATATCCGATTAATGATTAAATCCTAGTCACTATTCATACTGTTTAAATAGGAAAACCCCCGTAAAGTCTCAAATGTGACTTATTTCAAAAGCAACGTCGCCGCTTGCAAGAATCTGGGGACTTCAAAGGGTGCCGACATGCGGTGACCCAGCTAGCTCCAGACGTGTTGTGTTTTCACTACGAAACACTTTCATTTTATGTACTGGGTGCATTTACACATCACAAAATTTTAGGAAAGTTTAATACAGGATTATTTATTTCATACGTGAATAGGTAATGATTTTTTAGACTGCTTTGTCCATCGGTACCGGAATATTGAATATTTCATCGTCTGGAACTTCCTATTTTGTACAAATAATAACAATAATAATAATCTCGGCTTCTGCTAACACAATCACTTGCTTTTGAAAGCTGCAATTAATGGTCACAGGTGACCGTATTTCGTTAGATGACTTTAAATGACAGAATTACAATTCATTAGCTAACATTTTATTTTATTTTTTAAAATTTATAGCCTTGAAAGATAAATAGGAAAGCGTATTGGGAAGCGCACATATTTCAATTGATAATTACGATAATGTTAACAGTTTGCTTCTCTCAGGTACCATAACACGTAATTTTTCTTTAAATAAGTAAAAGGGTCTGAAATAATAGCGCCACCACGACGGTTTGCATCGCGCCCGGGCTCGTTTAAAAGGAGAAATACGGTATACTTCAGCAATTGACCTTGACCTGATATTTTGACCTTCAAGAAATCAATCTGAAAATTAGTTTGAAATGCAATACAAACCTATGTTTTAAAAGAAAAAAAAAACACTCAATGATAATCAGGTAATTAAACAGACTGGTAGTTTTTGGTGATTCATGTAGTAGTGAAAAACTATATTGTTGTGGGTGTTATGGATGACATTCTGAACTGTTGGGCCCTGCTATCAGCATTGGGCAACAGTTTAGAATATAGATGATAATCGTTTGTTTCAGAGTAAGATCGAATAATTTCATTGAGTAAACAACAAAAGCTATATTTTCACAAAAATATAGCTTTTGTCGCTCACGAAATGAAAAATTAATCAATCTTACTCGAAAAACAAATTATTATTCTATTTCTTTATTGCAAAAATGAGACAAAATGTGAAATTTCTAGGACATATTTTCGCAAAGGGCATCATTTTGCGCGTGATTGCTATGCAACGCTCATTGTGACGTCACTTATTTCACCCCGCATAGATGAGGTCAGATAGGATGAAATTCACAAAAGCAGGGAGTAGGTTTTTGAAAATTTTATTGCCTTTGCGGTGAGATTATCAAGTGATAATCTACTGTTATTTCTCGATAAACCACCAAAAAGCATTGAAGAAATCGCCCTCATCGCTGTAGGACAATAGTTTTTTACTGTTACACAAAATACTCGAACTGCCAATTAACATTCTAGAAAGTTCAAAAACCAGTTCTGAATCAGTTTTAGAACAAAGTTCTTAATCTGCCATTTAACATTCTAGAATATCTAAGAACCAGAGGCCCGATCCACCGTTTAATCGTAAGTCAATATCACGAATTGTACCTGGTGTTTCCATTCATTGTTAGGTTCTTTCTGCCTTGCAGTATCTCATTGGAATCATCTTTAGAAGACAATTCCAATGAGACGATGCATGACAGAATTCCATATTTAGTTACTACTGTAGAAGCAACTTTAATTTTTGATTTACGTAAAAAATTATTGTAAGATGTATAGTGAAACAGGTCCTAAGTCTTGCACTTTTCCACTGGGAAATGTCTATGATGAAACTTGTCCCAGCTTAGATAACTCCACTGACATCGTTGAATCCAAGGAAGTGAAGCTGTCTCTATGCGAAAATCAATGACAATGGAATTACGATAAGTACAGTAAAACTTGTGCTTCACTAGCAATGTAAATGGCATCCCACGCACTGCTCAAACTATTAAGACGGGGCATTCTACCAATACTAGACACTTCTCACTGTGGATCTTCAAATATCTCCGCATCTTAGTTTGATAATTTGATAATTGCTGCAATGCTACAACCACAGGGGGTATTTTGGATTTTAAATAGAAATCTTCAAACAATTCTTTCACAAACCCTATTTTGTGGGTACTCATTTGAATCGTCTCATCAAGATGATTCAAATGAGTACCCAAAACATAGGGATTATTAAGAAATAATGTTTTTTTACTGGCTTTAAATCCCCTTATCTGTCCTCTTGACTGGTATATATTAAGTTTTAACTGAATCCTTTAAAAACGCTATTTAAATCCAAAGTCATTGCCTGGGACTGCCTCTTAAAGCTATTTTTTCTGAGTTTGGACATAAAGAAAAAATAATTGTCATCTGATAAATATAAAATACAAAGAGAAACAGATTCAGCAATTCAGGTGCCACCATGACCAGAAATGATTGTGCCAATCTTCCAATAATGCTAATACGGGTCATGCTGTTTTGACCATTTTACCATGCTTAACTAAGTGATATATAGTTTTCTCATAAATGCAAGGCAACACAATATCAGTAAACATAATTTTATAAAGGATTTTTCGATTTTGTTCATTTTATTGTTTTCTACTTTAAAATTTTTTTCCAATTTACTTATGAAGAAGAATACTTATACATTGAGACCTATAATTTCAATTTTAGAACCTCTCTAATACTTATTAATAAATTGTTAAAGCTAGCTAACCACAGTGGATTATATAAATTCATAGAGCATTCATTTCACTCAATTAAAAGTTAAATCTTTTTATGACTCCTTTTTTTTGTACTAATAGCACTATGAATTGTTGTATTTCTTTACTTTCATTTGTGTGATTCTTCAATTATCAAGTGTTCAGACCATAGCGGTTGCAGAGTAGACATATACCCCAAAACATGCTTTGTCCCAGTATGAGTGCAATTAGTGCATAATGTGTCTCTATAAAAAGTAGAGCTAGAGTCCGGGTACCTTTTTTATTTACAAAGGTCAATCTTGACATTTGACCTTCATAACCCAACTGTCCATGGACCATGGGCAACAATTGTATAGTTTTCATGATTCTTAGTCAATTGGTTCTTTAGTCAGAGTCAGGAACAAAATAGACTACAGACAGACAGACAGAAACGCAGATAGACAGACAAGCTGAAAACAACACACCAGTGCTCTTCTTCATAGGTGGGGATATAATAACACAGACAATTAAGGAAGGGTTTGTGAGAGGAAATAACAGTGTCAGATATCCAATTAATAGATGGTGGCCACGCTGCTATCATTTATCTGTTCTTATCAACAGTATTCCATTCATCTCACATTGTGACAATTGGAATTACAATCAATATTCAATTAAATTTAACCTGTATGGCTCATAATTCTAAAGCTCTTTCAATGCTCTAAAAACCTATACCCATTCTCTGATAGACTACCAAAAGACTTTCCCCTGTTGTAGAAGACAACAAAATATTGACCATTTCTAAGAAATTTATCGATTTCAAATTTGAAACCCATCAATTTTAATAAAATGTGGCTACAGTTTGCACCAGAAAAGCTAAATTTTTGCATTTGATCTTGAGTTGTGACCTCCATGAAAATGCAAGATGTGTGCATGAAACACAAATGCCCCCAGAACTTTTTGTCATTGAAAGATAACCTTGACCTATTCATAAGCTCTTGACCTTGGTATCTGCAGATGTTATTTGATGAGATCTATCATCATTTCAAATATCAGCCTTGTAGTAATTGACAATGTTAAGTTCCATAAAAGTTCTAATACAATCCCAGGCGTTTCAACTCATGATGGTGAACAATTGCAACAAATTAGTATCAAGCATGTGATACTAATAGGTATTTAACCTTGAAATCTGCCTTTGACCTCGGAGTCATCCCAAATTTCTTTTAAATTGCACATGATCAAGAATCATAATGTGCCAAGCTATTTTGAAAAAAAAATCCATTAATGTGGGAGCTATAATCTGGCCAAACTCATTTTTAACATCTGACCTTGAGCTGTGACCTTGACCTTGAAGCTACTTAATTTTCGTCTTTCTTTTTTCGCATGCCACATCTCTTCATGATTATCAGACAATGGGCGTAAAGCAAATCTTAAATCTTTATATCTATATTAAACCCTATGTTGTTGGTACTCAGTTTAATCTCCTTAATAAGACAATTCTAATGAGTATACCTGAGCATTATAAGGTTTCTGCTATTATTATTTAAATACTTCCATCTTAAATCCAAAATACCCCATCTTTCTGTAGCTATGTGATGAAGATCAATTGTTCCAAATCATAATGCAATTGTGATTGAAATATGTAGGAGTACTTTCCTATACAAAATCTTCTAAAAGACAGGTGGATGAAGTTATGACTGACAGATAAACACTTTCTTTCACTGGACTGTTACTGTTACAAATATGGCTTGTTCAACAAAACTAAACTCCATCAATTTATCGTAAGACCTCTTTCTCCAGACTTCATATTGTATTATTTCATTGGATAAAATGAAACTACAGAAAAATGTCTCCCTTGAGAAGTAATCTGTCAAAGAAAATCCTACTAAGAAAAAACCATAGAGTTATGTCTAAAACCTGCGGTTATAGATCCTTCACCCACACAGATTTTATACAGAAATTAAACCTGTCATTCAGAAAGATTATTCTATCTATTTTTTCCTTAGAACAAATCATTATTTGAAAGAACTGTGTGATAGAAACACAATTAGGCCATTATCTTCAGCTCAATCAGTTGTTTTCGGAGAAATCACGTAGTATTGCTAAAGCCTTGGCTTCATTGTTGTTGTTGTTTTTGTTGTCATACAAAATCTTTGGCCAACTTATTTCTCCCCCGAACAGGTCCAGATTTTGTTGTTTTACAGCCGGGCCACAGTGAGAAATCAGCCCCTGTATTCCAGCTGACAAGATGTTACAAACCGTTTTCAAATTATACCTCTCTTTGTGCGTGCACATGCATGCAAAACGGGTATAATTTGAAAACGGTTTGTAACACAAGGACTGGTTTCTAATTATGGCGCGGGTGAAAAACATCAAAATTGGGCAAGAAATAAGTTGACCCTTTGACATTTTGTGATACCTCTGGATCTACTGAAGGCATTGCTCTTGTTTTATCGTTCCACTTCTTGGTAAAGTCGACCCAGTTTTTCTCAAAATTGGAATAAAAATGACCTTCAATCATTTTTTTTCATATACTCTGATTGGATTTCATGGCTGGTATGTATATAAAATATACTTTTTACTTAAACATTTTCTAAACAACGAAATCCCTGGATTTGGTTCTTTAAAAGATATTCACAAATGTCTCAAAAATAACAAATAGCATACAAATGTTTTTTCTGTTCTATTTTTATTGAAGACAGGTTTACCTGTCTTTCAATATAGGGATCGTCGCCATCGGATTCTGATAACAAACCTACATGTGTCATTACACTCAAAAAAGTAGACCCATTCATAAAAATAAACGTGGCAAAAATAATCAATAATATACCGTAAAATTTTGGTGCTGACCTAAATTCTGGCGGGGACCTCAGGGGAGTGAACATGTGATCATAATGCAGAAGTTGCCTGCAGAAACGTGTTTTAATTCGTAAGTGGTGCTGTTTTAGGGCGTTTTTGGCTGCAATCTTTTGCATTTGCTCCAAATTTTCAACTGTTTTTATACATAGCATTGGCAAGCTATTTTCAGTTCCCCATTTTAGACTCCCTATTTCTCGTAAAATTGTATGTTTGTGTGTCCTTAAGGTTGCTTTATTTATCCGTCTCCCGGGCCTGTCGTAGTGTAAATGGATAAAAACTAAAATAGCACAAGGCTATTTGAATAAACTCGTAAACCCTTGGAATTTCCTAGGTTTGAATTTTTACTTGGATTTACGGAGAAATTGGATTTCTGGATTTAAAATCTTCGACTTTCATTAAATAAAGCTTACTTTAAATGAATACATTAACACTCCAAAATCTCCTAAGACCTATTTAATAATGACTTACTGGTTCTGGTCCATATTGCACCAAAATACTCAATCACAATGAACCTGCAACCCTTTACCCATCTTATTAAAACATAAGGTTCAGAAGTTCAGAAGAAGATTGTGTGCGCATGCGTTGGAATACTAACACAGCTGATTTCTTCTCTCGCCAAAAAAATCAAAAGCAGTGGTTTCCAGACTGATAATGAATGATTTACTACTCGTATTTGTCTGCAATTTAGAAATTATCACCCGTTTAATTCATCCAAAGCTTTAAAATATGTAAATTTGCCGATACAGGTAAATTTTCCTTAGTTTTCCTTTTGATTTGCTGACCTTGACATTGATAGGCCAACTTCCGGTCACTAAACCTCAACATTTCAACAATGATCACAGGTATGTTACTGTCATTTTTGCTGCTTACAGCTACAATCACAATCAGTGGTGCCGCTAAATGTACTGTGAGCAAAGAGCTCCCCAAGTTTCACAGAGCTTGTATTTCCCCGAATTGCATTCGGCCCACAAACTTGTCGACAATTGGAACAACAGTTGTGATGTTACAATTACGCTCTAAGCGTTTCCAAACACCAGTAAAGCCTAACAAAAATAAAATCCTTGCACATCTGGCAATTTTGCTTCTGGCTATATCGTGTGATGTAGAGACTAATCCAGGCCCTGATTTTCCATGTGGGAGCTGTGGCTCAGAGGTTCATGATTCTGACCCGGCTGTGGAATGCGACACATGTGGGATGTGGTTCCACTTGCAGTGCCAGGGACTGGACTCCTCCTGGTACCAACAGCTTGTTGACCAGGAACAGTCTTTTGCTTGGACGTGCACCATCTGTGATGGCCCTAACCACACAAATGTCTCTGGTATCCTCTCAGCTTCCATTCATAACAGTTTCTCTTCTCTTTCTGCTGAAGATACACCCATTCCTACCCCAAACCAATCCCAGCCCCTGAAAAAGCAAGAAAAATTCTTCTCGAAACTGAAATTTCTCTGCATAAATTGCCAATCAATTGTCAATAAGAAACACGAGTTCCATGCATTGATACAGGACAAGAATCCAGACATAGTTTGTGCCACAGAGTCGTGGTTAACAAAAGATCACTTTTCAGGGGAAATATTCCCAACAACCCTTGGCTATGAAGTTTATCGAAGGGATCGCAAATCAGGAAAGGGTGGAGGAGTATTCATAATGGTGAAAAACTCCCTAATTGCAACTGCACTACCAAAGCTCAACACAGAATGCGAGATCCTTTGGATTAAAGTTGACATCAAAGGTAGCAAGCCACTCATCATATCTTCCTTCTATAGACCCCATGAATCAGATATGAATAGTATCATCGAGCTTGAAAAGTCCCTACAACTAGCACAAAATGTCAAAGGCACAAAATTATTACTTGGCGACTTCAATTTCCCAAAATTACAATGGAACACTGATCACACACCCTCTTCCAAACCTGGTACCAGCATCAATGCAACATATGACAGATTTCTGGAAATCTTAGATGACCATGGTTTGACCCAAATGGTAAGTGAAGGTACCAGGAGTGATAATGTTCTTGATCTTTTGCTGACCTCTAATCCCACTCTTGTCTCCAGTGTGAAAGTTGCTGCAGGCATTTCGGATCATGACATTGTCACAGCAACAATCAGTGCCAGGCCTTCCATTCCCAGACAAAAACCAAGAACCTGTCATTTATACAAAAAAGCAGATTGGACAGGCTTTAAAGTCTTCGTTAGGGCCCACGCTGAGGAGATCATTCCAGGTCTTAATTTACTCTCTGTGGAGGATATTTGGTCCAAACTGAAAAATATCCTAGAAACTGGGATTAAAAAATTTGTTCCCACCAAGAAAATTAGCTCCAGGAAGTCCCTGCCATGGGTTACCAGAGAAATCCAGAAATTAATTGGTAAACGTGACCGCTTCTATAAAAAAGCTAAAGCTAACAAAAACAACCATGAAGTCTGGGAAAAATTCAAACACCTAAAGTCACAAATTAAATCAAAAATTAAGATCTCCTATAATGCATACCTTGAAAAGATCTTAGATATTTCAGATCAAAAGGATACAGATGACAAAACCAAATTCTCCTCTAAACAACTGTACACATTGCTGAAAAACTCAAAACAAGATTCCCAAAATGTTTCTCCTCTAAAAGACCAAGTATCCGGAAATCTCAAGTCAGATAATGTAGCCAAAGCTAATATCCTTAATAGACAGTTCCAGTCAGTTTTTTCTGGAATTTCCCCTTTATCCATAGGCCAGTCATGCATACAGAAACTGAGACAAATAAACCCCCTCCACCACTGTATGTACCCACAAATGAATGAGATATTAGTTGACCAAGGTGGTGTATTAAAGCTCTTAGCCAACCTGAAGACAGGAAAAGCTGCAGGCCCCGACCAGATCAGACCAGTGGTGCTGAAGGAGCTGAGACAAGAACTGGTAGAAATTATTACTATTCTTTTTCAGAGGTCCCTCTCTACCGGCACCATTCCATATGACTGGACCAGAGCAAATGTATGCCCAATCTACAAGAAAGGAGACACTAGTGATCCAGCAAACTACCGGCCCATCTCCCTTACATGCATCCTCTGCAAAACCCTGGAGCACATTGTAGCCTCTAACCTCTCTGCACATCTCTCCTCTCACAACATTCTTTATGAACTACAGCATGGGTTTCGGGAGAGACGCTCATGTGAGACACAACTTATTGAGCTCACCGAGTGTCTCTTCAGAAACATCTCTGCTGGTAAGCAAACTGACCTGATACTCTTGGATTTCAGTAAGGCTTTTGATAAGGTCAACCATCAAAAGCTGCTCTATATTCTCCAAGAGTATGGCGTATCTCCACAGGTTATATCATGGAGTCGCTCTTTTCTGATTGGTAGAAGTCAAACAGTTGTCCTTGATGGAGACAAGTCGGATGAAGTACCAGTTACCTCAGGCGTGCCCCAAGGGTCAGTTCTGGGCCCACTATTCTTCCTTATTTATATAAACCAACTACCTCAATCTGTCTCTAAATCTCAAGTTCGCCTCTTTGCAGATGACACTGCTATCTATCTTACAATCAACTCTCCTTCTGACCCTGAAGCTCTTCAAAAAGATCTGGATGCACTGCAGGTATGGGAACAAGCCTGGGACATGGAGTTTAATCCTTCCAAATGCCAAGTGTTGCATGTCACAAGAAGCAAAAACCCAATCATGCACAAGTATTATCTCCATAACCAGGCCTTAGAAGCTGTTCCGCATGCAAGATACCTGGGCCTTGATCTATCCTCTGATCTGAACTTCTCGGCCCACATCACAAGAATTACTGCAGCTGCAAATAGGTCTCTTTGCTTTCTAAAACGAAATATCACCACTAAGATGGAGAGAGTCAGAGAATTGGCATACATGTCACTGATCCGGCCACAGCTGGAATATGCTTCCACTGTGTGGAGCCCCCACACCAAATCCAATATTAAAAAGGTGGAACAGGTCCAAAGAAGAGCCATCAGGTGGGTCAAGCATGATTATTCCCCTCTTTCGAGTGTTACAGCCATGCAGGATGATCTGGGGTGGAGGTCTCTTGAGCATCGCAGGATTGACGCCAGACTTATCATGTTTTATCGTATATATCACAACATTGTTGCAACTAAACTTCCGTTGTATATCCATGCCCCAACCAGATTAACTAGACATATGCACCCTCTCTCTCTACGACAAATCCAGGTTAACTCTGATTACATCAAATATTCATTCTACCCTCACTCTATTAGCCTTTGGAACCAGTTACCCTGTCATATCGCCACACTCTCTGAGTTAGATCAGTTTAAGAGAGCTGTGGCAGGTATTCAATATTAGTCTGGAGGTGATTGTTTTTAACTAGATCTTTTACTCCACTCTCACTTACTAACATTTTAAACCAATACTTTACTTTTATCTACATTCACTTATCTGACATGTCAGATCTTTACTTTTATTCTTTCACTTTACTAACAGTCCAACGTGCACATTTTTCCTGTCTGTAACACTCGAGAGAGGGGTGGACAGTATCCAGAGATAGATAGATAGATAGGAGATGTTGTTCAAAGATTTCGGGCTCAAAATAGGCCCCGCCTGCCACGCCCATATTTATGGACCAATCAAAATTTCTTGAACAATTTAAGTAAAGGGTCACACAGGGAACATCCATGCCGAGTTTCATCGAAATCGGCCCAATGGTTTGGGAGGAGAAGAATTTTAAAGATTTCAAAGTGAAAAAATGCCATGCCCTGCCACGCCCATATTTGGGGGCCAATCAAAATTCTTTCAACAATTTAAGAAGAGGGCCACCCAAGGATCATTTCTACCAAGTTTGGTTAAAATCCACCCATTGGTTTGGGAGGAGAAGATGTTTAAAGAAAAAGTTAACGGACGGACGTACGATGGACACTCCGCCATGACAATAGCTCGCTGGCCTTCGGCCAGTGGAGCTAAAAAGTAAGCTTCTGTTTCACTAGATCTTGTTACTTCATCTAAAAGTCTCCCTTGGGATTAGAATAATCTACAGACACTTGGACAGAAAAGGAAATTCTAATTATTAAAGATCTATTCTTTACATTTCCTGGCCAATTTCGCAAACTGTATTTGTATGTTTTATATAACACACAGCTGCATGTGTATAACCCGCATCTAAAACTTAATTGATGAAAGAAACAAGAGCTGTCACTGTAAGATGACAATGCCCCCGACACCGCTTTGATTTAGAAGTTATGGCCAATGTTAAAGTTTTTGGACGGAATGACGGACGGATGGACAGACGGACGGACGGACGGACAGACGGACGGACGGACAAGTCAAATTTATTATGCCTCCCTATCGGGGGCATAAAAACACATTTAAAAACCAATGTTTAATACAGTAATTGACAAACATCAATCTTTCATTATTTCTTTTTTTTTTCTTTATTGGTGAGGCACAAGACAATATTCTATTAGTTAGTTGACATGTAATAGTTCTGCATCATTTTGGAAGTCATGAATTCTAATAGCACAGTCATTGTTACCAAGGTTTCCTAATGATTTCATTTTAAAAACTTGGTTAACATTGTGTAAAATCATGAGGTCCAAATGTTGCAAACCTATTACAAAGGCCATCCATAATTCTGTCAAAAGCTAATTGTCCATGACTAAATTAGGACATGCACATCTCTTCTTAATGCTGACCATTTGTACATCTGTAAAGACTGAAAGGATTTGTTTGTGTGAATTTGTTTTAAGCAGCTCTTAACAAGCTTTCAGTCATCTGGTGGATGCTGGAGCACCTAACAATAGACTCCTTCTAATGTTTTTTTTTTCACCGCTTTCAACATTTTTTCAGTTATATTGCGGTGGCTGGAGCATGTAAAATGGATTCCTGGTATTTCTCACACCAGTACTACCATTACATTCTTTCCTAGCCTCCAGCTGCTATCCCACATATATAGGTCTTTGATTATCAACCCAGATTTGTGGAAGTCAAATAGTTGGAAAGAATGAGTGCTACCATCAGGGATCGAACCCAGGACAGCCAGATTGAAAGTCTGACGCATGTCATGCTGAATAAATTTGGCTCAAAATTTTCATCAAATTCAAAGGGCAAAGAGTACTGAACGTACCAACTGTAGGTCAACTTTTATTTGAAAAACTAAATCTATTGACAATTCTGGTTTGAAAGTAAGAAACAGGTGGTGTAGACTAACATCAGACTGCACATATGTGCAGGCTGATGTTTGTCTATAGCTTCTGCCAAACCAGAAATATTCCGGATTCAGCATGATAAGGGTTAAGGATAGTGCAACATTAGATACTATTAGACAGGTTCTTGTTGCTTCCTCTTGAAGTTTCCCATGGGACAAGAATAATCTACAGACACTTGGACAGAAAAGGAAACTCTAATTAGATCTATTCTTTAGGTATCTGGGCTAACTTCTGCATAAAACACTCCATCATTTTCGTTTTTTGTGTTGTTGTAGAATAATCTTCATGGGGGTAACTAGGATTTGACATTTATATACACTGAGAAGGCCACTACCAAAGAATATAAAGCAGGGGTGTGGAATTCCCATGCCTGACTTGTCTGACTCGTGCTTTTGTACTTGCGGACAAGTAAATTTTTCTAAGCCACTTGTCCAAGGACAAGTAAATACCAGGGCTAATCTTGGAATGTTACTTAAAAGAATTAAGAGAGAAATCATCCAAATGTTCATATCATAAGGTAGAAACATTGATTTTAATGAAGAAAATGCTGGATAACAGCATTTTCTTCATCAAAAGGCAATGTTCTCTTTAGTGGACAAGTTCATTTAGATCCTGGACGAGTAGAAAATCCGCTTTTACTTGTCCAGGAATAAGTGGAGAAAACTCGTATTTCCACAACCCTGTAAAGGATAAAGGTGATATGTGAACTGTGACAAAAGATGAATGGTGTCCTTCTGCTCCCTATTTTTATGGTTTGAATGTGGATTATACCCTTTACTGTTTAATCCCTGCTTTTTACGTGCCTGTGATGTAATGATTGAGAAAACATTGTGAAAAAAGAAGAAATTGCTTCTGACAAGCAATTTCTTCTTTTTCCACACTATTTCCTAACCTACTGAATGGTTATTTTTCAAATTAAATCCCACTTTAAATTTTCGTCTTCAAAACCTTTGAATTTGGACAGATACAAAATTTAGTCAAATCATTAGTTTATTATACAGTTATACAGTTTGCTGTTCACTTAACCATTGTTGATTTGAGGAACATGAAATATTCCTGCTTTGGGAGGAGGTATAGACAAAGATCAGCCTGCACATATGTACAGCCTAATACCACCTGATTTAACATTTAAAACCAGAAAAGTAGAAATGGTATTTCAAAAGTATAAACACTCACAATTAGTACAGTTACTGCTACTACTGTGTTCAGCTCTTTGAACAATTTTCATGATTTTGCAAAGGTGTTAACCCTTGTCATGCCGAATAAATTTTGGCTGAAAATTTGCATCAAAATCAAAGGGCAAAAAGCACTGAAAGTACCATCTGTAGGTCAATTTTTCAATGTTTATTTGAAAAAACTAAATCTATTGCCAATTCTGGTTTGAAAGTGAGAAACAGGTGGTATAGACTAACCTCAGACTGCACATTTGTGCAGGCTGATGTTTGTCTATAGCTCCTACCAAAGCAGGAATATTCCGGGTCAGCATGACAAGGGTCAATTTAGCATGACAAGGGTTAGTTTTCAGAAGAGCACCAGTCAAATTATCTTTTTCTCAGAAACTCTTGTAGCTTTCTTGAGATTTAGTTATCAAATTGAAAATTCAAACATTTCATGTAAAAATACATGTGAAAATTTTCTCTCCTTTTTTTGTTGTTGTTTTATTGTTTCTGTTATAGCTTGAATTTCTCGTATATTGGTATGTCACACAACTTTCAAGCTAATTGTTTTACAGGAATTCGAGACACAGAAATTGAAAATTTAGATTCCTTACCTATAGATGATGTCAAGACTAATATCAGTCTGCACAGACATGCCTTATAAAACAGCCATTATCAGTTTACCTAAGGTGTTGTGTTGAAAAAAAAAATGCAAAACAAGAGGACCATGATGGTCCTATATAGCTCACCTGAGTAAGTCAACTCATAACTTGTCAACAATGTTATAAAACAAGAAATTGTCTGATGTACATTTAGGGTGGATTTACAAGAAACAGACTTTAATTTCCTACTACTGCAATTTTTTTTTGTTTCTTTTTAAATTGCAAACAAAGTTATTGATGGAATTGAATTCAAGTTAAGTAGACCTAAACCTTAAGAATATCCCTGCCATGTTTAAGATATGCCGAATAGTTAAGGCGAAGATTAACCTTCTCTGATATTTTTGGCAATATTTTGACATTTCCAATACAATGGAAACCAAAGATTTTGATTGAATAAAATCATTTTTACAATTTTGGTAGAGCTTCACCCAAAGAACATCCCTACCAAGTTTCAGCTAAATTAGCCCAGTGGTTAAGGAAAAGAAGAAGATTTTCTAAGATTTTCAGCAATTTTAATCCTTTTTTCAGCCTTTCTATTCCCATGCAAACCAGAGTTTTTGATGAAATTGAATTCTTTTAACAACTTTTGAAGATTTTCACCCAAGAAACATCTCTGCCAAGTTTCAGCTGATTGGCCTAGAAGTTTAGGAAAAGAAGAGTTTTTTCTAAGATTTTTGGCCATTTTCAGCCATTTTTCAACCTTTCTGTTACCATGGAAACCAGAGTTTTTGATGAAATTGAATTCTTTTAAAAACTTTTGAAGATCTTTACCCAAGGAATATCTCTGCCAAGTTTTGGCTTGATGGCCAAGTGTTTCAGGAGGAGAAGAATTTTTTCTAAGATTTTCGGCCATTTTCGGCCATTTTTCAGCCTTTTCGTTACTATGGAAACCAGAGTTTTTGATGAAATTTAATTCTTTTAACAACATTTAAAGAGCTTCACCTAAGAAACATCTCTGCCAAGTTTCAGCTTGATAAGCCTAGTGGTTTAGGAGGAGAAGAATTTTTTCTTAGATTTTTCGTGATTTTCAGCCTTTCTGTTACCATGGCAACCAGAGTTATTTATAGAATGAAATTCTTTTAACAACTTTTGAAGAGCTTTATCCAAGGAACATCCCTGCCAAGTTTCAGCTTGATTGGCCCAGTGGTTTAGGAGGAGAAGATGTTTAAAGAAATTGTTGACGGACGGATGGACGGACAGACGATGGACGGATGACGGACGGTGAGTGATCACAATAGCTCACCTTGAGCATTTTGTGCTCAGGTGAGCTAAAAACCCCAATAAAATCAAAGTAAGGAAAATACTAAATGCATTTATTGTCAGACATTATTATTATTTAGAAGATTATGATAATCATTACACTTTCAGGTTAAAAAAGGAAATACAGGTTGATGGCTCAGTTACATATGCTTTGCGCTGAGCCATCCAGGTGGTATCAGACTGCACAAACTTTTGCATCTATGCATGGTATCTATTTGAAGAAAATAACAAGAAAAACAAGAGCTGTCACTGTAAGATGACAATGCCCCCGACACCGCTTTGATTTTAAATTATGGCCAATCTATGTTGAAGGTCAAGGTCATCCAGGGGTCAAGGTCACCAAAGTATGTGCCTACAGAAAGGTAATGTACCAAGGAATGTTGTGGTAAAGTATGATGCGAATATGTTAAGTAATAAGGAAGTTATGGCCAATGTTAAAGTTTTTGGACGGAATGACGGACGGACGGACAGACGGACGGATGGACAGACGGACGGACGGACAGACGGACGGAAGGACAAGTCAAATTTATGATGCCTCCCTATCGGGGGCATAAAAATAATTCAAGCCTTAAATATATGGCAAATTTTCATTTGTTTGACCTTTATAGATGACCTTGACCTAGTCCAATGGCCCTTAACAAGGTATTACCTAATGTATAACCATGAGATTTGATCTTTCATCACGCCAAGAATAGACATTGTGTCTCAAATTGGCTTTAAATAAATGCTTATGTTTTTTTCAGTTTTTTAGCTCCCCTGGCCAAAAGCCACTGGGGCTATTGTCATGGCGCTGTGTCCATTGTGCTTCTGTCTGTGCGTCAGTCATAAACTTTTTCTTCTCCTCAGTAACAACATGATGAATTTCAACCAAACTTCCCAGGAATGATCCTTTGGTAACCCTCTTTCAAAGTTGTTCAAGAAATTTTGATCCATTGAAACATGGATTTTATGGGCGTGGCTAATTTCCAAATATGGTTAAAGTGACATTTTTTAAGAACATCATAGATGGATACCAATTAAATTTTACATGAATGATCCTTGGAAGATCCTTTATCCGTCTGCAAAAATCATTGTGAGCCGATGAAAAATATGTATTTTATGGGCAGAGGTCATTCTCTATATGTTATATAGTAGAAACTTTGAAAATCATTTTCTCAGAATCTAAGAGATGGATATCAACCAAATTTCACTGGAATGATCCTTGAGTGACACTATCAGTTCACCAAAAATGATTGTGATCAGATGAAAACTAGAACTGTAGCAGAGCGGACTAATACCCCCCACAAGCGCTTTGTCAGAATGCAAGTGCTTTTAGTGCAGGATGTGTTTGTGACTAATATTGAGGTCATATGTAGGATTTGCATGAAGTTTCATGATTCTAGGTTGCTTGGTTCTTGATTTAAGAGTCCAGAAATGAAAATTGAACAAAAATTGACTGTGACCTTGACCTTTGACCTATATGACCCAAAAACAATAGGGCACTTCCTTGGATCATAAGCAGCATTTACATAAAGTTTTATGCTTGTAGGTCACTTGGTTCTCGAGTTAGAGTCCGGAAACAAAACTTGAACAAAAATTTACTGTGACGTTGACCTTTGACCTATGTAACCCAAAAACAATAGGGCACTTCCTTTGGTCATAAGGAACATTTGTATAAAGTTTCATGATTGTAGACCACTTGTTTCTTGAGTTAGAGTCCGGAAACGAAAAATAAACAAAGGCTGACTGTGATCTTGACCTTTGACCTACATGACCCAAAAACAATAGGGCACTTCCTTGGGTCATAAGGAACATTTGTATAAATTTTCATGATTGTAGACCACTTGGTTCTTGAGTTAGAGTCCGGAAACGAAAATTGAACAAAGGCTCACTGTGACCTTGACCTTTGACCTTCATGACCCAAAAACAATAGGGCACTTCCTTGGGTCATCAGGAACATTTTTATACATTTTCATGATTGTAGACCACTTGGTTCTTGACTTAGAGTCCGGAAACGAAAATTGAACAAAGGCTGACTGTGACCTTGACCTTTGACCTTCATGACCCAAAAACAATAGGGCACTTCCTTGGGTCATAAAGAACATTTGTATAAAGTTTCATGATTGTAGGTCATTTGGTTCTTGAGTTAGAGTCCGGAAACGAAAAGGTCTACGGACGGACGGACGGACGGATGGACGGACGGATGGACAGATGGACAGACAGACAGACATGGTGAAACCAATATACCCCCCTCTACTTCGTAGGTGGGGGGTATAAATATTTATTTTATGGGTGGAGGTCATTTCTCTATCATCTGTTATATAGTGGAAACTTTGAAAATCATTTTGTCAGAATTTGATTAATGGATATCAACCAAATTTCACTGGAATGAGCCTTGAGTAATCCTGTATCAGTCTACCAAAAATTATTGTGGTCAGATGAAAAATATGTATTTAATGGGTGGAGGTCATTTCTCTATATGTTATATAGTAGAAACTTTGAAAATCATTTTCTCAGAATATTACTGATGGATATCAAAGAAAATTCACTGGAATGTTCTTTTGGTGACCCATTATAAGGCTGCACACAATGACTATGATTGGATAAAAAATATGTATTTAACATGTGGACATCAATTTTCTATATGTGTTATACATCAGATCATGATTTTTTCTTTGCAGAAATATTTCAGTATGTGACACTAAAAAACACTTATTTACTTGTTTGAATTATGAACTTTTGACTTTGATGAAAATGCAGTTTTCGTAAACATCCTTTTCACTGTTACAACCACAATAAATATATTGATTATTAAAGACTCATAAGATCACGAGAGCAATTTTCAGCTTGATAATAATCTCGCATCTTTATTTGACAACAGTGAGATTTTCTAGCTATCTAGGTTCAAGTGAGTGATTAAGGAGCATCAAGGTCCTCTTGTTTTATGTGCCCTTGAGTTTTACAAAAATGCATTCTTTCGACTTAATTATTACTCCAATGTCCATCACGGTTATTATCGCTACAATATCGATCAATTTGTTAATCAATTAGTCAGTTAGTCAATCATTTGCTTTCTTTTGCTTTGATCTCATTACTGCTTCTAAATTTGTGTTTGCTCTAAGAACCAAAAATATTGAAATATCTAGTCAAAACTTTGATTTGATATTACAAGAAATTCAAACTTGTGGAGTGACTCAAGCCATTTATGGCTTTCTAGCTTTTTTTTGTTTTTTTTTTTAAGTTTTGCAGACAGACAGAGGGAAAGAAAATGACATACAGATAGATAGACAATGGTAAAACAATATGCAGGTTCATAAAAAGCTTAAATATTATAAGTAAACAACAAGTCCATTGACATCAATGGTAATCTGAGAGCTTTCTTCTGAATCCAAGAACTATCGTAAAGCGTAATGGAATTTCAAGTGTAAAATGAGGGTTCAGTGTCACTAAACTTATTTATTTTCTCCTGACATGCAAGTTTTCCAAATCCAGGATGTGTTTTCAGATATTTATTCAGAATTATTCCTTTACTCTCTTTAGGCCGTAACCAAACAATACAAATATGCCGGAAACTACAGTTTTTGCAGCGGATGATAGATAAACAAGAGTGCCAAAATGGCCCTAAAACCCTCACATGAATTTTAGAGGTCCAGCCAATCTCACCTAAGCAAAGTTTCATTTACATTTGCCTAGTTGTTGGGAATATGTTATTCTACACAATCACATAGCCTGGATACAAGAGTGAAAACTGCCATCTCCTCCTCTGCTATGCCAGCATTTTTTCATTTCCATTTTTTTTTTGGGGGGGGGGGGGCTTAATTAAAATTTCACATACAAATTTAAGAAGAGACCTAAAAGGAACACTTCTGCCAAGTTTGGTTGAAATCTGCCAATTGGTTACTGAGAAGAAGATGTTTTAAGATTTCAGACTCAAAATAAGCCCATCCTGCCAAGCCCATATTTTGGGGTCAATGAAAAATCTGCAAACAATTTTGAGAAGGGTCACCCATGAAACATTTCTGCAAAGTTTGGTTTAATCCGCGCATTGGTTACTGAGGAGACAATGTTTGAAGAATTGTTGACAACTTCGGTAAGACAACTGACGCACGCTGCATGACAGACAAAAGATGATCACAAAAGCTCACCTTGAGCACGTTATAAGTGCTCAGGTGAGCTAAAAATGTCAAGAGAACCAGAAATGTGCTTTTTAATGAATATACTAAAATGTCAATTCTCTATCATATGTGCTTCAACTTTTATAAACTTTAATCTTGACCTTTCCAAATGACCTTATCATGGTATGTGCAAACCTGTACCTGTCCATTAAAATGCCAAGTAGGGGCATTAGTATCTTAAATAAACTTAAAGTAATTGGCAATGTTGAGTTTTGCCAACAGATTAAACAGACTAAAAATCAACAGACCCTACTTGATGATATTTCAATTTTGTCCGAGTATTTGTGTTACCAATCAGTATGACCAATTTTCAAGTCATTTGGATTAAAGTACAGTAAAAAACATCATGAAATTGATAAGATGAATGAATTTGGAATGATTTATGATTGAAACTAAATGATTGTGTGGAGCAAGTTTTGAGTGAAATTAAATGAAGGTAATCCTATATCACTAATTTTGTTCAAGATGATTAAAATTAGCGTTATTTTTACCCCCTTTAATAAAATATACATTTCTGTTTATGTGTCTTCCAGACCAACCAGACATTTTATAATTCACACCAGCCAATAAAATTGTAGAAAAATTTGATCGATTTGAACTAAATGTTAGTTCAATTGAACAATTTTTAAATGTTTTAATATAATTTCAAAGCGTTTTGAGTGAGTATTTGGAATGAATGAAAGGAGTGTTGAGTGAGTGATTTTGAATGGTTTTGATTGGGATGAATGTCAAGTCCATGATGTGACATACTTTACAAGAAGTGCTAGCCTAGAAGTGCACACACGATTTTAAAGGAAGGCTCACTTATTTGACAATAGCCAAATGTCACATGTAAAGATTGAAGCCCGTGCATAGAATGAGCACACATTTATTGGTCTTTCAAGCAAGTGGGAAGCTTTGCTTAACTTTTTAGCCCTTTCCAGCCTGAATAAAAATATTGGCAAAATAGCAAAATCAAAGTGCCAAAAACAGTTGAGACAGTGTTTGTTTGGAAAATATGATTTTGAAACTCAGGTGGCTGGTTTAAACCTTTTAATTTTACATCCATTTGGACATAGGTCTAAAAACTTAGAATAATCTGTCTTGATTCTGTTTCCTGGAAAGTTCACCAGTACTAGCGCAGAATGTGTGGGCAAATGAATGAACCACGTTCAATAGCCACTCCAAGGTATTGAACTCGGTACCTTCGTGTCAAGGGGCTAATGCTTTACAATAATCACGAAATTACGAATACAACACTCTAAGGTTGGTGTGGACAAAGATGAGACTGCACTTATGTGCAGTCTGATCTTTGTTTTATACCTCCTGCAAAAGCAGCAATATTCGACCTTCAGCATGTCATGGACTAACTATTATAGCACCACTTCTTCTTCTATCTTTCCTATTACTACCAGGCTCTATTGAATTATGTTCTATTTGTGAACCAAACTAATGTTTCTTCATAAATAGTAGATCTAATTAGTTTTTCCTTTTCTATCTTGGTGACAGCGGATTATGACAGTCCCTTGGGCACATGTGATACTGAAGCAACAGGAATCTTGTCACATTTGTAGGCAAGTTTCTTTAGTGTAATTTTTGTTTGTTGAATGGGGTTTTACGCTACTTTCAACAGTCTTTTAGGTTTATTACAGCAGCTGGAAGACCTAACAATGGTTTCCCGGTATCACTCACACCAGTACCACCATAACGGCCATTCCTTGCCTCCAGCTTCTATCCCAGATAGGTCAACAATCATTGGTAAGTGATAAAAAGTCTGAAAGGATGAGTGCTACTGTTAGGATTTGAACCCAAGACCTTTAGCATGATAGTCTGAGGCCCTAACAATGCATTAAAACCGCAGCCATATTTCTTTAGTAATTTTGCAAGAGCTGAATCCTTGCTTTGAAACTCAAAAGAAGAAGAATTTTGAAGTTTACATCATTTTCTTTAATGCTTTTTGGTGTTTTATCGAGAAATAACAGAAGATTATCACTCGATAATCTCACCGCAAAAGCAGTGAAATTATAAAAAACTTATACCACGCTTTTGTGTATTTCACCCTATCTGACGTCATCTATGCCAAAACTATATTTTGTCTCATTTTTGCAATAAAGAAATAGAATAATTGTTTGTTTTTCGAGTAAGATTGATTAATATTTCATTTTGTGAACAGCAAAAGCTATATCTTCACTTATAGCTCCACAACAAGTGAAAAATATAGCTTTTGTTGTTCACTCAATGAATTTATAAATCGATCCTACACTGAAGCAAACAATTATCCTTTATTTATTCAGTATTCTGCGTAATCAATGAACTGGCAGGGCGGGGCTTAAATGTGACGTAATTTGGTGAGTTTACTTTTCAATAGTTTGGGTTCTTTCAAATTTTAGTCGGTAATCATCGTTAATGCAACCAAATAACTGTATCCTAAAACCTAAAGGATTCACATGCTTTGAGAGAGTGAACACATTTCATTGTTTGGTTACCAAGGCCTCGTAACTTCAGCTTGATTAAGCTGAAGTTACGTGGATTTGGTTACCAATCCATGATTTAAGGTCTCAGGTTATTTATGTTGACTCTCTTTAGAAGTAGATTATTTTAGATAAAAGCTGATTTCCCTTTACCTTTAGTGCCACGACTCGTAACTTTGGCTCCACCCTGCCAGGGCATTAATCATGGATAATAACAAGGTTGCAAGTTGTCATAAGATACACCTGTTTCACCATTGGTTGTCCATTGGTAAGAAAAACAAGTAAGGGAAATAAGTCATGAATTAAGCTAGGTAGATTTAGGGTTCTTTTGTACTGCACTATATATTCAAGAGACAGACATAACTGCCAAATTTGAAGTCAAATGGACATAAGGTGACACAGTTTGCACTGGACAAATGCCATCAGAAATCACATAATATGTTCCTTCTTTGGATGGGCATAAAAAATACTGTCTAAACCATATGATATAATTTGAGCCCTATATCATTGCTTAAAAAAGAGTGACGCCTACAGGTGCCAATGCTCGGCTGTTGAGTGCTGGCTGGTGAGAAAAAAACTAAGTTGAAAAAGGAGCATGATTTGCAAAAAATGTACCAAGAGTTATCTCCGTTGATAGTATAGTTGCTCTTTTGATGGTGAGCATGGGTGCCAAGTTTCAAGTGAATGCCTTCAGTAGAACCAGAGATATCATAAAATGTCAAAGTTTTTACACGACTACAACAACAACAACAATGACAACAACACCAAGGCTATAGCAATACCCCGGATTTTCTCTGAAAACAGCGGAGCTAAAAGGCAAGACATCCTTTAAAAAAAAATTAAAAGGAAAGTTACTTTCACTTTGTTTGCAACAAGCTTAAGATTAAGTAAAAGCTCAAACTTAAAGTCTTTTGAAAATAATAATACTCAATATGATATTTGTTTCAAATAATTTGTCCATTTTCAAAGTGGGCCTGATTCAAGGTGTTTTATTTTCATTAAGCAAGTAGTAGGCTTTTGTGTCTGCTTGTGCAAGCTGACTTTAGTATACACCATCTGCCAAGCCTTTTTGTGCGGGAGGAATATCGAGGGCTCGGCGCAACACTATTGTAACTACATATTTTACCGAAATGCACTTTTTTGCCTTTTTGGATTCACTAGTATCTTATACATCTTTTGGTGAAATTTCGGGTCCTTTGCTTTACAATTGAAAAAGATATTCTAATTTTCCAAATTATTGTATCTCAAAAGTTACTTATATGAATTGCAATACTATTGTAAGTCGACTTACAATAGTTTTGCAGTACAGAATGATGGGGATCATTCATATAAGATATTTTTCAATTCACTTTTTTCTATCTTTACAAAGTGAGAAACCACTTTGAAAAATATTTTTTAATTTCAATTATTTATATCAAACTTAAAGTAAAATATAAAACTGAACAACTGTAAAGAAATCTAATTTTGACCCTGTACAATAATAGCTAGAAATAATGGTAACTCACAATATGCTACTTTTTTTTTTTAACTTAAATAGATAATTTCTGCCTTTAGATGACTTTAATGTATAATAATTCTTTCCAAATAAATATTTTCAAGCAGGCGGCTGATGACATGGACTTGTGAGGCTCTACTAACTGAAAAGTATATTTATGACCTGATAGATCTGTATAATAATAATAATGTACTGTTAATGTATCAAGTATTGTGGTCCAAAAGGCTTGGAAGGTTATAAAAATGAAAACTTATAATCATATTAAGTTATTTTGTTAATATTATTGCACAATAATGTTGCATTTGTATGTCAAACATCACATACAAAAGTTGTTAATGTATTAAAGAATTTAAAAGGTCAGATCTATAGTAAAATGATGTCAAAAGTCACGCTATTGATGACTCTCTTTTTAAAAGTGATGGCTTTAGGTTCTATAAACAATTGTTATTCAACCCTTATAACGCTGTTTTTGACATTCACTGTACACTAGTTTTGGAGACAATATAGACTTAGATAAGCATGCACAGTTGTGCACCAATCTATGCCTAATTGATTTTAGCTAACCTGTGCACTAAGTGCTCAATGTCAGCTATTGCGATCGTCCAATGTCGGTCGTCAGTCTTTGGTCGTCCACAATTTCCTTAAACATCTTCTCCTAAACCAGTGGGCCAATCTTGATGAAACTTGGCAGGGATGTTCCTTGAGTCAAACTCTACCAAAGTTGTTCAAATGAATGAAGCCCACCCTTAACTTATCCTTTACCCTTAACAAAAAGGGAGAATATAGGAAAATCTTCAAAAGGCTTCTTCCCTGAAACCAGACAGCTTTCATATTTGGTATGTAGCATCATCTAGTGGACTTCCACCAAGTTAGTTCATATCAAGACCCTGGGTTCATATTTGGGCTCCACCTGGGTGCAACCCTTTTTACATAGAATCAAGAAGCGAAATATTCAAAAATCTTCTTCTCTGAAACCAGATAGACGGCAGACAGCTTTCATATTTTGTATGTAACGTCATCTAGTGGACCTCTACCAAGTTTGTTCATTTCAAGACCCTGTGGTCATATTTGGGCTTTGCCCAGAGCATCCCTTTTAGCACTTCTGAGCACAAAGGTTAAAAAAAGGAAAATCTTCAAAAATCTTCTTCTCTGAAACTAGATGGCAGACAGCTTTCATATTTGGTATGTAGCATAATCTAGTGGACCTCTACCAAGTTAGTTCATATCAAGACCCTGGGGTCATATTTGGGCGTCACCTGGGCACAACCTTTTTTATATAGAATCAAAGAGCAAAATGCATATCCTTCTTGCTCTTGTCTAAACACATTTAATGGTATTGATCTTATGTAGAAATTATCTCCTTGTTGACATCTGCCTATTTAATTAATGTGATGTGCTAGGGGTTAAAGAGACTCAGGTGAGCGATCTAGGACCATCATTGTCCTCTTGTTTATTTAATTTTTGTGGAAAAGGTCTTTATTTACAATTAATTTAAATTCAGCAGGAAAAGGGTTTATCAAATTTTGATTCAGCCACTTTTCTTGTGATATTTGGGTTTAAGAATTTTTTATTTTGTAGAGGTTGACTCCTTTGATGAAACAAGTGTTGTTTGCGTTGGTGATGACGTTTGCTTTGAAGTGACAAACTTAAACCTTGGTCATAATTCTGTTATTGAAGATTTCTTTGTGAAACTTGGCATGTGCGTTCACTATCCCAAGAGCTACCTAGACTATCAAGGGTAAAACTCTGGAAGCATTTTTAAAAGAGTTAAGCCCCTTTTTCGACTTCGAAATTTTGCATTATCAAGCACCTGCAGCGGAGTGTTGCACCTGTAGGCAGTGCTCTTGTTTAAGTTACCGTATATTCTTTTAAAAAGAAGGGGATTTTGAAAAATGGCCATTTGATAAAAAAGGTCGTTTAATAGACATGGTCTCTTGAGCAGGACGGACTGTAATGAAATCTCAGGACTCGTCCCTCTATGAACTGGAATTTAAATAAGTCTTCATAAGACCCCTTAACTGTGAGCTTGACGTACCCAACTCATTTTTAAAGGACCCTTTTTATGTATTATTATACCCCCCACCCCCACCCCCCACCTACGAAGTAGAGGAGGGTATATTGGTTTCACCATGTCTGTCTGTCTGACCATCTGTCCGTCTGTCCATCTGTCCGTCCAGACTCTAACTCAAGAACCAAGTGACCTACAATCATGAAACTATACAAATGTTGCTTATGACCCAAGGAAGTGCCCTATTGTTTTTGGGTTACGAAGGTCAAAGGTCAAGGCCACAGTCAGCCTTTGTTCATTTTCGTTTCCGGACTCTAACTTGAGAACCAAGTGACCTACAATCATGAAACTTTATGCAAATGTTGCTTATGACCCAAGGAAGTGCCCTATTGTTTTTGGATCACATAGGTCAAAGGTCAAGGTCACAGTCAATCTTTGTTCAATTTTCTTTTCCAGACTCTAACTCAAATCAAAGTGCTGTCAGCACTGTAAATCGTACATCATTGAGAGGCTGGGATAGTGCAATAGTTCGCCAATCAAAAGGGCTCAAATTTGGACAATAAAAGTTGGTAAAATCTTTAAATTTGTGAGTTTTTTGTCTTAACACTCCATCTTTTCGAGGACATCGCCAGCTCATCCAACCTCGTGGGTCCGATTTTGAAAGTTTGCTGATTCGATAGCCCTCTGCTAGTCTAAATTATTTCTTAGCAGGTTTTTACGTTGTTATAATGAGCACGCGCCAAGCTAAAAGCTTGTCTGTTAATATTATTCCTCTCTCTATAGAGTTTAAAAGTCTGTTTAGCAACAAACATTTTTCATTAAACTATTTACAATTTTGATTACCAACATGTTTGTATTTCAAGCATTGGGTTTTCCCAAAAACTGTAAATGCATTTTCCCTCAAGAAACATGTGAAATCGCCAACTATGCTATTTATATCTTTGGTTTCTGACCAATCGATTAAATCTAGCAGCACTCTATGATTATTCATGAGTTGTTCTAAAAATAGATCGCTCTTGCTGCTATCCTAGGGGGAAATTCAAATGGCAGCCCGAGAGACGCGTGAGATGATGTAATAATCTAAAATTGACTGTAATATGCATGCGCAGAAAAGACATTCATGTGAATGGAGTTACCCACTGGTGGTAGTAAACAAACTTCTCATTTACCGCTACAATAATTAATTTACCATGAAATATCGTTATCCCATTAAGAAATGTGATAAACTCGTGAAAAATACTATATAAAATAAGAAAAAAGTATTTGTTATTTAAAGTAATAGAGAAAATTTATTTTTTGTAATCAAATTGTTGTGCACTATTCTCGACGCCATTTTGGAACCCAAGTAACACCGGCCTGACCCAGGATCAGAAGCGTCGAGGTTGAAAGGTTACAATGACATCACTAGTGTCGAAACCGAGGCCGTTCTGATGGAAACCCGGTTAACTCGGGTCGAAACCGAGTCCGATATGAACTTACCCCTATATCAGTTTATCGTATGTTTTTGTCGGTTTATTTGTTGTTGAATAATTTTTCTTCATATTCAAATTTGAATTTAATGAAAATAGGATTGGAGCGTGATCAGAGTGCTCATTGAAATCAAATATTTCAAAATTACAAAATTATTTCTATTTGTTAACACATGCGAAAAAAAAAGTAAACTTCCCACGCTCCCTGTTTGGGTGCAGACGACTATTGACTAATGACAAACAAGTTAATTGACACATTACGAGCAGACGATGTACCACGTGGTCTGAATTTACGCGTGGGTTTTGACCGAATGATATAATCATAACAGAATTTGATTGGTTGTCAGCCCTACAACTGGTAAATGACCGTTCGAGAAAGTTCAGAGTAGTAATATTGTAAGTGCTACAAATTAATTATACAGTTAACCTATTGTACGTTTCAACTCCTTTACTCAACCGAAAATCTTATTATAAACACTGAAAATACTAACTGGTAATTAATAAAAGCGAAAATTACATCAAATTTTGTATTAGCCTCTTCTCTATTTGTCGAAAAGTAAATAAGGTATAAACAAAGTTTGTAGATTGTGACTGAAAAGGCCGTTTCTTCGGTGTTTGAAAACACATAATTTGGTTTGAACACATTGCTCAGAAGATAATGGTAAAAATGTAGTGGGTCAAACAGACTGGATTTCTGGAAAACGGTAGATATAAATCTACTGCTTCGCAGTACGATTTAAAAACCAAGCAACATACAAGCATCAAACTTTATGCAAATGTTGCTTATGACTCAAGGATGTGCCCTATTGTTTTGGGGTCATATGGGTCAAGGTCACAGTCAATTTTTGTTCAACTATCTTTCCTGGACTCAAACTCAAGAACCAAGCGACCTACAATTATGAAACTTCATGCAAATGCTGCATATGACCTCAATATTTGTTACAAACACATCCTGCACTAATAGCACTTGCATTTGACAAAGTGCTTGTGGGGGGTATAAGTCTGCTCTGCGACAGTTCTAGTTGTAAACTCATTCTGTGCAGGTTTGAAGATGAGAAAATAGAGTTTGGACTCTGCAAATATATTTCATCCAAATTCATCATATTTTAGTAATACTGGAAAACTTGATCAGTTTTTGAAAGGGATAATCCTTATGATGATACAATTATTCTTGGAAAGTTTGATGGAAATCTGGTGAAAACTGTTGACTCTTTCTATTGCGACCAAAAGACAAAGTTAACAGAGTGGACAGACATTACTATATTTCTTCTGACCTGCCATCAATAACTGAACAATAAAAGAAACATGTCATTGTTAAAAACCATGAAACATGTAATATAATTAGAAGTAAATCTTTTAAAATCCTTTCCTTTGAAATCAGAAGGTATAGTTCCGCAAGAAAGAGTGAGGTTCGAGAAACCATTATCTCCTATCATTTTCAACATGGAATTGATCATTGATCACTCACTTGAAATTGCTGGTCTATAGAAAGCCTAGATATTTATTATGTAGCTTCACCCAATATGTAAATACCATGCTGATGGATTATATATTTGGTTTCAGCCAGTGAACATCCCTTTTAAGCTTATCTCAGCAGACTGTGCTCAAGGTTAGCTGTTATGATCAGTTTTGTTCTTCTTGCTGTCAGAAGTCAACAACAGTTCTTTAAACAATTCCTCTATAACCACTGGGACAAATTTTAACTAAACTTGACTTAAAATTTTCTTCGGTGATCCTTTTTAAACTTTATTTGCAATTTTTTTTATTCATCCTCAATGTTAGTGTAATTCTATTGATTGACCTTGATGGTTGACCTTCACACTTGCAAAAGACTTTGACCAAATCATAAGCAGATTTGTGTTTCAAATTCAATGTGCCACATTCATGAATACTAAGTATAAACAACTTTATAATTGAGAGCTTCAAGAAAATGGGAGAGTTCAAGACTATACAAGTTTTCAAATTAAACATTAAGGTAATGAGCTTAAAATTTGACACTTGACTCTTGACATTAAATTCACTTCATTCATTGAGAATTTATATTAAAGGAATGGAAAACTAATGCTTTTGAAATGGCTGCACATGAAATTCTGACCTTCATAATTGACCTTGACAAATGACCTTGACCTTGTCTTTAAAACATTTATTGTTGAAGTTTCATTCATGTCCAATATGATCAATGTAAATAAAAGTTACAGAAAAAAGGTTAAGTTTGCAGATTAAATTTTTAAGTTCAGTTTTCGGGATAACGGTTGAAATGTTGACCTTGAAATTAATGGTGTTGCCCTTCTTAAGGTCATGGATGACTTTAAAAGGTTAAATTTGACCTTGATAATATGGACCTCCTCAGATGGGTATTGTTGTAAGATGAATTCCAAATATTATAGCATTGTACCTTTGTTTTAGAAAATTTAGGGATATGCTTAGTTCACAGCTTATTTTTTTCAGCAGATGGAGAGACAGACAGACAGACAAATTCATAGGCAGACATTTGTATTAATGGACAGACAGACTGACACCAGTAAAACTGTATGTTTCTGATCATTCAATATTTTGCAGGTGCATAAAAATTAACATTTTATCTTAAACAGTTTTAATGTTACAGGAGCTTAAATATTAAGTTTTCAGGTAGCTTCCAAAAGGCCAATGAACAGACAGGTAGACAGACAATATTTAAAAGATATGTCCTCAATTATTCAATGTTAAGGCATAAGAAAATGCTTTTCTGAGTATCAATAATTGTAGTTACAATAGTTTTGAAACATGTCAAAAACTCGTTATTTCCTTAAAGAAAATTGCAAAAACTATTGTAAGTGTAGTTACAATAGTTTTGCAGTACAATAAATTGAAGAAAGGTCACAATTTTTAGAGCAAAACTATGGTAAGTCAAATTTCTTTTAATAAAATCATATTTTTTCAAAATATCTAAATTAATCTTATCAGTATATATTTTCAATATAATATAGTATTTATTTAAGAGATTTCAAGTTTAAAGATAAAGTCTGAAAAGTTTAAATCAGTTTTTTCCCTCTCCTGTAAAATTTTGTAAAATGTAGTTACAATAGTGTTGCGCTGACCCCTCGATATGGCGTGAACAGCAGAATAAACATCAACCCTTGTCATGCTAAACACGGAACATTCCTTCTTTGACAGGAGGTATAGACAAAGATCAGCCTGCACATATGTGCAGTCTGATCTTTGTTAATACCACCTAAATTTTAATTTTTAAACCAGAAAGGTGTAAAACAATGCATTTCCAAAATCAATTCCCACTCACATCTATTAACTTCCAGTGCTTTTAGCACTTTGATTTTACATCTATTTTGCAAAGATTTTTATTCAACATGACAAGGGTTAATATAGATCTACTGTTTGATCATGTAGATCTAATTGTATTGATTCATTTTGTCTTTAAGCCAGACAATTGTTAAATGCACAAGCCTTATAAAGATGAGTTTTTTATATGTGACCTGTCACATAAATAAAAAAAAAAAAACATCTGGGAATTCTGTAAATGATAGTTTTGCAAAAGAAATTGGTTATTAAACAAGCCAACCAGAAGTCGCATTTCAAAAACTCTTTCATAGAAAGGTAGATTGATAATTCTAGATTCAGAAAAATAGCTAAAAGCGAAAGGTTTTGACCCTTATGTCAATCTGCGCAGTCCTGAGAAAAAAGTTTAATGATCTTTAACATTCTAAAAAGTAAAAGAGTTCAAGAACTGGTTCTTAAACTTTTAGAATATTAAATGGCAATTCAAGCACTTCTAGGTTTAGTTCTTGATCATCTAGAACTTGATCTTGAACTTTTAGAACTAGTTCTTGAACTGGTTCAAGAACTAGTTCTAGAAGTGCATGAACTAGTTCTAGAAGTCTCCTTGAACTGTCATTTAATATTCTAGAACATTCAACTTTCACATAAAGTGTTTTCCTTACAGATTCCAAGGATTGCCAATGCCCATGGGTCATATCTAGAAGAAATTCTGGTATTGTGTAACCGATCAAAGATCCCCAGTGAATATTTAAATCAAACAAGACAGTTTGATAGGATGTCAGTCCTAATTATTTATACATCATCTCTTTCTCCATCAATAACATCATTTACATAACACTGTTGCCAGTATAAGGCCATAATTATACAAACATGCCCATCAGTAAACACCAGCTGCCAAATAAAGCCCCGTTGCCACTGTCACAGTGTTGGTCCCGGACACCCACAGTACCTCCCGGTGGGGAAAGAGCCGGTATTCCGGGATGATCCGGGATCTTTTCTCTAAAAAATGATTCATATTCCCATATTCCCGACATTGCCCCGGTGTACCCCCGGTTTACTAGCAGGATCTTCCCGTTCGACCCCGGACTATCCCAATTTGTTCCCAGTTTGCCACGGTGTATTTACGGTGCAGGGGCCGGCGTGATCCCGGTACGACCCGGTGTAACCCCGGTCGTCGCCGGTAGCGCACCGGTAGCCGCCGGTATCGCCCCTTCATATCACGGTTGTATTCCCGGTTTGTCACGGTTTCCCCCGGACCACTCATCCGGGACTAACCGGGGGTCCAAACCGTGACAGTGGGAACGGGGCTTAAGCTGAAAATGTCCACGGATCATCAGGGACTATCATGGTTGAGCCAGGGTAGAGAACCGGACTTGCCCCGGAATATGCCGGTGTTTCTCCGGATTAAGCCGATTCTTGACATCCTCCCGCTGAGTCCCGGTTGTATTAAACATTTTAAAACATCCAGGGTCGGTAGCCGGATCAACAAGGTTCATCCCGGATGGTCCAGGATATTCACGGTGCCGCCACGGTTGTATTCCCGGTTTGTCACGGTTTCCCCCGGACCACTCATCCGGGACTAACCGGGGGTCCAAACCGTGACAGTGGGAACGGGGCTTAAGGTATCATTTATAGAGACTTCATCAAAGAGATACAAATAATTTTGTGATATATTATATTTACCAAAGTTATTTTGTAACTCCTTAGAAATGATGTCAACTAAATTATATTCATTCATTTCATTTGATTGCTTTTGGTTTTATACTGCTTTCAATATTTTTGCAGCTATATCATGACTAACAATGCTTGTCATACATTGGGAACACCACTCAGCCAACCTCACGATTGACCTCGGATGTACATAGACTATTTTTAAAAAGATTTTAGGAAAACCTTGCAAAAACTTGATGACTTCAGTCAAAATGACATAGCCCTCGAAACTTCGAGTGAAAACATTAGACGTCACCAAAGCTACTCATTTAAGTCACCGACATGAAACTATCATATCCTTATATAAATATCTTTAGATTCTTAAATAATGGCTGAAAAATCTTAATTTTTGAGAATGATTTGTCACTATTCAAAAATTAAGATTTTTCAGCCGTTATTTACTGTAAAAAATATAAATCTAAAGATAGCACCGGTTGTTTCCATGCTAATTTTTCTTACACCGTTTGAGCCTAATAAAATGCACAATTTTATTACATACCCATCTGCCTTTATACATCCAAGGTCTGTTGCAGTTTACGGAAATGGCCAAGTGATGATCCTAATGCTTGTCACAATGACTTGAGTCAATTGTCTGATTTAAGGTGGCCGAGCCAGAATTTGAACTCATAATTCCAAAATTATTTTGAAATCTAATAATAAATTTGGAAGATAAACCACAGAAAAGACCGATTTCGTCTTTTGACCTTGAGCCATGACATGGACATTTGCAGAAACATTCTCTTCATGAAGAAAGTTTTTATCAAAGGGAACAAGTTTTTCCCAGTTCATTTTGAAATCCATACATGAATGTATGAGATATATTATGGACACAACTAACTTTATCCCTTGTCCTTGAGCAGTGACCTTGACCTTTGGCCTATCTATACCATCTGTTTGTATAGCACAAATACTGATAAAGGAGAATAAGTGTGTAAATTCATTTTGAAATCTATTCATAAATATAGGAGATGTGCTCAGGAGAAGAAACAAGAGGCCCAAGAGGGCCTGTATCGCTCCACTGGCTTTAAAATCTTTAGACTTTCATTACTTTAAATGAATACATTAACACTCTTAAATCTCCTAAGACCTATTTAATAATGATTAACTGGTTCTGGTCCATATTGCACCAAAATACTCAATCACAATGACCCTGCAACCCTTTACCCGTCTTATTAAAACATAAGGTTCAGAAGATGTTGTTCAAAGATTTCGGGCTCTAAAAAGGCCCCACCTGCCATGCCCATAATTATGGACCAATAAAAATTTCTTGAACAATTTAAGTAAAAAGTCACCGAAGAAACATTCTAGTAAAGTTTAATTGAAATTGGCCGAGTGGTTTTTGAGGAGGTATCGTTAAAAGATTTTGGCCTCAAAATAAGCCCCACCCTGCAACACCCAAATTTATGGACCAATCAAAATTTAGCAAATAATTTTTGAAAAGACACTCAAGGAACATTCTGGTAAAGTTTCATTGAAATCAGCCAAGTGGTTCAGGAGAATTGATTGATTGATTGAATGGAGTTTAACGCCGCTTTCAACATTATTTCAGTTATATCGCGGCGGCTGGAGTACCTAACAATGGTTTCCTGGTATTTCTCTCGCCAGTACAACCACCACATTCTTTCCTAGCCTCCAGCTACTATCTCACATAGGTCTACGATTATCAACCCATTGGTGAGAGACAAATAGTCGGAAAGAATGAGTGCCGCCGTCGGGGATCGAACCCGGGACCGGTTCAGGAGAAAATGTCATTCGAAAATTTCGGGCTCAAAATAGGCCCCGCCCTGCCACGCCCATATTTAATGACCAATCAAAATTTCTTGAATAATTTAGATTAAGGGTCAACCAAGGAACATTCTGTTAAAGTTTCATTTAAATCGGCCCAGTGGTTCAGGAGGAGATGTAGTTCAAAGATTTCGGGCTCAAAATAAGCCCCGCCCTGCCACGCCCATATTTATGGGCTAATCAAAATTTCTTGAACAATTTAAGTAAAGGGTCACCCAAGGAACATCCATGCCAAGTTTCATTGAAATCTGCCCAATGGTTTGGGAGGAGAAGATTTTTAAAGATTTCAAAGTGAAAAAATGCCACGCCCTGCCACGCCCATATTTTGAGGCTAATCAAAATTTTTTGAACAATTTAAGAAGAGGACCACCCAAGGATCATTTCTACCAAGTTTGGTTAATATCCGCCCATTGGTTTGGGAGGAAAAGATTTTTAAAGAAAAAGTTTACGCAAGGACGGACGCATGCACGCACGCACGCACGACGGACACTCCACCAGGACAATAGCTTGCTGGCCAACGGCCAGTGGAGCTAGAAATTAATTGTTCTGCCATAACAATGGACTACCCAGACAGACTCTTGTATGACACAAGTTCTCATCAAGGGTGGTAACTATGCCATCTTATTTTGGAATCAATCCTTGAGTGTTGTATTACAAACTCTAGACAAGACATTAAAGTCAGTGCTTTGAATATGAGCTGTGAACTTGGCTTTTCAACTATTCAGCCACAATCTTTGCATCACACTACTTCTCATTAGGAGTAACAACTTTGCCAAGTCATTTTGAGGTCCATTCATAAACATAGGAGATATACTCTGGAGAAGATAAATTTTGTTAAACCTTTAGCAGTGACATTGACCTTTGACATATCTGAATAAACTCTTCCGAATGACATTAGTACTTACCCAGAAGAACAACTGTGCCAAGTAATTTTTTAATTCATCCATAAAAGCAGATATTGTGTTTGAGAGAAGACTAGGACTTGCCAACTGACACCCCACTTTAACAGTGTTAACTGAGGTTTCCTAATGATTTTCATTAGGAAACCTTAGTCAAAATTGTTAAAGACCAAGGGTTCTGAAATGTTGCAGAACTATTACAGTTCCATAACCTTTAAACACATGCCACTACCATTTTTTCAGATATTTTCAATATAAATTGACACAAATTGACCTTAAAAAGTCATCTATTCTTTGAAGAAGGTTGAAAGGACACAGAAAGGTCTTGTAACATGTGAAATATGAAGACTCTAATCAAAAGTTATAGACAATGTTATAGGTTTTATGGAGAACAGACAGACAGACAGACAGAAAGACAGACTGGACAAAAATCATGCAACTCATTTTTTCTTTTAAACAAGTCAATTTTGGCCAATAAATTCTTTTGAGTAGTTAAATTTTAGTCCAATTTAATTAAGAAAATTGAAATAGATCAATTACATAGATAATCTAGATTTTATCAATGCAGATGAATTCAAGTAGTATAGGGCATCTTTGTACTAAATCAATGATATTAAAGATCCTCTGAATTTACTCATAATATTATTCTCTATTCCCCTGTCTCATTACAAATTAGTTGTAACTGCCTATAATCATATAGGCAGTTACAACGGTTTTGCAATGAGCCATAATATATAATAAAGTGGATTATCCATTTGTATTGAAACCTCTAAGGAGTTGCACTTATTTGATTTAATGTTGTTCAGGGTCAAACTTAATACTATTCCATAACATCTGAAACCAACTTATTTGATTATCTTGCACTAGAATTCAATATAATCATTCATTCTTCTAAATATTGCTTGTTAACCGTCTCATTTAGACAACAATTTCCAAGGTGCTTAAATGGGGGGGTCATTGCATGATAAAAGTACAGTGCAACCAAGCGACCACATGGGGAACCATAAACAAGAGGCCCTGTATCGCTCCACTGGCTTTAAAATCTTTAGACTTTCATTTAATAAAGCGCACTTTAAATGAATACCTTAACACTCCAAAATCTCCTAAGACCTATAACTGGTTATGGTCCATATTGCACCAAAATACTCAATCACAATGAACCTGCATCCCTTTACCCATCTTATTAAAACATAAGGTTCAGAAGGAGATGTTTCATTGGTCTCGGCCAAGTGGTTCAGGAGGAAATGTCAATCAAAGATTTCAGGCTCAAAATAAGCCCCGCCCTGCCATGCCCATATTTATGAACCAATCAAAATTTAGCAAATAATTTAAGTAAAGGGTCAACCAAAGAATATTATGGTAAAGTTTCATTGAAATCGGCCCAGTGGTTCAGGAGGAGATGTCGTTCAAAGATTTCGGGCTCAAAATAAGCCCCGCCCTGCAACGCCAATATTTTTGGGCCAATCAAATTTTCTTGAACAATTTAAGTAAAGGGTCACCCAAGGTACATCCATGCCAAGTTTCATTGAAATCAGCCCAATGGTTTGGGAGAAGATTTTTAAAAATTTCAAAGTGAAAAAATGCCGCGCCCTGCCATGCCCATATTGGGGGCCAATCAAAATTCTTTTAACAATTTTAGAAAAGGGCCACCCAAGGATCATTTCTACCAAGTATCGTTAAAATCCACCCATTGGTTTGGGAGGAGAAGATGTTTAAAGAAAAAGTTTACAACGGACACTCCGCCATGACAATAGCTTGTTGGCCTTTGGCCAGTGGTGCTAAAAAGCGGTCACTTATGGAAATGGTGGCTTTATAAAATATTCTGTGGTAAATTTTGATAGCACATATAGATTGTCACAGTATCCCAATGATTCCTATGGTATTATAACCCAATTTAACCATCCAACTTCATAAGATTCAATAGTAAACCGTTCTCCGTTTAGGAATATCCCCTTTTCAGAAAATTTGCTTACAGTGAAGGGACTTTTCATGATGAACAATTAATAAAATTGGTCGCTCAAGAGGAGGTTGTTCTAGCAACATTGACTGTACTAGCATCTATACAATGTGTAAAGATGCTAACTCTGCAATTTTGAAAGATCCCTGCAAATAATTAATTGACTAGGGTCAATCCGTTGATGTTCTAAGTGTCAGTATGTGATGCAAAGTTGATGGATCAATTCAGATTATTGTTTAGAGGAAATTAGCCTCAAATAGAGGAAAATAATCACAAAATTGTTAAATACAAGGTATTTTCATTCATAAAAATAGTTGGATTTTTAAAAAAAAAAATTGTGGCACTCACGGCGATCTTGTTGTAGGAAATTGGGTGGCAAGATTATTAACCCTTTGCTGTTTAAACCCTGCTTTTTAGGTGCCTATGATTTTATGATTTAGAAAACATTGTGAAAAAAGAAGAAATTGCTTCTGACAAGCAATTTCTTCTTTTTCCACACTATTTTCTATCCTACTGAATGGTTATTTTTCAAATTAAATGCACTTTAAATTTTTGTCTGTAAAACCTTTGAATTTGGACAGGTCCAAAATTTTGTAAAACAGGAAAGGGTTAATTCAGACTTACTTTTCCAGTTTATGTAGATGTGGAATCCTTCTTGTTGGCGCCGTTTTATTTGGCATGACGGTATTTGTTGTTACCTGCTCCTTGATATTTGACACTGTTTGATCCGAATTAACCTTTACAGCCTCTGTTTTCTCGTCCTTGCTGTCAACTATTCCACTTGTATTCATAGAAAACTTTACTTCCTCTGTTTTTTTAATGTCAGTTGCTACGTAATTTCCTGAATTTCCCTCCGAATTGTTTGATGAAGTAATATCCTCCGATTTATTCCCTCGTATTTCTGATCCAGTGGCCAAATTTCCACGCTCTGGTTGTGACATATTCAATTGAATAGATTCCGAGAAACTGAGATCAATACCATCTAAAACCACAAAATGACAATAAATACCCTGGGATGCAGGGATTATTCAATTAAACTATAGTAACCTTAATTACAAGAAAACTTTCTTAAATATCCAACTATCACATAAGGCAAACATACTTTCCACCAAAAAAGGAACAAATCTAACACTCAATTAAATCCTAAAAAAACTTCGAATTGCTTACATAGATATACAATATTTGTCAGAATATAAGTGCAGTATTTTGTTTAAGTGTTAACTCAAATTCATATTGTCATTCAGATACCAACAATGAGAGTTTAAGGATCTCTACACTAGAAATTGTAGAGCACCAACATTGCAGATACTTGAGTATCGAGTATTGATACTGTCACCGCTGTCAACAAACAGGCCACTTGTCTCGATATTCAAACTTTTTCCAATAACAAAAAAAATGTTTGCGAGTCAATTTCAAAGGTACCAGTTTGTTATTGGCAGTAAATGGACTTTATTGGCATTATTCTGAGAAACATTTCTAATCTCTCCATTAATTCTTACTTCTTCACCCTGGTCATGCTGAACCCAGAATATTCCTGCTTTGGCAGGAGCTACAGACAAAAATCAGCCTGCACATATGTGCAGTCTGATGTAAGTCTACACCACCTGTTTCTCACTTTCAACCCAGAATTGTCAATAGATTTAGTTTTTTCAAATAAAAATTGTCCTACAGTTTGGACTTTCAGTGCTTTTTGCCCTTTGATTTGATGAAAATTTTTAGCCAAAATTTATTCCGCATGCCAAGGGTTAATTATCCCTAAAACCTTGCTTCCATTTCAGTGTTTGGTCCATGATACTCCTTGTGTCATACTCTACAGCTATCATCTTTATTCTGGAATACCTTTTGAAAATTGCCTTATGTATGACAGCAACTAAGGTTGCATAACTAATAATTTTAAATGGAGAGTGTAAATATATAACAAGAGGGCCAGAATGGCCATTAACCGCTCACCTAAATTTTATTGGTCCAGTGTATCTCATCCAAGTAACTTTCTGACAAAGTTTCATTAACATTTGTCTATTTGTTGAAGAGGAGATGTTATTCCAAGAATTGAAAGCAATAATAGACCCTGCCCACCTATTCATTACTGAGTAGACTCAGTCTACCAGCAGTTCAAACGTTTGGGGCTCAAAAAAGCCCCACCCAGCCACACCCATATTTATAAGCCAATCAAGATTTTATGAACAAATTTTGAAAAGGCTCTCCAAAGGAACATTCTGATAAAGTTTCATTGAAAGCAGTGCATTGATTCAGGAGGAGATGTCATTCAAAGATTTTGTGCTCAAACTACGCCCGCCCTGCCATGCCCATATTTATTGGCCAATGGAAATTTTGCGAAACATTTTTTGAAGAGGGTCACCCTAGAAACATTCTGGTAAAGTTTCATTGCAATCAGCCTTTAGGTTCAGAGAAGAACTGAAAGAAGCAATTTCTTCTTTTTTCACAATGTTTTCTCAATCATAAAATCATAGGCACATAAAAAGCAGGGATTAAACAGCAAAGGGTTAATTTTTTGACCTTTAGCCTTGACCTTTGAGCAATCTACCATTTTCTTTCAAATGGGAGAAATGGTCCAGACAAGTTTGGTTGGACATACTAACACTCTAATGCTCATACACCTACTTGCTATACTTTATCTCACCACAACTTGACAATCATTAGGAATTGAATTGATTGAGTTTAACGCCGCTTTAAACATTTTTTTCAGTTATATCGTGGCGGCTGGAGCACCTACCAATGGATTCCTGGTATTTCTTTCACCAGTACAACCACCACATCCTTTCCTTGCCTCCAGCTGCTATCTCACATGGGTCTCAGATTATCAACCCATTGGTGGAAAATCATTAGGAAACCTCAGTAGAGCTGTAACAGTTATGATAAGATGGAAAGGTCATGCTTTAGTATAGTGGACCCGAAATAGTTCTGCATCATTTCGGAAGTAATGAACTTAAGCATTGTCGACTGAGGTTTCCTAATGATTTTCATTAGGAAACCTCCGTCAACATTGTGAAAGATCATGAGTTCTGAAATGTTGTTGAACTATTACTGGTTCCACTACATTTATGTCATAAATTTGTCGAGGTATCATATTCAATTCATCAACCCACACTATAACACCAAAACAGATCATAATGGCTTAGATGTCCACAGAAGATTGATTGGCTGTCACGACCTTCAGGATTAATCCCTTCTGGTTCCTGGAAAATTGTTTTGTATAATGATCAGTGACAGCTATATCTTTGTAAGTCAGTCTGTCCGATACCAAAAAAGAGGCCCAAGAGGGCCTGTAACGCTCCACTGGCTTTCAAATATCTATCAATAAGAAACTTAGTCAGATATGGAAGTTTACAAGGAAATGTGTGAAGAGGCCAATAGATGGAAAGAAAAGCCAATTTTGGTGTAGGCTAAACCTGTTTTGCAAAATATATTTTAGTATTGATTCCAAATATGAAAAGTTCTTTTTTTAAAAGATAGATATGTCTTGATGGATCTGTAACAACGAAACAATACTATACTAGTATAAAGCATGAGAATACAACAATCATTTTTATGAACATAAGCCAAACCACCCATATATGGGCAAATCAAAATTATGCTAGGCAGAGACATACCCAGAGAATATTATCCTGCATAGTTTGGTTAAAATTGGTCCAATGGTTAAAGGGAGAACATTTAATAGTAACTGCAAATCTGATGTACATTAATGAGGTATATGATCTTGCTAAATACAAGAATTGTATCTTGAATAGGCTTGGAGAAATTTGAAAATACAAGGGTGGATCAAAAAATACGTGGACTTTTGCTATAACTTTGGAATTTCCCGACGAAAATTAATGAAACTTTGTACACGTCTCAAACCATTTAATGTTGACATATTACAAATTTTACAAGAGTCCGCTATAACTGTGACGTAAAAAATCCAACATTTGATAAACATGGGTAGGTGCCACCGGCGCAACCCATTTTGTAACATTACATTCTAGTGTTATTACCCGTATTTGTCCCCTCAATTTGGACCAAACACTTCAAAACTTCACCTATTTACGTGTTGACATTATGTGTAAGGATATTTAAAATTTAAGCATAATCCATTTGCTATGTACGAAGTCAAAGTCAGTAAGCTTAGGGCACGCGTCAATTTTTGAACTTCGAAATGACGGCACCAGCGTAGCCCGAGACAACCAGACAATAATAAAGTTCTACTGGACCTATGAAAAACCTAATCGGGAGGTTAAAATGATAAAATATGCTAAAAGATCTTCAAATATAAGCAGATACATTCTTTTAAAATGGTTTAAAAGGTTTTTTTTAAGAATGGAGAGCGTTTCTAAAGGATGAAACTCGGAGAATGGAAAACGTCTCCTCGACGTTTGATCTGTAATTGTCACAGAACAACATCAGTTCAGTATCGATTAGACACATTACACATTTAAGTTCGTCATTTTGTCGTCATTTTGGATCAGATGTATATCAAAATAGTACTTATCCAATGGATAGGCGATGCAGAAAATATGTTTATTGTTGAGTTGAGTATTTTGAAAAGTGCTGACTTTCGACGGAACTTATCAATACCATAGCGTCATATTGACGTCGTTACCGTGCGCCGGTACCAAATGACTACATAGTTCAGAATGGTTGCTACAGGTGACCAACTAGTTGGATTTTACCCAAATTTACACGACAAAAAGAAAAATACCAAAATTTAATAACTATGTAGTTCTCTCTTCAAAGTCTGTGAAATAAAAAATTCAGTCTACGCTAGTCTACGTAATTTTTGATTCACCCTCGTATTATATGTTTTATTTCATTTTTAGCTCCACTGTCCGAAGGCCAGCGAGCTATTGTTATGGCGTAGTGTCCGTCGTGCGTCTGTGTGTGCGTGCCTGCTTCCGTGCATAAACTTTTTCTTTAAACATCTTCTCCTCCCAAACCAATGGGCGGATTTTAATGAAACTTGGTAGAAATGATCCTTGGGTGGCCCCATTCTTAAATTGTTAAAAGAATTTTGATTGGCCCCCAAATATGGGCGTGGCAGGGCGTGGCATGTTTTCACTTTGAAATCTTTAAAAATCTTTTCCTCCCAAACCATTGGGCCGATTTCAATGAAACTTGGCATGGATGTTCCTGGGGTGACCCTTTACTTAAATTGTTCAAGAAATTTTGATTAGCCCATAAATATGGGCGTGGCGGGGCGGGGTTTATTTTGAGCATGAAATCTTTGAGCGACATCTCCTCCTGAACCACTGGGCCAATTTCAATGAAACTTTGACAGAATGTTCCTTGGGTGACCCTTTACTTAAATTGTTCAAGAAATTTTGATTGGTCCATAAATATGGGCGTGGCAGGGCGTGGCTTATTTTGAGCCCGAAATCTTTGAACGACATCTCCTCCTGAACTACTGGGCCGATTTCAATGAAACTTTAACAGAATGTTCCTTGGGTGACCCTTTACTTAAATTGTTCAAGAAATTTTGATTAGCCCATAAATATGGGCGTGGTGGGGCAGGGTTTATTTTGAGCCCGAAATCTTTGAGCGACATCTCCTCCTGAACCACTGGGCCAATTTCAATGAAACTTTTACAGAATGTTCCTTGGGTGACCCTTTACTTAAATTGTTCAAGAAATTTTGATTGGTCCATATATATGGGCGTGGCAGGGCGTGGCTTATTTTGAGCCCGAAATCTTTGAACGACATCTCCTCCTGAACTACTGGGCCGATTTCAATGAAACTTTAACAGAATGTTCCTTGGGTGACCCTTTACTTAAATTGTTCAAGAAATTTTGATTAGCCCATAAATACGGGCGTGGCGGGGCGGGGTTTATTTTGAGCCCGAAATCTTTGAGCGACATCTCCTCCTGAACCACTGGGCCAATTTCAATGAAACTTTTACAGAATGTTCCTTGGGTGACCCTTTACTTAAATTGTTCAAGAAATTTTGATTGGTCCATATATATGGGCGTGGCAGGGCGTGGCTTATTTTGAGCCCGAAATCTTTGAACGACATCTCCTCCTGAACTACTGGGCCGATTTCAATGAAACTTTAACAGAATGTTCCTTGGGTGACCCTTTACTTAAATTGTTCAAGAAATTTTGATTAGCCCATAAATACGGGCGTGGCAGGGCGGGGTTTATTTTGAGCCCGAAATCTTTGAGCGACATCTCCTCCTGAACCACTGGGCCGATTTCAATGAAACTTCAACAGAATGTTCCTTGAGTGACCCTTTACTTAAATTGTTCAAGAAATTTTGATTGGACTAAAAATATGGGCCCGGCAGGGCGGGGCCTATTTTGAGCCCGAAATTTTCAAATGACATTTTCTCCTGAACCACGTGGCTGATTTCAATGAAACTTTATCAGAATGTTCCTTGAGTGTCTCTTTTCAAAAATTATTCGCTAAATTCTGATAGGCCTATAAATTTGGGTGTGGCAGGGCGGAGATTATATTGAGACCAAAATCATTGAACGATATCTCCTCTGAAACCACTCAGCCAATTTCAATGAAACTTTACCAGAATGTTTCTGAGGTGACTATTTACTTAAATTGTTCAAGAAATTTTGTTTGGTCCATAAATATGGGCATGTCAGGTCAGGTGGGGCCTATTTTGAGCCCGAAATCTTTGAACAACATCTTTTGAACCTTATGTTTTTATAAGATTGGTCAAGGGTTTCAGGTTCAATGTAATTGAGAATTTTGGTGCAATATGGACCAGAACCATTTAATCATTACTAAATAGGTCTTAGGAGATTTTGGAGTGTTAATGTATTCATTTAAAGTAAGCTTTACTTAATGAAAGTCTAAAGATTTTAAAGCCAGTGGAGCGATACAGGCCCTCTTGGGCCTCTTGTTTTTTATTACACCGTATTTCCTCAAATTAAAGCCCCCTCCATAATAGTAGCACCCCTACATTTTTTTTAATAAGATAAAATTAACCCACTTCAAATGCCTAAATTTTAAGCACTTGAAGAGACTTCTCTAATTTGATGTGAATTTCCTCTAATCAATCATATAAATGATTGTTTAGAGGAAATTTACCTCAAATTTAAGAGAAAAGGGCCTTAAAGACATAAGTTTAAATAAGTTTTTTAATCTGAAAAAGCATACTAATTAAAAGCTCCCTGATCATGTTATGTATAGCTCCCGGGAGCGTTTATTAGGAGAAATATGTTAGCTTGACCTCACCTTCTGAGTACCTGTGGTGAAAGTATGTCCTTTCTAGACTACTAGAATGATTCTCCAGAGATTTCCTGTTATTTCCTCATTTTCATCCTTAGACGAAAAATTATTAGGATCATTGGAAAATTATTCTGAAATTGGAAATTCAATTTTAAGTCATCTGTTTTCGAATAATTATGTTGCTTCAATGAAATCTCAGGGGAAATGAAACTGCATTTCTCGGTCGTGTTTACAGAAAAACGTCAGCATAAATGATAATTATGCCCACGCAAAGAGAATAATGTTTTTTCAAGTGCAGATGTATGTTTTTTTAATTTTTTCTTTAATGACTGAGAGGCTTTAATTTTTACAGATATTAAGTGACAGATGATAAATTTCGCCATAAATTCATCATTACTACATTTTTTCTGTCTTTAAATTTTTACCAAAAGTTAATTTTATACCACAAGAGGAAATCTGCAGAAATATTGAAAGCTGGCGTCCAGGACAAATTGGATGAAAGATCCCAATATTTTGCAAAAAAACAATCAAACTACATGCTAATAATACCTTTTGGAATTGTCTTCTTTTAGATAATTCAACTGAGTGCCAATAACAAAGAATTTTGTTGAGAAATAAAGATTAAAGTTATGATTTTTTGCAGACTATAATAATTTTCTTTCTTCCTAGACTTCTGCTACCTATATTAACCCTTGTCATGCTGAATATTTTGTTTAAAATCAAAATTACATTAAAATCAAAGAGCCAAAAGTGCCCGAGTCCATAACTATAATGGGCCAATATTTATTTTGAAAATATGATTCCTGATCTTTTCTGGTTTAAAAATGTAAAACAGCTAGTATGGACTATGATAAGACTGCACATTTGTGCAGGCTGATCTTTGTCTTTACCTCAAGCCAAAGCAGGAATATTTCGGGTCCAGCATGACAAGGGTTAATGAACGCCAAACAAAATCCATCTAATATTATAGACAGAAGAAGTTGAACTTTTTCTCACCAGGCTAATTCCAGGAACTTATAACATCTAATCGTCTCATCAAGGCTCCTCTAATCTCGGCTTTTTATTTTTTCTATAGATTGCTCCGTAAAATCAATGGACGTAGATTGACAAGCTATGGAAGCCAACACACAAACCCATTCTCTGGCCAATTCTTACTGTCTAGCTTTCTGACAGATCAAAACATCTTGCATTATAAGGGGAAAACCTAAATTTTTTGAAGGTGCCTAATACCCTATTTCACCCAATAATAGTACCCTCCCTAATATTAGCACCCCTACATTTTTTACCAAGAAAACCCACTTCAAATGCCTAAATTTTATGAAGTTTTAGAGACTTCTTCTCTTATTAGATGAATTTCCCTGAAACAATTATTTTTATGATTGTTTAGAGGAAATTTACCTCTATTAAAAGGGAAAAGCCTTAAGGGCCTAAAAGACACCTAAATTTTAATGGTTTTTTTTAAATCAGAAAATGCATACTAAATAAAAGCACCCTGACCATGTTATGTATAGATCCCAGGAGCGTTTATTAGAAGAAATACGGTATATTCCTAGGCACTTACAATAGTTTAGCCCTGACCCCTCTAATCAATATATTTTATTCACGAGCCAAAGGAGAATACAAGAAAGATTAATGAAAAATTTTATGATCTTCTTAAATTTCAATGCTTCATTTAAAACTTGTGTCTCCCCACCATCAGTATATCTTGTAACTATTTTGAACTAGAAAGCCTTGAATGGCTTGAGTCGCTCTACAGGCTTGAAATTCTTGTAATTGCAAATCTTAGTTTTGACTTGATTTTTAGATAATTTGGGTTCTACTGATTATGAAATGATTTTCAAAGTTTCCACTATATAACATACAGTAAAACCCCTCCTTCCGACCACCCCGGAAAAACAGGCACCCCGCTATTACAAACGATTTTTGACACAACGGAATTATTTGTTCTTTATTTAAATGGTCGCAAACCCCTTAAAGCGGGCACCCGGCAGTTCCGAATTACAACCACCTTTTTCAGTACAAACGCTGAATAATACACTATTACGATCCTCGCTAATAAGACCAATTACTTCACACCTCCGGATCGACCATCCGAATTTCACGCTTGGTACGACACTTAATTATTAGGTACAAATTAATCAATTGACAACAATGGGATTATCTTTTTTTCAACATCATGATTAAACCTCTATTGTGTTTTGGTGCTATTTTTAATCAAACACCTTTTAGTGGTCAATTGTTTTGATACACTGAATTAGTTTATCAACTACAAGTTTAACTGTCGTTACGAAATCGAAAGTAAAGTGATTTCCCGCAATTTACAGGAATTTGTTTTCGGCGATATGCAGACCAGTATTATTTAGCAATTAAAAGTGATTGAACTTATCTCATTATTTATAGGTTTTATATTTAGGAAAATGAATTTACTGAATGTAATCGTTACATTTTCAGTTCGACAGTTATAAGCCTTCATTTTGATATAAAGAATCCGAGATGGGAATTTCAAATCAGACCAAATTAACTAAGAATCAATTTCTCTCTTTTGGAAATCGTTCAATTTGGTTGGGCTTGAAAACAAAGTTTTACATGTAAAGGCATATTTACTTATTTAACTGTTTAATATAAAAATACACAAAACAGTTTAAATTATAATAAAATAAACTAAATTACACAGTCTTCTCTATTAGCAATATTTTGTTTTGAAAGTTTCACATCAGACCTAACCTAAGAATTAAGACCACCCCGCTATTAAGATCATTTTCAAAAAGTACCCCAAGTGGTCTTAATAGAGGAGTTTTACTGTATATAGAAATGTCATCCCCCTATAAAATACATATCTTTCATCCAATGACAATAATTTTTGGCTACATGATAATGGGTCACCAAAGGATCAAACCAGTGAAATTAGGTTGATATCCATTTATTAGATTCTGAGAAAATGATTTTTTGAGTTTCCACTATATATCATATAGAGAAATGACCTCCGCCCATAAAATACATATTTATCATCCGATCACAACACTTTTTGGTAGACATATATAGGGTCACCCATGGATCATTGCAGTGAAATTTGGTTGATATCAATTAATAAGATTCTGAGAAAATGATTTTTGGAGTTTCCACTATATATCATATAGAGAAAGACCTCTGCCCATAAAATACATATTTTTCATTCGATCACAATACTTTTTGGTAGACATATATAGGGTCACCCTTGGATCATTGCAGTGAAATTTGGTTTATATCCATTTATTAGATTCTGAGAAAATGATTTTCAAAGTTTCCACAATATAACATATAGAGAAATGACCTCCACCTATAAAAGAAATATTTTTCATCCAATCACAATAATATTTGGTAGACTGATAAAGGGTCACCCAAGGATCATTCATGTAAAATTTAATTGGTATCCATCGATTAGAATCTAAAAAAACTCACTGTTTACCATATTTGGAAATTAGACACGCCCATTCAATCCATGTTTTTCATTCGATCACAATTTCTCGAACAACTTTGAAAGGGGGTCAACCAATGATCATTCCTGTAAAGTTTGGTTGAAATCCATCCTGTAGTTTCTGAGAAGATCTTTAATGAAAAAAGTTTACGACCGGACGCACTGACGGACAGGCGGATGGATGGACACACAACAGAAACAACGCCATGACAATAGCCCCAGTGGCTTTCAGCCAGTGGAGCTAAAAATTGTATTTGTTTTAACAAAATCTGTAAAGATTTTTGTCTATCTCCCCACCGTCTGTTTATCTTGTAGTAACATTACAATTTGTCAGTTCCCCCACCGTCTGTCTATCTTGTAGTTACATTAAAGTTTTGTCTGCCTCTCCACCATCTGTTTATCTTTTTACACATTGAAATTTTTGTGTCCCCACCATCTTTTTATCTTGTAGTAACATTAAGATTTTTGTCTGTCTCCCCACCATTTGTTAATCTTGTAGTAACATTAAGATTTGTGTTTTCCTACCATCTATATATCTTGTAGTTACAGTAAATTATTTTGGTCTAATCCCAACAACTGTCTATCTTAAAGTTACAATAAATTTTTGTCTGTTTCCTGAACATCTGTAACTTGTAGTTACATTTAAATTTTGTCATCTCCAAAGAACCTGTCTACCTTGTAGTAACATTAAAATTTTTATTTGAATCCCCGGCATCTGTCTACCTCACTACCATTTGTCTATCTTGTAGTTACATTAAAACTTTGTCCCTTCACCATCTGTCTATCTTGTAGTAACATTAAGATTTTTTTTACCTTCTCATAATCTGTCTATCTTGTTATGTTACATTAAAATATAGTCTATCACCCATAATCTGTCTATCTTGCAGTTACATTAAATTTTTGTGTCTCACTACCTTCTATCTTTTAGTTATATTAAAATTTTGTCTTTCCACTATCTGTCTATCTATTAGTTACATAAATTTTTTTAAGCCTCCCCACCACTTGCCTATTTTGTAGGAACATTTTTCTGTCACCCCATCATCTGTTTATCTTGAAGTAACATTAAAATTTTTGTATCCCAACCATCTTTTTATCTTGTAAAAACATTGAATTTTTGTGTCCCAACCATCTGTTCATCTTGTAGTAACATTAAAACCTTTGTCTGTTCCCCCCCCCCCCCCATATCATCTGTTTATCTTGTAGTTATAATGCGCGAAAATTGTTTCCAGAACAATATGGGATGAATGAATTTGATTGGTTGCCCTGAGTAAATTTATTTCAAACCAAAAGAAGCTGGGTTTAAACATTCGACTTTGAACAGTGGCCTTGACCTTCAAGCAACTGAAAATTTGATTAAAATGTTAAAATTACACCTTTAATGAGGAATAAGTGCACCTTTAATTTTTTGAAGGCTACCCACAAATATAGGAGCTTTTAATGGGTCTAGAAAAGCTCATTTTGAACATAATTGGCCTTGAGACATATCCATGAATGTAGGATTAATGATCTGAATAAGCATGATTTCAACATTTCAATATGAACATCGTTGAACTATTAAAAAATTTTCTTAAGGTGATATAGAATTATCTTACATACACTTGATGGAGAAAAAGTTTGATAACCATCAGTAAAACGAGTCTTGCTCCATAAATAAGCAACCTTGGATGAGTAGAAGGAAGGTCAAATTAGATACCAAAATAATGAGCCTGTGCTTGAGATTTCCAACAGTTTCAAATATGCACAAAGCATTTAAGACTGTGGCCAGCCTGTGCATCCACACAGTCTGACCAGAGTCTTCACTATGTGTTTTGTAGATAGATAAGGTCTCAAAGTATCTGTAGACCATCAGGCAACTTTATATTTTAGAGTTTGTGGCTGTCTATGCCTCTCAATGTTTGAAACTCGCCAACATTTCAAATTGTTGGAAATGTCATGCACAGACTCAAATAACATTACTCTGCAATTAGGTGGTGGAATTAAAACTGTTACATAGAATTCATTTTTGACATTGTATTCTTTGCTCTTTCCTTAGAATTTGCCAAAAGTACTGATTTAAACCTATTTATTTTACATCGATTAGGAAACAAGTTCTTACAACTTAGATTAATCCCTCTCGATTCTGCTTCCTGGAAAATTCACCAGTACTTATGCCGAATGTGCGGGCCAATGAAAGAACCAAGATTGATAGCCCATCCTGTGAATCGAACTCAGGACCTTTGGGTCAAGAGGCCCACACTCTACCTCCAAACCACGGACATCACAAAAGTACTGATTACATCGGAATGGGTTAACCTCAAAGTAATAATTTATAAGCTATAACACCATTAGAGACACTGAGGAAAGATCTTCACCCTAATGCCCTGCCACATTCTAATTCCTTCAAGCATTCAACTAATGTAATTGTTTTCTGAGAACCAATCTCAAAATGTGTCATTAACAAACACGACTCCTGGATATTTCCTAATATTGTAATTATGGTTTAGCCATATTATTTCAGTCTTCAATACCTTGAGGGTTCTGTTATAATGGATGAGCCGTATGGGTAGGAGGTTTTAGTATGAAACTAAAATATGCTCTTTAATGTTTCCTTGACTTTATCTGTTTGGTTAGGAATTATATGCCACTTTGATTTTCTTGATAAATGTTTCATGCCGAAATAATGAACTAGTGTAAACTTTTTTATTATGATAAAATTTGAATACAAGTTCTATACATAGCTTGTTAATTCTTCAAGAAACTATGAGAAGCTAACAATTTGAATAATGTCAGTGATATTGTGATTTTTCTCTTTCAAATTTTATTTTGAATGACTATTGTTGATTATATAATTTTAAATGGATTTGAGCACTTTTGAATGGTATGAATGAGTGTTTCGGATGAATGAATGGAGTGCTGAGTGAGCATTGAGAATGGTTTTGATTGAGGAGAATGTCAATTTCACAATGTAACTAACTGTACCCAGGTGAAATGTATCATGGTTTTTCATGAAATAACATGAACAATCATGGGCTAGGGACCATGTTTACCCATGGTCTACCATGTTTTGTTAAATGGCCACTAACATGGTCAACATTAACATGATATACCACGGTAAAAAGAAGGTTGACCATATTAAAGAAAACATGGTTGACCATGTTAAAGAAAACATGGTTGACCATGTCAAAGAAGACAAGGTAAACTATGTTTCAGAGCATGGAAAGAGACCATGTTACCAGCATAATAAAAAGCTATTCAGCCTTTTTTCTCCTTACCTTTGGGAACAGGTCCGAAACCAGAAAAAATGGGAAAAATGTGTTGTTTTCTCCAAAATTGGGAATTTCATTGTGACACTTGTTTCAAAATCATTTCTGTTATTTTTATCATTACTTGAAATTCTTTTGTCTCAATAGTCATATTTTAACTGAAAAGCAAATCATAGTCTTCAAATAAGGAGTCTGAGTTTTGTGTTAAAAAAAATCATGGTTTAACCTAAAATAAAGATAATTCAAGTTTTACAATTTATATATGTATGGGTTGAACATTCTTGGGTACGAATCAACAAAAAACAAATACATATCCAATCCTAGTGATTTTAAAACAGCTACGAATTTTTCTACTTAAAAATGGAAACTTCTAAAAAGTCTTTTCAAAATGGATCATATACTCATATGTTCTACCTGTTGTAGACTGTTTGAAAAAGAATTCAGGTTAGTTCTGAGAGGTGCTGAGTTCAACTTCCAAGTGATCCAATGAAATACACTGGGTTGAACCATGTGACTAAAAAATAAATATACTGTTTAACCTGTCCCATCTATGCTTAGACTGGGAAATCTGTCCCATCCAGGCTACCCTCCGATACTGTATCAATAGATTGAGACAGACACGCCAGTCAAAAAAATGAACTGATCTTCAGAAATTCGCCTCTTATTGACAAATTACAGCACAGATATTTAATGCTGAAAGGACTATCCAGTTTTCCAATAAGAAATAATTAAATTTCATATCTACATTCAAGAATCAGTTCTGAATTGGGCGTTTCTTTCTTCTATTTTGAGAAAAAATAGTATTTTTTGTCATTGGGAAAGGGTCTGTTTGAGGAATATCTCCTTTAACCACAAGTTGTTTACTTTTATCATTTAAGTTAAGTATAGAATTATGACCATATTATTTCTTGACATTTTTCTGTAACCATGGTCATCTTCATGAATTGACCATGGTTGACCATGGTTATGATCTTTGTAAGATGGGTGACCATGATATTTCATTTCATAACATGATAACACTGTAAAACCACGCTCTAACATGGTTGTAGTAGCAACTCTGACCATGGTATTACCATAGCATTTGATTTTTTTTCACAGTTGACCATAAAAAAACATGATCAAATGCCAAATACAATGAAATGCCATGGTAACCATGGTAAACATTTCACCTGGGTATGTGACCCTGTGCGGGCTTTGTGTATTGTACTGTATTATCATGCTCTTTAATGCTTTCCTTATCAACTCTTTAATATAAATGTGACCCGTTATGCGAAAAGGGACCATCCAGGAATTCAGTAGAATGAATCATTGAAAAAGAGATTTGATCCATCATAGGTCAACCACAAGTCGCATTTCAAAAATTCTTTCACTGGAAGGTAGATTGATCATTCTAGATTCAGAAAAAAAGCATGGTGCAGAAAGTTTCGACCCTAGTCAGTCTGCGCACTAAACGCACTACCTAGATGGTCCCTTTTCGCGTGACGGGTCACATATATTCATTTCACACCTAAACAATTTAGACCAATGACATCGTTTATTTTGCATCACATGAGAGTGAAATATCTAGATCCAGAACAAGAACCAGAACAAGGCTGCTGTGCAATACAGATTTTTTTTTCCAAAACAAGGTAAACTATGTCGTAGGATGAAAGTGAGGCAAGCTATATTGTACGATGAAAGTGAGGCTGCAGTCCCGAATATCTGATATTACCAGTTTTTGCGACTCTTACAATGTATCAATCCCTCTGTTCACAGGTATTGGACTTCAATTATAAGTTGATCTTGATGAGATTCTTGATTTCTTCATTTGTTACATTGTTTAGTAAGTAAAAGCAGGATGCAAGTGAAAGAGCAAGAGTCACAAAACTGTTGTTGTTTCTTGATTTTAGAATATTGTTTGTTTACATGCAAATGTAGGTTTCAAGCGAGGGGGGGGTAGTCAATCTCTTTTATGTCAATTACATACATGTATTATAATCATAAAGCACATCCCAACTTGAGACTTGAAATAAACATTTCACGTGGCGTGGATTTTTATTTTTAAAATAATTGTTTCTTTCAATATCATCATGTTCATACTGACTTGCATTTGTAGCTTCTCCCCCCCCCCCCCCCCCTGCGGATCATTTTGGGTCTATTCTTTTTGTCTCTCTCTAGTGTCGTAAATCGTAAATTTTGGACTTTTCAGTGTAATACTTGGTGTGAAATAAAGATGTCATTTAACATAATCGAGTACAATACTGAATTCATTGGATTCATACCCTGCAGAAACAGTCTATGTTTTGACTCTGCTATCGCCTTGTCAAATATAGACTGGTTCTGCAGTGTACTCATCCAATAGAATTTAGTATTGTACTCGATAATGTTAAATAACCTCTTAATATATATAATTATGCCTGATGTATAAAAATCACTGTAACCCTCATCAGACTGCATGGACAGTCAGTGTGCAGGCCTAAGAAGGACCCTATATGTGCAAACACTGTGTTCACAATCATTTGAGCCTGTGAGTGGCATCTCCAACAATTTGACATCTACATGAGGCGCAAGATCAATATTACTGTTGCATGCTACATTGTAGGCTTTTACATTTGCCAACATTTATTTCCTAAAAGGTAAAAACAGCAACAAAGTTTGTTGTTTCTTTTTTTTTGTTTGGGGTTTCATGCCCCTTTCTACAATCTTACAGTTACATCATAGTGACTGGAGTACTTAACAATCATTTCCTGTTTTTTTCACACCAGTACTACTTTCACACCCTTACCTAGCCCCTAACTGCTATCCCACATAGGTCTATGATTATCAATCAAATGATTCAAGACAAATATTTGCCAACACTTTTACCAATGCAGCATTTTGGGGGTTCAGTGCAGTGATTGATTGAATGGAGTTTAACTTCACTTTCAACATTCTTTCAGTTAAATTTCAGCGGCTGGAACACCTGACAATGGATTCCTGGTGAAATACCAGTACAACCATCACAATTCCTACCCTTCAGCTGCTATCTCACATAGGTCTACCATTATCAGCTTATTGGTGAGAGACAAATAGTCATAAAGAATGAGTGCCGCCTTCTGAGATGGATTTGTTTGTTTGAATGGGTTTAACGCCGCTTTCAACAATCTTGCAGTTATATCGCGGCGGCCGGAGCACCTAACAATGGATTCCCGGTATTTCTTTCACCTGTACTACCATTACACCCTTTCCTAGCCTCCGACTGCTATCTCACATAGCTTTACGATTATCTACCCATTGGAGAGAGACAAACGTCGGAAAGGATATTTGCCACCACCGGGGATCGAACCCACGACTTTCAGATTGGAAGTCTAATACCTTACCAACTGCGCTATGGTGGCGGCTTCAGAGATGGAACCTGGGACCTCTAGATTGACAGTCCAATGCGCTACCAACTGCAATATAACTGCAGCTCAAAGGTTCAGTGCAAGTTTGTATTATATGTGTCTATACATTGTATAGACACTTGGTTAGGGCTTGGACTGAACCTTTGATTCATTACCAAAAAGAAACACAAACAAAGTAATGGGGCCTACATGTTTTATAACATTCTTAGAAGAAAACTAATCATAAGACAAAATCACAAATCGAACCTGGTGTTTTTATTCATTGTTAGATTCTACCTTGCAATATCTCATTGAAATCATGTTTAGAAGACGATTCCAATGAGATGATGCATGGCAGAATACCATATTCAGTTACTACTGTAGAAGCAACTTTAATTTTTGACTTGCGCAAAAAATTATCGTAAGAAGTTTAGTTAACTCAGCCCCTGGTATGTTTTGTTGTTTGTAACAAAAAACAGTGCACGGGAAAGCAGACATTCAGTAAATCTTATGTTTACAAGGGATTTCCATTAGTTCATTTCCTGTCCAATACCAGCCGTGTTCCAATCTCCCAGTAATTCTATCATCTCATGATTGAGTTACAGTTTTTTAAATCTTTTAATGTTATTGATGATTCCAAGTTTCCTACAGCAAACATTGTTTAACAAAATTTTTTTCTGCACCAGCAAGTGCAATCACCTGCGATAAATCTTCTGTCTCCTGGATTAATTGCGTGTGTCAGTTTCAGGGATTTGAGGAATTGAACTTGTTCTGTTGCCAATATTTAGATGGAAATGCTCCCTGACCATGTTATGTATAGCTCCTTGGAGCACTTTTAAGGAAAAATACAACAGGTAAGTGTTTGTCACTATGTTACATGATTGATTGATTGAATGGAGTTTTACGCTGCTTTCAACATTATATCAGTTATCATCTGTTATGATCAGCTATGATCTGTTATGATCTTATGATCTTTGTCTACACCTCATGCTAAAGAAGGAATATTCCAGGTTCAGCATGACAAGGATTAAAAGCACCACAGTCCTCATGGACCAAAAAAAATCTATTACCAAAGGACCACAACGCCCACATTTTAAAATTTTCCATGACAAGAATTATTACTCAACCAGCCAAAAAAATATTAAAGGTCTTCTCTAATACCCAGGTGGCCAAGATTAATGTTCTCAGAGAATATATCTTTCTTTTTATTGTCTTCATTTTTACTTTCACCCTCAAACCAGACTATTTTATGGTTTTTACATTTTCGAGGCTAAAATAGTTGAAGTTTAGCTTTCCATTGCATCAAAAAGCATTCTTAAAGAAATGACATTAAAACTCTAGGTAAAATGCTGCTTTCAACCATCTTTCAGTTTTATGGCAGAGGGTGGAGCACCTAACAATGGAGTCTTACTCACACCAGTGCTACCATTAACATCTTTCCTTACTATAATAGCCTCTGCTGCTATTCCACTTGGGTCTAAAAGTGTTGGCATTCTAGCCAAAGACAAATAGTCCAAAAGGATGAGTGCTGCCATCAAGGATCAAATCCATGACCTTGTGACTGGTAGACCAATGTGCAGTAAAGTTATATCTGCCTATGAGGCTCAGACTAAGCCAGCACTGAGCTATAAGGTGCTCAGAGTTGCATAATACTGATACTAAATCTAAAATGGACCTGACCTATCAATATCATGATGGATACTGATGGCTATCCATTTTAGACAGTTTGTGTCAAACACTGAAATATTTTGCTCAATTTTTTTTTTCTTTTTTTTTTTTTAAATCTAAGATAATACACAATATACATGTCAAAATGTTATAAATTTACTTCCTAACATGCAAATCCTATTAAAAATACTCCATACATGCTCAATCTTAACCTTCAGCTTTTACTGATGTCCTGTTGAAGTTGGGAGTTCTCTGAAAATTCTATTAGACATGTAGATTGTAATGGAGGTCCCTGAATGAAACCAACTCAAGAGAGGCAATTTAACATGTATAACCATGATCACCTGATTACATAAATTTGATTTATATCACAATTTTTTATTTTTTTTATGACTTTTCCATTATAATATCAGATTTTTTCACTTCACTTGAAAGCTGCTGATGGCAAGATTCTTGTTCAAATAGCTGATACTATTTGTTGTTTGTTTTTCACAATAATTGGGGTTTGATTCAATGATCTGATAAATTTCGGTGAGAAGCCTTCAGGTTAACAACAGTCACATACTTTTAATATAAAGTTACCTGATGGTCTTCAGATACTTTGATACATTATTTAACTCTATCTACTGATTGCATAGTAAAGACTCTGGTCAGACTGTGCAGATGCACAGTCTGGTCAGAGTCTTTGCTTTGCGCATATTTGAAATTGTTGGAAATCTCACACACAGGCTCATTTTCTGTTTGTTTTTAATGATAATTGGGGGTTTGATGTAGTGATCTGATAGATTTGTGTGGAAAGCCCCAAGGCCTACAACTTAACCCTTGTAATGCTGAATAAATTTTATCTATAAATTTTCATCAAAATCAAAGGGCAAAAAGCACTGAAAGTACCAACTGTAGGTCAATTTTCATTTGAAAAACCAAATCTATTGACAATTGTGGTTTCAAATTGAGAAACAGGTGATGTAGACTAACATCAGGCTGCACATATGTGCAGGCTGATGTTTGTCTATAGCTCCTGCCAAAGCAGGAATATTCCGGGTTCAGCATGACAAGGGTTAAAAGCTTTTAAGCTGAATTCCCTGAACACCAAGAAAGCCCCCATGACATTGAAAGTAACCTTGAGGCACTCAGGCACAATTTAAATCTGTTAATCCTTGTTCTTTTGTAGCATTAAAATACTCATGTCTTAATGAAACCCAAAAAACAAGGTTGCAGATTGTCACACAATAGGCACTTTACACTGCTGGATGTCCAAGTATTAAATTGCGGTTGACACAAGATACGCCACCAAAAGACTTATCGTTAAAAAGAAAGCCCCCTTTATTGTGGTGCTGCAATATATGAATTAAATGTGGAAATATGCTCCTGTTCACAAGATGAAAAATAACCTTTGAAAGTATTAACCAAATCAATCTTTAAATGATGAGTTGTTTCCTATCATCCAGTCATTCAGACATACAAAAAGCCCCTTTTTCTCTAAAATGGCAAAATTTCAAAATAACCTGGGAAACATGCACAAGGTCAGGTGACTACAAATGTTTTGTGAAAGTTTCTTCCAAATTTGTCCGAAATAATAGGGGGAGTGGTGTTCACAAGAAATTTGACATAAAGGCCCCTTTTTCCATGACACAGCTGAATTTCACAAAACTCAGACATCATGGCAAGGTCAGGTGTGAATATTTTTTGAAAGCTTCACCAAGATTGGTCCATAAATAAGAATTTTGACATGAAAGCCCCTTTTTCCATGACGCAACTTAATTTCACTTAAACACAACAATATACAATGTATGCAAGGTCCAGTCACTAGGAACATTTTGTGTAAAGTTTCATCAAAACCAGACCATAAATGACGGAGTTGTGTTCACAAAAAATGACATGAAAAACCCTTTTTCTATGAAGTGGCTAAATTTCACTAAACTGCAACAATATGCACAAGGTTAGGTTAGGAATATTTTGTGAAAGTTATCTTAATCAGACCATTAATAATGGAGGAGTTGTGTTTACAACATTTGGACATACAGAAGGACATTCTGACATTGGGACAGACAGGCGGAGAAGATGATACCAATATAGAATCATCTTCAGCACCATATGAAAAAGGAAATAACTTATATGTTAGTACAATTATGATGTGAAAGTTTGAAGTAAATCTTATGACAACTACAGACTCAATTGTGATAAAAAGGATGATTTAATCAAATTTCCATAAGGCCCCTTTTCCCATGACACTTCTTGGACCTTACCTATTTTTTTCTATCATGATTAGGAGAAAAAGTTTACAGATGGACACATGGATGGACGGGAAGCATGCAATTGATATATACAGTAACGATTATGACTGTCAGTAAGTAGAGTTAAGAATTAATTTTCTCAAATGGCACATGAACATAAGAGAGAATAATTGTGCCAAGTTCCAAGTAAATAGTCCAGAAAATTTGTGCAGACTGACATAACACCAAAGCAATTTCTTGATTGTCCGCAATTTGAATGTTTGTTTTCCTATTCAACAAAGTTCTTTAAAATTCAATGAACTTATACTTGATGTCTATAGATAAAGATATTAACATTAAAATACAAGCCAATCTTAATTGTTGTTTGTTTGGATGGGATTTTATGTCGCTTTCAACAATCTCTCCATTAAATCGCCACTGCTTAAACACGTAACAATGGATTCCTGGTACTTCCCACACCAGCACAACCATTACATCCTTTCCTAGCCTCCAGCTGTAATTCCAGAGTTCTACAATTATCAACCAATTGGTGGAAGACAATTAGTCAGAAAGGATGAGTACCGCCATTGGGAATCAAGCCCAGAACCTTTTGAATGATAGTCCCACGCCTACTATAGTGCTATGACTGCGGCCTGAATAATTGTTATCCACTAATGGGTCAAGTTCAACACTCTAGAAATGGGTCAATTTCTGTTAGGACTGGCATGAAAATTAATGAATTCTGAGCAGTTTATATCAAGTGTCAATGTAATCCCTTTAGGCTCTATCAATTAATTCTGTGTTCATGAAAAGGCTATTCTATTGCAATCACAGGAATAAGCTCACAATAAATTAACTTTTCCCTTTGCTCTAGTTTCATGAAACTAGCGATGGGTAGATTAATCGATTAAAATTGATAATCAGTTGGTTTGGGCTTCCAATTGTGATAATCTACTAAGAAATTTCATAATTGATTAATCAGTTTCTAAACAAGAGGACCATGATGGTCCTAGATCACTCACCTGCGTCTCTTTGACCCCTGGGACATCACATAAATTAAATAGGCAGGTGTCAAAAAGGAGAAACTTTCTACATAAGACCAATACCATTGAAATTTTTCAGCCAAGAGCAAGACAGATATGTCTTTTCGCTCTTTGATTCTATGTTAAAAGGGATGCACCCAGGTGGAGCCCAAATGTGTACCTAAGGTCTTGATATGAACAAATTTGGTAGAGGTCCACTGGATAATGCTACATACCAAATATGAAAGCTGTCTGCCTTCTGGTTTCAGAGAAGAAGATTTTTGAAGATTTTCATATTTTCACCCTTTTTGATAAGGGTTAAGGGAAAGTTAAGGGTGGATTTCAGTTTTTTGAACAAATTTGCTAGAGCTTGAGCCAAGGAACATTCCTGCCAAGTTTCATCAAGATCGGCCCACTGGCTTAGGAGGAGAAGATGTTTAAAGTAATTGTGGACGACGGACGACGCACAACTGACGACGGATAACAGACATTGTACGATCACAATAGCTCACCTTGAGCACTTCGTGCTCAGGTGAGCTAATAAAACAAATGTAAGGCATTCTATATTGTTTCAAAACTGACATCAGTTTGATGGCTCAGCATGAAACAGTTGTTACTGCCTATTTGTTTATAGGCATACACAACTGTTTCACACTGAGCCACAAAATTGGTAGAAAGTCTTCAGAAAGTGTCTTTAGGTCATGAGTTTTAACTGAACTTTCACATTCTATTCTTCAAAGGATGATTCTGGGGGTACTGTATTACTGTTTTTTTGGTTTACACCTATTTATTTTACATAGATTAGGAAACAAATTCTTACAACTTAGATTAATCCCTCTTGATTCTGCTTCCTGGAAAATTCACCAGTACTTGCACCAAATGTGTGACCAAGATCAATAGGTGCTCCGGGGAATCAAACTCTTGGTCAAGAGGCTCTACCTCTAGACCACGAACACCACACTAATTGTGAGTCTTGAATTGTGAGTTCTGGTGTATATTTAATTTGAAATAATATTTTTCATTATTTTTGGTTTAAAGAGGTAAACTATGGGTCTAAAGAACAAAGTCAGACTGCACTTATTTTTCAGTGTGGCTTGGATCAGCCCTGCATTCAGGATCATAAAACAATGCAAACAGTTTTCTGATTATACCCTGCTTTGCAGGCAAGTGCATGTGCAAAGCAGGAATAAAATTGGAAACTGTTTGCACCGTTTTCTGATCCTGAATACAGGGCTGATAGCATCTTTTGATTGATCTTTATTTGAAATTAATTTGATAAATCTTCTGGATTAAAAAGAAGCATTAGGAGTTAATTTACTAAGAACAGCTTGCACATAAAGTGCACACTGATCTTTGTCTATATCTCCTTCCAAAGCAGGGTTCAGCATGGCAAGGGTTACTCAACACACTTACTCACATCCTCCCATTTCCACAACATAAAATTTGTATAAAAGTATAATATAGAAGGGAAATAACCCTCTTTATTAGTAAAGCAGCATACAAGAAGAGTTATTTCTCTTCTTTCTGTGAAAACTGCAAAACTTTAGGTAGGGCCTACACTATGAGCAGATAAAAAAAATATTCTCTCTTTTGGGGACCAAAGGAACTAGAAATGTGTCACACTGACATGGATGGCCTTGCAATTGCTTGACTTTAACCTGTGACCTAATTGACCTTCAGCCGTGACCTTGACCTTGGGTATATCCAGACAAAGGCTTGGCATGACACTAGTACTCACCCAGGAGAACATAAGGACCAAGGTTTTTTTTAATTCAACCAAAAATGTAGAAGTTATGCTGAGAATGGGACACTCTCACACACAAAACCAACCCTTCTACACAACGACAGAGGTAACTGATACTATATGCCCGTCATCATTTCATGGTAGGGGCATATAATGAATTTATAAAGAATAGGGGTCAGTGCAATACTATTGTAAGTGCCAATAAATATATAGGTACTTACAATAGTATTGCACTGACCCTTCAATTTGCCTGTCCAATGATGAATTTAATTTTTAGATTGTCCACCTTAATTGAGATCTTAATAACTGTTGAAATTCCAGGATGGAGTGACCCAACCCCATGTCCCTATGTTACTAGATATTTACCATTATCATGCTGTTTACAAAGCTATGGCAGACAGTGCAGACCAAGATCAGTCTGCACATATGTGCAGACTGATCTAAGCCTACATTAACTGCGCTCTACATAAGTAATGCCATAATAACTCGAGTTTATAGGATAGTTGAAATATCTCAAAATAAGGCAATTTGTTTTAAAGATAGTTTAAACTTAGCAAGATATGGGTCAGTAAAGAAAACAGCTTCTTAAAGCAAATGAAATCAACACTGGTCAGCCCACACAAAGTCCACACAATCTGATCAGGGACTATACTAGGGCCAAGATAGTCCAATAAGCCATGATTGTTCATTCTTTTCAAATCTCACCCTCTCTTATCTGCTGTCAATAAATTCATTCAATTTTAATGAGTAGAGTAATGTCTTGTGAAAACAATCAATCAGGGGAATACCAAAGACTGTTCCCTCTGCCACTTTTGTCGTCAATAAGTCACATCGATGACAGATTTTCATGAATAAATAAAATACATCAATGGCTCAGTGTAAAAAAGTTGTAACTGCCTATATATTTATAGGCAGTTACAACTGTTTTGAGCTGAGCAATCAATATCGTACCTGTAGTTTCTCTGGATGCCTTCACTGGAGATGTTTTCTGACGCCCGTCTTGACTCCATGTTATACAAATTTTCTCGCTCCTCCATGTATTCCTCGAGACTAAAGCTGACACGTCTCTCCGTAGAAGCTGGTGGCTCTTCCAACATGTTTGAGCTACTGTCCTGTATAAAAAACATAATTGTGACCTGTCACACAACAATATGAGTGTGCAAAATACTAATGCCCCTGAAGTAGCTTTTTTTTTAATAAGTTTGACCTTGATAATTGATCTTGACTAGTGACCTTAACCTTGAATGGTGTATTTTGTTGAGGTGAATCTTAATGCCAAATACAGGAATTGTCACTTTGACAGTGAAGAAGTTATAGAAGAATGTTTAGTAGTAGGTTAAGTTTTCAAGTTGAATTTTTACAGACAGTCAGATGGACAGACTGACAGACACCGGCAAAAATAATTGCCCAGGTGACAATGAAAAGGTACAATTTGAATAAAAACAAGCAACCTTTAGTAGAAAATTTGTTTGGAATGGAAAAGTTTCTTGCCTAAAATAATTGAAAAAATATTTCCACAACATTTCAAAATAGGAATAAAATATTTGTTTGTTTGAATGGGTTTAACGCCGCTTTCAACAATCTTGCAGTTATATCGCGGCGGCCGGAGCACCTAACAATGGATTCCTGGTATTTCTTTCACCTGTACTACCATTACACCCTTTCCTAGCCTCCGACTGCTGTTTCACATAGGTTTACGATTATCTACCCATTGGTGAAAGACAAACGTCGGAAAGGATTTTTGCCGCCACCGGGGATCGAACCCACGACTTCCAGATTGAAAGTCTTATGCCTAACCAACTGCGCTATGGTGGCGGCTAGGAATAAAATAGTAGGGATGTAAAATAGTGGAGGTGTACAGGAAAAGGTTTGAAGTAACTTCAAAATTCATTCAAAAAGCAGCAGATAAGCTTAACCCAAGTCATGCTGAACCCGGAATATTCCTGCTTTGGCAGGAGCTATAGACAAACATCAGCCTGCACATATGTGCAGTCTGATGTTAGTCTATACCACCTGTTTCTCACTTTCAAACCAGAATTGTCAATAGATTAGTTTTTCAAAACAAAAATTGACCTACAGTTGGTACTTTCAATGCTTTTTGTCCTTTGATTTTGATGAACATTTTTCGCCAAAATTTATTCAGCATGACAAGGGTTAAAATACATATTTTTTAACTCCCAGTTTCACATGGACCACAATTCTACTACAAACACATTTTTGCTGATTACATGGTCAAACACTTGAGAAACATAGGATAAACATAGGGGGGTTTTCGTGGCTTGGTCTTTTCAAATTCTTTATGATTTGAAACTTCTCACTTCTTTGAGTATGCACAAAATAGAAATATCAGGACCGTTGTTAATCAAAAAAGTGTTGAAAGAACATGAAGCAGAATTATTGAAAGCGTACTGCATGGTAGAACAAGAAGAAATTGCAGCAAAAATTGTAGTTACAGCGTACTCAGGAGATGTAGTGCAATTAATTTTTTGTCTATTAGGGACCAAAAATCAAGGATGAATTTGGAAGATGCAGTTACTGTACTTTCTTGCCTTGAAAGCACCATAGAACAATCTTTGGTCTTTGATTCTGGTTGAAACAAAAACATTGCAATATATCATACAAAATTTGAAGAGATATTCCTCTGAGTACAATTCGAGGGGTCAGCATATCAAAACTATTGTAAGTGCCTATATACACTGCCCTCCAAAAGTTTCTTCACACACACTTCTTTTAAAGATCTTTAGCTTAAGTAATTTAAAACAAAGTTTTATATTATTTTTATTAATAAAATGTATACTTTATATCTTTATTGCAATGTATCAATTAAGAAGCAATACCAGAAATGGCAAAATCATGTAAAATCGACAAAATCAGAATAGTTCACCATTTTGCCAAATGTTCTATCAAGGGGATCAACTTCTGTCAATATTTAGTGTAGCCTCCATTAGCAGGTAAGACAGCCTGAACATGCATCTAGGCATGCTATTTACAAGTCTCTCACAACGTTCCACTGATAATCAGCATTTTATCCTTTTGCCTCAATATTTTCTGTTATACATTGTTCTAAAATAGTACATGTATCTTTATCAACAGTCATTTTGTCGTCTAAAGTAGCGTTCAAATGGGAATAATCAGATTTTAAGTAATAAAAACTAATCTATAACTTTGTTTAAAAAGATTAAAGCTGAAAATCTTATAAATGAAATGTGTGTGAAGGATCTTTTGGAGGGCAGTGTATATATAGGCACTAACAATAATTTTGTGCTGAACATCCAGTTCACTAAGATCTCAGAATAAATATAACTCAGTGGGAGGTTTATTTGTCAATACAAGAGACTGTCTAACCCAGTATCCTCATGACGATGTTGACAGGCTACAATTTTCTGTCTTAGTACTGTAACTGACATGACTACATTAAAGATAACTCACTCTATTGTATTTTCCTGCTTTCTGGGCAGAGTTTTATTACTTTTGTATCTCCTAAGGGAAATCATGATGTACATTTTGCATTGTTATTATTTGGGTTGGTAAATGAAGATTGGAGCCAGTGTCACATGTGATTTCTGTCATTTATTCAACCTATGATTCCAAATATAATGTTTGCCACTGGATTATTTGTCTATTTCACTGGACAATTTGTCTATTTCACAGAAATATGTGACAGAATGCAGTAGTCCTTTGAATTGACTGATAAAACAAGTGCTTGTCACAAGCAGGGTTTTTCCCAAAGTTGAGGGGAATGTTGGAGGATACTTTATGTAGGAGAAAAAATAATAATAGAATATGGCAATTGCCAAATTGACATCAATGAATTGCACATTACAAGTGTGAATCAATTTACGTCATACCAAGTTTCATGTACAAATATTTAATAGTTGCCCAAAAAAGCATGACAAAAATATCCCATAGTACCATGTCTTGTCATAAAAAAGGAAGTAGATATCCTACATTTAACCTGAATTTGGCAAGCAATGTATTTAGGATCACCATCTAATACACCATACCAAGTTTCAAATTACTGTGATACATAGTTGCTGAGGAAAGTGTGACAAAAGTTTTCATTATGGATGGACAGAACCGGGGTTGAAAAATCTTAAAATTCTAACTAGTCCTGTAGGACTAGTAACCATAAATTTCAACTTGCCCTTAAACCAAATGTCAGCTGGCCCTTGAAGATAAGTAAAATATAAGTTAGTCTTATAACAAGAACACAAGTCATTTGAATTGGTTGAAATTTTCATCCTGGCATAAATTTAACAGTTATTGTGACAGTACTTTTATGAAATCAGAACTTTCCACCAAGTGTGCGTGGAAAGGTGTGTTCATATGACATGGTTTGCTATTTTGTATTCCATATTAAAGAGATGGGTAATCTATCTGGTCTCAAAAGTTTAACAGTCGAATCACTTTTTTAGCAACTCGGATAATAAGGAATTTTGGATATAAGCAACCTGGACCACTAAACCATTTCTTCCTTAAATTGGGACATTTTTTTTTGTTAAATTACAAATAAACAAGCTTTGACCTGGAATAAATTCTTTGCTATACATTTTTCTTTGTTTTCCAAATGTCATCCGCGTCTTTAAAACAACCAATTTCATCCCGATCGCCCCATTGGCTTTTTGAATGATTTGTGATCGTTGAAATGTGACCTGCTTCCTTTTTTTGTTTGTTTGTTTTGTTTTTTGTTCTTTTACTAAAAGAAAATCTCTACTAACATCCTTTACATCTTTCTAAAAGAATTCGATAGCTTTTGAAAGGATGCAGATAATTTTGAACACAACAAGTTAACATTACCGAAATTAGATTAATTACTCATGCGAAAAAAGTCGCCGTTTCGAAATCATTTGTTTATGAAAATTACTTACTTCAAATTAAAAATTATGATCCTTATCAAAATATCCGAGTGGTAAAGATGTGAGAAAATCATAAGATTTATTTTGAAACCAAGCTTTAATATGACATCACTGTATAAATTTCTCGAAGAATGTCCCGACTTCAAAAGGACTGCCGAACACCTGTACAGTACCTGGGCGAGGTCATCTGTTTTTTCACAGCAACACAATTTTCTCACATGTTTACACAATAGTCTCATTAAATAATGGCATAAATAGTGAATATTAAAATCTAAGGGATAGTCTTTAAAAGGGTAAGTGAATTTATTTCGGCTCATCTAGCTTACGACTCTCATCATCGGAACATTTACTTTTTAAATACAATTTGCAACCTTGGAAGGTGTTGGAAATTAGGACAATGATGCAACATTGTAATGGTCATTTGTTCAAAGATGAGCTTTTCCTTGCATGATTGAAAGCCTAAATTTGTACTCGCCCCGTCGGACTAGCTCACCCTACCGCAATTTCTACTCGCCTATGCGAGCGGGCAAGTGGAATTATCAACCCCTGCAGAAAGATAGAAGGAAGAACTGTTGCTGAGGAAAATTGGACACATATAATACATACTTAGGGTATTATATGAAAAAAAAATCTTACAAGGTTGGGGGAATCGATAATTGACAAAGACAATTATCAATTCCCACAACCAAGTTAGATATTGTTTTGTACAATACACTAAGTATGTATTATTTTTATCTTATAACCTCTATTTGCCTTGATTTTGCAGGTGTTTTAAAAATAACCACATTATGTCATTGTTCTAAAAAATATCCATGTGATATCATAAAAAATATCATATAGAATGTTATCACACAGATATCTGTATAGTTATAAGATAAAACAGCATCCTTATATGCCTTAAGCTACTCATCCTTTGATATCTAAAATGGGGAAGACTCTATTTTAATAAGTTTGAAGTTAGAAATTATCAACATCTCAGATCTAAGTGTATGGTGACAAACGTTATAAACAAGAGCCGTCAGAGACGGATTATGCTCCCCAAATAAGGCATTGTCACAAAAACAAGAGCCATGTTGGACATGGACATCCCCCCCCCCCCCCCCCCCAAGAAAGCTTGATAGTAAACTGAAGCCTAATAGATAAAAGATTCTATGTACTGTCAAAGATTTGCCTCCTATAAAATCTAAGTAATAAAAATAATAAAGGGCAATAACTCCAAAATTATGCAAGCAAGAGTTGTAGGTCAGGTGTATTGCACTTCTCCTCTATGAGATCTATCCACCCATAGAGATTCAAGTTGATAGCTATTATACTTTAGGAGATATGCTCCAGACAAAATCTAAGTATAAAAAATAATATAGGACAATAACTCCAAAATTATGCAAGCAAGAGTTGTAGGTCAGGTGTATTGCACTTCTCCTCCATAAGATCTATCCACCCATAAGGTTTTAAGTTGATAGCCATTATACTTTACTAGATATGCTCTGTGGTCAAATTGCAAGGACTTAAATAAGATGTTATCTTATACAGCAAACATAAAAGTAACAAACATTAAACTCTCTTTTTGCATGACATATTTTTAGACACAAATATCAAATACCTTATGGTAAAGGGCATCTGATTTGCTACTGAAATGTGAAATTTCATCAAATTCTGAGCATGAGACTAGGAGAAATGAAAGAACTAGAACTGTCGCAGAGCGGACTAATACCCCCCACAAGTGCTTTGTCAGAATGCAAGTGCTATTAGTGCAGGATGTGTTTGTAACTAATATTGAGGTCATATGTAGCATTTGCATGAAGTTTGATGATTCTGGGTCACTTGTTTTTTGAAATAAGAGTCCAGAAATGAAAATAGATCAAAAATTGACTGTGACCTTGACCTTTGACCTACATGACCCAAATACAATAGGGCACTTCCTTGGATCATAAGCAAGATTTGCATAAAGTTTCATGCTTGTAGTTCACTTGGTTCTCAAGTTAGAGTCCAGAAACGAAAATTTAACAAAAAATTACTGTGACCTTGACCTTTGACCTATGTAACCCAAAAACAATAGGGCACTTCCTTGGGTCATAAGGAACATTTGTGTAAAGTTTCATGATTGTAGGCCACTTGGTTCTTGAGTTAGAGTCCGGAAACGAATATTTAACAAAGGCTGTCTGTGACCTTGACCTTTGACCTACATGACCAAAAAACAATAGGGCACTTCCTTGGGTCATAAGGAACATTTGTGTAAAGTTTCATGATTGTAGGTCATTTGGTTCTTGAGTTAGAGTCCGGAAACGAAAAGGTCTACGGACGGACGGACGGACGGACATGGTGAAACCAATATACCCCCCTCTACTTCGTAGGTGGGGGGTATAATAACTGTATTTTACGCGCTAGCGTAAGGTAACAAACATTTAGCCCCCTTTTTCCATGATATTTTTTTTTTACGTTAATTTCAAATTGTTTATAGTAAAGGGCATCTGATTTGCTACTCAAATATGAAATTTCACTAAATTCTGACTGTTAGACAAGGAGAAATTTGGGAAAAACTGTTTTTTACCCTAAGTCCCCATTTCCTGTGACGAGGCCTCAAATCCAAAAACCGTCACAGATGCATCATCACTTTATCATAGGGAGTTCACATGGTAAGTTTCATTTGATTTGGCCCAAGGGTTATGGAGAAATAGGTGGGGACGGACGGACGGACGGAATTACTATTTTACATGCTAACGTAAGGTAACAAACATTTAGCCCCCTTTTTCCATGATATTTTTTTTTACGTTAATTTCAAATTGTTTATAGTAAAGGGCATCTGATTTGCTACTCAAATATGAAATTTCACTAAATTCTGACTGTTGGACTAGGAGAAATTTGGGAAAAACTGTTTTTTACCCTAAGTCCCCTTTTCCCGTGACGAGGCCTCAAATCCAAAAACCATCACAGATGCATCATCACTATATCATAGGGAGTTCACATGGTAAGTTTCATTTGATTTGGCCCAAGGGTTATGGAGAAATAGGTGGAATTGGACGGACGGACGGACGGACAGACGGACATACGGATGGACGGACGGACGGACGGAATTACGGAAAAACATTCTTTTAATATGGTACTTAAGAGGGCAGAGTTACTCAATAAAACCATTTTAAAAAGACATTATCATTGCAGCATCATAATTTGATCATTTGTCTTAGATATATATCGTACCTTTGTGTCTTTGTCATCTGACATCTTGATTTCATCTGTGACATTCTTGATTAAGTTAACTTCACCACTATTGTTCACATTACAATCAAGTTCATCTTTGTCCAAATCTACACTGTCACTAACACCTGAATTAACAACATTGCCATTTCTCTGACTGTTTATTTTATCATGTATTGATTTATCCTGATCAGTTTCACCATTAACATCACCAACACTATCTCCTTCACGTTTAATCTCATCATTATCCACCTTATCCGTATCAATGTCCTGAATCGCAGACACAGAAATATTTTCAAACTCCTCGGACAAAAGTCGACCACTGAATGCACTACTTGTACTCCCAGCAAAGTTCCTCATTTCCACTGATGCCTTTTCATTGTTTAGCGCCACAGCCTTAACTCCTGGTTCAATGCTTTCATCATTAATGTCCGAATTTGTTGACAAGAACAAACTGTCATTAGCAGAAGTTGTTGTTTCATCTTGAGATCCACTCATCTTTAGACAGCTAATGAATTTATCTAGGTAAACTAGATTAGATGTTAATTAATCTGAAAATAGAAGTCAGAAATGCCATAATAGATATGTGACTTATCTCATGTAAAATGGTCCATCTGGGAACTCTGTAAATTACAAATTTGAAAAAGAGGTGGGTCTAGAATACTGGCAACTGGGGGTCACAATTCAAAGATTCTTTTACAGGGAAAAAAAAATCATGCCAGATTCTGAAAAACAGCAAAGTGTTAACCCTTGTCATGCTGAACCTGGAATATTCCTGCTTTGGCATGAGCTATAGACAAACATCAGCCTGCACATTTGTGCAGTCTGATGTTAGTCTACAACCCCCTTTGTCTCATTTTCAAACCAGAATTGTCAATAGATATAGTTGTTTTTTTTTTAAAAAAATGACCTACTGTTGGTACTTTCAGTGCTTTTTGCCCTTTGATTTTGTTGAAAATTTTTAGCCAAAATTTATTCAGAGTGACAAGGGTTAAACTTAGTCCGCCTTCTCCAACCGCCCAATTTGTCACTAGGGCCAACACTAGTGGACAACCTAGATAGTCACTTTTAGCTTGTTTAGTCACAGAAGTCAGATTTTATGATTGAGTATTTCTTCAATAGTGTCATAAACACAAAGCACAATCTGGTTTCAAACCATCCATGATATTGTTTGATTTCATAGTCCTTTGAAAGCTCTAACAAGGTAAACTAGGCAAAATAGAAGATCACCAGTTTCAAAAACGAAATGTTTTTAAACTGTTTTTCAATTTAGAAGTTTGACTTAAATGATTGACCTTAAACTTGTATGAGTGCCTTGTCCTAACTTAATAGGAGGAACCTACATTAGCACTGTAACTTGAATACTATTGTATTAAAAGTACAGGACAAAAGTTTAGTTTTTTTGCATACAGACAGATGGACAGACAAAGACAGATGGACACCAGTAAAACAATATGTTCACAATTCATCAATTCTATGGTACAGGAATACACAAGCAAAGAATAGCATACATCGATTGCTCAGGGTGTAACAGTTGTAACTGCCTATAAACATATAGGCAGTTACAACTGTTACACGCTGAGTCATCGACATGCACTGTTGTTTTTCAGACTCCTTTCAGAAGCACTTCATGTTATAATCCATGAGGTCTATGCATATAAGTTTAAGGTAAATCAGCCTTTATTCATTATTGTTTACTTCTAAAGATTGTTGACAAAATTAACTTGCGATCATTAAGTTCAAGTTAGTAGCCAAACCCTCATACTTTCAGCTTGTCCAAGCTGAAGTTACAAGCATTTGGCAGGGGTGTGGAATTCCCATGCCCGACTTGTCCGACTCGGGCTTTTGTACTTGCGGACAAGTAAATTTTTCTAAGCCACTTGTCCAAGGACAAGTAAATACCAGGGCAAATCTTGGAATGTTACTTAAAAGAATTAAGAGAGAAATCATCCAAATGTTCATATCATAGGGTAGAAAACATTGTTTTTAATGAAGAAAATGCTGGATACCAGCATTTTCTTCATCAAAAGGCAATGTTTTTTTCTAATTTTTCTATTTACCCTTTAGTGGACAAGTTCATTTTGATCCTGGACAAGTAGAAAATCTGCTTTTACTTGTCCAGGTACAAGTGGAGAAAACTCGTATTTCCACACCCCTGCATTTGGTAACCGAACAATGAAATGTGTTCACTTTCTTTAAGCACAGGAATCCTTTTGGGTTTAGGATACAGTTATTTCCCCATGTTCACTATTTTTGCCAACTAACTCTTCAATGAACCCAAAATATTTTAAAAGTTAACTTGCCAAATTAGGTCACGGCTAAGCCCCACCCTACCAGTTTTTTAAAACGCAGAAAACAAGACTTGGAGTTACTTGACTAACGGCTATGCTTTTATATTTATCTCATTCATGAATATCATTATCATTATTATTATCATCATTGTTATTCTTACAGGGGCTTCTAGCTTGCTGAAAACAAATGTACACAAGAAGATGCCAATCCTAGCTGCATTGGAGGCTCATAGCAAAGGACCATCAGGCCCAAGGTTGTCAAACTTTTCTCAGCCTCTGGCTAAATTTTCTCAAATCTTAAATTTATATAAATGTATAATAATAAAAGATAATATTAATAAGTTATTATTATTAAAAACTTATTAATACCATCTGTTATGTTTGGACATTTAAATGAGTAATAAAACAGAAATTACGGCTTAAATCTCAAATTGAGATTTGAGAAAATTTTGAATTGAGCCTGAGAAAAGTTTTATAACCTCGAGCCCTGGGCTAGGCCTCAAAAGAGGTTACTTAGCTTATATAACTAAGCACTCTGATAATCTGAAGGAGATTCCCTCTATCAACTAACCAGACAAGACTATTTTATTGCAGCATAAGGTAAGCCATACCATAATTTGGTTCTGTGGTCATCACTCAAAACTTTTTTATTCATTGTTCTAGTCAAAATTCACTTTTCCTAACTCTTTATTTGTTAAATAATATCTGTATCTCTCTAGCTCTTGCTTTCAGCTTTTTCAATGACACTATGTGTTCGTGTTACTGTGTTACTGTGTTCTATTTTAGATTAAGAATTACAACAAACATCTTAACAAACTTGATCTGATACATGTTGTAGCAAAAGTCCTTTCATTTGCTTGATTTTAACTCACTAAATCAACCGTCGTCATGCTGCACCCAGAATATCCCTTACTTGGCAGTAGGTGTAGACAAAGATCAGCCAGCATATATATGCATTCTGATCTGTGTATATACTACATGACTTTCTTTTCCAAACTAGAAAAAATGCACTTATAAAACAGTTACTGACTGACAATGTGTGCCTCCAGTACATTCAGTACTTTGATTTTACTACAATTTTTCTATTGTTTATTTTTCAGCATGACCAGGGTCAAAGATCGCAACCTCATTAAGTTACACCACAGTGTATGTGATTAATGCACCATCAGGCAAATGTTAATGAATTCATTACTTAGTTACTTGGAGTTTAATTTCCTTTTCAAAATGACTTTGATATGGATATCAACTGAAATGAGACAAAATAATAGCTGCTTTTCATCCTTTTAAGCAGAATCATAATGCATTATTTTAGCCCATGATAAGATGACACAATTCTTCAATCCCTTAAATTGAAATCAAGATGTGTTTGTGAAACACAAATACCTCTGTAACAGCCATTTTTTTCAAAATGTTGATCTTGACAGATTACCTTGACCTTTAATCAAGTGTTTCAAGTGCAAGTTCATCTAAAACTAATGACAGAAAATAATCTTTCAAAATGAATGCATGGTGCAAAACAAGTTATTTCTAATGAGACCATAAAAATTGGAGCTATGCTTTGGAGAAGCTCAAATTTAACGTTTGACCTTGCACTGTCGCTATGACCTACGAGCTAAATATCTGATATTTTTTTCAAACATCTAATCTATTCATAGAACTATTGCCCAAAGGCATCTATACTTCACTGTAGTTGCCGGATAATGAAGAATCTTAGTTGAAAGAGGAACATAACTCCTACAAACAATGCTATCAGAATTATCCTCCTATTTACTCTGGATAGCTCTTGTGATGGTAAACACACATACCAAATTACTTGAAGATATCTTCAATAACAACAGAGATGCAACCAAGATTAAAGTTTGTCATGCCAATGCAAGCAACAACATTGCCAATGCCAACAAAGCCAAGGTGATTACAAAACCTTGAGTTTAAAACATCCAAGCTTGTAATAGAGAAGAATGATTGAGACATAGCAAATTATCTTAAGATCTATCCATAAATGTAATGGAGATATGATTGAGTTGTGCTCAATTTGACCTTTAACTTTGACCTTGACCTTGCAGCTACCTAAAAATTTGTTTTGAATTGCACATGAAGTCATGATGGGGAATGATTGTGTCAAGTTTTATTGTAGCTAGCAATTGTCTATACAATCTTAGACCACGCTTGAAGCGAATTGACTAATCAGAGAGCAGTATTTCATCACAATGTATATATCACAGATACAACTCCGAGCGTTGTATTTACAGATATAAGGTTGCAGTGTGTCTTGCATGTGAATCTTAATGGTTTTTGGGGCAGAGTCATTTCAAAAAGAAGAAGAGCATATAATACAGCTCTTTTTTCGTAAAGACTTTCGACAGTCGCAAAAGTGCAAAAGATATGAAAATTGTAACAGAAATAGATTCATAAGTAATTTCAGAATATTCACACTTGAATAGAGTAATATCACAGCAAGATTAACTCTTTTTTCGGGTAAAAAATACAGATGGTGTAATAAAAGCGTGGTCTAAGTCAGATAGAAAATCTTGTGCCACAGTACATGGGAAATAGACACTCGCTAACACTTGTGTATATATTTCCCATATACCACGGCTCTCGTTTACAGATGATTTACATGGCACAGTTACACACACTAACATTTATACACATACTGTAGAAGTTCTAATAGAGCCCCTTGCTCTAATATAACCCCATCCCTTTTTTGGAACATCAAGATTGACCCTTCTGTAAGTTTTCAGAAAACTTAAAGCCTTTTATTAGCCCCACCCCCACCAAATCGATGACGAGAGTATTTCGACCAAAGGTAAATTTATAATTTTCCCAACCACATGTCAACCTTTTGTGTAAATTAAATGCTTAAACAATTGATTTGTTTTAAAATTTTCTTTGATTTTCTAAGTGTACTGTACCCTAGATTATTCAAATGCCTGTATTGAATACGAGGGATTTTACTGTTGTAAAGACGTGGAAGAATGGCTAAATATGCAGTAGCATTATTAAATAATTTAGCCATTCTTCCACATCATAACAGCAGTAACCTCTAATTAACCCTCAACCACCTTCTTATAGAAACATGATGATTCTAAATTGATTGATTGAATGGAGTTTAACGTCACTTTCAACATTTTTTCAGTTACATCGCGGCGGCTGGAGTACCAAACAATGAATTCCTAGTATTTCTCTCACCAGTACTACCATTACATCCTTTCCTAGCCTCCAGCTGCAATCTCACATAGGTCTTTGATTATCTACCCATTAGTGAGAGACAAATAGTAAAAAAAATGAGTGCTGCTGTCGGGGATTGAACCTGAGACCTCTAGATTGACAGTCCAACTTCGCTATGACGGCGGCCCATGATGAAACATCCCCAGAGTTTTATTTGAGCATTTACTGTTATAGTATATTGGTACTTTAAATGTTCAGTGAAGGATTCAGGACGTTACTTATAATCTTCTGAATGACTCTCAATCTCATTTCTTTTCTTCCACAGTATACAAATCACAGGAAATTAGGCAATTACATCGTTGGATTCTCATACTCGACATTTTCTGAAGAGGTTAATAACTAAACCATCAATCAGTTGACCTCTCTCAAGTATTCTCTAGCGAGTCATAGCCTGTATTCTATGATCGAGGTCAAGATTGGTTGACCATAACACATCCAGTCATTAATCTGAATTCACATGGATGCATGATTATTTATCTTGCGTTTTGTGAAAAATCTCCAATATCTACAACATTATTGAATGATATATCTTTGTATTAATTGACAAACTTTGCACAGCAGATATTCAAGACATCAATGACATCCATTTCCAGAAATGCCATTCAGTAAAAAATTTGATGTCTTTCTTGCAATTAACCCTTTCCTGTTTTACAAAATTTTGGACCTGTCCAAATTCAAAGGTTTTGCAGACGAAAATTTAAAAGGGATTTAATTTGAAAAATAATCATTCAGTAGGGTAGAAAATAATGTGGAAAATGAAGAAATTGCTTGTCAGAAGCAATTTTTTTTTTCACAGTGTTTTCTCAATCATAAAATCACAGGCACGTAAAAAGCAAGGATTAAACAGCAAAGGGTTAACTCGGACTGAACTAGGATAAGAGCTGCAAGCTTAACATGTACTGGTGATTTATATAGTGGAATCCAGATGGATTAGTATAAGTTGTTAGATCTAGTACAAATTAAGTTTCATAAGTTCACTTGTGAGCTTGACATTTGACCTGATTGACCACTAAAAGAACAATTTGGCATGTCCTTTGATTATATGTCAAAATAATATACCTGTTCTTGATACTAGTTTGACTGCTTCTTGAGTTTTAGTCAATTTACAAAATTCAATTGATGTCTGGACAATCGACCTAGCTGCACAATATAACCAAGAGGCCCACAAGGGCCTGTCAAGCCCTCTACAGACTATGAAGTTTATCACAAATAATAAGTTAGGTGTCAAAAAACAAGCACCTTTCTCCTCTTTAATTTGTAGCAATAATCTTACAGACTACTTTTCCTATTTTCATCAAATATTAACACAGAACCTTACATTTTACTCTGAAATTTGAAAAAAAAATGAAAACATTTGCATACAGAAGAAAAGTTAGAGCGAAAAAAGTCAATAAGGTACCTCAGCCTGTATTTCCAATTAATCAGCCCCATTTATGAAAGAAACCTTCCTTATGACCTTGCAATCACCATGTGAAAGTTTCAAGTAAATCTGTTGATATCCAGACTTCTGGAAATGTGCCGGCAAAAACAATGCTGGACAGGCAAAAAAAAATCTTGTCTGTCCAAATGTCCGACGATAATTTTTTTCCAGGTGTAAAATTTAAAGTGAAAAGTAATTCTACGTGAACAAATGCAGTTATTGCGAAGGACATTCGGACCATAGACATGTCCCACAAAAATCCCATGGGTCCGGTAAATTTTACCCTATCATCAGTTTGAATGACAGACACTATTTTTTAAAAAACAAGAGGACCATGATGGTCCTAGATCGCTCACCCGAGTCTCTTTGATCACTAGGACATCACATCAAGTAAAAAGGCTGATGTCTTAAAGAAGATAATTTCTACATAAAACCAAGTTTCACAAAGTTTGGGCCGTATTCGTGCCATTAGAGTTATTTCAAGTAAATTATCTTTAAGACTCCTTTTCCTGTAATATAGCATGAATCCTTCCCATTTTCAACAGAGTTCATTCTTTTGACCTGGCAAACATTTTGACCAAGTTTCATGATGATTGGACCATATTTATGGCATCTGGAGCTCTTACAAGAAAATTGTCATTAAGGCCCCTTTTCCTGTGATATGGCATGGATCCTTCCCATGTTAAAAAAAGTAAATCCTCATGACCTAACAAATATTCTGACCAAGTTTCATGATAATTGGACCATATTTGTGGCTTCTACAGTGTAAACAAGAAAATTCTCATTAAGGCCCCTTTTCCCGTGATATGGCACAGATCCTTCTAATTTACAATAGGCTTCATCCTTGTGACCTGACCAACATTCTGACCAAGTTTCATAATAATTGGACCATATTTGTGGCTTCTAGAGTGTAAACAAAAAAAATTACCATTAAGGCCCCTTTTCCTGTGATATGGGACGGATCCTTACCAATTTCAATAGGGTTCATCCTTGAGACCTAACAAACATTCTGACCAAGTTTCATGAAGATTGGGCCATATTTGTGGCCACTAGAGTGTAAACAAGAAAATTGTCAATAAGGCCCCTTTTCCTGTGATATGGCACGGATCCTTCCTATTTTCAATAGGGTTCATCCTTGTGACCTGATCAACATTCTGACCAAGTTTCATGAAGATTGGGCCATATTTGTGGCCTCTAGAGTGTAAACAAGAAAATTGTCATTAAGGCCCCCTTTCCTGTGATATGGCATGGATCCTTCCCATTTTCAATAGGGTTCATACTTGTGACCTGACCAACATTCTGACCAAGGTTCATGAAGATTGGATCATATTTGTGGCCTGGAGAGTGTAAACACTTAAATTGTTGACGCATGACAACAGACGACGGGCATTCAATGATCACAAAAGCTCACCTTGAGCACGATGTGCTCAGGTGAGCTAAAAAAAGTTAATTCAATAGTAAATCCTGTCTTCCACTGAAAAAACAATATTCTGGTCAACTTTCCCACAAAAACAAACACTAGCCTAATCTTAAACTTTACGTAGGTCTAGATTCCGTCAAATAACAGTTCCTCTACGACTTTCGGCACCACTTAGAAAGGGCAAATTCTCTTCTACAAATTGTATCAATTAAGAGGAAGAAAAGATGATTTAAAGATCCAGATTAGAAAGAATTATTGGTAGCTAGTCTTATCTGACCTGATTTTTCATATTTTTCCAGTTTTAAAAGCACACAGACTAAAATAATTTTCTGCTTATTCGTACCAAAGAATGTTAAATCCACCAAATTTTGTCTGTTGTAATTTTTAATAAAAACTAGAACTGTCGCAGAGCGGACTAATACCCCCGACAAGCGCTTTGTCAGAATGAAAGTGCTATTAGTGCATGATGTGTTTGTAACTAAAATTGAGGTCATATGCAGCATTTGCATGAAGTTTCATGATTCTGGTTTGCTTGGTTTTCGATTTAAGAGTCCAGAAATGAAAATTGAACAAAAATTGACTGTGACCTTGACCTTTGACCTATATGACCCAAAAACAATAGGGCACTTCCTTGGGTCATAAGCAACATTTGCATAAAGTTTCATGATTGTAGGCCACTTGGTTCTCGAGTAATAGTCCGGAAACGAAAATTGAACAATGGCTAACTGTGACCTTGACCTTTGACCTACATGACCCAAAAACAATAGGGCACCTCCTTGGGTCATAAGGAACATTTGTATAAAGTTTCATGATTGTAGGTCATTTGGTTCTTGAGTTAGAGTCCGGAAACGAAAATTGAACAAAAATTTACTGTGACCTTGACCTTTGACCTATGTAACCCAAAAACGATAGGGCACTTCCTTGGGTCATAAGGAACATTTGTATGAAGTTACATGATTGTAGGCCACTTGGTTCTTGAGTTACAGTCCGGAAACGAAAATTGAACAAAGGCTGACTGTGACCTTGACCTTTGACCTACATGACCCAAAAACAATAGGGCACCTCCTTGGGTCATAAGGAACATTTGTATAAAGTTTCATGATTGTAGGTCATTTGGTTCTTGAGTTAGAGTCCGGAAACGAAAAGGTCTACGGACGGACGGATGGACGGATGGATGGACGGACAGACAGACATGGTGAAACCAATATACCCCCCTCTACTTCGTAGGTGGGGGGTATAATCACAAGTGACTGTAACCTTTTGACTTGGAAAGAGTTCAATAGACATTTTCTTTAATTTATATAACTCTGTTAATCTCGGAATCTCCCCTTTTAAATCAAAGCACTGAAAACACTGACAGACTATTTACTGAGAGGACATTGACAACCTAGTTAGGCCCATAATGTTACTGCTAGTTAATTATAATTAGGAAAGAACATAGGCCTAATGGTGATATATTTTGACCCCTTAAATGTTTGGTCTGACAGGTCTGGCATTGGTTTGACAGTCTATCAACTGTTCATCATGTTTTCATTTAACTTTTGGCTCATTTTTCAGTTAGTTTTTATTGGGGGTTTTTTTGGTCTGGCAAATGTTTATTTGGTCAGGCATTTTTTAGAAAATGCCTGACCAAATGACTGGCAAAATTTTTCAACTTTCCAGAAGTCTGGATATTTGTTGACTTTAATCAGAAAAATAAAATGCTTTGCATGAAAATCAATAAGGCCCCTTTTCCAGTGCTGTCAAAAAGTCTAACAGGCCCATTTTCAGAGAGAAGCTTCCTTGTGACCTTACCACATTTTCAAAAAGAAGCCTCCTTATGACCTTACAATCATTCTATGCAAAATTCAAGCAAATCTTTGGTCACATTTGTGGATTCTATGGCTTCAAAACTTTGAACATTTCGAGCAAAATTTCATAAGGCCCCTTTTTCCATGTGTTCTAACAGACCTGAGAACTATTTTTCAAATGGACCTTCCTCTCAGCTTTGTATTCATCAGTTGTAAGTTTCAAGGAAATCCTATCATAATTGTGGACTTTATAGAATAAAGAGAATATATTGAGCAAAGATCCCTATGGCCCATTTCTAAAAATTTTTTAATGATCAGCCCCACCTTCAGAGGACCCTTTTTAATCCATTTATGACCCTTACTAACATTCTGACTCATATGCAAAAGGAATGTTCCCTTTGACCCTGCAATCATCCTGTGAAAGTTTCAGGTATAATTCTGATATTTCTTAACTTAATCTCATATACCAGAATAGCTTGAGCAAAAATCAATAAGACCCCATATCTTGTGTTTTTCTATTGGATCAGCCATATTTTCTAAATTGTATAATCATTCTATGTCACTTGGTTGTGTAGTCGTAGGGACAACCAATGATTGAAGGGTTTATTCCCACTACGTCTAATCCCATTTTGTCTACACTATAAAAATATTGGTTTAGACCAAAATTTCCCATTTGGTCTAAAACTTTTTGACACCTTAATGTATCAATTTCCCATTTCGTCTACAAAATGGTTTTTGACATGCTATGAGTATCGTAGAGGTGTTAATGTCACAAAGGTGTTATATACAGCCCCCCCCCCCTTCAACACACACATATACACACAAAGTAATTTTTTTATAAATGAAAAAAAAAAAAATATGATTCTGACTAACTTTGTTTTTAAGGATTAAAAGTTAAGGTTATTTTCAATATAGCATAAAAATATTTCAGTTTGTTCTTAACATTTTATATAAGAAAATTAGTTAAAAGTGGTTTCAAATCATTTCTGATATGAAATCAAACCTATCATTTAACTTTTATTTTTATGATAAAATCAGAAATTGTATAAATTAACATCATATATTAAAGCATAATTATTCAGAATCAACTTTTAGACCAAATGGGAATTTATCAAAATATGGCTTTTAGACCAAATGGGAATTTGACTTTTAGACCAAATGGGATTAGACGAAGTGGGAACAACCCGATTGAAGTATGGGAGCATCAGATGAGCTACCAACTGGGCTTTGACAACCAGACAACAAGATTGATGACAAAATATTAACTTTTTGTCCCCAAACAGCCAAGTTAAAAATATTTGAATTGTCATATCATAGCGTTCTTCATAAATAATTTAGTGTGACATTGTATCATGCTTATGCTAATAACTATATTCAACTAAGAGATGAAGAAAATATTTGCGAGTCTGTGAGTGATATTTCCAACAATTTGGAATGTTGGTGAGGTGCAAATATTGAGCAGCATAGACAGCCACATACTGTAAATAAAAAGTGACCTAGTTGCCTGCAGATACTTTTAGACCCTATCTATCTACTAAGCGCGTAGTGAAGACTCTGGTAAGTGTGGATGCATGGCTGGTCAGAGTCTTTGCTTTGGGCACATTTAAAATTATTTGAGATGTCAAGCAAAGGCTAATTTGTTGATTTCACTGTATAAATTACCTGCATGAAATCAACAAAATTTAATATTCTCTTCATATCTTATAACTTAATAACGAAACCATGAACCTAAAGTGTAAAGATTTTTCAGTAAATAAATAAACAGATTTCTTACAGGAATTCTTTTAGCAGAAGATAACAAGATGTGTTTGTGAAACATGAATGCCCCTGTAACAGCATTTTTTTTAAAGTTTGACCTTGACAGATGACCTTGACCTTGTCAGATGACCTTGACCTTATCACATGACCTTGACTTTGGTGTACAGCTTTGTATGTCAAATACTTTTGGACAAAATGCAAAGGTTAAGTTTTCAAGTTGAGTTTTTGGACAGATGGACAGAATGATGGACAGACGGACGGACGTACAGACAGACGGACAGATCGACATGAGTAAAACAATATGCCCCCGATCTCTCGATACGGGGGCATAATAACTATTGTTTTCAGCCATTCAAAATGTGAGAAAATTGATGGTCACAACTAAAATCAAATTTTGAGTCTTAAGGGATCATTTTGAGGTGAGATGATGAGAGATTTTCTCTTTTTTCTGTCAGAAATCTCATTGAAACTTGCTTAATGAGACAAAAATTTAAAGCAAAATGCAAATTAGTAGGGATGGGAACGAGTATTTGATTAATAGAGTACTCGATCGGACGTCCGATTATCGATTAACAATTTCACTAATCAATTAATCGGGAAAGAAAATTAAATCCTAGGAAAACGAAATGCTGTACAGCTTAAGATAATGTATGCAACACCTTGTCGACTGCCAATGGACTAATCTGTTGATATTTTTTCAAATTTGCAATCAAGTACTAACTGTAATTGTTCTTCTGTCAAACAATACATGTCATCACATAACTTTTCGCACCTTTGACTTTTGGTTATCTGATCTGGGACAACAACAATTACTTGGATTTTCAGATCAACGAGATGTTGCTTCGTCATTGCAAAACCTTTTAACGCGATCTGATAGAAGGTAGTAGTTACTTGGTCTTTCTATAACCCAAAATTATATATCAAATCTATGACGCGTGCATTTTACAATTTTCTATTTATTCAAATATATAAGCAATCAAATGTTATTTCAACTGCCCTTTTGACCGAAGATATGCAGCAAATACCGTGAATCTTTACGTTTGAAGACTCAGAATTAATTATCAAAATTTATCAATTCTATCCGAGTACTTGAGTACTCGATGGGAAAGGTGAACGAGTAATTGATTAGTAAAATTGGTACTCGTTACCATCCCTACAAATTAGTGAAGAATTTCATAAAATTTATCGCTGTAAAATCTTAATTTCTTGTTAAATTTGACTAAATGAGATAATTCTGTTCATGATATTCTGAGCTAGAATTATCCCTGAGTCTGAACTAGAAATTACCTGGTGGACTCTTTTTCAAATGACAGAGTAGAAATACATCATATAAATGGATGTGACATAATTCATTCCATTTGTGGTAACAGGTTTGTGTTTAATAATAACTATTTTTGTCATTGTCCTGACTGGACATTGACTTAAAGTGCAGTTTGGATTCAGTATTTCCTCTAGAAACATAAGACCATCCCTAAATAATTTAATTCTAGTCAAATGAATTTGATGCATTCTGATAGGCTGAACATTTGATTTCATTACTCAATGAAAACATTTATGATCACCAAATACCGTATTTCTCCTTATTATAGCGCCCTCCCTAATAGTAGCACCCTTTAATTTTTTACAAAACAAATTCCACTTCAAGTGCCTTATTTTAAGAACTTTAAGACATCTTCTCTAGTTTGATGTGACTTCCTCTAGAGGAAATTTACAACAAATAAAGGATGAAAAGGCCTTAAAGACATGAACTTAATGATTTTTTAAATCAGACTCAAACAAGATGTGTTTGTGAAACACGAATGCCCGCAAAACAGCATTTTTTTTTTTAAATTTGACCTTGACACATGTCCATGACCTTATCACATGACCTTGACCTCATCACATGACCTTGACCTTGGTACCAGCAGATGCCTATCAATGAGATTTATTATCATACCAAATGTGAGCATTGTATCGTGAACAGCCTTGAAATATTGGCAATGTTTGGATTTTTGATAAGTTTTGCAGACAGACCGACAGACAGATGGACAACGGTAAAACAATATTCCCCCGATATTTTGATGCGGGGGCAAAAAAAGCTCCCTACCCACACAATGTATAGATCCTGGGAGTGTTTATCAAGAGAAATACAGTTCCCTTGCCACTGCTATTTTAGGGAAATATTCAACATGATTGACCTTGATAAATGACAAAATTGATAATTAACCTTGAGAGTGGTACCAACAGAGAGCTGTCTTGCCAGAAGCAATTCTCTTGTGCGAAAATGAAGGCATGAGCAGCCTCATCCCTAAATGATCCAAGGTAATGGCCAATGTTAAAGTTTTTTAAGGAACAAACAGAAAAAACAGACAGGGAAACAAGAGGGTCATTGGCACCATTGGTAACAAGGCCTGGGGTGGCAAATTGCCAAAACTACTTAACATGAAATTTATATTACAAACCTGACAAATTTCAAACTACTCCAAGATATTAAGATCACAAACATTATGACCAAGTTTCAAGACATTTTAGCTGCACTTGACCTAATTTCTGTCAGTTCCAGATTATCATGTAAACAGATATTCTAAGTTTCAAGGCATTTGGACCAACATGTGGCCTCCAGAATGCGCATCTCAAGATTTGGACCCTTGACTCCATTTGATCTGATTTCATACTTGTCTGAGATTTAATGTACACAAACTTTCTGAAGTTTTATGTCTTTTGAGCGACAAACGTGGCCTCTAAAGTGCACACAAACTTTGTTTAAAGATTTGATCCCTTGACCTAATTTTTATCCCCACTTGACTCCATTTCTATCTCATCTGAGATATCATATAGACAAACATTTGTATACAAACATTCTGACCCAATATGCCAGACATTTAAGCCAAAAATGTTACCTCTGGAGTACACACAGAGTGTTTTCTATGATTTGACCTCCTGAAATATTTTGACCCCACTTGACCCAATTTCAATCTTGTACGAGATTTCATATTGTCAAACACTCTGAGCAACTTTCAAGACATTTGAGGTAAAAAATGTGGCCCTTAGAGCACACAAGGTAACAGTTGATGTTGGATAACTGTTCATACAGAACAGTGCCCCATAACAGCTCACATAGAGCACTTCATGCTCAGGTGAACTAAAATTGGCTATTTTTTTAAAAACAAGAGGGCCGTTGGCCCTGGGTCGCTCACCTGAGAAAAAAGCTTCATTACCTAGGAATGTCCATGCAACCACAGAAAAAGAGATTTTCACTTATTCAATCAGATAACATTTGAAATAATCCTCCCCACCCCCCCTCTGCTCCTCCCCTGGTCATTATCTATTTAAGCTTTTTTCATAAAAGGTCTGTGATCAGCTACTCTATGCCTGATATGCAGGCTGAGTCTGAGACTTTTAAAGTTTTCTTTAATGAGTTGATTAATCCATGTCAAATATAAAGGCTGTAGGGATTCAAATTCTCAACAAAGCACTCCCCCCTCCCCCAAGATGCTCTGCACCTGGTGAATCTACAGTCATGATTTTAGCTAATTCAATTAATGTCCATTTGCTGATCATCTAATTTTACCAATTTTCAAGTCTGTAGGACTCCTGGTTCATTTAATAGAAGAAGTTTAAAGATTTCAAAAATGATCCAAAGTACTACCCCCTCCCAAAGACACTCAGCAGCTGGTGACCCTACAGTCATGATTTTAGCTATTTTTATTAATGTAAATATATTAATCACCCATGACAATTTTCACGTCTGTAGGGTTCCTGATCTAGGAGAAGAATAAGGTTAAAGATTTCAAAATTGATCCAAAGTACTACCCCCTCCCCCCTAATGCTCCGCATCTGGTGCCCCTACATTCATGATTTTAGCTAATTTTTTTTAGATCCATATGCTTATCATCCATGCCAATATTGAAGTCCGTAGGGCTCCTGGTTCATTAGAAGATGATGGTTAAAGTTACAAAATTTTCACAAAAGTACACTGCAACTCCATTATAACGAAATCTGTTAGAGCGCTAAATCCATTATAACGCGGGGTCCGCTTGGCTCCCGAAATTTTGGGGGGTCGACCATTATGGGATGCTGCGGCGATGTTACCCGATCCGCCGTTGACGCTGTTTTGATCGCGATTTTAGATCGAAGGGTGAAAACACTGAGATAAAAATCGATACTGAGCGAAGCCAGGTAAATCAATACAATTGATTTTCACACCTCCCGCGGAGCAGTGATGGCGATGAATGCCTCAGGTCAGAGAGAAATGGCTAGTTTGATTGCTGACAGACGTAGGCCTATAACTATATCACTACCGCTGGAGTACCGAATTCGATCACGAGTAAAACCATCACATCCTTTCCTAACCCCAAACTGCTATCTCACATAGGTCTACGATTAGTAACCCAAGGATGAATGACTTAGGCTATAGTCAGAAAGAATGAGTGCCGCCGTCGGAGAAACACGGAATCCCAATATTGTCAGTCCGGCGCGCTACCAACTGCGCTTTGTCGACGGCAGGGACACCGAAAAGTCTAGCTCGCATGCGATTAAATCCAAGTTAAATGAATTTTAGAAGACGACGTGTTTTCGCAAAATAAGCTAATCTCGTTTTATTTTCTCAAATCTTGAACATTTACCGCTGTTGACAAACGTTTCAAAAAGCGACTCGCCCCTTACCCAATTTATTGGTTTATTACCCCCCTTTGCCAATCCCGTTGAATTTTCTTATAAATATTACGTTTTTTGAAAATATATGATAAAATTTTGTTTCTTTTTTATCAAACTTATTCATATTATAGTCATGTTTTAAAATTCAAAGCCCATGTGAATTATTTTCGTTGATTCTTATTTGTCACTAAATAGACAACTTCATTCAGGTTTAAACAGAAAGCTATATATAAACCTACATTTCCCGCTTGCCAGCGTCAAACAAAGAATTTAAAAAAGGCGCGAAACTGACGGTGACCGCGTCGCTTCGCTTTCGTCTAGACTTTCTCTCCTGACAAACTTCTCTCTCAAAATCAAAGCCGTGAATTAACATCTTATCAAGCCAAGGGTTAAGAACGGTTTACTTACACAGTTTTCAAGAAGAAGCTTTCGATATCCCTTGACTCGTGAAGATGATGTATTAAATGGATTAGCTTATCTCCGCAAACCGGCGATCCAAATGTCGTAGCTGCAGATTCATTTAATTGTATTTACGGCATTTTTTCTCGCTCATCGAAGAATGCGGTCCTGCACTCCGAGAGATTCGATTACTTTGGTATAGTTTCGATCGGACGTAGGGTATTGTTTATTTTGATTGCGTAGATAATTATGAAATTCGTTGATCTTATGAAACTTTATGGATTTTACTAACTTTACCCTTTTGAGATCGTCGTTATCGGTGTTTCTCAGCTGCCGGGCGGGTAGGCCCGGGAAATCGGGATTCAGAGAACTAAGAGGAGTCTGCGATCGTTTAACCCTACAACCTAGATTAAAATAAAATATATCAAAGTAATAAACCGCGTTTGTTCTCCAATTCGTTGCCGAGTTTTAAAAAATATAAAATACGATGGCATAAATATGTACATGTATATTTAGATATCCGGTATCGTTATCAATATTGACCCTGTGTCTGTTACGTTTCCGCGGTACGTTATTGTTTACCGCGGGGGGGGGGGGGGGGGGGGGGGGAAATCGGCGGCGGCCGGGGGTACAGCGTTATAGCAGATACATCCACTTCTTCCGCTGTTTCAGGTCTTGGACCCCGACCACAGCGTTTTAATGGAGTTGCAGTGTACCATCCCCTCCCCCCTGGTGCTCCGCACCTGGTGGCATCACAGTCATGATTTCAGCTATTTCTCATAAGGTCTATGAGCTGATCCTCCATACCAATTTTTAAGTCTGTATAGGGCTTGTGGTTCAGAAGAAGAATAAGGTTAAAGATTACAAAATTTTCACAAAAGTACTACCCTCTCCCCCCTGGTGCTCTGAACCTGGTGAATCTACAGTCATGATTTTAGCTATTTTTATAAAGGTCCATATGCTGATCATCCATGCCAATATTCAAATCTGTAGGACTCCTGGTTCAGAAGATGATGGTTAAAGTTACAAAATTTTCACAAAAGTACTACCCCCTCCCCCTGGTGCCCCGCACCTGGTGTCATCACAGTCATGATTTTAGCTATTTCTAAAAAGGTCTATGAGCTGATCCTCCATACCAATTTTTAAGTCTGTATAGGGCTTGTGGTTCAGAAGAAGAATAAGGTTAAAGATTACAAAATTTTCACATAAGTACTACCCTCTCCCCCCTAATGCTCCGCATCTGGTGGCCCTACATTCATGATTTTAGCTAATTTTTTTTAGATCCATATGCTTATCATCCATGCCAATATTGAAGTCCGTAGGGCTCCTGGTTCATTAGAAGATGATGGTTAAAGTTACAAAATTTTCACAAAAGTACTATCCCCTCCCCCCTGGTGCTCCGCACCTGGTGGCATCACAGTCACGATTTTAGCTATTTCTAATAAGGTCTATGAGCTGATCCTCCATGCCAATTTTCAAGTCTGTAGGGCTTGTGGTTCAGAAGAAGAATAAGGTTAAAGATTACAAAATTTTCACAAAAGTACTACCCCCTCCCCCCTAATGCTCCGCATCTGGTGGCCCTACATTCATGATTTTAGCTAATTTTTTTTAGATCCATATGCTTATCATCCATGCCAATATTGAAGTCCGTAGGGCTCCTGGTTCATTAGAAGATGATGGTTAAAGTTACAAAATTTTCACAAAAGTACTATCCCCTCCCCCCTGGTGCTCCGCACCTGGTGGCATCACAGTCACGATTTTAGCTATTTCTAATAAGGTCTATGAGCTGATCCTCCATGCCAATTTTCAAGTCTGTAGGGCTTGTGGTTCAGAAGAAGAATAAGGTTAAAGATTACAAAATTTTCACAAAAGTACTACCCTCTCCCCCCTAATGCTCCGCATCTGGTGGCCCTACATTCATGATTTTAGCTAATTTTTTTTAGATCCATATGCTTATCATCCATGCCAATATTGAAGTCCGTAGGGCTCCTGGTTCATTAGAAGATGATGGTTAAAGTTACAAAATTTTCACAAAAGTACTATCCCCTCCCCCCTGGTGCTCCGCACCTGGTGGCATCACAGTCACGATTTTAGCTATTTCTAATAAGGTCTATGAGCTGATCCTCCATGCCAATTTTCAAGTCTGTAGGGCTTGTGGTTCAGAAGAAGAATAAGGTTAAAGATTACAAAATTTTCACAAAAGTACTACCCTCTCCCCCCTGGTGCTCTGCACCTGGTGAATCTACAGTCATGATTTTAGCTATTTTTATAAAGGTCCAAATGCTGATCATCAATGCCAATATTCAAATCTGTAGGACTCCTGGTTCAGAAGATGAAGGTTAAAGTTACAAAATTTTCAAATTAAATCCACTTTTAATTTTCGTCTGCAAAACCTTTGGATTTGGACAGGTCCAAAATTTTGTAAAACAGGAAAGGGTTAAAGAAATTGTTGACGGACGCCGGACGACTGAATACGGATGACGGATGACACACGGACGCCGGACAAAAGGTGGTCACAATAGCTCACTTGTAGGGGTGTAACAATACGGTAAAAAGTGTATTGCAATATATTGCAATATAGCCAGACTGTATTGCAATACGTATTGCAATATTATTTAAAGTAATTAAAATTATGGAAACAAAAAATATCAACAAGAAAATAACAAAAACAAGTCTTCTTTATTTCCTTTTAAAATTGATAGGAAATAAATTTGTGAGAAGGGTTTCTACTAGCATAACAAGAGGACCCTGAGGGCCCTAAATCGCTCACCTGATATTTCAAGTAAATTATCATTAAGACTCCATTTCCTATGATATGGCATGAACCTTCCCATTTTCAACAGAGTTCATTCTTGTGACCTGGCAAACATTTTGATCAAGTTTCAAGAAGATTGGGCTATATTTGTGGCGTTTGGAGCTCTTACGAGAAAATTGTCATTAAGCCCCCTTTTCCTGTGATATGGCACGTATACTTCCCATTTTCAAATGAGTTCATCCTCATGACATAACAAACATTCTGACAAAGTTTCATGATGATTGGACCATATTTGTGGCTTCTAGAGAGTAAACAAAAAAATTGTCATTAAGACGCCTTTTCCTGTGATATGGCACCGATCCTTCCCATTTTCAATAGACTTCATCCTCATGACCTAACAAACATTCTGACCAAGTTTCATGAAAATTGGACCATATTTGTGGCTACTAGAGTCTAAACAAGAAATTTGTCATTAAGGCCCCTTTTCCTGTGATATGGCATGGATCCTTTCCATTTGAGCAATTTTCATAAGGGACCACCCAAGGAATATTTCTGCCAAGTTTGGTTGATTTTAACCCATAAGTTTAGGAGGAGATGTCGTTTAAAGATATTGTTGACAAAATTGTCATTAAGGCGGCTTTTTCTGTGAAATGGCATGGATCCTTCCCATTTTCAATAGACTTCATCCTCATGACCTAACAAACATTCTGACCAAGTTTCATGAAGATTGGCCCGCATTTGTGGCTTCTAGAGTGAAAACAAAAAATTTGTCATTAAGGCCCCTTTTCCCGTGATATGGCACGGATCCTTTCCATTTGAGCAATTTTCATAAGGGACCACCAAAGGAATATTTCTGCCAAGTTTGGTTGATTTTAACCCATAAGTTTAGGAGGAGATGTCGTTTAAAGACATTGTTGACAAAATTGTCATTAAGGCGGCTTTTTCTGTGAAATGACACGGATCCTTCCCATTTTCAATTGACTTCATCCTCATGACCTAACAAACATTCTGACCAAGTTTCATGAAAATTGGACCATATTTGTGGCTTCTAGAGTGAAAACAAGAAATTTGTCATTAAGGCCCCTTTTCCTGTGATATGGCACGGATCCTTTCCATTTGAGCAATTTTCATAAGGGACCACCTAAGGAATATTTCTGCCAAGTTTGGTTGATTTTGACCCATTAGTTTAGGAGGAGATGTCGTTTAAAGAAAAAGTTGACGCCGTGACGGACAGACGGACAGACGGACAGACGGACAGATGGACAGACGGACGCGGGACAACGATCGATCACAATAGCTCCCTTGAGCACTTCGTGCTCAGGTGAGCTAAAAAGGCATAAAAAGATAAGGGTATCAGTGACCGGGAGGGGGGGGGGATATTTGATATTTAAGATATTTGAATTTTTCTTAAAAAGTTGTGAAGCAGAAAAGTCTGTTTAACATATCCATTCCCGAATTTTGTTAATCATATGGATCTATGGATCTATGCAACGTCCGTTACTGGCTAGTTGTATGAACTTAAGACTGAGTTCATACACGGACATTTTTAAATGAATTGTACTATTTGGTCCGCAATTCTTATAGTAAATAGGCTGTAAAAACTGCCTACATTTTAATTTGTTAGCCCATTATTGCAACTACTTTTATCCATAACTGTAATTTATTTTTTGTCCACATTTTGTTACGCCATTCTGGCTCGACGATCTTTTAGTCTTAGGATCAATTACAAATTGCAGGATTTGCCCAATGCCGCAGCTTAGATACAACGCGAGATAATTTCGGGGCAACAATTTACCTGTACACCGGCAACATCGCCTGTTGAAAAAAGTTCCACTTTCACTTTCAGAGATTGTTTTGTATGTTGGAATCCGGTAGATAATGAACACGTTTAGAAATAGGTTTTGAGGAAATTGGGTTTTCATTTCAAACAGAAAATAATTAGTAAGTGTACTGAAGAAAACCGGTACAGTAAAAGTTGAACCGGTTTTGGATTTTTTCTTTGAACAGACCGCGGTTTATCGGTAAATCAGTTAACCGTTTCACCCCTACTCACTTGAGCATGTTGTGCTTAGGTGAGCTAAAAAATCAGAAGGATAATAGGTTCAAGTCAAACTTGCCATATTGGCATCCTTGCTTTTCTGTTTCAAATATGAGCCAGTGCATGACATTTCCAACAATTTCATGGGTGTGTGATGGACTAATGTTGAGCATCCTGCCCAATCATCAAATGCAATAAAATTATTTCTTGGTTTGTGAGTAAAGAGACTTAAGGTCTATAGCTATCTATTGAGTGCATAGTGAAGACTCAGATCAGTCTGTGCGACTGCACAGGCTGATAAGAGTCTTAATATTTTGCATATGTGAAATTGTTGGAAATGTCATGCACAGGCAGTCATATCTCAAAACTAATCTCAGATATATGATAGTCTGGAATACCATTATGTGGCTGATTTTTTTTTTATTTCATTACTTTGTATCATATTCAAGATGGTGACAAATTAGATTTCTCTCTTTAAATGGAAATTGAAATCCAACCTCACAAAAATGTCATATTTATATTATCAGATTCTCGGAAATCTCATACAATCACAGTTAGTTTGTTTTTTGTTGAGATTTGAACTTTCTAATTATCCTGCACCAGTAAATTTACTGTCACATTAATGCTCACACACTTTCATGCATCAAAGTCTTTAGGTGAAATCAGTTTTAAAATTTACAGCTGTAGGTGTATTTTGTAAACTGAGCTCTGACATAGGCGCCGAGTCCATTATCATAGGTAAACCAGGTATGATTGAAAGCAAATGATGGGAATTTAACCTGAACCTTTCACTGCAGTTATGAAAGTACATGTTTGAGTGAACCATATGTTTTAAGACAAGCAATAACGTTGGTTTACAAGGTAAATTATAAACTTTCTTAATGAGCTATATAAACCTGGTTTATCTATTTTGAACAAATGGCACCAGAATCTAACAGGAAAAAAGTTGATTTTACGGCTCACCGCGCAAAATCTACCTATATATATATATATATATAATTTGCAACTGATTAGTTTTGTTTTGAAAGTGATTTAATGCCAGTTTAAATAGATTTTCTGTCATATCTTTGAGACTTGAGTACTTAACATTAGATTTGTGATAATTCTTGCACAAGTGCTACAAGACATCTTTTCTTTAGCCTCTAGTTGATTTTCCATCTAAGTTAATAAGTATCCACCCATAGGAGGGAGACAATTGATGAAAAGGATATTGATGGCTCTGCGCAAACCAGTAATTGTCTATAAACATATAGTCATAGATTGAACCCATGACCCCGAAATTGAATATTGGGAGTCTATTGAGTTATCAACTGTGTTATGGTCCAATGTTTCTATAATTGACCTTCACCTTACTCCACTATCACATAATGCCAACCCTCACGTCCGCAAATTACCTTTAGGATTTTTCCACAATGTTTAATTGAAAAAAGAAATCCTATGATTTTTTTTGAAACATGAAATTTTTACACCTTTAACAGCAAGTTTCTCAAAACTTTGACCTTCACAGATGGCATTGACCTTGTTACAAGACCTTGACTTTCTGCAGATGTGTGTCGATGAGATCAATTATAAACATACATGTAACAATTGAAAAGGCTCTAAGTATTTGGTAATGCAGAGTTTGAGGGCTAAGTTTTGAAGAATAACATACAGACAGACAGACAGAAAGAAAATACTAAAACGATGTACCCCTAATCTTATCAATGTGTCTTTCTCCCTCTCTTTACTGAATGTCAGATATTCTTGTGTCAGTGTAACACATACCTAATTCAAAGCAATAATATCCTGTTATCCTGTCTAATTCTTTATGTAATCCAATTAATTCCATAATTAATTATACACAACACGGCCTAATGACTGTCACTGAATAAAGCTATAAATGTCCTACAACTGAATTCATACTGATAATTATACACTGAGGGATAACATAGTATTACCATATAGGGTGTTGTGAGTTGTGAAAACATGCAACCATGGCCAATACTCAATCTAATTGTTACAAACTAATGTTTTCTTCATTTTCTTATATGAAACTGCTCCAACTAAAGGTACCCATGAATTGGTCACATGAAAGTACATGAAATAATTATCTCTTTTATCATTCTGAATAAACAAGAGGAATAAAAAGGCCCAAAATCACTCACCTGAGTGAACTGTCTATAACTTGTTGAAAGAAGTCTTTGAAAGGATAGAGTCAAAGCCTAAATTATGCTGTTGACACAATTCCACAATATATTCAATCTTTTAAGATTTTCAATTTGATGGGTTAAAAATAGAGCCAGATTTTAGGCACATGGATCCAAGAGCACAAAAAGTTTTCAAAGATATGACCTTGAGACATAGTTTTTGACCCTTGAGTTGACCCAATTTAAAACTAATCCAAGATTTCAACAAGACAATCACTCTGACCAAATTTCAAGCTGATAATACAAAGAATTTGTCCTCCATTTCGAATACAAGGTTTTTCTAGAATTCAACACCTAGACCTAGTTTTTGACCCCAGTTGACCCAATTTCAAACTTGTCCAGGCTTTCATCAAGGCAATCATGCTGATGATTTTTTCAGATGATCTGTCAGAAAATGTGATCTCTAGCATACAAGGTAAATCTAAGATTTGAACATGTGACCTAATTTTTTTACCTTAATTGACCATTGATTTCAAAATCATCAAAAAAATTCATTAAGACCTTTCTAACCAATTGGCTACAGATTTGGCCCCCAAAGTGTATTCCTGGTATTCCTGAGATTTTATCTAACTTTTGCAGGGTTTGAAAATTCTTGAAATTTCTACTCGTCCTTCTACATAGAAAAATATAGTGATACATTAATTTCATAAGTGAAATTTTGCAAAATCCACTTGTCCTGCTTATATAGACAAAGAAGGAAAAAATCATGCAGGACGAGCGGACAAGTAGAATTTTCAAGCCCTGTTTTGACAACAATTGACAAAATTTCAAGCTTAACAGAGTTTCCATTATTATAATCATTTTGACCAATTTTTAGTCAAAAGATGTGGCCTCTAGAGTACAAACAATTTTTTTGTATAATTTAAGCCATGATCTTCCTTTTGAACCCATTTGACCAGATTTCAAAATCATCTAAGATTTCATCAAGACAATCATTCTGACCAATATTTCAGTTGATCAGTAAATAAATGTGGTCTCTGGCGGGTTTTCAAAGATTTGACCTTGTAACCTAGTTTTTGACCATTGTCAACCCAATTTCAAATGTAACAGAGACTTTTTCAAGATAAACATTTGAGCACATACAAGGTTTTTCTAAGATTTGACCCTGTGACCTAATTTTTGACTCAAGTGTCACCCAATTTTTGAACTCCTGAGTTCTTATCAAGATAATCATTAGGACTAATTTAGTACTGGTCCAGTGGATCTCACCCAAGTACCTTTGTGGTAAGTTTCGTTCATATTTGCTTACTTGTTGAAGATAAGATGTTATTCCAAGAACTCAAAGTGAAAATAGGCCCCATATGCACCCCCTGCCATGACCAGGCTCAAAACAAGTCCCTTCCTGCCAAGGCCATACTTGTGGGGGTCAATCAAAATTCCATGAACAAGTTTTGAGAAGGGTCAACCAAGATATAATTTCTGGGGCCTATTCATCAAAACATGTAAGGCTTTTTTCGTCTTACTGATGACTTTCAGAGCAGTAACAACAGCAATCACTTTATGTAGGTATTGATAGATTGGTGATATGTGATTTCTTGTCTTTAATATGTGGTAAGTCATCGGTAAGACAAAAATTGCGTTTTTAATGTTTTGATGAATCTTTCCCCTGCTAAGTTAGGTTTAAATCCACCAAAAATTAGCTTTCCCCCTCCTCCTTCCCCCCCACCCCATTGCCACACTAATTCAAATTTTGAGACACTCAAGCCGAAAATGCTGCCTCTAGAGTGCACTTAACGTTTTGTTTTAAAATTTGACTCCTTGACCCCAACTTTGACCCCACTTGACCCAATTTTTAAGTTGACTGAGATTTGATGGAGACAAATATTCTGACCAAGTTTCAAGTCATTTGGGCCAAAAATGTGGCCTCTAGAATGCTCAAAAGGTAAAAGTAGACAACAGACGAATGATGACGGATGATGGACACCACATGCGGTACAGCACCCAATCACAATAGCTCACCTCTAGCACTTCGTGCTCAGGTGGGCTAAAAAGGTTTCCTTGAAATTTCCGAAGAATTTTTCTAGTATTTAGGCAAAGGTGTTGTGGAAATATGGCTTTTGATTTGCAGATGAACAAAAACTTTAACATAATAAGTGCATACAGTGCTTTCAGCGCTTTGATGAAAAGGATTAAGCATATGGCTGTAAAACATTGACCTTATTTAAGGATAATGACTTAACCCTTGTCTTGCTGAATAAATTTTGGCTAAAAATTGTCATCAAAATCAAAGGGCAAAAGCACTGAAAGTACCAACTGAAGGTCAATTTTTATTTGAAAAACTAAATCTATGGACAGTTTTTGTTTGAAAGTGAGGAACAGGTGGTGTTGACCAACATCAGACTGCACATATGTGCAGGCTGATGTTTGTCTATAGCTCCTGCTAAAGAAGGAATATTCCAGGTTCAGCATGACAACGGTTAATTATCGATTTTGATTACATGTACGATTATTCTGTAACAGTAACCTTTGCATGTTGTGACGACATTACGCTCGTTATCTAACATACACTACAATTACCACAACATAATACTGGAAATAGTTACAGCCCTCGTCTTGCTATTTCAATACAATACTTACAGACCCAACATCAGTACTAAGGTTAATAGTGGCATTACATCTTTTCCTAGCCTCATGATGCTATCTCACATTGGTCTACGATTATTAACCAATTGGTGGAATAAAATAAGTCGGAAAGCAGGAATGCTGTGGTCAGGAAACGAACTCCGGGACCTTTTGAATGATAGTCAGATGCTTACCAATGAGCTACGACGGCTCAGACTAAAACTAGAGGCCTAAGAGGGCCTGTACCACTCCACTGGCTTGAACATCACCAGACTTTCATGAAACAAAGCTTATTTTGTCAGAAAACAACACTTTGAAGTATCTTTGAAGAATCTTTTAATTTGAAAGAGAAAATTGGCATTACCCCGCCAAACTCACATTAATGAGCCCTTGAAAATTTTTTTACCAATCTAAGTGAAGGTGCACCTAAGGAGTATTCATGCCAAGTTTCAATGAACTTGTCCAAAATGAGTGGAGAGGAGAAGATTTTTCAACATATTGAAGTGGAAAAAAGTCCCAGCCTGCCCGGCCAATATCTGGGGTCAATCAAAATTTCTTTAAAAATTCAAATAAAGGGTCACCCAAGGAACAACCAAGCAAAGTTTCTTAGAAATCAGCCCAATGGTTTGGAGGGAGAAGATTTTTAATGGTTTTAAAGTGATAATAAAGTAAAATATGCCCCACCATACCATGCAAACATTTTGGGGTTAATCAAAAGTTCATTAACAATTTAGATAAAGGGCCATCCAAGGCACATTTATGCCATTAGTTTCATTAAAACCAATGGGTTGGGAGAAGTTTTTAAAGTGAAAATAAGCCCTGCACTGCAACACCCATAATTGGGGTCACCCACGGAAAACTTTTATCAAGTTACCTTAAAGGGGCTGTCACACCACAGTATGAGAGTAACATATGCCTTGCGTATGAAAAACAGAGAAATTCTGCTTGTACACACAACTTTTCAGCGTTTAACAAGGGACTCCCGCCGAATTTTCGTCTAAGATGAGTGACCAGTGTATGTGCAGTGTTAATGTAGCGTATGACAAGCGTATGCGCAACGAACACAAAAAGTATGTGGATGTTTGCTAGTGTATGCAATTGTTAAGGTAGAGTTTATCAACAATGAGTAGCATATGCAAGCAAACAAGTAGCATATGGATAACGAATGTAAGCGTATGAATAAGGTATGAGTATCTTATGGCTGAGCCCCTTATTTCTAAGTTTCTTCAGTCCTATGGTAGACTTCGATAAGATTCCAAGAAAGAAACAAGAAGTCTATGACACACGTTTTAGATGCTCTAATTACTCCCTTAGAGAGCATGATAGTTCTTTATGAGATAGAATTACAGGCATGATAAATTAAGAAAATGCCCTGATAAATTAAGAAAATGCCATATCTATATAAAGTTAGTCTAAAGTCAAGGGCATGTTAATTGTGACAAAATTTTGATATGGACCCTAAATCGGTAAAAATTGCCACTTTTGGTACATTTGCCTAAACAATCACTCTTTCCCCCCTTTTAACATGTCAAAAATTATGTTTGGGCTTCTGCATAAGAACGTATACGTAATAGTTATAGTTCATTTCTGACAATTTACGCGATATAACCTAAGCGGAGCGTTAGCGGAGCGCAAGGTTATACGCGTTAATTGTCAGAATATGAACTATAACTGTTTTACCGATCGACTTATTTTTTCATCAAATAACGCTAGTTCAATTGAGTTGCACGTCAATCAATGATGTCATTCATTTTTGTTGTGTCATACATTCTTCAATCAAATCGAGGTACACAAAAAGAGGGAGGAGCGAATTAAATCACTATCGGGTTCCTGTAATTATTTTGTCATTTGGCGAGACGAAATCAGCTGAGAACGTTCAGTGAATTACACCTCGTGATTTCTGCTAGTGGATTTTGTATTCCTTTTTCCGGTTGTTAGTTTTTTGCGGACAATGTTCCTCATTTTAGGGATTTTGTATTTTTAGGAAAACAGTTATCTATCACGACATATTCAGCCGCGCATTGTAAGTTCGTCAGACTATCATTCAATCGGTCCCGGGTTCGATCTCCGACGGTGGCACTCATCCTTTCCGACTATTTGTCTCCCACCTATGGGTCGATAATCGTAGACCTATGTGGGATAACAGCTGCAGACTGGTTAAGAAATGGTACTTCTGGGGTAAGAAATACCAGGAATTCGTTGTTAGGTGCTCCAGCCGCCGCAATATAACTGAAGAATTGTTGAAAGTGGTGTTAAACCACATACAAACAAAACCTTGGCATATTCATTATCAATAATATAGAAATTAAAACAAGACGTTAGTAGAAATCATTCATAATGCAATGAAAAGCCCTAGTTTTCAAGTTTTGGTTCTCAACCGATACGTCATAGTTAAACGGGTGACAGAGGCTTTCGATTTTAATCAGCTATTACAGGCATAATATGCTTCGAATCACTTTCTTTTTGCTAATACTTGTATCCCTAGAATCCTTTAAATAGGCATTTTGTATCTTTTCTACAATTATTTTGCATACCTGTACCTTTCATATGAACATTTGATTGCATTTTGTTAAGATTGGGACCTTTGCAGAATGACTAAATCAAAATGTCGTTCAAGAGATCCAAAGTATTCATTTTAAAAAGGAAGTGAGATTTTATAACGTTTGAACCGTGTCGTCTTTTCTTTTTTTATGTCAATGTGAAAATGTGAAGTACAGAAAGGCCTGGTTCGAGAAAATTCGTCAATGTCGTTCTTACTGCTGTATGCCATGCAAATTGCTATTTTTTTTATCAGAATCATTGTTTTATCCACTAAATCTTGTCTTGATTAACATGAAGACAAATTATTAAAGAATTTTTTCTTCTCCTTTTAATGAGTAATTGTGTATAAGCATTACTTCAAAAGAACATTCATAAAAAGTTTTTATTAAAAATACTCGATTACAAGTAAAGGGTCTTACGGGACTTTTTATCAGACAAGATTATGACGTCAATGTCTGGTTTTGAATGTAGTCCCCGCCCATTATGACCTAAAGTCACGTAGGTCACTTTTTCGAACAGATCGTCAGGTTATGGGATATATTTTTTGAATTTCAAACGAAATAGCGACCTTTCATTGGCCGAAAAAATAGGGCGATCGGTAAAAACGTATACCAGCGTACTTGTAACTTATCCGACTTATAAATAAAGATGCCTAGCGTACATCAGTGAATGTGAGCGTACGATCATATGTTCGCATACATTAGTGCCATAGGCTGTAGTGTGACAGCGCCATAAAATTGGTCAATTGGTTAAGGAGAAGATGTTTAAAGAAAAAATTTACGCACAGACAGATGTACATCAGGATGGATGCACACATAACAAACACACCACTATGACAATAGGCTCTAGGAGCTAAAAAGTATCAAATGAACATGACAAGGGCTAATTTGTTAACTTATTGTTTGTGCTTTTCAGCTGAAATATATGCTTTCATTCAAATTCTTTTGCTTCTCTTTTTGCATTCCTTCAAAATTTCCAATTTTCACATGGCATATTTCATTAACTCTTGTCTTGCTGAATAAAAATCTTGGCAAAATTACATAACAAAAGTACTGAATGCACAAAAATGTATGGAATAATTTAAAACAATATGACGATTTTATAATCAAAATGCTGAAAGAACTGCCAGATGCACTAATTGCAAGTCATTATTTTGAAATACATCTCTAACTTTTTATTTTCTACTGGTTGAAACAGGGAAAAAGGATCAAAGTCTCAGATCAGACTGCCCATATGTACAGGCTAATCTGTGTTTAAAACACCTGTCAAAAGCAGGGATGTTCTAGTTCAGTATTTTGCCCACATAAAATTTCTCAGAACAGATTTAAAGATTTAGCTATTTTTATCATTCTATATTATCTAAAAGATTATCTTTTACTTTAAATACACTAATTATACTCTCACATGAAGATATTTCTTCCTGAATTCCCTATTATCACTGCATCTTAATTATTGTGTCACATTATAAGAAAGAATATGGACTGAATTAGAAGAAATTCCTTTTAATAGATAATAGGATTTTTTAGGATGGTTGTCAAGTTAAAGAAATTTTTTATTAAAAAAAATTGTACTCTGCATTATCACAAGGCTTTTATTTATCATATTTGATCTATTTCCCTAATCCCAAATCCTTCATACAAATGCTTTTTTATGTAATTGATGAAAAGGTAGGTCCATATAGAAGTCAAACAGACTATATAATCAGGGGCCTGTTTCAACATAACATTTAAGACACATTTTGTCTTACCGATGACTTACAACATATTTAGGACAAAAACCACTTATCACCAATCTATCAATCCCTATGTAAAGTGATTGTTGATGTTGCTGTTTCAAAAGTCATCAGTAAGACAAAAATATGTCAAAATGTTTTGATGAAACTGGCCTCAGGTAGTTTCAAAAGGTTTATTCAGCATGACATTTTTACGGTTAAAAGATTTTGTAAAAATTTGCACAATTAGTTCTTATAGTCTATAGTGATATTATTATCAAACACCAACAACTTTTAGAGCACTGCATGATGCAGATGCCATTACAATTGACTCTGTGTGCTGAAACTGATCACTTAAAATTACTCCCTTCTTGACCTTCTACTAAGACCTTGACCTTTTATGATAGAAACCTAGCCCTATAATATCATGCTGTACCGGGAATAATCCAACTTTGGCAGGACAAAGAGACAAAAAAATCAGCTTGCATCTGACTTAAATCTTAACCTCCTGAATTCTGTTTTAAACCAGAGATCTATAAAAATCATCAAGTGCAAAAATTATTCCAAAGGGAGATAAATAAACACTTTAAAATTATAATCTCTGTTTCAAAATTTTGCCAGAATTTTAGAATAGAGTTGATTATTTTAAAGTATATAAAATAATCACAATTTCAAAATATATTCCATTCCAACTTAAATAAGCAATTAGTCAATTAAAGGCTCCCTGAGAATTTAGATTTTTAATGTAATTTAAAAGATCTTATTCAGCATGACAAGGTTAAGCACATTTTTAGCTCAAAAATATATGTTCACAGGAAAAATACATACGTCCTCAGATAAACAATTTCCCAAAGCAATATTTTTTATAAAATATGTATCCCACTGTTGATGAAATCACCAACTCAATTTGAAAGGTTATATTGCCAGAGGTGTGAAATTAATAATACCAGTAAATAGATATATCATGAGATGGCCACAACCAAAATAGTGTAACTCCACTTTTAATTCCTGCTGTAGTTGCAATATTTTGGCTGCCAACAGACAATATTCTCTGTCTAGAATTGGGTTCCAAATTGCAGATATCAATAGAGTGCCATTATAAATGGATCTGGACAAAATGCTTTAATGTATCCTAAGAGATCAAATTGCAAGATGTTTAAAGCAATTTGATTCGCCTTGCACAGGATAATTTTCACAAAATTTGTTCTTGATTGTTTATGGTGTTTAAAGTTACTGTTAACAATTTCTCAGTCATACCACCTCAGCCAACAGGTTCCCGAAACCTCGTGTAAAAAGACCACTTTTGCCATGGTCACAGCTGCATTTATACATTTGACTACCTTTAATTGCAACTCGAATGATAGGGTTTTTTATTATTAGCAACATTTCCTCCAGCACAAAACCATTTGTTCTTCAGCCTAAGTAAAATTCGTAGGATAATCGGAAATCTGATAATAGAAACTCCTGGATAATAGAAATAAATCTTTTGCACCGAGACCCTACTTTATTGGATATAAGAAACAATTGGCAGGTTACATCGGGACAAAAAAAATATGTAAATACAAATTAACAAGTTTGACTAATTTCCCGGCGTTGCCACGATCCCAAAAGTACAAAGAGGCGCGTCAACATGTCAAGTTGTTGATCGCACCTTTACCAGATTCGTAATTGTTATTTGATTGTGTTGATTAAGTGTTTGAACTAATGACCTGCTTCGCATTTTCTTTGATTTTTCAATGTTGCCGACAGTTATTTAGACAACCACTTTCATCGCGCCTGTCTTCTTTTCCATTTTTCTTTCTATTGGATAAAAGGAAATCTCTACTGCAAATGTTGTTGCGGTTAGAAAACAAGAGCACAGCAAGCAGGTGCCAACGCTCAGCTGTTTATCATTTCTTGGGCAAATGCAAATATATGAACTTGGTAACTACAGAAAGGTCTTGTACCAAGCAATAACATTTGAAATATGAAGGCTCTTTGACCTACCACTCAAAAATTATGACCAAGGTTGAATTTTTTCAAACAAATTTGACCTTGAAAAATGACCTTGACCTTGACTGAAGACCCTGAACTTTGTACCTACAGAAAGGTCTTGTCCCAAGCAATGATCATGTAAAATATGAAGGCTCTATGACTTACCATTCAAAAGTTATGACCTAGGTTAAATTCAATTCTTTAAGGAAATTTGACCTTGAAAAATGACCTTGACCTTGACCTTGAGCGATGACCTTGAACTTGGTACCTACAGAAAGGTCTTGTCCCAAGCAATGATTATGTGAAATATGAAGGCTCTATGACTTACCATTCAAAAATTATGACCAAGGTTAATTTTGTTAAAGAAATTTGACCTTCAAAAATGACCTTGACCTTGAATGATAACCTTGAACTTGGTACCTACAGAAAGGTTTTGTCCAAAGCAATCATCATGTGAAATATGAAGGCTCTATGACTTACCATTCAAAAGTTATGACCAAGGTTAAAGTTTGTTACGCCAACGACAACGACACCGCCAACAACGCGAACGACCCTAAGGTGATTATAGTACCTCGGATTTTCTTCCAAAACAGCTGAGCTAAAAATGTCATTAAGTCATTTCATAGCAAAATTACTTACTTCACATTAAACATTCTAATCCTTATCAAAATATCCAAATGATAAAGACACCAGAAAATCATCAACTTTCTTGTCTGATCCATTTTCTCTATGACGTTACTCTATAATTTTCTTGGAGAATGACCCTACTTCAAATGCACCACCAAACACCTGGCCTAGTCGAGGGCGTCTGTGTTTTCACGACAGGCTTTTCTCTTGCATTTACCTCAAGCACATAAATATTGGAATTAAACATATGATTGGCCTTCTAAAAACAGTAATTTGTTTTCGCTAAACATATTTACGTCAGAATACCAATCGGTGACCATTGGATTTGAAAGCCTTTGTTTCTAGGGATAATTGATTATACAGATGTAAATAAATTTCAAAACTGCTTTTTTGTCAGTTTTCATATAATTAAAAGCTGACACAAAAAAAGCTGCTACATACTGAATAATTATGAAAGCTGTCTGCCTTATGGTTTCAGAGAAGACAATTTTTGAAGATTTTTCCTATTTTCATCCATTGTGCTAAGATGAGCTAAAAGGGATGTGCCTTTGTGTAACCCAAATATGACCCCAGGGTCTTGATATGAACAAACTTAGTAGAATTTCACTAGATGATGCTACATACCAAATATTAAAGCTGCCTGGTTTCAGAGAAGAAGATTTTTAAAGATTTTCACTCTTTGATACTTTGTAAAAAGGGTTGCGTCTGGGCAAAGCCCAAATGTGACCCCAAGGTCTTGATTTGGTCAAACTTGGTAGAGGTCCACTGGATGTTGCTATGTACCAAATATGAAAGCTGTCTGCCTTCTGGTTTCAGAGATGAAAATTTTTGAAGATTTTCCTATTTTCACCCTTTTTGTTAAGGGTAGAGGGAAAGTTAAAGGTGGATTTCATTCATTTGAACAACTTTGGTAGAGCTTAACTCAAGGAACATCCCTGCTACGTTTCATCAAGATTGGCCCACCATTTTAGGAGGAGAAGATGCTTAAAGAAATTGAGGACATCAGATGACCCATGTCGCTCAACGCACGATTGACGACGAACACTGGACGTTGTCGGATCACAATAGCTCACCATACACTTCATACTCAGGTGAGCTAAAAATGATATTAGGTATATGCTGACACTGTCAATAACAGCCTGACAGCACCTCTGCATACTCCTAATTAAGTTCTGGTTACTCTTTGGGGAATAACAGATCATTCTTCTCTAGGATCTGGCCGAGCTCATGGAGTATCCTTGGCTGGACCTGGTGAGCTGAAACTTGGACCAGTACCTCATTCTACATATGCTTAATTGGATTTAAGTCCAGTGAGCATATGTGGACAGTCCAGACATAGAATGCCCACTTCTTGGTGATTCTCTTAGACTATGAGGGCCGTGTGGACAGGCATTATCATCCATTAAAATGAATCCATCCCCAATAGCACCAGCGTAAAATGTTACGTGAGTATTGAGGATTTCATCAATGTACCTACGAGCTGTCAGAGTACCTCTTTCTAAAATAACAAGATCAGTCCGCCCATCCCAGCTGATGCCACCCCAAACCATGATGGACCAACCCCCATAACGAACATGCTCAGCAATGTTTGCTGCATGAAACCTTTCCCCCGGCCTTCTCCACACCCTAGCCCGCCTATCAGTGTTGTCCAGGCAAAACCTGGATTCATCTGTGAATAGCACGTGGTGCCAGCATCTTATGTGCAAGCCAATGTGGTCCAATGCCAGTGTTAAGCAACACTGACAATGAACTAGGGACAGCGTAATACGAATACATGGTCTTCTTGACCTCAGGTAATGCTCATGCAGCTGTGTTCGTATGGTTTGAGTCAAATCTCGCACTCTGGAGGCATTTTGAAGGTCGGATCATAGCTTTGTTGTCGCTGCAAACCTGTTCCTTTGGACTTGAATTACCAAAAATTGGTCTTCTGCGACGGAGGTAGCTCTACTCCTACCTCCACCATGTCTCCTTACAGGTGTATGTTACTGTTGGTATCATGCCCAAGCTCTGGTACAATGCCAGCATCACGGTGGGAAACCTTTTGCTAAAACATACCTACAGCACACCACAATTGTTCGACAGATAAATGTCTTCTGACATTTGGATTAGCCATGAGTAACAATTCAAGAGTCAATAAAGTACTTAAAAAACAGAAAATAAGCATTTACTAGAAACCTGTACATGTAGAGAATGAAAAAGGACATGACAAGAAACTGTGGTTCGTCATTTTGCAAGAGTCTCACAAAAACATTGCGTGTCAAATTCGGTAATGTATACATTTGATATCTTGTCAGTACATTATTGTACCATTTTAAACACGAACAAGAATGGGGTTTTTTTAACTCAGCTTCTGTAGGACAGTTAAAAAGTTTGGTGCATAGCAAACTTTGAGTAGTATATGACCCGAATTTTTGCGAAAAATTGTAAAAATTCCTGAAATTCAACATTTCAATATTCTGCAAAACTTATAAAACCATTTTAAACTGATGTGACAATATATATATTATGACGTCTTTTTTACAGTTACAAAATAGTGCTGCTATTCACTCTGAGCTCATTTGCATAGTTATTCCACTAGTGTAATAACTCATGTGTAATATCAACAAGAGCCATGTTGGACATGGGCATAAGTCCCCTACCGGCTTTGTTTGTCTCAATGTTTTCCCACACCAATTCTATCAGGAAAGTCAAAACCAGGTCTTGTTAAAGGGTTAAACAAGACTTACATGAGTTGTTGTCTCTGCTGTGCCCACTATACAATTCATGGAAGCAATAGACAGATGCAAGAAATAGTATCAATAACAGTTACCTTGTCTGATCCAAGATGTTTTTCTTCAGTCTTGTTGGTAAGAAATGAGAACTTTCACTGGAGGTGATTAATACTGCTGCCTCACCACCCTGACTAACATGGCTTATAAATTTTTTTACATTTTAAAACAGGTTTCATCAAGTTAGCTTGCTTAGTTATTAAGTTATTGCAGGATCCATTTTTTGCCATATTTTCACTATTTCCGTTACCATAGCAACCACACTTTTTGTCAAAGAACAAAGATAAAATGATGTGCATAATCTACACATTGCCATCTAGTCATATACCAAGTCTCATCAAATTAGCTTGCTTACTTATTAACTTATCGCAGGATCCAATATTTTTTGCCATATTTTCACTATTTCCGTAACCATAGCAACAACAATTTTAGTCTAAAAACAAAAATAAAATGATGTGCATAATCTACACATTGCCATATAGTCATATACCAAGTCTCATCAAACTAGCTTGCTTAGTTATTATCTTATCGCAGGATCCCATTTTTGGCCATATTTTCACTATTTCTGTAACCATAGCAACCTCAATTTAAGTCGAAAAACAAAAATAAAATGATGTGCATAATCTACACATTGCCATCTAGTCATATACCAACTTTCATCAAAAACGCTTGCTTAGTTATTAAGTTATCGCGGGATCAAGATTTGAGCGGACAGACGGACGGACAGACGGACGGACAGACAGACGGACGGACAGACGGACGGACAGACAGACGGAGGGCAAACCTATAGTCCCCTCCGGTGTGAACACTGGTAGGGGACTAAAAAATATTCAATGGGGTTATTTCACTCCCGTGACATATTTTATATTATAAACATTCTTACAAATTTTGACAATGAATGAGCCAAAATTGTGACCCCTAGAGCATTAATAAGATATGAACTTTTGACCCACTTCATACCCCATTTTGACCCCCCCCCCTCCGAAATCCTTGAAGTAATTTAAAAAGCTTGACCTAAAAAATCATATCTGTTAGTTGGCCATAATAGTTTGACGAGATCTAATTATAATTATTTAAGGACAGACTGGTAACAGCTTCATCACTCGAGCTTGGGAGAGCTTAAAAGTGATGATAATTTTGTCTGCCCAAGGTAGATAAATTCCAGAGTGGTTATTTTGCCAGTAGATAGATATATGATACAATTATTGGTTGATTGCCTCAATTTGTAATCACTTCCATCAATAAGAAATGAACATGAACTTATGTATCCTATGGTCAAGGGGTCAATAGCTTATAAGAGCTGTATAGAAAGGCAAAAGCCATTTTTAAAACAGATCCATTCAGGTCACAATTGCAGCTGGAGAGAAAGAATGGCCAGGTTTATTGATTGAATGGAGTTATACACTGCTTTAAACATTTTTCAGTTATATCGCTGCAGCTGGAGTACCTAATAATGGATTCTTAGTACAGAGGAATCCGCTTAATAGCAACTCCTATTCATCAGAAGAAAAGTTGCTATTAAGCGGATGTTTCTTTTATCCGATAATAGCGTTTCAGTCAGTATCCCTATCTGAGAAGAGTAGGAGTAAGTCATCAGCATTGGAATCAACGCATACATGTATAAAATACATGTACATTTTGCCAGTTCCGATCGATTGCTTATTTTTGTGTCCCATTTTAATTGTATGAACATTGAAAAAAGTAGTTTTGATATTTATTTACGTCTTTACAATCAATCATCCAGAAGACCAACGGCTTTCAAATCTCAAGGAAGCCGATCGGTAAGATCGGTAATTTCCGACGTGAATATGGTTTGCGAAAACAAATTACCTTTTTAAAGAAGGCCAGCTATATGTAAAATTCCATTATTTATGCGATTTAACAAGGCTGTCGAGTACACACTAGAGAAAAGCGTGTTGTTGTGAAAACAAAGACGCCCTCGACTGGGCCAGGAATTTGGCGGCGCATTTGAAGTCGAGTCATTCCCTGAGAAACTTATAGAGAGACGTCATATCAAAAATGGATCAGACAAGAAAGTTAATGATTTTCTCGCGTCTTTATCACTAGGATATCTTATATGGATTATAATTTTAAATTTGAAGTAAGTAATATTCCAGCACTATGAAATGACTTCACAACTTTTTTTCTAACCGGGGCGATATTCGCAGGCGCTATTTGCTTTTATCAAAAAGATTGAAAAAATGGAATAAGAAGACAGACGCAATGAAATCGTTTGTCTGAATAACTATTGGCACCACTCGAAAAATTAAAGAAAATGCAAAGCGAAGCATTAGTTCAAGCACTTAATCAACATGATCAAATAACAATTACAAATCGGGTAAAGGTGCGATCAACAACTTGACATGTTGACGTGTCTATGTGTACTTTCCGACTCGCGGCAACACCGGGAAATCAAAGTCAAACTCGTTAATTCGCATGTAAATATTTTTATGTCCCGATGTAAAGTCCTGATAGTTTCTTATATCCGATAAAAAGGGTCCTAGTGCAAATAATTTGTTTCTATTATCCAGGAGTTTCTATTATCAGAGTTCGGATTATCCGACAAATTTTACATAGGCTAAAGAACAAATGGCTTTTTGCTGGAAGAAAAGGTGCTAATAATTGAAAATCCCTATAATCCGAGTTTCTAATAAAAGGATTCTACTGTATTTCTCTCAACAGTCCAACCATCACATTTTTTCCTAGCCTCCAGCTACTAACTCACATAGGTCTATATATAGACCTATAATCATCAACCCATTGGTTAGAGACAAATAGTCAGAAAGAATGAGTGCCACCGTCAGAAATCGAACCAGAGACCTCTAAATTGAAGAATGGCCAGAAAGCTAGGGATTGAGTGCAAAACTATTATAAGTGCCTATAAATATAAGCACTTTTAATAGTATAGTACTAGCTCCTTGAGAAGTTCCTTACTCCAACCCCATCAAACCTTAGGGTCCCCCTATATTAAAGCCAAATTTTAACCATTGTCATGCTGAAACCGCAATATTCCTGCTTTGACAGGAGCTATAGACAAACATCAGCCTGCACATATGTGCAGTCTGATGTTGGTCTACACCACCTGTTCTCACTTTCAAACCAGAATTGTCAATAGATTTAGTTTTCCAAATTAAATTTGATCTACAGTTGGTACTTTCAGTGCCTTTTGCCCTTTGATTTTGATGAAAATTTTTAGCCAAAATTTATTCAGCATGACAAGGGTTAAGATTAAATAATCAGATTCTACTTGTCTTCAGCTTGTCTTTCATATAATTGTGATTGTTTTTATGAGACTAGGATCATAGCTCTGTCATTGAGTTCATAGTGAAAGAAAGCCTAATACGACACCCATATTTATGGACCAATCAGAAACTCACAAACATTTTTTGAAGAGGGCCATCCAAGGATCATCTAAAAAATTCATTTAAATTGGCCTAGCGGTTCAGGATGACAAGAACTTAAAGATTGTTGACAACACAAAATGCATGTTGTGCTCAGGTGAGCTCATATGAAAAAGCCCTATATCTAAGGGCGTAGCTCCCTTTACGCACATTACGAAATTGCATAATAAAAATAAATCCTCTTTCGAAAAATCTCGTTGATGAATGATCATAATATTGAAACTACAGCTTATTCAAGCTGTAGTTACGATGTTTGATTGTTTACCAACCCTCAAATCATTCTTTGGTTGTTGCCTTTGAAATGCGTAAAAATTTCCAAATCCAAGCTACGCCTATGCTATATTGATGGGAGTATTGATTTTATCATAAAGATTTTGTAGGAAATCTTTTTTATTAATACATATGATTCTAATTAATTGTTAGTCGTGTATTAAAATTATGGTTTCCATGGCAACCAAATGGTCTACAAAATCAGTTGAGCAAAAATATAGGACTGTTAAGGTCCTTATTCTAATCTCTTCCTTGGCTAGCAGGCATATCTAAAATTAAGAAGCAAACAAGAAACTTGGAAGTAGGAATAAATTATTCTTTAAAAAAAAATAATAAAAATAAGTTAGGAACATTGGATAATTTAAAATTTGAATGGTTTTGGAATGATCCAGAATGAGTGAGAGGAGCCAGTTTTGATCAAAACAAGAAGACAAAACTACAGATTATAAAATCAAACTCAAAATGTAGCCACTACAGTGCATACAAGGTTTTCTCAGAATTGACCCTGTGACCTAGATTTTGACCCCATTTGACCAAATTTTGAACTCATTCCAAATTTTATCATGACAAAAATTCTGACCAAATCTAGGGCAAACAAGAGGACCATGATGGTCCTATATCGCTCACCTTCATATCTTTGTCTCATTTAATAAATTAAATTTTCCAGCAAAGTTGTACTTTTACAATTTAAGGCCTCGACATCTAAGACTGTAAACAAGAAAATTGTCATTAAGACCCCTTTTTCCATGCTACGGCATGGATCCTTCTCATTTTCAATAAGCTTCATTCCTGTGAGCTGACAAACATTCTGGCCAAGTTTCATGAAGATAGGACCATATTTTAGACCCCTAGAGAGTAAACAAGAAAAATGTCATTTAGGCCCTTTTTCCCATGATATGGCACAGATCATTCCCAATTTCAATAGGCTTCATTTGTGTGATCTGACAAACATTCTGACCAAGTTTCATGAATATTGGACCATATTTGTGGCCTCTAGAGTGTACACAAGAAAATTGTCATTAAGGCCCCTTTTCCTGTGATAATAACTGATTCCGTCCCATTTTCAATAGGGTTCATCATTGTGACCTGACAAACATTCTGACCAAGTTTCATGAAGATTGGACCATATTCGTGGACCCTAGAGTGTTAACAAGAAAATTGTCATTAAGGCCCCTTTTTCTGTGATAATAAATGGTTCTTTCCCATTTCCACTAGAGCTCATCCTTGTGACCTGACAATCATTCTGACCAAGTTTCATGAAGATAGGACCATATTTGTGGCCTCTAGAGTGTAAACAAGAAAATTATCATTATGGCCCCTTTTCCCGTAATATGGCATGGATCCTTTCCATTTTCAATAGGGTTCATCCTTGTAACTTGGCCAACATTTTGACCAAGTTTAATGAGGATTAGACCATATCTGTGGCCTCTAGAGTGTAAACAAGAAAATTGTCATTAAGGCCCCTTTTCCCATGATATGGCATAGATCCTTCCCATTTTCAAAAAAAAATTATCCTTGTGACCTGACAAACATTCTGACCAAGTTTCATGAAGATTGGACAATATTTGTGGGCTCGAGAGTGTTAAGAAGAAAATTTTCATTTAGGCTCCTTTTCCTGTGATATGGCACGTATCCTTCCCATTTTCAATAGGGTTCATCCTTGTGACCTGAAAAACATTCTGACCAAATTTCATGAAGATTGGATAATATTTGTGGCCTCTAGAGTGTAAACACTTAAATTGTTGACACCGGACGACGCAACAGACGACACACGACGCACGAAAGACGACGCACGACGGACATTCAATGATCACAAAAGCTAAACTAATAAAAATGTGACCTTTTGATTTGACACCATGAAAAAGTTTTTGACCCCACTTGACCGAATTTTGGACTTGTTCAAGATTTTATCAAGTAAAACATTTCATAAATTTCAAGATGATCAATGTGACCTCTAGAGTGAATTCATTCAGTTTTATTAGAGCATCATCATCATGGCTCTATTAGAATTTTTACAGTACATTAAACTGAGGTTCTTTGAATGGTTTACCGACCTTTAACTAAATTATAATGAATATGCAAACAAATATAACAACAGCTAAGCCTGAAAAAGTTGTAACTGCCTTTACTTGTATAGGCAGTTCCACTTGTTTCAAGTTGAGCCATCGATAAGTTATTTAAATTTTGTTGTCTGGAAATAGGCAAAAAACATACTTACGAAAATAAACTTTTATACTTCCCGATAGAATCATATCCAAATTGTGTAATATTTATTTCGTGGTCTGCACCTGCTACATAGCAGAATTACTGAGATTTTCTCCGGAAATACCAGCTTGATTAATTAGTTTTGGTCGCCTTGGTCACAGGAAAAAAGAAATTACATCAAAAAGAACATGAAATCTATTTTTTTAATCTTTACCTTTCATAGGTATTTCTTTTGATCTGTAATTCTTATACAAATAACAGGCTGTCAATTTTTTTGTACTGATCTTCATCTTCTTTTTTTCTCACAAGTCATCAAAGACCTAATTGCTTTGGTTTTGTTTTGTGTGAATGTGTGTCGTGGTAGAGCGTCCACCCCTGAGGCAAGAGGCCCCAAGATTGATTCCCAGGAGCAGCTAAAGATCTAAGTTCTTTCATGAGTTCTGTAAAATTTTCCAGGAAGCAGAATCTAAGGGATGAATTGAAGTAGTAAGAACTTAATTCCCAATTGATTGATTCAGGGGCATGAAAAAAGTGCATGTTCATAGTAAAATTCTGAACAAGAGGCCCAAGGGCCTGTATTGCCCTTCTCCATGGCATTCAAATATCTGTCAATGAGAAACTCATTCAAATATGGAAGTTTACAAGGAAATTTGTAAAGAGGATGATGGAAAGCCGAGCTGATTTTAGTGTAGGCTAAACCTTACATGGAAAGCCATTTTGCAAAATATATATTAGTATTCATTCTAAATAGAAAAAAATCTTTTTTTATAAGATAGATAATTGTCTTGATGGATCTTTAACAAATAATCAATACTATATAAAAGCATGGGAAAACCACATTCATGTTTGTGATATAAGCCCCGCCACCCATACATGGCCAAATAAAAATTATGCTCAGGGGAGATTTACCCAAGGAATAGTCAAGTTTGCAAAGTTTGGTTGACATTGATCAAATGTTTAGGGAGAAAAATATTTTATAGGGAAAAATAAGTCCCCCCCCCCCATGCCCAAATTTGGGGATCGATCCCTAGACTTTTCTTATAGATACATGTATACCCCTAAAATGAAAACCCAGTGGGCATGCTGTTTACCTAAACTTAGCCCAGCCCTGCCATGCCCACATTTGAGGATCAATCCAAATTTTTTGAACAACTTAAAAAGAGGGTCACCCAAGGATCATTCATGCCAAGTGTGGTATAAATCTGGCCAAGTTTGACATGTAGTGAAAATAAGCCCAGTGCCTTGCCACAGCCACATTTGGGTGTTAATCCTAATTTCTTGAATAACATTAAAAGAAAATCACAAAAGGGTCATTCATGCCAAGTTTTGCTGAAATCGTGCCTTTGGTTTGGCAGGAGAAAATCTTTAAAGATTTTTTAATGCTACTCCCATATTTGGGGGTTAATCAAAAATTTCATGAACAACTTTAGGAGAGTATCACCCATGGAATATTTCTTACAAGTTTCGTGATGATCGCTACATGATGTTAGATGGTCAAAAGTCATACCGGTATTTGTTTTAAGTATGCTAGCCTCGACCCCACACAGACAACAATATTCAAATGATTTGTTTACAAGTCCAATGCGCTTACCACTGAGCCAAAGAAGATCTTCCCTGACGCAGGTGTCAGACATTGTATTTAAACCTACAAAGCTATGCAGGACAGTAGAGAGAGAGGTCTCCCATAACATGTTACTAACTGTTAAAATATGCACTTTCAAAATTTTGAATTTAGCCTTGCTTCTACAATGTACCAATATTCCACATCATACAATGACTTCAACAACAGTTCTTGCATTTAAGAACTGAATATTTTTTTTTTTAAAATAGATTTAATGCTGCTTTTAACAATCTTCTAGTCATATAACGGCAGTGCTACCATTATATCCATTTCCAAGCCTCCAGTTGCTATCGAGAACTGCTCTATGATTATCAACCATTGATGGGAGACATATATCCCTGATTTAACCCAGGGGCCTGTTTTACTAAACATCTCATGATCATTTTTTACGTTAGTCAAAAATTAATGTTGCTTTTACAGTAGTAACTAAATATGGAATTCTGTCTTGAATTACCTCATTGTAATCGTCTTCTAAAGACAATTCCAATGGGATATTGCAAGGCAGAATCTAACTAGAAAGCCATGAATGGCTTGAGTCGCTCCACAGGCTTGAAATTCTTGTAATGAAATAAAAGTTTTGACTAGATTTTTAGATATATTGGATTCTACTGGTGTTGAAAATGATTTTCAAAGTTTTCATCCAATCACATTAATTTTTGGCTACATGATAATGAGTCATCAAAAGGTCATACAAAAAAAGATTGATTGATATCCATCAGTTACATTCTGAGAAAATTCCAAATTTTCAATTTTTACTGAATAACATATTGAGAAATGACCTATGCCCATAAAATGCATAATTATTTTCATCCCATCACAATAATTTTTTTAGACTTATAAAGGGTCACTCAAGGATCATTCCAGTGAAATTTGGTTGATAATCCATCACTTACATTCCGAGAAAATGATTTTCAAAGTTTCCACTGTATAACATATAGAGAAATGACCTCCGCCCATTAAATACATATTTTTCATCCGAACAAAATATTTTTTTGTAAAATGATAAAGGGTCACACAAGAAGCATTCATGTAAAATTTCATTGGTATCCATCAATTACATTCTGATGAAATGTTTTTCAAAGTTTCCACTATATAACACATAGAGAAATGACCTCCGCCCATAAAATACATATTTTTCATCCGATCACAAGACTGATAAAGGGTCACTCAAGGATCATTCCAGTGACATTTGGTTGATATCCATCAGTTACATTCTGCGAAAATGATTTTCAAAGTTTCCACTATATAACATATAGAGAAATGACCTCCGCCCATAAAGTACATATTTTTCATCGGATCACTATAATTTTTGGTAGACTGATAAAAGGTCACTCAAGGATCATTCAAGTGAAATTTGGTTGATATCCATTGACTACATTCTGAGAAAATGATTTTCAAAGTTTCCACTATATAACATATAGAGAAATGACCTCCGCCCATAAAATACATATTTTTCATCCCATCACAATAATTTTTTGTAGAATGATAAAGGGTCACACAAGAATCATTCATGTAAAATTTCATTGGTATCCATCAGTTACATTCTGAGAAAACTCACTTTTTACCATATTTGGAAATTAAACACGCCCATTAAATCAATGTTTTTCATTGGATCAAGATTTCTTGAACAACTTTGAAAGAGGGTCACCCAATGACCATTCCGGTGAAGTTTGATTGAAATTCATCCAGTAGTTTCTGAGGAGAAGATTTTTAAAGAAAAAGTTTACGACCGGACGCACGGACGCACTGACGAACGGATGGACACACAACGCCATGACAATAGCCCCAGTGGCTTTCAGCCAGTGGAGCTAAAAATGAATAAAAACACCAGGTACAATTTATGACATAGACTTACGATGAATGTTTTCATAAGAAGTGAAGTAAAACATGCCCCAGGACCTTATGATGCACTATCAAATGCGCCAAAACAACAGCTTAAGTTTTACCTTCAGTAGAAGGGTAACGTTCTCCAACTCTCACAGATATATTATAACATCTAGTTATCACTTCCACATACAACCAGATAACACTTTAGTAGACACAATAAATTTAATCTACCAAGAACAAATTCAATTTCTTGGGAGTATCTGGCGAAACCAGTAATTCAACACCTTTTCGACTAAATGTCAGAAGTTGGTAAACAATCAACCCTTGTCATGCTGAATCTGGAATATTCCAGCTTTGGCAAAAGGTATAGACAAACAGCCTGCACAAATGTGAAGTCTGATCTTAAGGTATTCCTAGTGTGAAGATCGGAATTAAATCGGTTAATTTCGGCTATTTCCGTCATTCAAAGCGCGTCGTTTTGCACATTAGTAAGATGACGTCATAATCAAAAATCAAAAAAAAGACGTACAGTTACATAAACTCGATGGAAATTTGATAAAATCTACCAAAATATAAATTTTATTATACTTTTATTGTTTTGATTGAGTTTTCGGTCCTTTACCAAATGTTAATCTGTACAAAAAATACATCGACCAATCAAAATTATTTGCAGGAAATTGTCTTTCTTTAAGCGTACCGACCAAAGGACTGCCGGAAGTCACACTCCCGGAAACCGATTTCCCGGAAAAATTAGAGAACAAAAATTCTTATGTTTATACCCGAAATAAATTCTCTCTGCTTTTACTAAAGGCTTTTACATGAAAATTTCAATTCACAAATTAAAACCATAAAAAAGAACAACCCAAGTTATCGTGGAAGATGCCTTTATGTATAATTGTACATATTAAGTCCCTTTTCAATCAGTTTTTTTAATCAGTCGAACGTTTATTCCAACAGAAACATTTTAAATATGCCTAAATAAAGTATGGTTACATGTAACAAACATGTAGACATCTGGCATGCTAAAAAGGGACCGACTATGTCTATTTGCAAAGTATTCCAGTTATTGAACGAGTATCATACACAGTTCAACGATCCATTTCATACTTAAGGAGAGTTAGCTTTCATACTCCAGTATATGAGAGAATAATGAAAGCAAAGTCCATGCCGAAAAATATCTTTCCTTTACAATAACAAAAGCCTTTTTCTTTAAAAGAGAAATATTAATTTTTCGTACGGGAAAACCCCTTTTTTGATAGTTTCTTGCAATTATTTCAAAGACAAATGTACACACTTTGTAGTTCAGACACATGAGATTAAGAATTTAATTAAATGCGAGTAATACTTTAAGAACAGTGAACATTTTTCAACAGTTCTAAAAAATAATTAATGGCATTAACAAATTTATTTAACTTAATTATTTTGTTAAAGACTCGAGCGCGATTAGAGAGCTTAAAAACATAATTATGGTCAAAAATTAGGTTTATTTATTTCAAGGGCGCATAACTCTTGGTACATTTTCTCTATTTTTCCACGGTGAATTTTTTTCATACTTTTAGCCTGAATGCCCGAAGTATTTTAGTTATTTTAGAAAAAGGTATTTGAGATGCCCCATCAATACTTTTTGAAAAAGAGGAATTTCTTTGATAGTCACTGTAGCCAAAATACACTACAAAATGGCGCCTTATTTTGTTTACGACTTAGAATATTGGCTAACAATGCATTATTTGATTAAAATTATTTGTTCAAAATTAACTTTTTTTACTTTACAACATTTCTACCAAATTTATTTCACGAAATATGTCGCATGATTATACGCAGTTAATTGCAAAATCATCATTTTAAGATAGACCCCTACCTAAGACTTACGGCCGATTTCCCCACCCACTCAAGAAAACGGACTTTTTTCAATGTTTTCTGAACGGGGCGGTGAAAGTCATTTAAATTTCAGACATAAAAGGGGAATGACATGTGATTTTCGTTTTTAGTATCATTTTTACATTCTTTTTACACTTGCTTCACACTAGGAATACCTTAAGTCTTTATCACCTAATCTTCTTCCAATTAGTAGAAAAGTGCAATATTTAAGGACGCTTTCTAGATTTTATTAGCTGAGATAGACTTTTTTTATATTTACATATTTTGTAGATTTAAGTATGGTGATTGCAAAATTGGAAAGAAAAAAGGGGGTCACCGAATCAGATTTTTCGTAAAACGTCATAGAATGTCATAGGTATCAAGTAAATTTTTGTCTGATTTTTTCCCCGAATTTCATTTCTTGGTAATGACATAAAACCATAACACAAGCAAATCTTATCAAGCAACTCATATCAATTATATTTTGATTTCATAGATGAGAAGTTATTTGCACTGAATATAATACACAATTATCGATTGAAAGGAAACATAGTGATTTTTAGGTATATTTCCCCAATTCGTAAAAACCGTGAATATCGAAAATGAACGAGAATATTTTCAAAATTTATTACTTTTGATCAAATTTCTCAAAAACTCTGAGATAGAAAATTTTATTTTTTCTATATTTTGTAGATAATTATATGTTCGTGTGATATTGATATTAAAAAGGTATGGTCGCCATGCTAATTTTTTAGAAAAAATGCAAAATTCTAGGTCACCCATTTTTGACGTTAAGGAAAAAAATCACTCCTGATTCTTTTTCTCGTGACAATTTTATGAACAAAATCAATGATATTCAATCCTTCTTAAATTGATTGATAATGAAGTTGAATTCCTCAACAAATAGGGTATCTCTTTGTTTTGCATCAACAAATCCTTAGGTCATTTCATATGAAAAGGTCAAGGTCATATATCAAGGCCAATGTTACATAAATCACACAAAAATCTAGTAATTTCAAAAATAATCAAGCCCTTGAAAATAGAATACTCACATATGGAATAATTAATCTTGTCAATAAGCATCATCAAATTCTTTGATCGAAGTCATATGATGAGATCAAGGTCATCTACCTCACTCACACCCTCATCCCCAAATAAATTCAAATACACCAAGGTCTGTTAAAAAATTAATCAAAACATTGGAAATAAAAAATCTGACAAGATCATTTGACAACGACAGAATCGTTTATCAAGATCAACCTTTCAAAAATTAACCCCATCAAAATGAAATGTGACAGTTACAAGTAGCAATCAGATTCACAACTGATAACGTTGTTTGATATCTGATTATGCGCACTGAGTGAGGACGTTAACGTCACAAATTCCTACAAAAACGACGCTAACGTAATTTCCTTTATTCCATAAAATAAAATGCCTGCGATTATTTATATAAATATTTTTAGTGATAGGATTTGTTAACCGTCTTCATGAAAGCATTTTCCGCGAAATATGAAAAATTAGAGGGGTTTTGTTGTGTTTTTATTACGTCCGAGATAAGTGCAAAGTTGGAGGGCTTTCTCCTTTTTGAAGAGTTCGATATGCAAAAATGTTGCACATGATTGAACTCCTGAAATCATCCTTAATTGCTTTTTCAAAAATAGACTCATTCATAAGTGATTGTGATACTTACAGTGTTATGAGCAGTTTGATTTTAAAGCAATTTTGCAAAAAATATAACCAAAGGACTGAAGGTCCTGAAAGTTGCCATGAGGATGATACCATGATATTTTTGAACTTTTGTTATTTCAATGGCTCAGCACGAAACAGTTGTAACTCCCTATGAACATATAGGGAGTTACAACTGTTTCGCGCTGAACCATCGATTTGTGATCAATAACTCAGATTTTGAGACAAGAATAACCCGACAGTATTGGCAAACAGATGATAAGAGATCAAAATAGCTCACCCCCAAGCACTTACTGATCTTAAAACAACTGAATTACAAGCTCCTTTTGTTCAATTGCTGATAAATTTCAGATACTAAGCCTTTTCTATCAATTCAAGGGTTCTGTTTGGCAGATTCAAAGCAGAATCTGACTGATCGAATGTAGTTTTACAGCACTTTTAACAGTATGTCATATTGTGATGGATGCAACACCTACACATCGATCTCCAACCACTATTACCACATCCTCTCTGAGCATCCAGTGTTTTATTGCACTTAAGTTTATGATTATCATCAATTAACCAAATGGCAAAATTTCGGGGTGATACAATTTGAAAAGAGTAGCAGACAACAAAATATATTATATTAACCCTTTCCCAAACAACAACATTTAAGGGTGGTCCACTTCAAAATCTGCTGCAGAAAGCAAAACAAAAGTTAATGCAGGTGTAATGGATGTACAATAAAGCACAGAAAATATTGAGATACAAGAGCTGTCACTGTAAGATGACAATGCCCCCGACACTGCTTTGATCGTCATAAGGTCAAGGTCATCATGGGGTCAAGGTCATCAAAGTATGTGCCTTCAAAAAGGTAAAATGCCAAGGAATGTTGTACTAAAATATGAAGTGAAAATGTTAAGTAATAAGGAAGTTATGGCCAATGTTAATGTTTTTGGCCATTGTTAAAGTTTTTGGGCGGAATGTGGGATGGACAGACGGACAAGTCAAAAGCTATATGCCTCCCTATCGGGAGCATAAAAAGGAGAAAATGCTGCTTATCAGCATTTTTTTCTTTTGTCTTAATGTTTTCCCAAGCTAATTCATAAACGGACGTCAAAACCCAGTCTTGTTTTGGAAGAGGTTAAAAGGAGACAATATGTATGTTACACCACACTAAAATTTTGTCATTACGGCTGCCGTACTTTTTGAAAAAAAAAACAAAAAAACCAACAACAACAAAAAACGAGCTTATCACTTCAGTTCAAAACGAAAGTAAAACCTAGCTGACTGATTTGACATTGATGTTCAGAATTTAATTCCGTTCGCAAATAGCACTCTTGAATTCTTAACAACAATATCTTTACTTGACCGGTTCAATGTTAACCGATATCGTGTAGAATTGAAAAGTTGTGTACTGGATTATCAAAATCGTAGTATCATTAAAGCCGTTACAAAATAAAATTAGGTCAATACAATGGAAGCCCTCGGCTCAAGCACTATCACAGGGGTTGAAAAATCTTAAAAACCCAACTAGTCCTGTAGGACTAGTAACCATAAATTTCAACTCACCCTTAAACCAAATGAGCTCACCCTTCAAAATTAATAAAATGTAAGTTAGTCTTATAACAAGAACACAAGTCATTTGAATTGGTTGAAATTTTCATCCCGGTATAGATTTAACTTATAGTGAAAGTACTTTATGAAATCAGAACTTTCCACCCAGTGTGCATGGAAAGGTATGTTCATATAGTGACATGCATGGAAAGGTATGTTCATATGATATGGTTTGCTATTTTGTATTCAATATTAAAGAGATGGGTAATCTATGTGGTCTAAACATGTACAGAAGAATATCTTAATGAGCAACACAGATAATAAGGAATTTGGGATATTAGCAACCTGGACCACAAAACCATTTCTTCTTTGGCCTATGAAAAATCCGATGAATAATCGGCACTCTCAGTATCATTGAATCTCACGAATAATAGAAACAAATTTTTTGAACCAGTACCATATTTTATTGAATATTACAAACATTTGGATGATTAAATGCTAATAAAAAAAATATTAAAACACAAATAAACAAGTTTTGACCTGGAATAACTTCTTTGCTATAGATATATTTTTCTTTTGTTGTCCAAGTGTAAGCTGCGCTTTTAAACAACCAATGTTATCCCGCTCGGCTTTTTGAAATTATAATTGGCGATCGTTGAAATGCGACCCGCTCCCCTTTTGTGTGTGTGTGTGTTTATTTTTTTTTTGTTGTTTTATAATTTTTTATTAAAAGGAAATCTCTAAAACCATCCCTAACATCTTTCTCAAAGAATTTGAAGGCTTTTGAAAGGGTGCAGATGTGATTGAACGCAGCAAGTGTACATTACCGAAATTAGATTAATTATGTGTGCATAAAAATAGTGGTTTCGAAATAATTTACCAACGAAAATTACTTACTTCAAATAAAAAACATAATCCTTGTCAAAATATCCGAGTGGTAAAGATGTGAGAATATCATAAGATTTATTTTGAAACCAATCTTTAATATGACGTCACTGTATAAATTTCTCGGAGAATGGCCCGACTTCAAAGTGACTGCTGAACACCTGTACTGGGCGAGGTCATCTGTGTTTTCACAGCAACACAATTTTCTCTCGTGTTTACACGATAGTCTCATTAAATAGTCGCATAAATAGTGGATATAAAAATATAACAGATAGTCTTTAGAAGGGTAACTGAATTTATTTTGGCTCATCCAGTTTACGACTCTCATCGTTGGAACATTTTTTTTTTTTTCAAAGACAATCTGCAATTTAGAAGCCGTTGGAAATCGGGAAATATTAACCGCGACTACCATGCCAAATTGCAATGGTCATTTGTTTAAAGATGAGCTTTTCCTTGCATGATTTAAAGCCTAGATTTGTACTCGCCCCGTCGGACTAGCTCACCCAAAATTCTACTCCCCTCCGGCAATTTCTACTCGCAAATTCGAGCGGACGAGTGGAATTTTCAACCCCTGTATCAGATTTATTTTTTTATATAAATTGCCCACGCACTAATTAATTCATCAGATACACTGAACGAATATTTTTGTGGAAGTGAAATACAAAGAGGTACCGCTTTTCTTAACATGTATAAATCTGGGGCGTCAATCTTTTCAATATGGCAGCCAATAAAATTTGTAGAATCCTCGGCGTACTTATTTTGCAAGTCAAATTTACTTTTGACATCAAGATATCCATTATGAAGTTTTCATAAGATTGTGTTTATCTTCAAAAGGAGAAATATAAGTCAAAGTATTACATTAAACAAACAAAATAGCTGCTTTTTTTAAACTGTCTGCACTACGTTTTGGTGTCATTGGGTCCGGTGCAAAGAGATAGAGTAAATTCCAGAAAAAAAGTAGTTCTTTGCCTAAACCAGTATACAGACAACCTGTACACTATCACCATATACACCCTTCTAGCTAATTGCAATATTTTAAGTCTGCCATTTTGACAAATGGCGACTTAAAAAATATCCAGCATTTGAAGGGTTAATCCTTATCCTCCTGATTTCAGACTTTAAGTCAAATCTTTGTGTACAGCAGGATTAGGCTTCGAACAGCATGATAAGGTAGAAATACAACCAGTGTTGGAAAACAAAGCCTTACTTATCAAGCTTGTACAAGCTCCACCTAGGTTTTTGTTGGAACTAAGTGTTATATATCCATTAGCTTGTGTGTGTTGACATTTCCAACAATTTCACAAGTGCAAAAAGCTGGACAGGCTGACCTGAGAGTCTTTGCTATAGACTATGCTATAGATTACTAAGAATATAACCCCTATTTAACTCTAAGCAAATATCCTTATTTGTAGCCTAGCTTTGTTTGGAGAAAACACTACCTGTACGAAAAATTCCACCCGTAAAACAGGCGTAAAATAGACGTAATTATCAAGCGTATTCCTTCTCATTTTACGCTAGGAAGCTGGTTGAAACTTTATATAGCAATGAGGCGGAAACCAAGCGTAAAATAGACAGAATTTTAGGCGAATTATGTTAATTAAGTGTAATTTTTTTACAGGCGTAATCACTTGCTAGCGGAAAAAACAGGCGGAATTATTAAGCGGACTCCGTCTAGCTTTCCGCTAGTAATAGCAATGAGGCGGAAACCAAGCGTAAAATAGACGTAATTTGAGGCGAATTATGCTAATTAAGCGGAATATTTCCACAGACGTAAATGCTTGTAGTTGAAAAACCAGGCGGAATTGACTAGTGGATTACGTCTAATTTTCCGCTAGTGAGCTGGTAAGGAACCAGGCGGAAACCAAGCGTAAACCAGATGGAATTTCAGTTAAAAGAGAATGTATAATTGGTCGGATTCTAAAATATCTCAATTCTTAACTATAGATCTGTCACAAAACAGACAAAGATTGCCCATCAGCGCTTTGTTCGATTTCTGCAGAAGGTTACAGGACAAAGTTCAATTGTGACCTTGACCTTTAATGTCTGTTAACAGAAAAGATATGGCACAGCCCTGGCAACAAAATTGTCATATGGCTAATGGTAACAAAGTCCATTATTCTAGGAAACTTTGTTCTTATGTTAGAGCACGGTAACAAAAAAGGTCTAAGAAGGTATGTCAGACAAACAGGGTGAAACCAATATTCCCCTCTCTACTTTGTAGTTGGGGGCAATAATAAAGACATAAATCTTTACATGGACAAATTAGTAAACAAAACAAAATCTTGGCACACTATTGAGACAACAGACACAGCATGATCCCATAACCTCACCTTTAGCATTTAGTGTTCTGGTGAGATACAAAACTCAACTTAATTGATATTATATATTTTCAAGGAATAAAAAATAGGTCATCCTTTTGAGGACAAACTGAATTTCATATTCAGGGTTTCAACAAGATATTTTTGTAAAACACTTCTGCCCTTGAAATGGCTTATTTTTTTAATAAGTTTGACCTTGAAGATTCCCTTGACCTTCATGGATGACATTGAATTATCTGCTTTGTTCATGTAAAATATGAGCATTGTCAATGCAAAAGTGTTGAGGTTATAGAAAAATATTTGGTTTTCAGGTTAAGTTTTGACAGACAGAGAGACTTGGTAAAACAATATGCCCCCTATCTTATTGATGTGGGGGCATAAAAATGTCTTTTAACTCAAGTCACTTGTTTTCAAGTCCGAGTAATAAAAACATTGTGTGAACAAAGCAATTTCTCTTTTTCCCTACATACTAGGTAATATTTCAGAGTACAGTCGCTTTGAATTCTAGCTTCTTTGGAATTTACCTAAATGAACAATTACTCTATTCATTCCAAAATCAGGGTTCAACACTTTTTTGCCTTCAGCATGCAGGACCTGTATGTCCTAAATCTTACTGTATCTCCCTGATAATAACAAGTCCTTGATGGAGACTATATCATTCTATTAATAATTATTCTATTTTAAGGAAAATAGTGAGTGAATAGAAGAAAATGCATATAATAAGCAATAACGCCTTTTCTCACAATGTTTTCCTCAGTGGAATGAAACTCTATGTGTGGAAAAGAAACAACTAAAATTACATGATTTGGTGAACAAGAGCACAGCATGCCAGTGCCGGCAATCTGCTGCAGGTGCTAGATAATGAAAAGATCTAAGAAAAAGGGGCATAACTCTTACAAAAAGATGCTATAGTTATACAACTTGATAGTCTAGGTAGCTGTTGTGATAGTGAACACATGCCAAATTTTAAGTTCATATCTTCATTAACAAGAGATATGACCATTTAAAGGTTTAAGTTTGCCAGTTGCCAACACATACACCAATACAAATGCAAACAACACCAATGTGATGATAATACCTTGATGTTTTGTTGTTAAACAGCCGAGCTGAAACTCTTGGACCAGTACTATAGGCCTGAAGAGCCTTTGACATGGTGGCTACTATCAATCCTCCAAAAGATCTACAGGTCCTAGGACAGGTTTTAAGTATTGATCACTGAAAATCCATAGTTATGTGCCAGGAGCTCTGCTATACACAAGCCCAATTTTTACATTGACCTTAGAGCTATAGATCAAAATTTTATTTGAATGGCACAATTACTCAGACTTTAGATCTGCATTTATTTTTTAAAATCTTTACCCTATTTTGTGTGTGCTCAAAGGGAATGAATTGATGAAACATTTCGAATGAGTACCCACAACATAGTATTTGATGAATAATATAAATTTTGATTTTGAAAGGGAAATCACTAGCTCTGTTGGCACCAATGCTTGGCTAGATGATCCAGATAAAAAAACCAGTAAAAAGGGGCATATCACGCAGTTTTCCACAGTAAATCATATAGTGAACACAAATGGAAAATTTCAAGCAGATCTCTATACAATTGTAATTGAAATAATGACACAGATACAATGACAGCATGATGAAAAAATTCAATTTTTATGTTCTAGAACAGCCAAGCAAAAAGGCATGACAACTTTCACATAAGAAGAAGGATAAATTTATACATTATGTAATAGTACTTCAAAAATTTTTCAAATTTCTTTATTTTCAATCACCAAGTTATTCTTGATATTCATCCATTTCTGTTCAGTGAATCATCTCTGTAAATTCCTCATCTATTTCAACCATTTTTGTCCAGAATGTAAAATGACCATCAAGCCAGACTGGAATTGACATATTCTGAAAAATAAAACAAATAATCATCACATTACTTGGCCCAAAACTATACAACGTATTGCATTCTCTAATGAGAATTTTTTCAAACTATAGCTTGATATTAAAGCTTTTATTTTGTATGTTCATAAAAGATAATAATAATAAGTTGTAAATAACAGCTTATTAATTTCATTTTTTATGTTCCACATTTATTTATATTCTTGATTTAGTCCACAACTGATTTTCTTTTGAAAACCAGAAAAGTTTAAGGTCTTGGTAAAATTTCTTGCCAGAAATTTTAATTTCTCATTTCATTTGGCTAAATGGAGGTATCTTTGCACATGACATTCTGAACCAGAATTATCGCTGCAAGGGTTATTTAGCAGTTTATCTATTTGTAAATCTGAGATCTTTTACAATCCCAAATTGAGTAACCATATGTTTTCTACACACTTTCGTATTTACTAAACCTAATTCCAAATACTTAAAGCGTAAAAATGTGAGAAAATTTTAACCAAATTCACTATGATTTGTATAAGGCAAAAAGTATCAAAACAATGTATTGAGGATGTTGAGCAAATTTTTTTTGTGTTGAAAATATTGGGTGTGTTGAAAATATTGGGTGTGTTGCACACAGTTTCATCTATGTGTCCTACCTAAAATATTCTGTGGGGCAAACTCAAGCCTCAGCAAATTGGTTGTTACAATACAGGGAAAAAAATCAATGATATGGTAATTTGAAAAAAAATGCACCAAATGGTTTTAAGTGAAATGGATTTGTAAATACCTTTCATACATACTTGATGCAATCTTGTTAGTTTTCATAACCCATGTCCTCTCTGTACATATTTTGTTGATCTTTTGATTCCTGAAAGTCCTTAAATCAGGTATTCTGCCCCAAACTGTTTGGTTAGATGATAGGCTGCCTTCTCAATAATGGCCTCTTTTAACAGTTAATCAGTCCAGCATAATTCTAATAGGTTCAGGAGGACAAACTTTGACTGAAAATTAGAAATAACCCTTGTAAGTGGTCAATACAGTAAATACACACTTGATAAATTCACTCATATATTAAGGTGATTGCTTGAAAAATTATTTTAACTTATATTGTGAATAGAATGCACAGTGCTCTCAATAAGTGGACATCAACGTAATGTATGTCCAAAATTTCAGAAATTACAACAAGAATATCTTTTACATAAAAAAACGTCTGAGATTCAAGAAAAACTCCCTGTTATTTGTTGCGAACATACATTATAGCTGACAAAAAAAAGTCATATGTAACGTACATGGTATTGGACAATGCAACGCGTCATTACAGCTTCTGTCATTCTCTTTCTTTGTCAGATACAGATCACTAGGGTTCTTTGATAGGCCTTTTGAAACAAATGAAATTCAAATCAGGGGAATATTCCTAAGATCAAACGGAATTCATACAGCTATGACTGATAAAATTTCAAAATGTTGCTTTGTAAGTGTCTAGAATAGATCTACGGGTAATTTATTCGAAGTGAAAAAAGGCCCTACCGGAAAACAATACCGAAAGGTCAATCAACTACCATCGTCTATAAACGGCATCCTCGAAGAACACAAATAATCCCAATTACGTCATTTAAAAGTTGACTCCATCAAAATGTCTGACGAGAGATTTGAAAAGGACAGAGTCATTTTTTGTCTTAGTTATTCAGATAATTCAGCATAAGTTCAAATATATTAATAAGTTTAATTCAACTGCCAGAACATTTTTTTGCACACTACCCGTAGAATGTTCATCACCCTTGGAATGACAGGGGGGGGGGGGGAGAATAAAGCTGTGTTATATCGAAGGATATCAAAACATCGTAACTAAAATTTGGGTAAGCAGCATTTCCTAGGTCCATCATGCAAGAAACATCTACAGAGCAATTCCAAATAGAAACTTCAGTTCCTCATATTTGTTTCCAAAATTTATAAAGAAATAAAGGGTGATTGAGCAACCAAAGTTTGTACCTACAGCCTAAAGTTAAAGCTATAAGTTTTAACCCTTAGAAGTTTATATTTTTAAAGACCAACCAAGAATAATGGACTTTGGGAACAATTAAACTTATTCTAACAAGGAGAGGAGCATTTACAAATTGTGTAGAAAAGGGAGGAGTTTGGAAGGGGGGGGGGGGGGGATTCCTTAGTTTGTGAAAAAAAAAATCCTGAAATCCAACATAGAATAATAAAAATTTCTGATTTTGCCCCTTATTGAGAGCACTGTACAATATACTCTAAAAAAACATGTTGCTGAAATAAGACATAGGGTTGAAAATTTATTGGTACGAATCTACAAAAATTAATACAATTTGATATATCCATTTCATATGATTCTTCTATACCTTTGGGGTAACAAGGTTTAATGTGGGTTTAATAATATTTGGAACTATGAATTTTGGCTTAATTCATTAAAACCATGGAATCATTTTTCAATTTTTGCATTCCGAAGGATTCACTATTTACTGAGATTTAAGTTGTCTTATATTTATAAATAACTTGTTTTGGGCCCTACAGGACAAGATTCTATTAAAAATCATCAAATTACTGCTTTTTACATACCTTCTATGTGCTATTCTTTCCAATGTGAAAGGAAATAAGGCAAAAAAACAAGTCAACGGAAATTTCATTTAAAATCGGCAGCCATCTTGGATTTCTATAGACTAGAGTCCTAGTCATTTTTAGACTTGGACATTATTTACTGCATTCGTTTGGGTAAAGTTAATAAGCTTGTAGATATTTTTTCAAAAATATTTTCAGATATTATGGTTGTATTTAAAGATATTTACTTGAAAATAAGAAGTTTTTTTGTGAGTAAATTCAGATTTATTTTTTTGGGGGGGGGGGGGGGGGGAGGAGGGGGGGGGGGGGGAGCCTTCATATTTCACATGTATGATGATTGCTTGGGACAAGACCTTTCTCATGGAGTTCTTGGTCATCAGTCAAGGTCAAGGTCATTTTTCAAGGTCAAATTTGTAAAAGATTAAAACTTTTACATTTGCTCTAACTTAGTAATGGTAAGTGATATAGCATTGGTATTTTACCTATGAATTGCTTGTGACAAAGCCCTTTTGTGGATAGTAAAGTCAAGGTTATTTGCCAAGGTCAAGGTCATTTTTTGGAGTTCACTGATTTTCAGCACAAAAACTTGAACATTGAACATAACATTTCAAGGGTAAGTGAAAGATTTATTGAAAGGAGTTTTAGGCCTCTTTCAACATTTTTTCAGTTATATCACGGCATGAATTTTCCTCACAGTAATGATTTCTTTCACATGAAATGTTTAAGTTAGAAAAATACGCCTCTAACAAAAGTTTAAGTTATTTTACACTTGCTGAAAGTGTCTTTCCGCTTCCATGAAAATGCTAAGTCTGTAAAATCCGTCTCTAGAAAAAGTTTAAGTGTTGAAGTACGCCTGTAAAACTGAATAGAAAAGAAATTCCGCTTTGAATTCATTTTACGCCTGTAATTTCTGATGTATTACGCCAGTTCTTTATGATGTAGCAGAGACGTAAATTAAACTTACGCCTGAGTTACAAGCGTAAGTGACCATTTCCGCTTCATTTCCGTCTCATTTACGCCTATTTTCCAAGCGGAATCCGCTACAATTTTTCGTACGGGTAGGTATTGTCATTACCTTGGGGTCTTTCATGTCGGTGTTAGCATTGGCGGCACAAACTGTAACCTTGGTCAAATCTCTGTTGACAGTGAAGAGAACTTCATGAAACTTAACAAGTGTATACCATCACAAGAGCTATCCTGACTATCAAGACAGATAAGTCCAAATGCTTTTTTAGCTCCACTGGCTGAAAGCCACTGGGGCTATTGTCATGGCGTTGTGTCCGTCGTGCGTCTGTGCGTCAGGCAGTAAACTTTTTCTTTAAAATCCTTCTCCTCAGAAACTACTGAATTTCAGCCAAACTTCACAGGAATGATCCTTGGGTGACCCTCTTTCAAAGTTGTTCAAGAAATTCTGATCCAATGAAAAACATGGATTTAATGGGCATGGCTCATTTCCAAATATGGTAAAAAGTGAGTTTTCTCAGATTCTAATTGATGGACAGCAATTAAATTTTACATGAAAGATTCTTGAGTGACCCTTTATCAGTCTACCAAAAACTATTGTGATCAGATGAAAAATATGTATTTTATGGGCGGAGGTCATTTCTCTATATGTTATATAGTGGAAAAATTCAAAATTATTTTCTCAGAATGTTACTGATGAATATCAACCAAATTTCACTGGAATGATCCTTGAGTGACCCTAACATTGCTCAATATGTATAAATTGTATAGTGGAAACTTTCTTGGTATGATCCTTGGGTGACCCATTATCATGCAGGCAATAATTATTGTGATTGGATGAAAAATATGTCTTTTATGGTTGGAGGTCATTTCTCTTTATGTTATGTAGTTGAAACTTTGAAAATCATTTTCAACATCAGTATAACTCTAAATATCTAAAAATCTAGTCAAAACTTTGATTTGCTATTACAAGAATTTCAAGCCTGTGGAGCGACTCAAGCCATTCATGGCTTTCTAGTTTGTAAGAGTTATGTCGCTTTTCGACCTAGATATTTTGCATTATCCACTGCTAGCTCTAGAACTATGTCATGAAATTGAGGAATAAGAAGTTCTTGAACTGCCATTAAAAGTACTACAGTTTTTAAACTTTTTTTGTTTCCTTCTGACTCTTGATTGAAAAACAAAGAGTTTAATTTTTTCTTCAACAATGTTGGCCTGAAAACCAGGCTTAAGATGGTGTTGAATAAGCCATGACCTGCCTCCTTCGATCAATACTAAAAGATCAATGAAGCTTTCAGCATGCAGTTCTGATTCTGGGCCGACGTAAACTTAGAAAACAGCGAGTCCAAGAAGACCATCAAGCAACCCTCTCAACTATGACCGACCACGCCGTTTTCTTTTAAAAATACAAACTAACTTGGCAGAAATAAGCTTTTTTGTCATAAGTACCTCTACAAATTTTAATGTTGTCGTTTATCTGTGTATCATTTGTTTTACTTTATGACATTTCACTTCGATTTAAAGGGAGATAAACAATACACGATCTAAAAATAGATTGTGTAATTTTTTACGCTGCAGAAAGTAGACTTGAAGCTTTAATGTTTGGCAGAGTATTGTAATAGTTTCTTCGATCTTTAGGATTGCAATTATAAGGGATGAGTGTCTTTTTCACTGCGTTTATTGGGGTATAAAGAACAATTGCCTTAGCACATGGCTTAAACATAACGCCCTACGGGCGTTATTTGCCATGTGCTAAGGCAATTGCACTTTATACCCCAATAAACGCAGTGAAAAAGGCACTCATCCCTATAGTAAAATTTACAAGAGCCATGTCGGACATGGCAATCCCCCGCCGAGAAAGCTTGATAGTAAACTGAAGCCTAATAGATTAAGGGTTCTACTTTAAGAAATTAAGCCCCTACACAATCTAAGTCTTAAAAATAACAAAGGGCAATAACTCCAAAATTATGCAAGCAAGAGTTAAAGTTCTTGTGCACTGCACTTCTCCTCCATGAGATCTATCCACCCATAAAGTTTCAAGTTGTTAGCTATTATAGTTTAGGAGATATGCTCCGGACAAAATCTAAGTCTTAAAAATAACAAAGGGCAATAACTCCAAAATTATGCAAGCAAGAGTTGTAGTTCTTGTGCACTGCACTTCTCCTCCATGAGATCTATCCACCCATAAAGTTTCAAGTTGATAGTATTATACTTTAGGAGATATGCTCCGGACAAAATCTAAGTCTTTAAAATAACAAAGGACAATAACTCCAAAATTAAGTAAGCAAGAGTTGTAGTTCTTGTGCACTGCACTTTTCCTCCATGAGATCTATCCACCCATTAAGTTTCAAGTTGATAGCTATTATACTTTAGGAGATATGCTCCGGACAAGTTTAGTGACGGAACCTCGGAATGACGGAGTGACGGAATGACGGATGGAGAGCATTACTATATCCCCTTGCGGAAAACGGCGGGGGATAATAATAAAATCTACCACTATGTATAACAATTTGGATGCCTGAATGCTGACAGAAGGACAATTGCTCTTTCAGACATAAATTGTTTGAAAAACTCTATGCAGATGCCCCTTTTGAGACAATGGATTACTTTTTTATATTTCTTAAACCTAAACTTTACTGTATTTTATTTTTTACCAAACAAATTGCCATGTATTGGTATTTTTTTACAAGCTTTTCCTGCGATAATAAGTAAAATGCTTTGTTTGAATGGGGTTTGACACTCAGCTTTCAACTTTCAACAATCTTTCACTTATATTGCAAAAGCTGGAGCACCTAACAATGGAACACTGGTATTTCTCACACCAGTACTACCATTTCATAAGAAGAATACAGACAGACAGACAGAGTAGGCTGTGATCAGAATGGGAAGGGTTCATCTGTTTTCAATTCATAATTCAGTTTATCAATGTCAACCTTAATTTGAAATTGGACCAATCTGAAATTGTGTCTCCTCAGTTTTTAAGTTGGAATGCGGAGCAATTCCAACTTAGATTTAACAAAACCGCAAAATGAACACAAGATAATTCCATTTCGGGTTTTCTGATAACACATATCACGTGAACAGGATGTTAATACACTTCGGCCTATTTTGTATATCTCAACTTGACATAGACATGCAGTTTATTTCATTAAGAAGTAATAATGTTGAACAATTACCCAACTATCACTTCATGTAAATTATTAACACGCTAATTTATGTTCGAACGATATTTATTTAAACTTGCGTACGAATTTACTAGTGTCACATATTTGCATTACTATATTTGGAAATCATGTGATAAGTCAAGTCCAATAAAGTCAGCTATTGACAATAGCACTGGCAAATCGCGTGATCTGCTTATTTGGTAATGTCGCGACCTGTTTATCGAAGAATTGTGGAAATAGCACAAGTCAATCACGTGATCTGCTAATATGGTAATGTCGCGAGCGGTTTTTCGTAGAATTATGTTGTAGCTTCTTTTAGAAGTCTAGTTTCTCTTTCTGAACGAACTGCTTACACACTTCTACAAAACAGTTCAAATGTTTTTGTATCTAATTGTTCCGTAAAGCATCATTAGAAACGCGCAACATCTGCAGATTATTTATCTTTGTTTCTATTTATCTTTAAAATCCGATCCAGCAAATATTCTCTTTCTAATACTTCTCTAAAACAAACAAACAAACAAAAAAAAAACCAAAAAAAAACACGGAACCCCATTTCCAAATCACGCGAAAAATTCCTCTGATGGTGGACACAGCAAGGATCGATGAAGGTATAGATCCACAAGTTTAAGTGAGTGATTAAAGATCAATTTTGTCTCCACCTGTATAGACAAAATTTACTTTGGATCACTCACTCTTAATTGCGGGTCTATAGGCAAATATTTATCTTCTCGTCCTGCTTTTGTCCATTTTCTTTAAAATCGCTTAGACATAAATTCACTTGTGCAAAAATAAGCATGTACGCAATCTCTCAAATATCATTGACGATTATGACAAGTTAACTATAGCCTTGGTTTTTATCAAATATCTGAACGAGTTTACCAACCCCACGTGTTTTGTCTTCAGGGGCCTCTTTCAAGAAAGGTCCTATGACCGAAATTTGATCGTATCACAATCGTACGATTAAAATTGGCTTTCAAGAAACATTTTTGGCTTTCAAGGAACATGTATTGTTTAATTTACTCATAAATTTGCAACACCTAAAGGCTAGTCGTGAATTTTGCGATTTTGACTGTGCAAGCATACGTACGCATGTACGCCCACTTTTCTTGTAAAGCACAACTCCTCCAAAGTTTCTGGTTAGATTTGGATGAAACTTTAACAGAATGTTCCTAGTCGCCTGACCTTGCGCATAAACTCACGGTTTGGTGTTTGTCAGCCACGTCTTGGAAAAAGGGGCCTTCATGTAAAAAAATCATGTGAACTCAGCTCCTCCCTCATTTATGGACCGAATTGGATGAAAGTTTCACAGAATGTTCATAGTCACCAGACCTAGTGCATATTGTCACGGTTTGGTGAATATTAGCCGCGTCTTGGAAAAAGGGGCCTTCATGTAAAAAAAATCTTGTGAACTCAGCTCCTCCTCCATTCATGGACCGATTTTGATGATTCTTTCACAAAACGTTCCTAGTCACCTGACCTTGCGCATATTATAACGAAGTTTGATGAATTTTAGCCGTGCCATGGAAAAAGGGGGCCTTCTTGAAAAAAAATTGTGAACGCAACTCCTCCTCCATTTATGGAATGATTCGGATGAAACTTTCACAAAATGTTCCTAGTCACCTGACCTTGCCTATATAGTATCGGTTTGGTGAATTACAATTACGTTATGGAAAAAGGGACCTTCTTTTAAAATGCTTGTGAACGCGACTCGTCCTTTATTTATGGACTTATTTCAAAGATTTTTTTACGAAATGTACATTGTTACCTGAATCTTTGCATGTTGTTGCAGTTAAGTGAATTTCAGTCCGTCGTGGAAAAAGGGGACTTCAAGTCAAAATTCCTTTGAATAAAACTCCTCCTTCATGGAAAAAATGTCCATATTGTTAATTTTCTTATAACACGAATTGTACATTTGTACAATATGAAAGTTAGTAGCTCTTTTATCTCCCGCCGTTTTCGGCGAGGGGATATAGTAATGGTCTCCGTCCGTCATTCCGTCGTTTCATCGTTCCGAGGTGCCGTCACTAAACTTGTCCGGAGCATATCTCCTAAAGTAAAATAGCTATCGTACGATTTTCTTTTTTGAAAGAGACCTCAGGTCGGTCCCACTGGAATACCTACAATACTCATGAACAATTATGCTCTTTTCTCCTTGATTCGCGCATGGTAATCATATCATCTGCGTGTACATTGATTTAAAGTAAGAACGAATATATTTTCATGGCTTTTCTAATACAGAATTATTTTCTCTCATTTCTTTTTTATTATTTTTCTTTTATCAGATGCAGGCCTGTATAGCGATTTAGGGAATTAAGCGTCTCTCGTTGTTGAAAAACATTAATTAATATACGCCTGTCAAAAGACGAGACGTATTATGTGATCACCTCGGCGGTGGGCGGGAAGCGTGAGCTTCGTTAGTGGCTTGATGTCACCGTCTCTTGAACGCATTCCAACTAATCAGTACTTTCAGTACTTTGATTGTTTCATGCTAGCACACAAGATTGAGTACCAGCATCTTTAGTTAGATTTATTGGCAATGTTTATTACACAAGACCTGAAGTTAATTTCCATTATATTGGAGGAATCTTGCTTGATTGTTTCATCATGCAAACATTCAACCGCAATGCTATTACAATTCCAGGATGCTTCAATCTATCAGTGAACAACACACATTTTAGAAAAACCTTAATTGCAAAAATGAAAATTTTGCAGATGTAGATTTCAAGTTGACAAAAATCTAACTAATACAGCCCCTTGAGCGTTTAATGAATCTAGTGATTTTGAGAGAATTTAAAGTCTATTTTAAACAAAAATGACAATTTACTAGTAAAAATATCTCTTTTAGAAAAGTTGATCTCAGTAAATAAAGTTACTTCCTTTGTTCTATAATCCCTGATTTATGACCTGGCAGGGCGGAGCCTTACTGCAATATTGGTTGTTGCATTCAATGTTAGGGTGAACAGACTTTAGTGATATTAACCCTCTTTCATGGATATTCATCAAATATAACTTGAAACAGTAATTTGTTAGTATCAGTAGCAAAACGCTTGTATTGAACTTCAGCTTGCACAAGCTAAAGTTACGAGGTTTTGGCAACCACAAGGTGAAATGTGTTTGCTTGTCAACATTTTGAGATTAGGATAAGGTTATTTACACTTAGTCGAGATAACTGCCAACTCATTTATGAAAGATGCCTGTGCAAAGTATTAGAAAAGTCACTCACCAATTAAGGTCATGGCTAAGCTACACCCTGTCAAGAACAAATTTGGATTTTTTTAAAGGGAATCAAATATACTGAAATTGATCCCTTGAGTATTAGTACTAAACAGGTCCAAACAAACAATGTAGACCCAGATGTAACTGATCCAAGAGGAGTAAAGACATTAGGCCGATTTTACTAAACTTCTAACAAAAACATTGATCGTAAGTCAAAATCACGAATTGTTCCTGGTGTTTTGATTCTGCCTTGCAATATCTCATTGGAATCCTTTTTAGAAGATGATTCCAATGAGATGATGCATGGCAGAATTCCATATTTAGTTACTACTGTATAAGCAACTTGAATTTTTTACTTAGGCAAAAAATGATTGTAAGATGTTTAGTAAGACAGGCCCCTTGAATCTTGATCTTTTAGCCTCAAATTACCATATTTTGTATACAATATAATTACGCGATATTATGTAATGCTTATAATAAATTTTTTACTCTAGTTCAATATTTCAGCATGAAGCCTTTTATCAAGAAAATCAAATAAAAACATTTAAACTTTAACAAATTTTCTCTCATTGACCACCATTTTTTCCAAAAATATAAATAAAGTTTAATGTTTTTATTTGATTGTCTTTATAAAGGCTTCATGCCGAAATATTAAACTAGAGTAACCTTTTTTATTATATACCATATTTTGAATTGTCTCCTTGGAATTTGGAACAGATTAAATTGTGTAACTATTTGTAACCAAAAATTTAATTTTTGGTCAATATTTCAATGAAGAAGCGTATTTTCCCTTCAACAAGCAAAACTCCTGCTCAGTTTATAATTGTCAGAAAACAGATCCCTAATTTTAAGAGAAACACTGAAATAAAGTTTATATGATACTTTTTTATTCATAAACAAAGCCAAATCTGTTTTCTTTAATGATTGATTCAGACTAAAACTTTCTAGAGCATCAAAATTAAGACTGACAGACAGCAGAGTTCTGTAATGTTCAGTTATGAATTGTGCACGAACTAAGAGTAGGCCCTTAAAATTGTCATGCTGAACCCAGAAAATTCCTGCTTTAGCAGAAGGTAAAGACATAGATCAGCCTGCACAAATGTGCAGTCTGATCATAGTCCATACCCCTTGTTTCACTGTTTTAAGTTACAAAAATCTTTTAGGCCGTTTAGGCCCTTTTTCCTTTAATTTGGGGTGAATTTCCTTGTTACAATAGAGGAAATTCATCTCAAATTAGGGGAGAAGTCTCTAAAAGTTCCCCAAATTTAGGCATTTGAAGTGGGTTTTCTTAGTAAAAAATGTAAAGGTGCTACTATTAGGGAGGGCACTTTTATTAGCGGAAATACGGTACTTTAATTTTGATGTCATTTTGCCTAGATGTTCATAGCATAACAAAGGTTAAGTTCATATATAACCCATTTCAACACAATCCAGCTTATTGACACACAAAAAAAAACTGTATATGAAGCAATAATTTAATTAAGTTGTGTCCATCTTAATGAAAAGAATTTTGAGTACATAGCTATTGCGTAAGCTTCCACAAACAAGAGGACCCTGAGGGCCCTAAATCGCCCACCTGATATTTCAAGTAAATTATCATTAAGACATCTTTTCCTGTGATATGGCATGATTCTGGTTACCTTCCCATTTTCAACAGAGTTCATTCCTGTGACCTGGAAACATTTTGACTAAGTTTCATGGAGACTGGACGATATTTGTGGCGTCTGGAGCTTTTACAAGAAAATTGTCATTATGGCCTCTTTTCTCATGAAATGGCAAGGATCCATCCCATTTTCAAAAGAGTTCATCCTCATGACCTAACAAACATTCTGACCAAGTTTCATGATAATTGGACCATATTTGTGGCTTCTAGAGTGTAAACAAAACAATTGTCTTCAAGGCCCCTTTATCTATGATATGGCACAAATCCTTTCTATTATCAATAGGGTTCATCCTTGAGACCTGAAAAACATTCTGACCAAGTTTCATGAAGATTGGGCCATATTTGTGGCCACTAGAGTGTAAACAAAAAAATTTACATTAACGCCCCATTTCCAATGATAAGGCATGAATCCTTCCGTTTTTCCACAGGATTCATCCTCATGACCTAACAAACATTCTGACCAAGTTTCATGAAGATTGGACCAAATTTGTGACTTCTAGAGTGTAAACAAGGATTTGTCATTAAGACCTCTTTTCCCATGATATGGCACGGATCCTTTCCATTTGAGCAATATTTACAAGGAACAACCCAAGGAATATTTTTGCCAAGTCTGGTTGATTTTGACTCATTAGTTTAGGAGGAGATGTCGTTTAAAGAAATTGTTGACAAAATTGTCATTAAGGCCCCTTTTCACATGATATGGCACAATTCCTTCCCATTTTCAATACAATTCATCCTCATGACCTAACAAACATTCTGGCCAAGTTCCATGAAGATTGGACCATATTTGTGGCTTCTAGAGTGTAACCAAGAAAATTGTCATTAAGGCCCCTTTTCCCATGATATGGCACAGATCCTTTTCATTTTGAGCAATTTTTACAAGGGACCACCAAAGGAATATTTCTGCCAAGTTTGCTTGATTTTGACCCATAAGTTTAGGAGGAGATGTTGTTTTAAGAAAAAGTTGCCGATGTGACGGACAGACAGAGACAGACAGACGGACGCCGGACATTGATGGATCACAATAGCTCCCTTGAGCACTTCGTGCTCAGGTGAGCTTAAAAAAGTCCAATTAAAAATCCATCTTATTTTGAAAAATATTTATGATTTGTTTCATGATAATAAATCATAAGATATGAATAGAATATTTGTTGATTTCATAGAAGTATTATTTATTTCTAGTTGTGTCCATTAAGGTTCTTGCATTCTGATTGGCTGAAAAATTGGTTTCAATTAAAACAATTTTGATCAAGCATCTTTTTCAGAAGCTTCCGCAGAAAGCAGTCAAAAGAACAACCCATGTATTTGAGGGTATATCTTTACATTTCTTCTTCAAAAAATAAAGTAATAAGATATGAAGAGACCATTTGTTTATTAAAAAGAGGTATGAAACTAAAACCTAATCACACTTGTATATGAATCCACTTTTTGTATTCATACAGTGTGAAAAGGTTTTTAGTTTTATACCTCCATGAAATCAACAAATACTCTCTTCATCTCTTCAATGAAATTTAAACCTAATCACACTTTTGTATGAACCTGCTTTGTGTATTCATACAGTGTGATTAAGTTTTTAGTTTCACAGATCAATGAAATTTAAAAAATAATCTCTTCATCTCTTGTAAGAAATATGATACACATGCTCATAAGGCAGCAACCCAAGACAGCCACAAAGGGTATTAATTTCCCATATCACTTAAGAGATCAAGAAATCTTTTGTTGATTTCATGGAGGTATTAAAGTAATGACCTAATCACACTGTATGAATACACAAAGTTTACAAAATAGCTTCTTACTCAAAGCTGTTTTCTTTTAGAAATGAAATCAATTTTTCAGCAAATCAAAATGCTCAAATGTTGATGGAAACAGTCTGTCCGTTCGTCCACTTTTCTTGTCAATGCAACTCCTCCTAAGTTTCTGGCTGGATCTTCTCGAAACTTGGTCAATGTTATCACCTCAATTGGTAGATGTGCACGAAGGAAGGATTTTATGATTCGTTGATTTTTGCCTGCGTTATGCCCCTTAAAAACTTAGTCTCTGGGGCTTATTGCCTCAGTTATGCCCCCTTAAAATTTAGTCTCTGGGGCTTATTGAAATTGCAGCCTTGTGAATGCAACTCTTTCTAAGTTTCTGGCTGGATCTAAATGAAACTTGGTGGATGTTATAACCGAAATTGGTAGATGAGCATGAAGTAAGGATTTTATGGTTCATTAATTTTACCCTAAATTATGCCCCCTTAAAACTTAGTATCTGGGGCTTATTGAAATTGCAGCCTTTTGAACGCAACTCCTCCTTACTTTTTGTCTTTATTTAAATGAAACTTGGTCAATGTCATCACCATAATTTGTAGATGTACATGGATCAAGGATTTTCTGGCTTATTTATTTCCCTGAATTATGCCCCCTTAAAACTTAGTGCCTGGGGCTTATTGAAATTGCAGCCTTGTGAAGGCAACTCCTCCTAACTTTTTGTCTTGATTTAAATGAAACTTGGTCATTTTGAATTTGGTTCTGTCAAAATAAGTAGTGTCTACGATTATTTTCGTGAAACATCAGCAAAGTGGCGGCGTACTTTGTGACTATGGCACTCTTGTTCAGTTATATCGCGACGGCTGGAGCACCTAACAATGGTTTCCTGGTATTTCCCTCACCAGTACAACCACTACATCCTTTCCTAGCCTCAAGCTGCTATCTCACATACGATTATCAATGCCTTGGTGAGAGAATAATAGTAGGGAAAGAATGAATGCCAACGTCGGGGATCGAACCTGGGACCTCTAGATTGACAGTCTGTCACGCTACCATCTGCCCTATGACAGCTGCTTCAGCATGACATATGGTTAAAAAAGGTCACATTTGGTAAAGCACTGATTTCCAAAGAATACAATAATAGTAGTCATGAAACGTAATCTTGAACTAAAATCTACTTATTCTGGGATTCTCCATTAATTATGGATTTGTTTTGTGTTAAAATGTCATTAATTTACTCTAACATGGAAGGCTTAAGACATTTGCCATCAACTTTTACTTGAAAACTCCGAGAGTAATGAAAGATTTTATAGACCCTTATAATGCTGATTAAAAAATTTGAAAAAATTACATTGAATTCAAATTTCTGAAAACACCAGAAGCAGTACTAGTAATTTGGTATTAGATTTTTAGTATAATTTTTTTAAAGTTTCTGGTTTGAAAAGGTAAATCAGTTGGTATACACTAAGATCCGACTTCACATACATGCAGGCTGATCTTTGTTTATACCTACTGCCAAGGCAGGAATATTCCAGGTTTAGCATTAACAGGGTTAAATTTGCTCTGTGATATTGAACAAACCATATATAAGGTGTAAGATATAGAAGATTATCATTTGTTTCAGTGTAAAATCGATTAATATTCATTGAGTGAACAACAAAAGCTATATTTTCTCTAGTGAAAATATAGCTTTTGTTGTTCCGGGAATAATATATTAATCGAACTTACTCAAAAAACAAACGATTATTTTATTTCTTTATTGCAAAAATGAGACAAAATGTGAAATTTCTAGGACATATTTTAGTAAAGAGTGTCGTTTTGCATGTGATTGCTATGCAACATTCATTGTGACGTCAATTATCTCGCCCCACAAAGATGACGTCAGATAGGATGAAATGCGAAAAAGCAGGGTATAAGTTTTTGATAATTTCACTGCTTTTGTGGTAAGATTATCAAGTGATAATCTACCGTTATTTCTTGATAAACCACCGAAAAGCAGTAAAGAAATAACCATTTTTTTAATAGCTTCACTGGCTGGGTCCAGAGCAATACAGGCCTTCTTAGGCCACTTGTCCAAACAACATACAGATAGTATTAGCTCCAGCTCATTTCTCAAAGACCACTATTGCCATAGCCCACTTCATGGCACATCAGAATCTCAATCCTTATCACCAGTAGTCACATGTTTGATCCCTGGCTATGGCACAAATCTTTTCTCCCAACTTAGGGTGGATAACTGAAAACTAAGTTAGATAGCACCTTTAGGTTAGGAAAGGATATAATGGTAGTAGTAGTTGAGCGAGAAATACCGAAATACTCTAAATCCATTGTGTTGGTGCTCAAGCTACTGCAATATGACTGAAATATTGTTAAAAGTGGTGTCAAACTCCATTCCAATCTCACAGACATCATCATAGGCTTCTGGAGCAAAATTTGTTATCATAAATCAGCCTTCTACATCCATGTCACATAAAATTGAAGCCTGGTGATGATGAGGTCCATAATGGTACTATAGAGCTCACCTTCAGTTAACTCAGTTAATGACTATATCTCAGACCAATTTTTCAGCAAAAGTCATACCGTATTTCCTCTAATAATAGCACCCTCCCTAAGAGAAGCACCCTTACATTTTTACTAAGAAAACCCACTTCAAATACCTGAATTGTGGGAGCTTTTTGAGACTCCTTCTCTAATTTGGGATGAATTTCCTCTAAACAATCATTCATATGATTGTTTAGAGCAAATTCACCTATAATTAAAGGGAAAAGGGCACAAAAGACATTTCTAATGTTTTATTTTAAATCCGAAAATGTATACTTAATACAAGCTCCCTGACCATGTTATGTATAGCTCCAGGGAGTGTTTATTAGGAGAAAACGGTAATTGTACTTTTGTGATAGTTTTATAAATAACCCCTTCATTGGACACTATAATTTTCAATAGGGTTTCATTCTTCTGACTAGAAAGGTACAGTCCATCTTGCTCGAGCGACAACGTCTATTTAGCGACCGGTTGTCTTAAACGACCAGTTTCAAAATCCCCTTCTTTAAATGGAAATATCTTAAGAATAAGACATAGTTGGTCTAAAAATTATTGTAAATGAATCATATGTTGTTAAAACTCAATAGAATTGTCATTTAGACAAAGGATTATTGAGAAATTCGCACTCAATACAAACATATTCAAATGAAATTATGTTTTCTTATTTGTAAACAAAACATGTCCTTTGCGACCATTCTCTTAAACAACCGCTTTTTGATGGTCCCGTAAGTGGTTGCTTAATACAAGATTAATTACTACTGACTATATTTCATGGCTCCTGCAAGAGTGTAAAGAAAAAAAATGTCATTAAGGCCAGTTTTCCTATGATATCAAATGGGTACTTTCTATTTTCAATAGGATTTTTATCCCAATGTGACCTGATTAATATTCTAACAAAATTTCATTAACATTGGCCCATATTCAAGGTCACTAGGGTGTATAAAAGAAATTTATCATTAAGGTTCTCTTTCCTGTGATGTCATATGAATCCTTCAAATCTTCCATAGAGTTCATCCTTATGAGATGACATACTTTCTGCTCAAGTTGCATGAAGATTGGACCATAATTGTGGCCCATAAAGTGTAAGCAAGAAAATTTGACATTAAGGTGCCTTAAGTCAGTTGACATGGTATTGAATCTTCTCATTTTCAAAAGGGTTCATCCTTTTGACCTGACAAACACTCTGACCAAGTTTCAAAGTTTCATGAAGATTGGATAATAATTGTGCCCTCTAGAGTGTAAACAAGGAATTGTCATCAAGACCCCTTTTCCTGTGATATGGCATGAAAACTTCCAATTTCAATAGGGTTAATTCCATGACCTGACAAATATTCTGATCAACTTTCATGAAGATTGAAAAATAATGGAGGCCTCTACAGTGTAGCCCCTTTTCTCGTAATATAATTTAGACCCTGACAACCATTCTGACTATATAAGTTTCATTAAGTTTGGACCAAATTTGTGGCCATTAGAGTGTAAACAAGGAAATGACTTCAAGGCCCCTTTTCCCGTGAACTAACATACAATTTTCACATTTTCAATAGGGTTAATCTTTCTTACCTGTCAAACATTCTGACCATGTTTCATGAAGATTTGATTGTATACAATTCTTGCTTCTACTTTTGGATCCTTCCAATTTTCAATACACTTCATCCTCGTGATCTGACAAACCAAGATTCATGCAGATTGGACAAAAATTAAGCCCCTCTAGTGTGTTAATAAGGAAATTGTCATTAAGACCCATTTTCTCTTGATATGGCATGCAATCTTCCCTTTTTTTCAATAGGGTATATTCTTGGGACCTGACAAACAATCTGACCAAGTTTCATGAAGATTGGGCAATATTTGTAGCCTCAAAAGTGTAAACAGTCTGAAGACTGTCAACTTTAAAGTATATTGCGATAACGAGGATATTTTAATGTAATTTCCATGAGGTCTCTTTTTCTGTGATACTTGACAGACCTGATCCATTTCGAAAGGAATGTTCTTCATGTTGGTAAAATCATTCTGTAAACACTTGAAGCAAATGGGATAAAAACTCTGAACTCTTTTGTGATAATAAGGGAAAGTTTACAGAAGGATGGACAGACAGACAGACAGACCAACAGACAAGAGCCAGGCCATCAACTATTAACATTTAAATTCTAGACTGGTAAGATAAGCTTGTCTCAAACAAAATATTAAGATAGATCCTATAAATCCACATTTTGTAGTATGTTTTTTTTTCTTTTTGATGAAAGTTCAAAATGGATACTTTTGGTTAAAAAAAAAGATAATTAACAAAATATTTGAAGTTTTCATTACCGTAAAAACTCGCTTGAAAGACGCCCTCGCATATAAGACGCTACCCCTACTTCAGAGGTTCACATGAAGGATTTGGTATTGACCCTCTTATAAGACGCTATTAATTTTATTCTTGGCTGGAGATCAACGGCACTATCTATAGTGACCAATCGTGAAGGGAAAAAGTTCAAGTAACGAAATTTCAGACAAGAGTGTAATCCATCGTAAAATCCACCAAGAAATCCCATTTGTTTTCATTTCCAAACAGTCGTAAATAATGGCGATGCTTTAAACAAGGGACACAACTTTATTCTAATAAGTAAAAGTATGAAGCACAAAGTATGAATATTAGGAAATTTGTATTTCTAAAATGTGAAGATATTTTATTTTCCAGGAATATTTTTCCGTTTCTTATAAATTAGATATCAATAATCATTGCAAAAAATGATCTCAATCAGCTTGTATTTTAAATCAATAATTTGTAATGAGTCAAAGTGACTCATGACTGGTTTACGATCTTTCACCTAATTTCATTGTAACCAGTCTGTTATTCAACTGCAGATTTATATGCATCAGTAAACACACTGTGTAGTGGCCACCTGGTTTAAGATCACGCGAGGTTATTGAGTTAGATAGATCTGGCCAGCAGACGATATTATGTCATCTGAGTAATTTACACGATGGATGACAGGAAGGCTTTATAACAAAGGATCTTTATTATTTCAATGGAAATACCGGTAATCCACGAATTGCAAGTATTGAAATAATGAAAGGAATAGGTTTAATGTTATTTTGGATCGAGGGAAAACTTTTTTTTTTTTACCTTGTTTGTCTAGCACACTAAGTCGCCAGAAGATCGTAATTTGGGCAAAATTGACCAGAATTTTTTAAGGTCATTTTCTTGACCCGCTAATAAGACGCTCCCCTCGAAATTCCAGTGAAAAGTCAGTGAAAAATCTGCGCCTTATAGGCGAGTATCTACGGTAGTACCTGTCTTCTTGGTTTAAACCTATTTATTTTACATTGATTGGGAAACAAATTACTTAGATTAATCCCTCTCAATTCTACTTCCTAGAAAATTCACAAGTACTGGCGCTGAATGAGTGGGCCAATGAAAGAACCAAGATCGATAGCCCCTCCCGGCTTGAACTCAGGACCTTTGAATCAAGATGCTCTACCTCTAGACCAGGGACACCACTGATACCTGTCTTCTGAATATCATATGGATGGCTCAGTGCAAAACACTTAACTGCCTATATGCTTATAGGTAGTTACAATGGTTTTGTTCTGAGCCAACCATATGATATGGAGGTAATAGCAAAACTTGAGTTTTTAGCTCACCTCAGTACATCTTGTTCATGGTGAGCTTTGGTAACACTTGATTTTCCATTGTGCAATGTCCCTTGTGAGTCCTTTGTCTTCAATAATTCAGTGTTAAGAGGATACTATTTTTCTCTTGATCATTCTCAAATTGTCTCAAATCGTTTGTCTAGGTTGAAGGAAGTTCTAAATTGATTTTGATGGCATTGTGAATTATGTCAATGAAAAAGAGCATTTTAAACAATTCTCTTATTGCCATTCTAGAGTTAACAATATTGGCAGAATTTATTTCTCCGACTTGCTGAAAATATTTGTCTGGTCAATTTTACTGCAACAAGGAAGTTTTGCTAAATTGAAACATACACTCATATTTGAGAATAAGTGTGCATTTTCCTAAAATTGAGAGATAAGCTTAAATAGATAAGCTCAATTTAACATTTGACTTAAAAGGACCTGTTATTTTATTTTTCACAATGTTCCCTTGGAAATACTATGTACATTAGAAAGTTGAACCCTTTTCTGGCTGCATGTTCACTGCAAGTTTTGCTTTTACAGACTATATCATGCTCAAACAAATTTAGAAGGATAAATGTTCTAATTCCTCAAAAGAGGGATAAAAAGAACATGTTTCATGTGTAATATGATGTTTCATAAAATACCCAATCATTTTTTGCCTTGAAAATAAATATGTCTTCTTTTGCCTTTTTATAAAAAGGATTTAGTTCATTTGAAAACAGTTTAATACAAGAGATGGAAAATCATTCCTTACCTTCTTATTTGGTTTTATTCCATCATATTCAAAGTAATCTCCTGGAACTGAATAAGTAAGGTAATGAAAAAGGGACCCCCTGATTATGGGAAACAACTCTATTCATTTAGAAAATTTTAAGAAGTTCATTTATTTCCCCTAATAAACAGTTAAAGACCTTACAAAGGAAAAATGGTAGTTACTCTTCCCTATGTTCAAGTAAAAAAAAATAAATCACGTAACAAAAGTTTAACCTCTATCTTGATTGCATTATGAAGATTAAAATGTAGAAATATGAGCATCATGCCATTAACAATATCTTTGAAAAAAGTTTATCAATTATTCTTAGAATCATAATTAAAGTAGTTATCTACAATTACATAGAAGTAATTGGGTTTTTTTCAGCGTTAGATCAGCATTTTTTTCATTGAGTGAACAATAAAAGCAATATTTTCACTAGAGGCAAAGCCACAAGTGAAAATATAGAATTTATTGTTTAGGAATACATGAATTAAATTTTGGTATATGATTAACACAAATTTGATATTCAATTGATAAAGCAACAGAATTTTTTGAGAAAAATTTAGGATATTCTTGATATTCATGTATTAACCATTGTCATGCTGAACCCGGAATATTCCTGCCTTGGCAGGAGCTAAAGACAAACATCAGCCTGCACATATGTGCAGCCTGATGTTAGTCTACACCACCTGTTTTTCCTTTATTGAATCCATAATAGCTGAATTTTTTATTTTCAAAATGATTACCAACTTACAATTAATTCATCCAGTGCTTTGAGCACTTTGATTTTTGTTTCAATTTTTCAAAGATTTTTTTATTCAGCATAACAAGGGCCAAAATCATCCAGTAATTAGTCAGTGTAACAACACCAGTGTAATATCACAAGAACAGCACCAACAGATGCCTAGGCTAGGGTATTTGGTGATGGATTGTAGATAAAAATTTAAGTAAAAAGGGATACAATTTGCATGAAATGAGTTATCTGCCTTGATAGTATAGGTTGCGCTTTTGCTAGTGCAGATGTACAGTAATACTTTCTCGTAATTAACACCCCCGGCATCTATACATAACATGGTTAGGGAGCTTTTATTTAGTATAAATCTTATGATTAAACAAAATGTGTTTGTGAAACACGAATGCCCCCTGAACAGCATTTTTTTTAAAGTTTGACCTTGACAGATGACCTTGACAGATGACCTTGTCACATGACCTTGACCTTGTCACATGACCTTGACTTTGATGTACAACTTTGTATGTCAAATACTTTTGGAGAAAAGGCAAAGCTTAAGTTTTCGGGTTAAGTTTTGGACAGATGGATGGAAGGACGGACAAACAGATGGATGGACAGACAGACGGACGGACGGACAGACAGACAGACAGACGGACATGAGTAAAACAATATGCCCCCGATCTATCGATACGGGGGCATAAAAATAATTAAATTGGTGTCTTTTAGGCCCTTTTCCCTTTTACTTGAGGCGGAATTTCTTCTAAACAATCATATAAATGATTGTTAATAGTGCGGTTCCTTATGTACGAAAAAGGGCTCCCGTAGGATTTTCGTGCTGAAATTGATTTTTTGGGTTTAGTTGATTGTTTACGGGTCAAGTAATCGCAAATTATGCGGGTCCAAATTTTCAGAGCCCATTTCCCGATTTTATGGGCTCTCAAAGGAGCCCATATGAGCAAATGAGGTATTTTCCTGAAAGAGGGCTCACGAGATGTGTATTTTTCTCCTAAAATGGTTTCTTTGGTTTGGCTGTGTATTTAGCGTGGATTGGAGTTAAAAAAATATAAAAATCCATGTTTTAAACGCTTATTTCACCTTTTAATGGGCTCTTATGAATTGAGCGCCGAGTGAATGATTTTGTTTGGAATATCTTTCAATTTTACGATGTTCTTAATTGTACTCGGTGTTTTGGTGCTAAATGCAGCCCATAAGAGAAGGATGTGTGTTGGGGTGGGGTTGGTGTGTGTGTATGGGGGGGGTGTGTTTGTATAATGCAAATATACGACAGAGTAGACTAATAAATGACACATTTCTTAAAATATGTTTGTTTTCAATGATGCTTACTCGTGCCACAAATGGTATAAATGATCTTTTTGGAACGGAAATATTCCGTTTAAATTTCCCAGCCAATTACCTCACTTTTAATCGATTATATTGACCCTGAATAAACCCATTTGAGTCAACATGGTTACTTTGCCATCACTTTGGTTCAAGAAAAGATTTCTGAAGAAAGGCATTTCTGAAGCCTTTTATGTAAATGGGTGCGGGTCTTGGTAAAACATACGTGAATCAAATTTTAATAGCCCATACCTATTTCACTGGGGCTTAATGAAGCCCATTAAGAGCATTTTTCGGCATTCTGTAAATATACGGCGGATAACTATGTTTGTGTTCAATGTTGTATTCTTGCTTTAACATTTATAAGTTCCCACGAATAAAAAACACATCGTCTTATTTTGCTAGTTTGTCCGCTTTACTCTGTTTCAAATCGTCTTTACTGCCCTTTAACGTCTCGAGTAAACTCTATATAATGCAAAGTTCGCCTATGCGTATAAATTTAGAACAACAAGTTTGAGTAAGAGTTATTGATGTGTACATCAGCTCTCTTCCTTTGAAATTTCAATCGAAAGACAAACAATTGCTGTTGATACAAGGTTTACACTTACAGATTATTGAGTCCTTACCGATTGCCATACTTATAAACATTCTCAAGCATTCGCAGGAAAAACGCCTGCATCAGGTACCTACATGTCCCTACTCACAGACACTCTTATGAAAATGTCTATTAGTATATATCTCATCTGTTCTGATAAAATTGGCTGCATTTTTTAAAACAAATAGTGAATCTTCCTAAATATCAAGTAAAAGAGGTGACCCTTAGACGCATGCATATGGTTCGCAACGCTTTTTACAAACAAATTCTTGTAACATATATAGTAATATTATATTTTATCTAATTTGTTTATTTTTTCTTAGAAGTCAGTTACCAAAAAGTCATGTCATTCACAACAACTTATTATTTCAACTCGTTATGACATGTTTTAATCTCTAAACAGGAGCATTTATGTCTATAAAAGAAACATCAAGGACGAGACCACATCATATAAATCCGTCATTTTAATGAAATGCACGGTATTGGATTTCTGTTAAATTACAGACTTTTAATGAATCAGGACAGTATAGGATTCTTAAATGATGAACAGGCACAATTACCATCAAAATAACAGTAATCCGTGTACATGTAATCTTGCTGATTTGAATTATATCTTGCTGCCTCGGGAAATGCATGTTTGGTAAAGAACATCATTCGGCATGGCCATCTTTTTTGTTTTTATTTTGCAACCTACCTAGTGCAAACGAAAGCCCTTGAAAAATTGTCCATATTCAATGGGTGCGTGTAGGTATTGAGAGTCTGTTATGGCTAGAGTAGGGACTTTCTTGCTGACCATATGTATTTACTAAAAAGGCGATGCATACCGAGATAATGATTACCGGTATTCACTGTATTACCACGGAGAAAATATCATACTAAGTTAAAGCGAGGCTGCTCTAGTATTGCTTGATTCATATTTAAGTTGAAGAAAATACTTGGAAAGTTTTTCTATGGTAGATATATCTTCAAAGAAATAAAAATATACTTTAAGTTTTCTTCACTGTATAGGTTGTAAATTAATATGGATCAAACATTAGATTGGATATGAACGGACGTTTTTATTACCTCTTCAAGCGCAAAATTCCTTCAGTTCCCTGTTCCGGTAACGGCTCTGTCCGTCCAAATTTAAAGAAACAGACTTTGACCTGCTAGTTTGCATTGGTCATACAAGAGAAGAGGTAAAAGCTTCTTAGAAATCACCAACGATTATTATGTTGTTTTTGTTTGGAAGATGTGTGAAACATGCACAGTGACAAGGAAAATTTCTTTCAGCCAAGACAGAATAAAAATAATTGAGTTTTTTACCAGTCATTTTAAAATAAGACCCACAAGAACAGCTCCATGACATCGAAACCATTAAACTACGATTTATTAATGAAACTTTTAAGTCATGGAAACAGCTTGTGCGAACATCGAAAAATATCATTCCTTGCACTGAGTCTCTTGACTATTTCAGTACGAAACAATAAAGACAGTAACTCTGGCAACTGAAAAGAAGATATAGTAAAGTGATCGCGAAGGTCAGAACACTCATGATCTCCACTTTAGAGATCAAGTAATTGTCTCCATTAGTAAAATTGTCAAGAAATTGTGTTTCTCATTCGACAAAAAAAGTTTAATTCTACTTCTTGGCCTTACACCTCATCACAATCTTGTATCTTACAGTCACACAGAAAAAAGGGTGTGGTGACCATTGCTGTGTCAAGTTTGATACAGTCGACCTGGGTTACATTTTTTAGGTATTTTCGACTCCAATAATTTGGTATTTTCGACTACATGTGGGCTCATTAAGATCCAGTTCAATTGATTAAACATCTCGTTGTTGGTTAAGAGAATTTCGATCGACATTTTGTTTCAACCTAAAAAGAACCATGTACACCAATTTTGGTACCCGTGAAAACCATAAGAAGTGCCGTTTGTCTTAAAACCCAACTTCGGAAACTCATTTTCCGGCTGCTATGGGATCCTTTGCAAGCCAATCAAAAGGAATGTTAGACTTTGAATATGGGCTTATTGTTTATTACACCAAAGCTATCTTTAATACAATTACATGCTGAAAGTAATTGGAGAACAGTTCAACTGCAATGAAAATTACCTTTTTTGTGACCCTTATTCAAAAAAGTACCCAAATCAGTTAACATGGGCTATTATGCCGGACAGCCCATAAAATCCTGAAATGATCCTAGAGAACATTGACTTTATACCAAATAGAGCTTAAGAAGTCATCTGTAAACAAAAAAATATTTTTCCTATACCCATTAATAGGAAACAGCCAAAATTGCTTTTTTTGGGCTCTGTGAGAGCCCAAAAATAGTGGAAAAGCTCTTGAAATATGGGTTACTGTATTTTCTAAAATGTTCTTATACTAAAGACATTGTTAAACTAAAGAAAACAATTAAGAAGAAAAACAAAACGCCTTTCCTGAACCTAGTATTAGGAAAATACCCATTTTGCCAATATGGGCTCCTTTGAGAGCCCATAAAATCGGGGAACCGACCCGAAAAATTTGGACCCGCATAGTTTCCGATTGGTTGACCCCTAAACAATCAATTACATTTGTAAACCCAAAAAATCAATTTCAGCACAAAAATCCTACGGGATTACATAAGGCACCAAACTATAAGAGGAAATTTGCCTCATAAAAAGTTCTTAAAATTTAGGCCATTGAAGTGGGTTTTCTTATTAATAAATGTTGGTGGGCTTCTATTAGGGAGGGGGCTATTATTAGAGGAAATAGGGTTTGCCAAGTTTCATGGGAATGTTTTTGGTAATACCAGAGATATTACAAATGACAAAGGTTTTGCATGCCACCACCACCGTCCCTAAAGACCACGACAATGATGGCGACATCATGGCTATAACAATGCCATAGGGTTTCTCTGAAAACAGCAGAGCTAAAAATCGCTGATAACTAGTACTTACAAATTCTTTTTTTCCTACAACAATTTAGAAGTATTAATTGACAGGATGAGGATTTAAATCTGGAGATGTTCCAGGAAAATTAAAATGTTCCCAGGACAGTAAATGGTAGTTGGTAATAATGGGGATCTTTTTGAGGTGAGATATTGACAGATTTTCTCATTTTTCTGCGAGAATTTTCATTGTAACTGAATTTCAAAGGAAAATGTAATGGTTAAATATCTTGCAAAATATTCTTAATTTCTCAAAAGATTCCGCTAAATTTTTGCTCAAGATAAATCTAAGTGCAAATTGTCTCTGCAATAAGAAAGGATATCTGCAGGATACCCCAAAGCTACAGATAAGTAAATCATCGTTTGCACCTAGATGTGGAGAAACTGGCTCCACTCTGTCTGTACTGGGTGTTAGGGAAATAATTACCTAATTACTGAAACAGTGAAACCACTTAATCCTACTTAAACCTGAGATATGTCAGGTGAGTTAAAACCTATGAATATGAATGTAATGGGAGACTGCTTGTTGTGTCTTAAACACACTGTCTACTGTTTACATTGTTGTTGTCAGCTTGATTTAATAAGCTCAGTCAGTGAAGCACCCACCTTCAAAACAATTGAAGTTTGACCATGTAGGTTTCATTTCAGGGTTGGCACACTATCAAACTTATAATTGTCTTTCAGGTGAGATCTTAAACCAAGTTCTCATGAGACGGTGCTTTACACCTAGCACGTTAAAGAACCATGGCCGATCTCAGCAGTAGTATTGTTATGTATCCTTGCACTAACACCCCACCCCCCACTCTATAACAACTAACCAACTTCTGGGGGTGCTGCTCATATGGGCATGTGCTACAGTAGGGATGATAAATAAACAGAAATACAAACATACATTAGTGTTGTAACCTATTACAAGCAATAACACTGATGCATATACATCCACAATTTCAAGTGAGTGCTCAAAGGTCAATTTTGTCTATACAGTGTACAGACAAAATTGACCCTTGATCATTCACTCAAACTTGTGGATCTATTCATATCAACAACAAGAATGCCAAAGTCACAATATACACTGCAAAGAAAATTTTCAAACATTTTTTAAGCCCCTTTTTCCTTGGTATCTCAAATTTGCAACAATATACTCATGATCATGTGATAAGGAATGTTCTGTGAAAGTTTTTTACAAATCTTCTTATAATGAGGAGTTCTGTTAATGTGTGATTCATAATTGCTGAGAAAAGTACGACAACATTTTTTTATAGATGGATGGAAGGACAGATGGAAAAACAGAGACAGAAATAAGTATTCCCCCCTCTTCTTTAAAGTGGTATAAAAATTCACTCCATCATTGTAACAGGGTGAGTATTATTCCTTTTATTTAAACCATAGGACAGACATTCTTTAATGCTTTTCGGTATTTTATCGAGAAATAACCGTAGATTATCACTTGATAAGCTCACCGCAAAAGCAGTGAAATTATCAAAAACTTATACCCTGCTTTTGTGCATTTCATCCTATCTGACGTCATCTATGCGGGGTGAAATTAGTGACGTCACAATGAACGTTGCATAGCAATCACGTACAAAATGACGCGCTTTACGAAAACATGTCCTGAGAATTTCACATTTTGTCACATTTTTGCTTAAAGAAATAGAATAATCGTTTGTTTTTTGAGTAAGATCGATTAATATTTCATTTCATGAAACAAAAGCTATATTTTCACTCGTGGCTCTGCCACTCGTGAAAATACAGCTTTTGTTGTTCACTCAGTGAAATAAAAAATCGATCTTACACTGAAACAAACGATTATCCTCTATTTATTTCTTTCTTCCAAAACAAGACACAGACATTTATCCTCCACTTCAGCATGTAAGCTCTTAGTCACAAATCTCCCTGTCCTGTCTTAGCGCTTCAGACTGTCAATCTAGAGGTCCCAGGTTCTATCTACAACGGCAGCACTCATCCTTTCCAACTATTTGTCTCTAACCAATGGGTTGATAAATATTGATTGATTGATTGAGAGGAGTTTCAGCATTTTTTCAGTTGCGGAGGCTGGAGCACCTAACAATGGATTCCTGGTGTTTCTCATACCCGTACAACCATCACATCCTTTCCTTGCATCCAACTGCTATCTCACATGAGTCTAGTTGATAATTGTTGACCTATGTGAGATAGCTTTAGAGGGATGCAAACAAGAGCTGGGCGTGGCATTATACGCCCGAAGCTCAGAAATAAATGGGTGATGTTTTGAACTTTTTATTGATCCTTAGGATGTATTTAGAATTTGCAAACTGAATCAAACAAAGGGCAATAACTCAAAAATTATAAATGGTAACGTTAGGGTTATTGCCCTCTGCACGTTCTAGCTGCGAGATATATACACCTTTGAAATTTCAAGACCATAGGCCTTATCTAAGTTTCAAAGTTATGGACCAGACACTAATTTGCAAACTGAATCAAACAAAGGGCAATGACTCAAAAGTTACAAATGGTAGAGTTGTGGTTCTTGCGCTCTGCACACCCTAGCTATGAGATCTATACACCTGTGAAGTTTCATGACTATAGGCCTTTTAGTTAAAAAGTTATGGACCGGACAAGAATTTGCTAACTGAATCAAACAAAGGGCAATTACTCAAAAATTACAAATGGTAGAGTTGTGGTTCTTGTGCTCTGCGGACCCTAGCTATGAGATCTATACACCTGTGAAGTTCCAAGACCATAGTTCTTATAGTTTCAAAGTTATGGACTGGACATGAATTTGCTCACTGAATCAAACAAAGGGCAATGACTCAAAAGTTACAAATGGTAGAGTTGTGGTTCTCGGCTCTGCACACCCTAGCTATGAGATCTATACACCTGTGAAGTTCCAAGACTATAGGCCTTTTAGTTTGAAAGTTATGGACCAGACACTAATTTGCTAACGGACAGACAGACAGACAGACAGAGAGACGATACAGATGATAACATAGTACGACCCTTTGGGCGTATAATAAAAATAAGCTATCATGTGATTACTCATCTGGAAGGCTAACCAACTGACTAGTATTTTAGCCAGGCCAAGATTAGAATAACTTGACCATGCAGTAACAAGAACTGAAGATTTTGACAAAAAAAAAATAGTCCTCAACTGAAGCATACCTGAAAATAACCAATGTGGGCTGGCGTTGAACCCATGCAGACAAGTAATAGTGGAAAACAGTTTACAAGTCCAATGCGCAAACCATTGAGCCAAAGAAGATCTTCCTTAGTTCATAAGTTAGTGCATTGAACTTATAAACCTACAATTTCAATATTTCCTTCAGCGTGGGTTTGACCATTGACCCATGTCAGTTTATTTTCAGCTAAGCTTTCGTTGAAGACAATTAGTTCGTAGAAGGTGAATCATGCCATTCTTATACTAAAACATCTGCAACATTTGATATTTACAACTATGAGAAATCCAGTACACCAAGAGAATCATTCATCAAAATCTTTGTTTTAGATCATAAATCAATTCTCCCTTAAACTGATAAGCCCACTAAATCAGATAATTTGCTGATAATACAGCAGAAACAACTTCTGCACATTTGCAGTTTCTCACAATTTCTGCTTCAATGTGCATTCTAAATCTGCAAGTATGCTTTTCTATCAATTAAATAGGTATTCAACCAGGGATGTAAAACCTTCTAACATTGATGAAAATGCTAATTATAATATGACCTACGTTGCCGGAATGAAATAACCCCGTTGAATATTTTTGATATTTCACGGGTGTTATTACACTAGTGGAATAACTATGCAAATGAGCACAGAGCGAATAGCAACGCTATTTTGAAACTGCGAATATGACGTCATAATCTATGTTTTGTGACGTCATTTTTAAACAGCTTTATAAGTTCCGCGGAAAATTGAAACATTGAATTTCAAAAATTTTGACGATTTTTCGCTAAAATTCGGGTCATATTATAAACAGAATAAAAAATTTGTGCTCATAAAATACAGAATTTATTAAACTCGTCATCTAAAACAGATAAAAACTCGGTGTAGCCTTGTTTTTATCTGTTTATAGATGACTCATTTGATAAATTCAGTAATCAATGACCACTCATTCAATTTCCTCTATTTATTGTATGGAACAAAAAAATCTAGCCACCATGTTCAATCTGTCTTGTTTAAATGAGGTTTAATTGCAATTCATAAGTTCTCCAGTCATATTTAGGTGGCTGGATCACCTAACCATTAATCAATTACTCATTCTCAACTGCTATCATTACAACAATATCAGTCCTGTTGATTAAACTACTCATTGATTGTTTAGGATTTAATGGCAATTTCAACATTATTACAGTTATATTGAGGTAGCTGGTTGCCTTTCTATGACATCCTGTTTTTTGCAACACCAATACAACCACAACATTTCTTAGGAACCACCAGCTTCCCATCCAAATTAGTTGATTGATTAAATGGAATCGTATGCTGCTTTCAACATTTTTTCAGTTATATCGCAGCAGCTGGAGCACCTAACAATGGTTTCCTGATTGGCACTTGTCACAAAGACTTTTTAGATGAATGGTGGCAAAGCCGGGATTTTAACCCTTTGCTGTTTAATCCCTGCTTTTTACGTGCCTGTTATTTTATAATTGACAAAACATTGTGAAAAAAGAAGAAATTGCTTCTGACAAGCAATTTCTTCTTTTTCTACACTATTTTCTACCCTACTGATTGGTTATTTTTCAAATTAAATTCACTTTTAATTTTTGTCTGCAAAACCTTTGAATTTGGACAGGTCCAAAATTTTGTAAAACAGGAAAGGGTTAACTCACAATTGCAGGCTTGTCAGCCCAAAGCATTACAGATTGAGGTAGCTGGGCTCAGCCAGCTGCTAATCAAACATAGGTCTTTGACTATCCACCATTTGCTGTTATATTAGATAAAGTTTGGAAATGTATAGGCAGTTACGTTACTGTTTTGCGCTGAACCATCGATATGTGCTGCTATCAGGGATGGAAGCAGTGACCCCTTGATTGAGAGTTTGAAACAACACCCAAGCCTCATTAGAAGTGCTCGTTGTTTGGAGTAATTTAGGTCACAAGCTCTTGCTAGCATGTTCAAATACAGACTGGGTTTGACACTTCAACTTGTCAGCCCGATAAGCTCAGTTGGTAGAGCACTGGACTTCAAAATTATTGAAGTTCAACGGCGTTGGTTCATACCCGGGCTAGCACACTAACAAACTAATTGTCTTTCGGATAAGACGTGGAACCGAGGCTTGTGAGACGGCTCTTTACTCCCAGCACGTTAAAGAACCATTGTGGATCTCAGCAGTAGGTTCATCATGTATCCTTGCACAATCCCCCATTACAACTAACCGTCTTCTTTGGGTGTCGCTCATATGGGCATGTGCTACGGTAGTGACAATACACAAACGGAAATACATATATACACTTCAACTTATTGGCTAGAGAAGACCAAAAGACTCCTGACAATACAAATAACAAGAGGGCCGTTGGCCCTGGGTCGCTCACCTGAGAAAAAAGCTTCATTACCTAGGTATGTCCATGCAACCACAGAAAAAGAGATTTTCACTTATTCAATCAGATAACATTTGAAATAATCCTTCCCCCCCTCTGCTCCTCCCCTGGTCATTATTTATTTAAGCTTTTTTCATAAAAGGTCTGTGATCAGCTAATCTATGCCAGATATACAGGCTGAGTCTGAGACTTTTAAAGTTTTCTTTAATGAGTTGATCAATCCATGTCAAATATAAAGGCTATAGGGACTCAAAATTCTCAACAAAGCACCCCCTCCCGCAAGATGCTCTGCAACTGGTGAATCTACAGTCATGATTTTAGCTAATTCAATTAATGTCCATAATTATGCTGATCATCCATACCAATTTTCAAGTCTGTAGGACTCCTGGTTCATTAGAAGAAGTTTAAAGATTTCAAAAATGATCCAAAGTACTACCCCCTCCCCAAGACACTCAGCACCTGGTGACCCTACAGTCATGATTTTGGCTAATTTAATTAATGTCAATATATTGATCACCCATGACAATTTTCAAGTCTGTATGGTTCCTGATCCAGGAGAAGAATAAGGTTAAAGATTTCAAATTTGATCCAAAATACTATCCCCTCCCCCCCTAATGCTCCGCATCTGGTGGCCCTACATTCATGATTTTAGCTATTTTATTTTAGAACCACATGCTTATCATCCATGCCAATATTGAAGTCTGTAGGGCTCCTGGTTCATAAGAAGATGAAGGTTAAAGTTACAAAGTTTTCACAAAAGTACTACCCCCTCCCCCCTGGTCCTCTGCACCTGGTGGCATTACAGTCATGATTTTAGCTATTTTTATTTAGGTCTATGAGCTGATCCTCCATGCCAATTTTTAAGTCTGTAGGGCTTGTGGTTCAGAAGAAGAAGAAGGTTAAAGATTACAAAATTTTCACAAAAGTACTACCCTCTCCCCCCTGGTGCTCCGCACCTGGTGAATCTACAGTCATGATTTTAGCTATTTATATAAAGGTCTATATGCTGATCATCCATGCCAATATTCAAATCTGTCAGGCTCCTGGTTCAAAAGAAGAAGAAGGTTAAAGATTACAAAATTTTCACAAAAGTACTACCCCCTCCCCCCTGGTGCTCCGCACCTGGCAGCCCAAAAGATATGATTTTAGCTATTTTTATTGAGGTCTATGAGCTGATCATCCATGACAATTTTCAAGTCTGTAGGGCTCCTGGTTCCAAAGAAGAAGAGGCTTAAAGATTACAAAATTTTCACAAAAGTACTACCCTCTCCCCCCTGGTGCTCCGCACCTGGTGAATCTACAGTCATGATTTTAGCTATTTATATAAAGGTCTATATGCTGATCATCCATGCCAATATTCAAATCTGTCAGGCTCCTGGTTCAAAAGAAGAAGAAGGTTAAAGATTCCAAAATTTTCACAAAAGTACTAGCCCCTCCCCCCTGGTGCTCCGCACCTGGCAGCCCAAAAGATATGATTTTAGCTATTTTTATTGAGGTCTATGAGCTGATCATCCATGACAATTTTCAAGTCTGTAGGGCTCCTGGTTCCGAAGAAGAAGAGGCGTAAAGATTACAAAATTTACCAAGAGTACTACCCCCTCCCCCCTGTTGCTCCGCACCTGGTGAATCTACAGTCATGATTTTAGCTATTTTTATTCAGGTCTATGAACTGATCAATCATGCCAAGTTTTAAGTCTGTAGGACTACTGGTTGAGAAGGAGAAGAATTTTAAAGATTTTCTTAAAATTTCACCTTTTGTTGCCATAGCAACCAGAGTTTTTCATGGATTTCAATTCTTTTAGCTATTTTTGAAGGGGACCACCTAAGCAACATTTCTGTAAAATTTGGTGTTAATTGGCCAAGTAGTTTAGGAGGAGATGTCGTTTAAAGAAATTGTTGACGGACGCCGGACGACGGACGACGACCGACGACCGACGACCGACGGACGGACGCCGGAGGAAAGGTGATCACAATAGCTCACATGAGCACTTCGTGCTCAGGTGAGCTAAAAAATAATTCCTGAGCGAACTGTGGAAGGCTTTCATCCGGAAAAAGTCTTTTCACTACTTACCATGTATAAAAAAAATAACTTATCCAACATATTTGGATGAAATCTAGTTTTTAGGTTTTGATTAATTTCATCTATTTCTGGATTTGTCGAATAATTTAACAAGGACATTCCTGGTATTATTTTGTTAATAATTTTAATTGTTTGTCGCAGAAAGTGACTTTAGAGTTAACATATATATGTTACAGTGAATATGTAAAATCAGGGATTTTGTAAAATAACTGAAACTTTCAGGGATTTTGTAAAATCACTGATTCCGTCAGTTATTTTATAAAATGACTGAAATTTTCAGTGAATATGTAAAATAATGGAATATTTGAGGTAACAAGAAGGAAATAGGGTATACTATATCTCTAATTGATCAAATATTTTTAAAAAAAGACTGAAAACTTCAGCGATTTTGGAAAAAACTAATTCGATCAGTTATTTCTTAAAATATCTGAAGTAATCAGTTTATATTTGAAACTGTTTCTACTTGTAATCTTGCATTCTGATATTTTGATAGCAAACTGGAAAGATAAAATTAACAACACATATAACATTCAAATAGTATTTATTTATTTTTATTGAAATTAAGTACAAACATGAAAATCAAACAATAAATTTCATATAAAATGGTATTCAGATAATTCATTTCTTTTTTTTTTATTTGTGTGAAATGATAAACTACTTATTAAGTCGACTCAAAACTCATTCATTTCTTACATTTCCCATACAATGTTTCCTTTCGATTCTTTTTCTTGAATTAAGGTAGTGGACCCGTAATAGTTCCGCAACATTTTGGACTGCATGTTCTTTCACAAAGTTAACCGAGGTTTCCTAATGAAAATCATTAGGAAACCTTGGTTAACACTGTTAAAGTTCATGACTTCTGAAACGTTGCCGAACTATTACGGGTCCACTACCTTAAAAGACATAATATTAGACAACTAATTTAGTCGACTCAAACCCTTCATACTTGATTTTTTAGTATTATGATTTTATTTGAAACCTTTATTCTCTATGAATATGTCACTGTGTAATGCCATGGAATTATTCAGTTTTTATTAGCACAGGACAAGCTTGAATGACATCTTGAATTACAGAGCACATTTGATTTAAAACATTTGCACTTATTTGTTTGACACCGTTTGCTTCCATTACAATTACACCTAACAAAGCCTTGCCCACCACAAATAGATTCCTGTTGCATTGTAACTAAGTTGCTCCATTGCTGCTTTATACACCTAAGATTATTTGTATTTCTCAGTTTGGTCATAGATAAGTCAAAAGTAATTAATGACTACAACTTTCCAACAAACATTTTAACAACATCAAACCAACTTTTTCAGTGACCTTTACTTTGAAGTGTGTTAAAGCAATCTATCAATTAACTAATTAAAGAATAATTGATCAATTAAAAGGACAAATTGTTCAATCAGATCTACGAGAAAGCATGTATTTTAGACTACAATGTTTTATTTTATCTTGAAGGATGATAATTATTTCAAACACATGTTTTGCTACAAAACAATTGCTATGTTTGAGGAAAAATATGAATATCAAACAAAAAAGGGAAACCGAACTAACAATTTTAATGAAATACCAATTTTCTCATAAACTGCACTGTTTTCCCTTTTTACAAATTAATTGAATTTGTTTTACATATTAACTGATGAATTAGAAACATAGTATACCCTATTTCCTTCTTGTTACCTCAAATATTCCATTATTTTACATATTCACTGAAAATTTCAGTCATTTTATAAAATAACTGACGGAATCAGTGATTTTACAAAATCCCTGAAATTTTCAGTTATTTTACAAAATCCCTGATTTTACATATTCACTGTAACATATACATGGACAGAGAAACGCGCGCACGCGTGACTGACAAATCACACAATCTATCGTCAGTTGAGCAAATTATATCAAAACAAGGTGCCAAATTGTCACAAGATACGCCCGTCACACTGCTTAGTATAAACTGGGGGTTTGAATAGAACTGAGGTTATTTTGAATGAATATTTTTTGCACCCATGTAGTTTCATTATCCTAGCTATTATACTTTTACAGATATACTCCGGACAAGATTCAAGTCTGAAAAACGACAAAGGGCAATAACTCAAAAAATAGGCCAGGTAGAGTTATGGTTCTTGTGCACTGCACTCCCCCTTGATGACATCAATACACCCATGAAGTTTCATGATCCTAGCTATTATACTTTTACAGATATACTCCGGACAAGATTCAAGTCTGAAAAAAAACAAAATGCAATAACTCAAAAAATAGGCCTGGTAGACTTATGGTTATTGTACACTGCACTACCCCTTGGTTAGATCTATACACCCATGCAGTTTCATGATCCTAGCTATTATACTTGTAGAGATATACTCCGGACAAGATTCAAGTCTGAAAAACAACAAAGGGCAATAACTCAAAAAATAGGCCAGGTAGAGTTATGGTTCTTGTGCACTGCACCTCCCCTTGGTGAGATCTATACACCCATGAAGTTTCATGATTCTAGCTATAATACTTTTACAGATATACTCCGGACAAGATTCAATTCTGAAAAACAAGAGGGCCGTTGGCCCTGGGTCGCTCACCTGAGAAAAAAGCTTCATTACCTAGGTATGTCCATGCAACCACAGAAAAAAGAGATTTTCACTTATTCAATCAGAATTAGAAGAAGTTTAAAGATTTCAAAAATGATCCAAAGTACTACCCCCTCCCCAAGACACTCAGCACCTGGTGACCCAACAGTTCTGATTTTAGCTATTTTTATTAATGTCCATATATTGATCACCCATAACAATTTTCAAGTCTGTAGGGTTCCTGATCCAGAAGAAGAATAAGGTTAAAGATTTCAAAATTGATCCAAAGTACTACCCCCTCCCCCCTAATGCTCCGCACCTGGTGAATCTACAGTCATGATTTAAGCAATTTATATAAAGGTCCATATGCTGATCATCAATGCCAATATTGAAGTCTATAGGGCTCCTGGTTCATTAGAAGATGAAGGTTAAAGTTACAAAATTTTCACAAAAGTACTACCCCCCCCCTGGTGCTCCGCACCTGGTGGCATTACAGTCATGATTTTAGCTATTTTTATCAAGGTCTATGAGCTTATCCTCCATGCCAATTTTCAAGTCTGTAGGGCTTGTGGTTCAGAAGAAGAAGAAGGTTAAAGATTACAAAATTTTCACAAAAGTACTACCCTCTCCCCCCTGATGCTCCGCACCTGGTGAATCTACTGACATGATTTTAGCTATTTATATAAAGGTTCATATGCTGATCATCCATGCCAATATTCAAATCTGTCAGGCTCCTGGTTCAGAAGAAGATGAAGGTAAAAGATAACAAAATTTTAACAAAAGTACTCCCCCCTCCCCCCTGGTGCTCCGCACCTGACAGCCCAACAGATATTATTTTAGCTATTTTTATTAAGGTCTATGAGCTGATCCTCCATGCCAAGTTTCAAGTCTGTAGGGCTTGTGGTTCAGAAGAAGAAGAAGGTTAAAGATTACAAAATTTTCACAAAAGTACTACCCTCTCCCCCCCTGATGCTCCGCACCTGGTGAATCTACAGACATGATTTTAGCTATTTATATAAAGGTCCATATGCTGATCATCCATGCCAATTTTCAAGTCTGTAGGGCTCCTGGTTCCGAAGAAGAAGAAACTTAAACATTACAAAATTTACCCAAAGTACTACCCCCTCTCCCCTGTTGCTCCGCACCTGGCAGCCCAACAGATATTATTTTAGTTATTTTCATTAAGGTCTATGAGCTGATCCTCCATGCCAAGTTTCAAGTCTGTAGGGCTTGTGGTTCAGAAGAAGAAGAAGGTTAAAGATTGCAAAATTTTCACAAAAGTACTACCCTCTCCCCCCTAATGCTCCGCACCTGGTGAATCTACAGACATGATTTAAGCTATTTATGTAAACGTTCATATGCTGATCATCCATGCCAATATTCAAATCTGTCAGGCTTCTGGTTCAGAAGAAGATGAAGGTAAAAGATAACAAAATTTTAACAAAAGTACTCCCCCCTCCCCCCTGGTGCTCCGCACCTGGCAGCCCAACAGATATTATTTTAGCTATTTTTATTAAGATCTATAAGCTGATCCTCCATGCCAAGTTTCAAGTCTGTAGGGCTTGTGGTTCAGAAGAAGAAGAAGGTTAAAGATTACAAAATTTTCACAAAAGTACTACCCTCTCCCCCCCTGATGCTCCGCACCTGGTGAATCTACAGACATGATTTTAGCTATTTATATAAAGGTCCATATGCTGATCATCCATGCCAATTTTCAAGTCTGTAGGGCTCCTGGTTCCGAAGAAGAAGAAACTTAAACATTACAAAATTTACCCAAAGTACTACCCCCTCCCCCCCTGTTGCTCCGCACCTGGCAGCCCAACAGATATTATTTTAGCTATTTTTATTAAGGTCTATGAGCTGATCCTCCATGCCAAGTTTCAAGTCTGTTGGGCTTGTGGTTCAGAAGAAGAAGAAGGTTAAAGATTACAAGATTTTCACAAAAGTACTACCCTCTCCCCCCTGATGCTCCGCACCTGGTGAACCTACAGTCATGATTTTAGCTATTTATATTAAGGTCCATATGCTGATCATCCATGCCAATTTTCAAGTCTGTAGGGCTCCTGGTTCCGAAGAAGAAGAAACTTAAAGATTACAAAATTTACCCAAAGTACTACCCCCTCCCCCCTGGTGCTCCGCACCTGGTGGCCCAAAAGTTATAATTTTAGCTATTTTTATTCAGGTCTATGAACTGATCATCCATGCCAAGTTTTAAGTCTGTAGGACTACTGGTTGAGAAGGAGAAGAATTTTTAAGATTTTCTTAAAATTTCACCTTTTGTTGCCATAGCAACCAGAGTTTTTCATGGATTTCAATTCTTTTAGCTATTTTTGAAGGGGACCACCCAAGCAACATTTCTGTAAAATTTGGAGTTAATTGGCCCAGTAGTTTAGGAGGAGATGTCGTTTAAAGAAATTGTTGACGGACGCCGGACGACGGACGACGACCGACGACCGACGACCGACGACCGACGGACGGACGCCGGACGAAAGGTGATCACAATAGCTCACATGAGCACTTCGTGCTCAGGTGAGCTAAAAAGTCCAAGATCAAAGTAAGTGGTCTTGATTTTTATGTTGGGGAGAAAATTGGATACCACATATTCATACATTGTGATTACTTTATTGGTTTCATACTTCCATGAAATCAAAAGATACACTCATTTTCTTTTTATAAGATCATAAGAACTACCATGAAAATATAGCTATTTAAGAAAGAGTTAAAACAGGAAAATAAGAATCAATTTCAAGTATATTTTCAAGTGGAAAACAGTTAAAATGTGAATAGATTCTCATGATAAATTGCACAAAGACATAATGTGTGTTGCTCTCTGGAAGAGCAGTCAGACAGAGCACCCAGAGCTCTTTGATGGTGCTATAACATATGTTTTCAGTTCTTATTTTGTAATGATTGAATGATGATTACTGAAGATAAGGTCTGCAAATATCATTTTCAAGTGGAAAGATCAGCAACCTCAATCCCATTTATCATGTTTATCCATTTTCAAGACAGAGCGTTTTTTTTTGTTGAAACAAGAGGATAGGGTTTGTGAAATAATAATGATGCTAAAATGTTGTCTTACAAAAATTTAAAATTTCAAAGGTGAGTGTGACCTTCTCAGATGACCTTGACCTTGATCTCTAATATGTTTGCAGATATTGCTGTAATGAAATTGTGGTCTACAATCATAATAAGATTTGTTGGTCAACCCTTGTCATGCTGAATAAATTTTGGCTAAAAAATTTCATCAAAATCAAAGGGCAAAAAGCACTGAAAGTACCAACTGTATGTTATTTTTTATTTGAAAAATTAAATCTATTCACAATTTCGGTTTGAAAGTCAGAAACAGGTGGTGTAGACTGACATCAGACTGCACATATGTGCAGGCTGATGTTTGTCTATAGCTCCTGCCAAACCAGGAATATTTGCTCAGCATGACAAGGGTTAAATTTCTTAAAGTAAGACCTTGGCATGTGACCTTCACTTGGTAAGACCTTTACCATCTAGACACAAGGTTACATTACACTTTTCTCATACTCAACTGAGAATTTTCATAAATTTCAACTTGAGATTAATTTTGTGTCTTGTAGAGAGTTTGGTTATATATTTAGATTACTTCCACATGTTTTTGTCACTGACATCAATGCTCATATAGTAAGAGAGACTTTAAAGTATAATTTTCTAATGCAAAAATTCTTATAGAGCCCCATGCTGTAACAGAACTCGTTCCCCTTTTTTTATGTGGCATGATCAACCATTTTTGATGTGATTTTACAAATCTTGAAGCCTCTAATAAAGGCCCATATACCCACAAAATCAAGGTCACTATAATTCAACAGAGATTTTATGCACCTTTTTCCTATTGAAATGTTATCATTTTGCACGAATTATGTTTATTTATTTTTTTTTTTTTTTTAGATTTTTGCACTGTCTTGACAAAAATATAATCCATGGCTCAGCAAGAAACAGTTGTGACTGCCTATATGCAGTTAAATTGTTTTGCATTGAGCAATCAATATGTTGCATAGTCTCTTATAAAAGCCCATCCTTTTCTGATGTAATGATCAGCAATGATTCAACAAGAATAAGAGCTTTTACTGCAAATGTTTGATGTAGCCAATAAAGCCATTTTAAGCTGCCAACTGTAATCTCTGAGAATTTTACCAAAGAATAGAAAGGTGCCAGGCCTTATCTCTCCATCAGATAGGGTAGTTTGGCTTTTATGTGAAATTTTGTATCGCTATGGCAATAAAGTTCTCATTTAATGATTCTCAAAATGGGTAAAGGTTCATAAAACCTGTCAGCCTCATTTTTGTGGGTTTCTATGTAGGTTTTGTTTTTCCAAGGTATGATATATCTATTTTGTATTTTCTTAATAGACAGCAAGCCTGTTTGGCTTATCAGTTAGGGTAAAGCCACCTAGTGCATAGATTTAGGGGTCTTCTAATTTAGTATGACATAAGTCTCCTGAAAATACATGAATCACTTATTAGAACAATATCATTTTGGAATAAGCTGAATTTAGAACAAGATGTGCTTGTGAAAAAACCAATACCCCTTTTAAAACAGCAATTTTTCCATAAGTTTGACCTAAACAGATGACATTGACCTTGTCACATGACCTTGACCTTGGTACCAGTAGATGCTTATCATTGTGATCTATCATTATGCCAAATATGACATTGAATCTAAAATAAGCTTGAGGTACTACGGGAAATGATAAGTTTTTAGCTCCACTGGAAGAAGGCCACTCAGGGGCTATTGTCATGGCGTTGTGTTCGTCGTCTGTCTGTCTGTTCGTCCGTGCATCTGGTCGTAAACTTTTTCTGTAAAAATCTTCTTCTCAGAAACTACTGGATGAATCTCAACCAAACTTCACAGGAATGATCCTTGGGAGACTCTCTTTCAAAGTCGTTCAAGAAATTTTGATCCAATGAAAAACATGGATTTAATGTCGTGGCTAATTTCCAAATATGGTAAAAAGAGAGTTTTCTCAGATTCCAATAGATGAATACCAATTAAATTTTACATGAATGATCCTTAGGTGACCCTTTGTCAGTCTGAAAAAATAATTGTGATCGGATGAAAAATATGTATTTTATGGGCAGAGGTCATTTTTCTAAATGTTATATAGTGGAAACTCTGAATCTCAACTCAGAATCCAATCGATGTATATCAACCAAATTTCACTGGAATGATCCTTGGGTGACTTTTTATCAGTCTACCAAAAATTATTTTGATCGAGTGAAAAGTATGCATTTAATGGGCGGAGGTCATTTCTCAATATGTTATATTGTGGAAACTTTGAAAAATAACATTTTCTCAGAATCTAATTGATGGTTATCAACCAAATTTCAATAGAATGATCATTGCGTGACCCTTTATCAGTCTACCAAACAGGGTTCGACATTAACCCACGACCGACAGACTTTGTCTGCCTGTTGCTCGGTCCGGTCGGGTTGAACCCGCCAGATACAAGCCCGACTGGTCGTCCTAATACCAAATCTACATTCGTCCAGTATAGATTCATTTGTTTCCGATAGCAAACTGAGCTTTTCGCTTGTTGAAAGGATGATTGTCCTCGATGATTATTTTACTTTTCTATCATATCCACTTTGGACGCGCATGCGTAACCAGTCCGGGAAATCCCACATGACTGGTTCCGGTTTTACCTCTTCATTGAAAATGAGAGTCATTAGTTTGGGATCCCAACTTTTACGCAAATGTCGTTCTACAAAAATACGGCACAAAAACGCAAATTTCTTTTTTTTACAGAAAACATAAAGATTTTGATGTCGCGTGTAAAATTTTAAATAAGTTATTCTGGCCGTCTTTCATAATACGCAGAAACACAGTTTGCTAAATATAGTAACATTTCGAAGGTGAAGGGCGTTCCAAAACGAGGCCCAAACATCAAACCGCACGCGCACGATATTTTCAATGCGTGAAACAACTGTCAATTGTGATTTATAATCATTTCTACATAGCGCAAATAGATATTTGTTTCTGTATATTTATAAACTGTAAAATATCCGAGGCTTGGCTTTACGATAATACGGTCAGAACGCTTTACGGTTGCTTACATTGATGATTTGACAAAATGTCAGGTAGACTTTGCTGCTTGTTTTACGATTATGTCAAGAGGTAGAACCAGTGTTAAGTGTTTGTTCTTGAAATTTACTTAGCATCTGAACTCTCATTTTTTTATCATGAAAGCAGACTGCATATAAAACTTGTTCAACAGTTACTTTTCTTTCTGCGTTTCCTAATACCAACTACCTACGAGTTCATTATTAATATTTTGTCAAAACCATTTAGTAAATGTTCAAGGTGAAATAACTTGGAATAGTTTGTTATCTTCTAAACAAAACCATGTAATTATGCTTTTCCTAACTTCTGATACAAACAATTGGTCAGGACCAGTGAACATTTGGTCAGGACCACCCGTACGAAAAATTGTAGCGGATTCCGCTTGGAAAATAGGCGTAAATGAGACGGAAATGAAGCGGAAATGGTCACTTACGCTTGTAACTCAGGCGTAAGTTTAATTTACGTCTCTGCTACATCATAAAGAACTGGCGTAATACATCAGAAATTACAGGCGTAAAATGAATTCAAAGCGGAATTTCTTTTCTATTCAGTTTTACAGGCGTACTTCAACACTTAAACTTTTTCTAGAGACGGATTTTACAGACTTAGCATTTTCATGGAAGCGGAAAGACACTTTCAGCAAGTGTAAAATAACTTAAACTTTTGTTAGAGGCGTATTTTTCTAACTTAAACATTTCATGTGAAAGAAATCATTACTGTGAGGAAAATTCATGCCGTGATATAACTGAAAAAATGTTGAAAGAGGCCTAAAACTACTTTCAATAAATCTTTCACTTACCCTTGAAATGTTATGTTCAATGTTCAAGTTTTTGTGCTGAAAATCAGTGAACTCCAAAAAATGACCTTGACCTTGGCAAATAACCTTGACTTTACTATCCACAAAAGGGCTTTGTCACAAGCAATTCATAGGTAAAATACCAATGCTATATCACTTACCATTACTAAGTTAGAGCAAATGTAAAAGTTTTAATCTTTTACAAATTTGACCTTGAAAAATGACCTTGACCTTGACTGATGACCAAGAACTCCATGAGAAAGGTCTTGTCCCAAGCAATCATCATACATGTGAAATATGAAGGCTCCCCCCCCCCCCCCCCTCCTCCCCCCCCCCCCCCCCCCCCCCAAAAAATAAATCTGAATTTACTCACAAAAAAACTTCTTATTTTCAAGTAAATATCTTTAAATACAACCATAATATCTGAAAATATTTTTGAAAAAATATCTACAAGCTTATTAACTTTACCCAAACGAATGCAGTAAATAATGTCCAAGTCTAAAAATGACTAGGACTCTAGTCTATAGAAATCCAAGATGGCTGCCGATTTTAAATGAAATTTCCGTTGACTTGTTTTTTTGCCTTATTTCCTTTCACATTGGAAAGAATAGCACATAGAAGGTATGTAAAAAGCAGTAATTTGATGATTTTTAATAGAATCTTGTCCTGTAGGGCCCAAAACAAGTTATTTATAAATATAAGACAACTTAAATCTCAGTAAATAGTGAATCCTTCGGAATGCAAAAATTGAAAAATGATTCCATGGTTTTAATGAATTAAGCCAAAATTCATAGTTCCAAATATTATCAAACCCACATTAAACCTTGTTACCCCAAAGGTATAGAAGAATCATATGAAATGGATATATCAAATTGTATTAATTTTTGTAGATTCGTACCAATAAATTTTCAACCCTATGTCTTATTTCAGCAACATGTTTTTTTTAGAGTATATTGTACAGTGCTCTCAATAAGGGGCAAAATCAGAAATTTTTATCATTCTATGTTGGATTTCAGGATTTTTTTTTTCACAAACTAAGGAATCCCCCCCCCCCCTTCCAAACTCCTCCCTTTTCTACACAATTTGTAAATGCTCCTCTCCTTGTTAGAATAAGTTTAATTGTTCCCAAAGTCCATTATTCTTGGTTGGTCTTTAAAAATATAAACTTCTAAGGGTTAAAACTTATAGCTTTAACTTTAGGCTGTAGGTACAAACTTTGGTTGCTCAATCACCCTTTATTTCTTTATAAATTTTGGAAACAAATATGAGGAACTGAAGTTTCTATTTGGAATTGCTCTGTAGATGTTTCTTGCATGATGGACCTAGGAAATGCTGCTTACCCAAATTTTAGTTACGATGTTTTGATATCCTTCGATATAACACAGCTTTATTCTCCCCCCCCCCTGTCATTCCAAGGGTGATGAACATTCTACGGGTAGTGTGCAAAAAAATGTTCTGGCAGTTGAATTAAACTTATTAATATATTTGAACTTATGCTGAATTATCTGAATAACTAAGACAAAAAATGACTCTGTCCTTTTCAAATCTCTCGTCAGACATTTTGATGGAGTCAACTTTTAAATGACGTAATTGGGATTATTTGTGTTCTTCGAGGATGCCGTTTATAGACGATGGTAGTTGATTGACCTTTCGGTATTGTTTTCCGGTAGGGCCTTTTTTCACTTCGAATAAATTACCCGTAGATCTATTCTAGACACTTACAAAGCAACATTTTGAAATTTTATCAGTCAGAGCTGTATGAATTCCGTTTGATCTTAGGAATATTCCCCTGATTTGAATTTCATTTGTTTCAAAAGGCCTATCAAAGAACCCTAGTGATCTGTATCTGACAAAGAAAGAGAATGACAGAAGCTGTAATGACGCGTTGCATTGTCCAATACCATGTACGTTACATATGACTTTTTTTTGTCAGCTATAATGTATGTTCGCAACAAATAACAGGGAGTTTTTCTTGAATCTCAGACGTTTTTTTATGTAAAAGATATTCTTGTTGTAATTTCTGAAATTTTGGACATACATTACGTTGATGTCCACTTATTGAGAGCACTGTGCATTCTATTCACAATATAAGTTAAAATAATTTTTCAAGCAATCACCTTAATATATGAGTGAATTTATCAAGTGTGTATTTACTGTATTGACCACTTACAAGGGTTATTTCTAATTTTCAGTCAAAGTTTGTCCTCCTGAACCTATTAGAATTATGCTGGACTGATTAACTGTTAAAAGAGGCCATTATTGAGAAGGCAGCCTATCATCTAACCAAACAGTTTGGGGCAGAATACCTGATTTAAGGACTTTCAGGAATCAAAAGATCAACAAAATATGTACAGAGAGGACATGGGTTATGAAAACTAACAAGATTGCATCAAGTATGTATGAAAGGTATTTACAAATCCATTTCACTTAAAACCATTTGGTGCATTTTTTTTCAAATTACCATATCATTGATTTTTTTCCCTGTATTGTAACAACCAATTTGCTGAGGCTTGAGTTTGCCCCACAGAATATTTTAGGTAGGACACATAGATGAAACTGTGTGCAACACACCCAATATTTTCAACACACCCAATATTTTCAACACAAAAAAAATTTGCTCAACATCCTCAATACATTGTTTTGATACTTTTTGCCTTATACAAATCATAGTGAATTTGGTTAAAATTTTCTCACATTTTTACGCTTTAAGTATTTGGAATTAGGTTTAGTAAATACGAAAGTGTGTAGAAAACATATGGTTACTCAATTTGGGATTGTAAAAGATCTCAGATTTACAAATAGATAAACTGCTAAATAACCCTTGCAGCGATAATTCTGGTTCAGAATGTCATGTGCAAAGATACCTCCATTTAGCCAAATGAAATGAGAAATTAAAATTTCTGGCAAGAAATTTTACCAAGACCTTAAACTTTTCTGGTTTTCAAAAGAAAATCAGTTGTGGACTAAATCAAGAATATAAATAAATGTGGAACATAAAAAATGAAATTAATAAGCTGTTATTTACAACTTATTATTATTATCTTTTATGAACATACAAAATAAAAGCTTTAATATCAAGCTATAGTTTGAAAAAATTCTCATTAGAGAATGCAATACGTTGTATAGTTTTGGGCCAAGTAATGTGATGATTATTTGTTTTATTTTTCAGAATATGTCAATTCCAGTCTGGCTTGATGGTCATTTTACATTCTGGACAAAAATGGTTGAAATAGATGAGGAATTTACAGAGATGATTCACTGAACAGAAATGGATGAATATCAAGAATAACTTGGTGATTGAAAATAAAGAAATTTGAAAAATTTTTGAAGTACTATTACATAATGTATAAATTTATCCTTCTTCTTATGTGAAAGTTGTCATGCCTTTTTGCTTGGCTGTTCTAGAACATAAAAATTGAATTTTTTCATCATGCTGTCATTGTATCTGTGTCATTATTTCAATTACAATTGTATAGAGATCTGCTTGAAATTTTCCATTTGTGTTCACTATATGATTTACTGTGGAAAACTGCGTGATATGCCCCTTTTTACTGGTTTTTTTATCTGGATCATCTAGCCAAGCATTGGCGCCAACAGAGCTAGTGATTTCCCTTTCAAAATCAAAATTTATATTATTCATCAAATACTATGTTGTGGGTACTCATTCGAAATGTTTCATCAATTCATTCCCTTTGAGCACACACAAAATAGGGTAAAGATTTTAAAAAATAAATGCAGATCTAAAGTCTGAGTAATTGTGCCATTCAAATAAAATTTTGATCTATAGCTCTAAGGTCAATGTAAAAATTGGGCTTGTGTATAGCAGAGCTCCTGGCACATAACTATGGATTTTCAGTGATCAATACTTAAAACCTGTCCTAGGACCTGTAGATCTTTTGGAGGATTGATAGTAGCCACCATGTCAAAGGCTCTTCAGGCCTATAGTACTGGTCCAAGAGTTTCAGCTCGGCTGTTTAACAACAAAACATCAAGGTATTATCATCACATTGGTGTTGTTTGCATTTGTATTGGTGTATGTGTTGGCAACTGGCAAACTTAAACCTTTAAATGGTCATATCTCTTGTTAATGAAGATATGAACTTAAAATTTGGCATGTGTTCACTATCACAACAGCTACCTAGACTATCAAGTTGTATAACTATAGCATCTTTTTGTAAGAGTTATGCCCCTTTTTCTTAGATCTTTTCATTATCTAGCACCTGCAGCAGATTGCCAGCACTGGCATGCTGTGCTCTTGTTCACCAAATCATGTAATTTTAGTTGTTTCTTTTCCACACATAGAGTTTCATTCCACTGAGGAAAACATTGTGAGAAAAGGCGTTATTGCTTATTATATGCATTTTCTTCTATTCACTCACTATTTTCCTTAAAATAGAATAATTATTAATAGAATGATATAGTCTCCATCAAGGACTTGTTATTATCAGGGAGATACAGTAAGATTTAGGACATACAGGTCCTGCATGCTGAAGGCAAAAAAGTGTTGAACCCTGATTTTGGAATGAATAGAGTAATTGTTCATTTAGGTAAATTCCAAAGAAGCTAGAATTCAAAGCGACTGTACTCTGAAATATTACCTAGTATGTAGGGAAAAAGAGAAATTGCTTTGTTCACACAATGTTTTTATTACTCGGACTTGAAAACAAGTGACTTGAGTTAAAAGACATTTTTATGCCCCCACATCAATAAGATAGGGGGCATATTGTTTTACCAAGTCTCTCTGTCTGTCAAAACTTAACCTGAAAACCAAATATTTTTCTATAACCTCAACACTTTTGCATTGACAATGCTCATATTTTACATGAACAAAGCAGATAATTCAATGTCATCCATGAAGGTCAAGGGAATCTTCAAGGTCAAACTTATTAAAAAAATAAGCCATTTCAAGGGCAGAAGTGTTTTACAAAAATATCTTGTTGAAACCCTGAATATGAAATTCAGTTTGTCCTCAAAAGGATGACCTATTTTTTATTCCTTGAAAATATATAATATCAATTAAGTTGAGTTTTGTATCTCACCAGAACACTAAATGCTAAAGGTGAGGTTATGGGATCATGCTGTGTCTGTTGTCTCAATAGTGTGCCAAGATTTTGTTTTGTTTACTAATTTGTCCATGTAAAGATTTATGTCTTTATTATTGCCCCCAACTACAAAGTAGAGAGGGGAATATTGGTTTCACCCTGTTTGTCTGACATACCTTCTTAGACCTTTTTTGTTACCGTGCTCTAACATAAGAACAAAGTTTCCTAGAATAATGGACTTTGTTACCATTAGCCATATGACAATTTTGTTGCCAGGGCTGTGCCATATCTTTTCTGTTAACAGACATTAAAGGTCAAGGTCACAATTGAACTTTGTCCTGTAACCTTCTGCAGAAATCGAACAAAGCGCTGATGGGCAATCTTTGTCTGTTTTGTGACAGATCTATAGTTAAGAATTGAGATATTTTAGAATCCGACCAATTATACATTCTCTTTTAACTGAAATTCCATCTGGTTTACGCTTGGTTTCCGCCTGGTTCCTTACCAGCTCACTAGCGGAAAATTAGACGTAATCCACTAGTCAATTCCGCCTGGTTTTTCAACTACAAGCATTTACGTCTGTGGAAATATTCCGCTTAATTAGCATAATTCGCCTCAAATTACGTCTATTTTACGCTTGGTTTCCGCCTCATTGCTATTACTAGCGGAAAGCTAGACGGAGTCCGCTTAATAATTCCGCCTGTTTTTTCCGCTAGCAAGTGATTACGCCTGTAAAAAAATTACACTTAATTAACATAATTCGCCTAAAATTCTGTCTATTTTACGCTTGGTTTCCGCCTCATTGCTATATAAAGTTTCAACCAGCTTCCTAGCGTAAAATGAGAAGGAATACGCTTGATAATTACGTCTATTTTACGCCTGTTTTACGGGTGGAATTTTTCGTACAGGCAGCAGCATGTGGCAGCAACAAGTCCGACTGTCTGGCAGCCATAAAAATTTAATGTCAAACCCTGCCAAAAGTCTTTGTGATTGGATATTTTATGTTATACAGTGGAAACTTTGAAAATCATGTTCAACATCAGTAGAACCCAAAATATCTAAAAATCTAGGCTATAGACTATATTTATATACCATATTTTATCTTTTTCAGCAAAATCATTGTATAAGGTTTATTTATCATGTGCAGAGTTCCTGTGTATCAAATAGGCACAATTTTTCATCCAACCGTATTTCTTGTAATAAACGCTCTTGGGGGTTATTGCATGATCAGGCAGCTTTTATTTTTAAAAAATCATCACTTGATGTCTTTTAGGCCCTTTCCCTTTTATTCAATGTACCATCAAATTAAAGAAGTCTCAAAAAGTTCTGAAAATTTAGGTACTTGAAATGTGTTTTCTTGGTAAAACATGTAGGGGTGCTACTATTAGGAAGGGCGCTATTAGTTGAGGAAATACGGTAAGAATATGGATTCCATAACACAGTTCCCAAGATATATTCCCTGAATCATCAAAGTTAGTATACAATCCTACAGTAACATTGTTATCAAATCAGTAAATCTTAAATACCATATAGTATCATTTGGTCATCAGGGCTAGCAAAATGTCTTGCATTCAGCTTGTTGGCTCATCCATTAATGAATACAATTCTTTTTTAGGTTAGGTCTTTTGGGTCTTTATACGCGCACAAAATTTTATAATATCTTGAAAATAAAATATTCCAATGTTCACTGATATGCTCAGTAGAGCATTAAAACATCATCCTCGATATAATCTAAAAGGACAAAAACTATTTTCAACTAAAGTAAATACTGTGTCGATAACAACTTATTGAAATTGCGATAAAAATCTACCCAACTGATTCAAGCTATTAAGATTTCATTACAAAATGTACACTATATCATGCTGTCCTAAGGAACGATGAAAACGACTTACTGTATTTCCCCTAATAAAAGCACCTTCCCTAATAGTAGAACTCCTACATTTTTTACTAAAAAAACCCACTTCAAATGCATAAATTTTAAGAAATTTTAAGACTTCTTCTCTAATTTTATGTGAATTTCTTTTAAACAATATTTTATATGATTGTTTAGAGAAAATTCACCTAAAATTAAAGGGAAAAGGGCATAACAGACATGAATTTAATTTTTTGAATCAGTAATTATAATTGCATACTAAAAAAAAGAGCCCCAAACATGTTATGCATCATAGGTCCCTGGAGTATATTTGTAAGATGGCCCACAACGAGCTTCCTTGCAGCTTACAATGCTGATATGGCTTTCTTACCTTAAACATCTTTTTCAACAATTGTCACATAAAACACCCTTTTCCTATGATATCGTCGCCTAACTTTTAAGTTGCGCTAACTCCATTTTTTGAAAATTAGTATATTTGGTACCGTTGTCTTCGCCTTTCTTTGCTCTATCTCCTGAACACAAGATCTTTTGAATTGGCGGGCTAGTTTTAGAGAAACCGCGTGGGCATATTGCTCTATCTCCTGATTTTTTCCGAATTTTCACCAGAACTTTATCGTATGTCCATGACATAGATCACTCTGTACCTGAAAGAAGATCCCGTCCAATGAAAACTTGAATCAAAATCACGTGACCTGTTCTGCGTTTGGCTGTTATTTTGCGCGAAGTCCAAATGATGTTGTGTCAACACGGTCGCGAATTCTGATTGAAACACGTGAAATAACGATTTTAAATGGATATTCCGATAATATGTAAGTAATTATCCATTACTTATTTAAAATTTAAAATTGTGTTGATCGTTGTATAAGGAATGTTTCAAATTAACGCCTCATGTATACAAGCATTCATATCACTGGTCTCTGTCGGGTGGAGAAGCCGGACAATCAAAATTATTCTATTATTTCAATTTGAAATACCAAATTTATGTATACGGTTTCATTCAGCATCAACACTTGCAAAACCTTTTAAGTTAGTTATAATGTTATAATTATTTTTCAAAGCTTTATGTAACAAAAGTACACTTTCTGAAAGTCTTGACATGGCTTTTTATACGAATACATGATAATACAATTACACTTGTTTTGATTTATAAACATGCGAAATCAGTCAAAACTTTTTAGGCTATTATTCACTTATTATTATTTTTTGTCTGTATTTCCAGGTCGATGTTTTTAGCTCTTCCTGACCTGGTCTTGATAGAGATACTTAGTTTTATTCCACTAGGCTATTTACTTCAAGTGGTAAACAGAACGTGTAAAAAACTGTATGAAATAGTGAACAATTATTCTTTCCTGTGGAGAAACTTTGAATTTGAACATCCATTAGCACTAAATGAATCTGCTTTGAAGACAATAGTGAAACACTCTGGCAGATTTAAGAAGTTTTTTTTGACAGCGGGAAGTGTTTATTTCTTACAGAGCTCAATAATTGATGACATTTTCCTGTCAGGGTTTCACTGGTCAAACAATTTATACTGGATATCGCTAGTTGGTACCCTTATATCGTCATTACAGTTCATCCAGTTTGTACCAAATTTGATGATAATTGACTTGACAAAATGCGGTAATATTGCAGATGAAGAATTCCATATTTTACAACACTGCAATAAGCTGGACCATTTATACGTATCATTTACGAACATATCTCCAAAAACAATAACTCATATCACAGAGGATAAGGTGATGACTATAATTGATGCAAGTGGAGTAGAGTTTGATATAGTAGAGTGCAAAAATCTTATCTCACAAAATTGAAAAATTAACCAAGACTTACCTTCGAAGATGGGAAGTTGAAGGTTGATTCCAATTTCACTGACCATAAACTCCTTGAGGGCTCACACAGAGAGATAACGCAGCAATCCAGCAGCCAGTAATCAGGTTTTAGAGATAAACGAATCCAAGTTCCGCAATATTATTATCAAACTTGGTTGTCATTTATTTCATATATTGATAATTTCACTTATTGAGCTTAGAAGTAATTACATCTATTGATAATTTCGAAATACTTTCCCCATTGGGTGGGTTTAGGGAGGGTGTGTGAGCCCTCAAGGAGTTTATGGTCAGTGAAATTGGAATCAACCTTCAACTTCCCATCTTCGAAGGTAAGTCTTGGTTAATTTTTCAATTTCACTTCCCATAAACCCTTGATGGGCCCCACAGAGATTTGAGAGCTTGTATTTTGAAATTACAATTTTAACTAACCAATGATGTTTTTAATATTTATTTACACAAGCTTTAGACAGCATCATCAGTAGAAATCATATAAAAGAACATACATCTGTACAACAATCACATTCCATTAATTTCCCGCCATTACTGCCTTTTGAACTGTTGCTGGGTTTCCAATGACTTTGTCATAAAAGCGGGCGAATGTTTTAGCATTTGACCAGCCTGCAGTCTTTATGGTGGTACCCAGATCCACCCCTGTTTGTTTTGCCCTTGATGTAGCAGCAGCTCTAGTACTGTGAGGAGCATAGTTATTCCCTAATGCAGCTTTTTTGCATAACCGATTTTATCCAGCGACTAATTGTACTGCGAGAAACCCCTTTATGAGGGCTCATTGTACTAATAATTAACCTCTTGTTTGTCTTAGAGGTTCTGTCCTTAGTAAATATTCCTCTAAACACTTAACAAAACATAACTTTTCCACAGAGAATTTAACTAAATTGACTGTTTGTAGCTGAAAACCTGGTCTTGATCGCTTAAGAACATAACTATTTTGAATCGTCACTTGATTCTTATCATAATCAAATTTTACATCATTCAAATCTAACAAGTGTAAAGTTTGACAGCGTTGAGCTGTTACTAATAAGTACAACATACATAATTTTTGTGATAGTTGTAATAGTGTGACACAATTTTGTTGTCAAAGAAATCGTAGTACAATGTCAACATCCCAAATAACTGTATATTTGGGTAAAGTTGGTCTTAACTTAAAGCATCCTTTCATAAATCTTGAAATGTGTCCATTATCATGGATATCTGTATTACTACAAAGTTTAATAAAAGTACTAAGAGCAGATCTATGTATTCAGAGCACTATAACGAGTCCCCTTTTCAAACAATTGTGAAAGAAATTTTGGAATTAGGTTTATATTTGCTTGAGTGAGATCATGGCATTTCCCACAGAAATGTATCCATTGTTCAACATATCGGTTGTAATGCAACTTTGTTGATTTATGCCAAGATTGAAGGATAAGTTCCCGAGCTTTTGTAGGTACTCCTTGTGCCTTGAGTACCTTCCCGATATAGGAAAAACACCTAGCCTCAATTTTTTGAGGGGATGTTGTAGATGAAGTTTGTAAGGCAATGACAGGATTGTCTGTGTTGGTGGGAGTAGGTGGCATGGTCCCCATATAAGATGTAGAAGGCTGGGCCACCAACACTGAGTTGGCCACAGAGGGGCTATGAGTACTCCTGTGGCTTGGTCTTCTTCCACTTTTTGTAGAATTCTTGTAATCAGACTGAAAGGAGGGAACATATAGAATTTTTTTTTTTTTTTTTTTTTTTTTTTTTTTTTCCCCAACAATAACTAAATGCATCAATCTTCCATGCTTGAAAGTCAGGGTACCTTGTGCAGTATTTATCAATTTTGTTGTTTATTCTAGAAACAAAAAGATCCACAGTCATGTAAGGATAAATGTTTTTTATCTTGACATAAATTGACTTATCTAGGGACCATTCAAGGTCATCATTGCATTTGCACGAAAGCCAGTCGGCTTCTTTATTGCAGGACCCAGCCACATGAGCAGCTGTCAGATTAATTTGTCTTTCAATGCCCCAGTTCCAAATTGATCGGGCAATATTATTTAATTCCATCTTTTCCCCCCCAAATTTTGATATGTAAGAAACACTAGTAGTATTGTCCATATAGACCTTGATATGAGTTTTACTGGTGTTCTGACACAATGCCATTAAAGTCAATTGACATGCCTTTAATTCTGAAATGTTTATGTGAGAATCCTGTTCTTCTATTGACCATTTTCCTCTAGTTTTCCTACCATCAGTCTCACAATAGCCCCCCCAACCTACCATTGAGGAATCAGTGTAAATGACCAATTTTGGTTTTCCATGTGAGATCAATTTGTAGCTGTCCTGAACATTTTTATCCACCAATTTAAAGAAAGGTGACATGACTGAATAATTTTCATGTCTATCAAAATTTCCTTTATTGACTGTCAAGTATTTGTCTCTCTCTTTCTCAGGGGCCTTATATTTAAAGTGACATATTCAACCCCTGGCTCTGCAGCCACTAGTTTGCCGACTAATTTTGAGAACAGTCAAATTGTTGTTCTTCTTTTCAGTATAAACTTTTTACAAAGAGAGACAAGTTCTATTTTTCTCTCCTCTGTAAGGGATATTGTCATTGAAATAGAGCAAAGGACAAAACCAAGATATATTATTTTTTGGCAGGGTATAAGCACTGATATTTCTAAGTTTATTGTCAATCCCAAAATATCTAGTAGCTTTACAGTATCTAAAATATTTTGTTTGCATTTTTCATATGTTGAGCTTTGTAAACATGAACCATCTATATAGGCCGAACTTACATGATCTTGTGATCTTAGGGTTGCAAATACTGGTTTAAGAATTTTTGAGCAAACCCGAGGACTTGAACTTAAACCCATCATGAGCGCGCAGTATTCATATTTTTTACCCTCATACCAGAACCTGAGATATTTTCGATCTTCCTTTGCTACTTGTATTAGATAATATGCATCTGTCAAATCAACAGATGCAAACCAACAATTTTTTCTCATAGAAGATACAGCTGATTGCAAAGTTTCCATTTTGAAATGAATAGGAGAAATAAATTGTTCATTAAAACTTTTAAGATTTGAAATAAGTCGAATATTTCCATTACTCTTTTCTCTGTAAAAAATGTTAGATATATATTCGTTCTGCTCACTATGATTTTCCACTGGTTCAATTATTTTTGATTCTAAGAACTTGTTAATTTCTACATTAATTTGATTATTTTCTTGTAGGTTAAAGTAATATGAGCTAGGAATCTTTATTTGTCTGGGAGTTTTGAATCTGTGAGAGATTTTACTGCTTCCGGCAGATTCTCCCCAAATAATTTGTTGGCTGACATCCCCCTATTTGCCATGGACTTTAAACGGTTATCCAAATCTCTTTTCACTTTTTCTCGTCTGGTCTGATTGGTAGTTTGGATTCCGTCGGCGAGTAGTTTGAAGGTGTCCGTGATCAATAATCTCAACTTTGGATCTGCTTTTTGTGCCATTCCTAAAGCTTTTACCAGAGGAACAGCTACTTGTGTCAAAATAGCAAGGGACTTTTGTGAAGCAATATCAGAAAATTTTGTTTGAGGAGGTAATTGACGCCAGATGCATTCTTCAATTTTGGCATCTGCAGCCATTTAGCGTTGACAGGCCGTTTGTGTGTCTGTTTAAGGTCCTTTATTTTTTCGGCTGATCCTTTGAGTCGGATCGTTCTATTGACAATGTCTGCCAGTTTGGAGACAATTTCTGGACCCACTTCTTGTTCTTCAGTGAAGAACTCGTCGAAATCATTGGGAATTATCTGACTCAGTCAGTGCATTGTTGCCCGGGGCCACGTAGGTGTCAATGTCAATCAATCCTTCGTTATTATTTCTTTCCTCGTCGTCGTCGGACACGCTTTCCTGTCGCTTTCTTTTAGAAGTGACTAGCATATTTTCGGTCGCTTTCATTTTGTTTACCTCCGATTTGAGGCCTTCCATTTCACATGACAACTCCCCGACTGTTTTGGCAATGCCGGAAAACTCGGTCATTCGCTTTTCCCGCTGGCTAAAAATAGCCTCTTCACCCTCTTTTCCACGGGGCTCAAATCGGGGATTTCGTTTTTCTCAGAATTTATGGTTCTGTAATAAAATCGAAATAACAATATACATTACTCGTCCTGATTGTTCAATATCCTATTTCTCCCGAAACGTGTTATCCATTACACAGAGAATTTAAAATTCTTTAAAAAACAATTAATATTATAAACACAATTTCTTTGTTATCGAGAACACGTGCGAAGAGTTAGTCGGGATCCCAAAAAACCCAGCGGCCCTGGACAGGTGTACTGCATAACCAAAACTTTCCCATGAGAAATCAATAAATTAAGTAAACAGGGGCCTGTCATCCCTAGGAATCTCGATATTATCTTGATTTGTTTATGATAATGATGGTTCTTGAGTCCATCTTCCCATGGGAACTTAACTGTAAAGAATTCGACAGCTAGTCAACTAAGTGGCGGACGGAAAAGAGCTACCTCCGAGCAAGTTTTTAACTTTATATCTACTAAGTCCTAATATAAGTCTTATGCCATGTTGAATGACAAAGCCAGGTCTTCCTTTGTAAAAGACAAGCGGTTCCGTATTTTGAACGGTTTCCGAACGACCAAGTTACAAGTAATCATATTAGTGGTTTGTGTCGATTCTGCGCAATCCGCGCCTACTGAGAATTTCACACTACCAATGTAGCCACGACGATCCGAAGAATTAAATCCGTGTTTTCTTGGTCGCTTCTCAGGTTTTTCACTACCGGTGTAGTGACGGCAGTCAAACAGAATCATATCAGTGGCCTGTCGGCCGATTCTTAAAAAATGGTTTCTGACGCCGATGTTGTGATGACGGTCACAAAGAATCATATCAGTGGCTTGTCGGCCGATTCTTCAATTTTTCACTACCGATGTAGTGACGACGGTCACAAAGAATCATATCAGTGGCTTGTTGGCCGATTCTTTAATTTTCATTACCGGTGTAGTGACGACGGTCACAAAGAATCATATCAGTGGCTTGTCGGCCGATTCTTCAATTCTTCACTACCGATGTAGTGACGACGGTCACAAAGAATCATCTCAGTGGCTTGTCGGCCGATTCTTCAATTTTTTACTATCGATGTAGTGACGACGGTCACAAAGAATCATATCAGTGGCTTGTTGGCCGATTCTTCAATTTTTCGCTACCGATGTAGTGACGACGGTCACAAAGAATCATATCAGTGGCTTGTAGGCCGATTCTTCAATTTTCACTACCGATGTAGTGGCAACGGTCCCAAAGAATCATATCAGTGGCCTATCGGCCGATTCTTCTATTTTTCACTACCGATGTAGTGACGACGGTCACAAAGAACCATATCAGTGGCTTGTCGGCCGATTCTTCAATTTCTAACTACCGTTGTAGCGACGATGGTCTCAAAGAATCATATCATTGGCGTGCGCCGATTCTTCATATATGGTCTTAAAACCCGAATTTCTCGGTTTTGAACCATTGGATATATGGAAAAATATTGCACCGCAACACTTCCAAGACCCCAGGGGATAACGCATCATCCCCTTGGACATTTTATGTCCGAGACCGTAACCGTAATGATTTGTACTTTCTCCGTCATCCCGACATAAAACAAACCTGTTCCGATTTTTCTCGACCGTTTTAAATGTTAATGCAGTAGATGTCCAGCTATTTCTCTATCTTATAATCGCGACCGCATTGTAGGTACTCCGAAGAAGGGATCCAGCTTAATTTTAAATCTTAATTTTTTAATAAATGAATAAATTGCGCTATTAATTCGTATTAAAAAACGCTGTGAAATTTAAATCTTCGCGTGAGAATTTAATCGTACTTACAACAGCAGAAATTGCTAAGTCCTTAAACTATAATTAATTAATTTCCTGATCCACAAAAAACACGTGTTGATGCTGGCTGAAGGACGCCTCGTTCTGATTACTGGCTGCTGGATTGCTGCGTTATCTCTCTGTGGGGCCCATCAAGGGTTTATGGGAAGTGAAATCAGGATTATCTTTTGCACCTAAGTGTCTCCCTGAAGGGCGGTATAGAGGAGAATCAATTCATCCTCGAAGTAGAAGATTTCTATATAGATTTGTCCCTTCACATATTCAGAAAATGAGTAGGTATACAGTTTCCCAAGCCATATCCATGTTGGATGAGATGACTGAGTTAGGGACATATGAAAGTGATGAAAATGATGCACCCCAGACAGAGAAAGATGATGAAGAAATAAATTTGAGTGGTGATTTGATGCCGCTAGAAAACTCTGACGAATCACGAGTATTGTCAAATGAGAATGTAGAGAACCCAAATGACACAATCCTCGTGATAATATCAAATGAAGCAGATATTCCAGCAGATGATGGTAGTATTATTATCTACCCCAATTACAACGAAGATGGGAGTATAAATGTTGATGTAAACAATAATGAAAGTGGTGATAAAAATAGTGCAATAGGAAGCGCTCAAGAAATTCATACAGGAAGAAATGAAACAGTGGTAGGTGGAAGTGATAATGTTACAGAATCTCAAAACTGCGGTAGAAAGAGAAAGAGAGACGAGTCAAAGTGGAAGGTGAATATCAGAAAGAGGCAACGCCAACAAGGAAAAGAATATATAAATGCCAAAGGAAAGAAGATGAGACAAAGAGAAGTCCAGACTAGAAAGGATTGCCAGGGAAAGTGCAAGTTTAAGTGTTCAACTATTTTTTCTCCAACTGATAGGGAAACTATATTCCATGAGTTTTGGAAATTGTCGGATACTGAAAAGAACGCCTTTTATGGAAATACTACGGATAAAACAGTTAAAGAACGCCAACGTACTACTTCAGAGAATTCAAGACGTAAGAGTACACTAAAATACTATTTTTGTAAGGATCTAGAAAGATAAAGAGTGTGTCGAGAATTCTATATGTCTACACTAGATATAAGTGCTAAAAGAGTAGAGTACTTCTACAAGAAAATTGGACAAACTGGAGAACACACAACTAAAGATTTAAGAGGGACTCCCAGGATACCGAAAATACCAATGGAAGCTAAGGCTTTTATAAGGGAGCATATCAATTCTTTTCCGCGTGTTCCATCACATTATTGTCGCTCATCTAGTTCCCGAGAATATCTTGAACCGGATTTAAGTGTATGCCAAATGTACAGACTATATAACGATAAATGCTCTAAAGAAGGAGTTAAGCCTCAAACCATCAATGCTTACAGAAAAATATTTAACACAGAATTTAATTTGTCGTTTCTGAAGCCAAAGAAAGACAGATGTGATATTTGTGAAGAATATAAATACCAAGCTCACATTAACGATAAACTGCTAACAAATCAGGAACGTGATGCTGATCGACACAGTTGTAATGGGAAAGAAATTGTTGTTTGTTTTGACATGCAAAATGTCATTCAATGTCCGCGAAGCAATGTTTCAAATTTTTTCTACAAAAGAAAGCTTAACGTTTTTAACATGACCGGACATTGTTCAGTTAACAAGATGGCATATGATATCGTTTGGAATGAGGTCGAAGCCGGGAGAGGATCAAATGAATTGGCTAGTGCTGTTTGTGTTATGCTTCAAAATATCTTGAATACTTTCCCAGAAACTGAAAAACTTATTCTTTGGTCAGACTCGTGTGTAGCCCAAAATCGAAACAGCATTATGTGCTACGCATTGAAACTGCTTTTACAAAAAAATGTGCAGTTGAAAACTATTGTCCAAAAGTTCTGTACCCCAGGTCATTCAAGTATACAAGAAGTAGATATATACATTCCAACATTGAAAAGAAATTTAAGGTTTTGGAGATATACAGCCCTCTAGGTGTCATAAGAAAGCTGAAACAGGTGAGACCTGATAGTACCACAGTGATTCAACTACGTGAAAATATGTTTTATGATTTTCAGACTGGAGCCTCCAAATTTCATTTTAAAGAGATACCATTCACTAAGGTTAAGTATCTTGAGATTGAACGACAATATCCTTTTCATGTGTGTTACAAAACCTCTTTTAGTGATGATCTTACTGAGGTCGGTATTTCTAGAAAGACAAGATTGGCTGAAAAGTTTGATACCCTGCCGCAAGTAAGGAACCTCAAATTGGACCATTGTTTGTCGGCAGAAAAGACAAAAGATATCAAAAGTATGCTCCGTTTTATGCCACAGGTAGAAAAGGATTTTATGCAGCATCTGTGCAAAATAGAGGATTAATGGTCGTTTTCTATAACATTTTGATAAGAGGAACAAATAACGTATTTCAAAAGTAAATGCGTATATCAATCTAGAATATACGAGGGTTATATGCTTTATATTCTCTAAGCGCCCCGATCACTATTGATTATAATGGCAATAATATTGACAATATTAATTAATACATCTTCAATATTACTCTTAAACAAGAAAAAATATTGTCTACCTAACAGATTAACAATATGACATGCATATTTTTAATAACAGCAATTAGACCATAATACCTTAATTCAATATTATTGTCAATTTTATTGATCATGTATGGGTCGCTTAGAAGCCATAGTGAGTTGTGTATATTTTGTCCTCAGAACAGAAGTAGAAACTTTGGAAAAGAAAAATTGTTTTGTGTTGTTAAAGAGGAGCGCGTTGAATTGTCATTTTTTCATTCAATTTAAGGCTGCTCGCAATTATCGAGACCTTATAAATGTAAATAGTTTAATTTAGTTAAAGATCAGACCTTTTAATTCTGGAGTTGTTTTAAATGGTTAGAAAAACCACTTTTCATTAAACAACTAAGTTTACTATAGCCATTGAATGGAAATGTGTTTCATGGTTGTAGTTGCCAATATTAATGGGAACAATCATTATTGTCGTTTGTCGTGATTAGAAAGACAAGGATTACATAATTTGTTATGTAAAGAAAATTGTGAAAGGAGAATAAAGTTAGTTCGTTCCAAAATTGACGTTGCTTAAATTATTACGATATCATATTTATCGATAGCTACGTCGTTTTGAGACCATAGCCTTGTAACTACAGCTTGAATAAGCTTTAGCTTCGAGGTTTCGGTAAAAACGACAATTTACTTCACTTCTATTATGATGTACAAAGTCCAAATCTTTGTTAAAAAGTTACAGTTAAATAGTCTTAAGTCCACATACATTCATTTTACATTGATCTTTCTCCGAAGTAGCACTCTAAAAGTGAAATCGAAGGCAAAAAATAACCAAATGTGCTCTATCTCCAAACAGAAATGCTTATTTTTCTAAGAAACTATTCAATTTTTGCATATCAAATCTTGCATAGAGCTAATTTTGACCATTTCTGTCCTACATGCAAAACTTGGATTCTTTTGGAGTTTAGAGAAAAAAGTTATTAAGATTTGAATATTTAAGGTCGAATTTCTCGGAAAAGTGTTTTTGGTAGTTAGCGCAACTTAAAAACAAGGCGAAGATATATCAAAGTAATTTTACCAAATTCAGGCTTCTAAGACGATTTTGTTTCATTGTAAGATCTAATTATATTTCATTGAGTGAACAACAAAAGCTATATTTTCACAAGGGGCATGAGAGACACAGGTGAAAATATAGCTTTTGCTATTCACTCAGTGAAATATAATCAATCTTACTTGAAAAACAAACCATTAATCTATTTCTTGATTGCAAAAATGAAACAAAATGTGAAATTTAATAGGACAAATTTTCATTTAAGCGTGTCATTTTGCATGTGATTGCTATGCAACATTCATGAGGTCACTTACTGGGCCATGCTTACCGTATTTCACCTTTTAGACGCGCCCTCCCTAAAAAACACGCTCCCCCGTAAATACGATTCCCAGGCCCTTGACTATATGATCAACAACATCCAACCACCCACGGTCCGTGGTTAAAAATCCGGTCTCAAATTTAATTTCATTACCTGCTACTCCACGACGTAATGTTCAATAGATTGTGGGTTATCTATCTTAAATTCCTATCAGGATAAGGCTTGTTGCGTCATTAAATGATTGTTCAACATCTGAAAAACTAGCGCGTCCTAAATCGCGCAGTTTTTCGGAAGCGCGAAAGGTTAAAATTTAACAAAAAAATAAAAATATTTCTCTTCATTCTTCATATGTCACATGCGAATAAAATCCCCTTTCTTCACGTTGTTACGAAAATATTTCTGAAATCATGTTACCTTCTGCAATTATAAAAAATATCCGAGTCAAATTATTAAATCCTAGTCACAATTCATAATGTTAAAATAGGAAAAAACCGTAAAATCTCATGTGTAACTTATTTCAAAAGCGACGTCGCCGCTTGCAAGAATCTGGGGACTTCAAAGGGTGCCGACACGCGGTGACCCAGCTAGCTCCAGACGTGTTGTGTTTTCACTACGAAACACTTCTATTTCATGTACCGGGTGCATTTACACATAACAAAATTTTAGGATTTAATACAGGATTATTTATTTCATACGTGAATAGGTAATGATTTACCGCTTTGTCCATCGGTAGCGGAACATTGAATATTGCATCGTCTGGAACTTCCTATCTTGTACAAATAATAACAATAATAATAATTACGGCTTTTGCTAACACAATCATTTGCTTTTGAAAGCTGCATTAATGGTCGAAGGTGACCGTATTTCGATAGATGACTTTAATTGACAGAATTACAATTCATTAGCTAACATTTTATTTTATTTTTTAAATTTATGGCCTTAATAGATAAATAGGAAAGCGTATTGGGTAGCACACGTATTTCAATCGATAATTACGAACTTGTTAGCAATTTGCTTCTCTTAGGTACCAAAATACGTAATTTCTTTTAATAAAGTAAAAGGGTCTGAAATAATAGCGCCCCCACGACGTTTTGCAACGCGCCCGGGCGCATTTAAAAGGAGAAATACGGTAAGTGTCCTCTGAGACTGTTCATCAGACAAGATATAACGTCATTGTCTGGTTTGTTCTAAAGTCCCCGCCCATAATGACCTAAAGTCACATAGCACACTCATTTGAGCAGATTGTCAGGTTATAGGATATATTTTTGAATTTCAAATGAAATAGCGGTCGATCATTTGCTTAAAACTTAGGCCAATCCGTAATATCAGATAGGATGAAATAAATGAAAGCATGGTAAAATCTATTAATTATTTCACTGGTTAGGCAGTGAGTTTATAGAATGTAATATACTGTAATTCCTTAAAAATCCACCAAAAGCTTTAAGAATAATCTTCTGATGAAAACTGTCGATTTCATCTTAATAATGAGCATAATATTTATAAGTTTTCTTATATGCAGTCAAGACTGTCAATTATAGGGGCCACCCAATGGACAAGGCAAATAAGTATACATAGTTGTCAGAATGAATATTACCAAATTCAATGAGTGTTTTCAATACATTTGTATGAGGAAAATTGAATCTGACCAATTTTAAGAGCTGAATTAATTGTAATCCGCAATACGTCCTGAGGAAGTAAAAAACTTGTAATTTGCCCCCTCCTTCATGCAAACAGAATATAAATGGAATTTGAGAAGAAGCAGTACATCACAATTAAGACCGTATTTGAATACTTGATATCAAATTAATGGGGTATCAAAAGTACAGTACTTTTAACAAAGTGTTCCAGTTTTTGATTATCTTAAAGAATCTGTGTGAGATTTTACTATGCAAGTTTTTATACCCCCGTATCGAAAGATCGGGGGCATATTGTTTTACCATTGTCTGTCTGTTCATCCGTCTGTCTGTCTACATGTCCTTCTGTTAGCAAAAAATAACCCAAAATCTAAACATTGCCAATATCTTCAAGCCTATTCAAGATACAAGGCTCATATTTGGCATGATGAAAGATCTCAATGATCCACATCTGCTGGTACCAAAGTAAAGGTCATGTGACAAGATCAAGGTCATCTGTCAAGGTCAAATAACCCAAAACTTAACCCAAAAACTTAACATTGCAAATATCTTCAAGCCTATTCAAGATTGAAGGCCGATATTTGGCATGATCATAGGTCTCAGTGATCTGCTTCTGCTGATACTAAAGTCAAGGTCATGAAACAAGGTCAAGGTCATCTGTCAAGATCAAATAACGCGAAAACTTAACCAAGCAATTTAGCATTGAAAATATCTTCAAGCCTATTCATGATATAAGGCTGAAATTTGGCATGATGATAGATCTCAATGATCTGTTTCTGCTGATACTAAAGTCAAGGTCAAGTAACAAGGTCAAGATCATCTGTCAAGGTCAAATAACTCAAAAACTTAACCAAAAAATTTAACTTTGCCAATATCTTCAAGCCTAATCAAGATACATGGCTCATATTTGGCATGATGATAGATCTCAATGATCCGCATCTGCTGGTACCAAAGTAAAGGTCATGTGACAAGATCAAGGTCATCTGTCATGGTCAAATAACTCAAAAACTTAACCAAATATTTAATATATTCATAAATTTAAAACTCCAGTCAGAGTATTCCTTCTTTGAAAATTTAGTCCAACAGTTCAGAAGCATCTGAGAACACAACTTATCAACTCTTGTCATGCATGCTAAATAACAAGAGGTCAAAGAGGGCCTGTACTACTACACTGGCTTTTAGATATCTATCAGTGAGAAACTCAGTCAGATATGGAAGTTTAAAAGGAAATTTGTGAAGAGGACCCTTTTTTCCATGACACAGCATCATAATGCCAAATACAAAGAATTTGAAAGAGGTTCATCTGTCTTTCAAGACCATTCAAAACAAAAATTATTTATTTTATATATGGTTATTATGCCTAAAGCCGTGGGTTGTCTTTTATCCGTGGCTATTAAAAAGGACATTGGACAAGGATAGGAAACATTAAATTCCTTTACAGATTATTCAGAGAAAGCATTATTCATATGTTTTGATCAAATTTGCTTTGAAAAATGAGATTGGTCCGTCAAAATTTAATGTTATCGATCTTTTATCTAAAAAAACAGATTCGAGTATTTATGTACATTTTTCAAAGTCAAAGTTTAAGGGCCAGGCTTAAGACATACTATGCATGTGTAGCATTTAATTTCTTCAGGTGTCATCATAGTATTGTTCTTCATTTAACCTTCTTTTTTGACAGGCCACGGATAAAGGAAAACTGAGTTTTTCATAATTATGTTATGTATAGTTCCTTATCAAAAAGTTCAATTATTCCTAAAGCGAGGGAGTCAAACATATGTAGACTGTGTCAACACAAACACTAAATGTGCAAGTTATTTTCTAGCTCTAAATTTCTTTGTTTTGATGACGTCATCACAGTTGTCTAGAGCTATTTTTAGAAATACCCACGGAATTAGGCAAATATAGCATAATTATTTCCAGAGAAGTAAATTATTTCATGTTTCACTGCATGGGAACATCTTTTCTCCCTAGAGTGCCCATTGAGCCATGGTGAGAGCACAATCAGAATTTAACAAAGAAATCTGAAAGAGAATGTCACAATGGTTATTTATGTAAAGTTTGGTTGAATACTGAACAGTAGTTTCAAGAAGAAGATTCATTTATATTTCATCTTACAGGACCATTTTCCAATGACTCTACAGGATGTATAGTGGAAGCATATTGACCTAAACCTGGCCTTTGTGATTTAAATAAATTAAATACCGGTCGTTTCTCCTCGGCAAAACACAACTTACCTGCGGAATCCAAACCTAAAGTTTGTTAACCTGTTATCGCACATGCTGTTCACTTTAACAGCGATATTTGGCCACCATCATGAACTAGTGAATCAATACAAAAATTGAGTTTCTTTTTTTTAAAAATCTTTAGATGCGGGTGAAAAAAATACAATTTTTCAAGTTTCTTTAAATGCAATTAATGTTTTGAATGGAAATGAAATTAAATCCGCTTCCTCAGTCGCAATAATTGTTTTTGAAATCGAATCGTCTGCTACATGACTAGGCGCCCCGTACATAGGTACATTACTAACTCCACTCATACCTGTAATTTGTGCAGTATAACGGAATGTCCATGCTTGATCGTCACGTGCCGAAGTATCTTCAAAATTAATTCATGTGCCTAATTATTTATTCTGCATAAAGGTCAGGTTCAAGTTAATATGCACCCGCTATAGAGCCCATTCAATTAGCCTAATCAAAGTTAAACAAAGAAATCTTAAAGAGCATGTCCAACACATCATTTCATTTCTGTGAAGTTTGACTAAATTCTGAACAGTAATATCTGATGAGAGAGGAAGAGTTTTTATTTTCCATTTTTTTCATTGATGCAACAGCCTGTCGAGCCATTGTCAAAATTTTAAACACGAATCTGAAAGACCATGTCCACAGCATCATTCCTCTTAAGCTTGGTTGAGTTCTGAACAGTAGTTTCAGAGAAGGAGATTTTTTTATATTTCATCTTATGGGACCATTTCTTAGTGACGCGGCAGCCCATGTAGCCTATGTCATCAGCCTGATCAGAATTTTACAAACAAATCTGGGAGAGCAATGTCCCAAGGATCATTCCTGTGAAGTTTGGTTGAATTCAGCCCAGTAGTTGCAGAGAAGAAGATGTTTAAAGAAAAAGCAAACAGACAGATGGAGGCATGGACGCACACACTCACGACAGACACCAGGCCACGACAAAAGCCCCCCTGGACTTTGTCAAGGGGAGCTAAATTCATGTCAAAAATTGCATTAAAATGAAAGTGCAGCAAGCACTGGATGTACTAATTGCGAGACAGAATTTATAGTGAAATTACCTTTACAAAATTTTGGACCTGTCCAAATTCAAAGGTTTTGCAGACGAAAATTAATAGTGGATTTAATTTTCAGTAGGGTAGAAAATAGTGTGGAAAAAGAAGAAATTGCTTGTCAGGAGCAATTATTTTCTTTTATCACAATGTTTTCTCAATCATAAAATCACAGGCAAGTAAAAAGCAGGGATTAAACAGCAAAGGGTTATAGTGCTGAACACATATTTCTTCCTTCCAGAGACAAGGAACTTAATTGATTATCTTTGTTGCCTAGACTTGGAAATTTTAATTCCTTCTAAAAAAGAATCTATTAGCCAGACTAATTTAGAACCTTTATGCAACCTTGAAAATCTTTCTGGGGTTTCATTCCATGATGTTTATGACTTGTCTCCGAGTCTTTACCAACTGAGACTGCAGTCATAGATTAAGAAAATGCAGTCAGGGATCAAACCCAGCTGAGAGGTTAATTCTAGCAGCTTCTACATGATCTATATACTGTATTTCTCCTAATAAATGCTCCCGGAAGCTATGCATAACATGGTCAGAAAGCTTTTATTTAGTATGCATTTTCTGATTAATAACAATCATTAAGATTGATGTATTTTAGGCCCTTTTCCCTTTGAGATGAATTTCCTCTAAACAATCATAAAAATGATTGTTTAGAGAAAATTCATCTCAAATTAGAGAAGAAGTTTCAAAAAGTTCCTAAAATTCAAGAATTTGAAGTGGGTTTTCTTAGTGAAAACAGTAGGGGTGCTACTATTAGGGAGAGCGCTATTATTAGAGGAAATATGGTATCATATGACAGTATTGTCTACAAGTGACCAATGATATTGTCAATTAACCCTTGTCATGCTGAACCCGGAAATTTCCTGCTAAGACAGGAGCTATAGACAAACATCAGGCTGCACATATGTGCAGTATGATGTTAGTCTACACCACCTGTTTCTCACTTTCAAACCAAAATTGACAATAGATTTAGTTTTTCAAATAAAAATTGACCTACAGTTGATACTTTCAGTGCTTTTTGTCCTTTGATTTTGATGACAATTTTTAGCCAAAAATTTATTCAGCATGACAAGGGTTAAACTATGATGTTGGCAATATCATTGATAACGCATGGATGCAAAATAAATATTGATGGCTCAGTGCAAAACAGTTGTAACTGCCTATAAATGTATAGGCAGTTAAGGCTGTTCAATGATGAGCCATGATGATATTAGTTTAGTTTATACTACTTTATTTAAGTTCCATTTGCAACAAAAGCTTTAAGGTTTAAGACTTGCCCACAAATTCTCAATTCAGATGTTTTCACGCTACACAACTGGGTGAACAGGGGCTGGCTTTTAAACATTTTGCTATATACAAACCAGGCAACTAAAGGGCTCGAACCCACTACCTCCAGGTCACAAGTGGAGCATTGATATCAAGGTAGTGGACCCATAATAGTTTTGCAACGTTTCAGAGGTAATGAACTTAAACAGTGTTAACAGAGGTTTCCTAATGATTTTCATTAGGAAACCTCTGTCAACATTGTGAAAGTACATGAGTTCCAAGATATTGCGAAACTATTACAGTTCCACTACCCTAATTTCAATTATATTGCCAAGGTATAGGTTCTGCGCAAGTTAGGACCCTAGTCTCAATTTTGGATGTTACATATTTCATTGTAACCGGATGCGACCAGTCCAAAAAAAGCATTGCATTCCGACAACAGAAAATCTGTACTAGTTAGGACCCCTATCAGGGAAGGGTTGAATGTGGGTATTTCATTTCTGTCAGATAAAATGGACCAGTCGCGTGAAGTATTGGTAGTTCCCTCACACCATGAAGGCAAATACAACCGACTCCATTGTGTGGATTTTATGAGTTTGTACACACCTGAACTGAGATTCAGTTCAAAGTGAAACTAGATCTGCTTAATGTACCAGAATCTCACATAGAACATATTAAATGTGGAGTTTGCATCATTTGAATGTGGGAAAATTTTAAACTTTTATACATCTTTTACTAATTTAGTTATATACTGCATGGGATCTTAACTATTATAATAGTGTTAAAACTTTGGTGTTAGAGAAAACTGGATTTAAAGTGTCTTTCAAAACTGGTAAGCGAATATCATAGCTTCCCTCAGGAAATAAATGTTTTTTTCTGATTCTGTCTGAGTTTTTGCTGAATGGTGTCTGAATGGAATCTGACAGGAAAATTATTCCCTGAATTGGCGCTGAAAAATGTTTCAGACTGCTCTCTCAGTTAGCAGAAATTTGTCTGAATTATGTCTTAATATTTCTAAACCTCAAAAAGTCTATGGGACTGGCATCTCTTAGTTTTTAGGGACCTGGCTACTAGTTTTTGCTCCCCGGTTGCGAAAAACCTGGGTCACTTAAAACTCTGCAAATATTCCTTTTTTTGTCTGACAGATCCCACAGATTGCCTCACACCTGTGATTTTGACATAATTTATTAGCATGTACAAAATATGATTTATATTCTAAAATTAAAATAGTGTAATAATTCACAGGTGTTCATCTGTAGTTGGAAGAATCAACTTTATGTGAAGTGCTGTACAATGCAAATGCAGGGTTTTTAAGTCTGACATCAATAAAATAGGGTCCAAAGGACTTGATCTAGGAATAGACCATATCTTTTTGGCTATAATTTTGTATTTAATAGATTTAGAGCTACTCCCTTAGTTAAAGATAAAGAATTTGTTAGAAGTACATTAATATTTGGGGCTCAACTTCAGGAATGAATTGAAGACTATTTTAAACAGTCTGCAATTCTTTTCTTAAGTTGATCCCATGAGAGAGTCTACTATCAAGGGGAATAAGTCTAGATACACTTTGTTCAAATAAGCTCCTTTTTTAGACTAAGAATCTTTATTGACCATCCAGAATCCCAAAAACAGACAAGCTAAGGAATAGCATAAATGACTGCACCTAATCTTTGCACTTGCTGGTCAAAATCATTGGCAATTGCATCGAGGGGATCATGATTGTTAAAATCCCCACAAGTTTTACATCAATGCATTAAAATTAGATCAAACAAATTAATGAGCTAATTCCATCAAATTAATATTTATTGCATTTGCATTAAAGCTTTACAGCTGCAGCTGTGCAAGAAACCATGTGTTTGACCTGCCACTTATTATCCAATTTAGCTTCAATCACAAAGTGAAATTGAGCATGGTCGGGTAATTTGTTTCAATTTCATAGATGGTTATGTATCTAATCTCTGCAATTATAAAACATGCAAACCTAACATCTGGGCCCCGAGGTTACAAAACTTTTCTCATTCTCAATTCAAAATTTTCTCAAATTTCAATTTTAGATTAAAGCCGTAATTCTGTTTTCATACTCATTTCAATGTATTAACATAAAGATGATATTAGTAAGTTATTTAAATAACATTTTATTAATATTATCTTTTATTTTCAAACATTTATCTGAATTCAAAATTTGAAAAAATTCTCCTATGAGCCTGAGAAAAGTTATATAACCTCAGGCGCTGGTCTTTTTTTTCAACAATTGAGTCCATTAAAAAATATACCTTCTCGTACTGTTCATGATATATTTCTGCTGTACAGAGCTTTGACAGACAGTGTAGACCAAGATCAGCCTGCACAGACATGTAGTGTGGTTTTAGCCTTATCTGCCTGCTTCTTTGACTTATAATGATTTGATTTTATTTGTGTCCATCAGTATTTGTGCATTCTGGTTGGCTGAAAAGTTGGTTTTATTCCCAAATGAAACAGTTTAGAGTATGCTGCAAGCTTACCTCAGCAAAAATAGTAGACCCGTAAGAAATCCGCTTCTTAAGTGACAAATCTTTACATTTTTGCTTCATGATATTAAATTATAAGATATGAAGATAATATTTGTTGATTTCATAGATGTATAAAACTAAAAACCTTATTACACTAACATATGGATCGGCTTTGCATATTTTTACAGTACAATGTCATGAGGATTTAAATTTAGTTTCATACCTCAATGAAGTCAATAAATACTTTCTTCATCTCTTAAATGAATTTGCCAAAAGCTTGATTCAGACTGTTAGCAAGAATATAATTTAGGTCACTTCATATAACATAATATTTATGCCAGCTTGATTGAGTCGTCATCAATAAAGCTAGCTAGGGGAGTAAATTGGGGGACTATTTGCTCTAGGCAATGAATCATTTCTTCATCAAAGACAAGTGATATTCCACAATATTTTTGATTGATGCTAATTGTTTATTTCAAACATGAATTTACTGTAAAATGTTTCAACAGGGTGTTGAAATCACACCCTGTTAATTACATAAACCTTCATACAGTCTGTGTTCTGCACAAACCTTGCAACTACAGCTTAGGTTTAGGCAGAAGACTGAAAAATTAGATTTTGTATGATAGCTAGCAATTTAAGACTGGCCTCCGTCCCACTGATCTGAAATATTGTGGAAAAATAAGCAAAATTCAACTAGAGAAAAGAAATTTCTCATCAGCTTATATTCTCTGACTGGCCGATCAGTGTCAGTTTTTGAGAATATGGGAGGTAATTTGAAATAAAATAGTTAAACATAAGTGGTCTACCTTATTAATTTTAAAACTAACTGACAGCCTTGGAGCCAGGCTAGATAGCAATGTATAGAGGAAGGATGATACCCCAAGGCCCACAACTTGATTCTATCGCCATGACAACGGTACAGTCCAGACATGTGATATCTCCCGATCTCGGCGTATTCTCCCGATATTTTACCCTTCCTCCCGCTCTCCCGATCGGGAGACCATTTCTCCCGACCTGAAGAAATTTGAGCCTGAAAAAAAATCGGGGAGCCAAACATACAAAATCGCTGGTCTGAATGGTCGAATGACGAGTGAGAAATCCAATATCGGGTAAAGCGTTGTTTATCTGTCTAGAAGTGTCATCTTTTATCGTCGTCGGGTAGATCATCTATTGCCGACAAACGGGTGCTACTGTACCCATCACCCTTCACACTGTATACGAAACGAATCATGACGATCGGCAATATTGACCTTTCTTAGAAACTGGATATAAACAGGGTGAAACGGTGTTACTCAATATTACTTTAAAAAATGTAGTGGATACAACTACGGACCCTTGTATATTAAGAGTCCCCGATACAAGTTAAGCCGTGATTTTTTCACCTATTTTGAAATATTGAAATGGTTGTAAACACAGCTAGTAAATTTCCGCCGTAGGTAAATATCCTTTTCCATAAAGCCGCGAAAAATTTCAACTCTACGCGATTAGCGTCATGAAGGAAAAGGTCGAACATAATATGCAGAGCGACGCGTCACACGACCTTGGTAAAATTAGGCGGCATCGCAGAAAAACCCTCGTGTCGTAACGCATAATTAAGTAAAACAAGAAGCGGTCACTCTTTTATTTCGACGAAGATACTTATTTAGTAGATCTGCGCTTGTTTTATGGTCAAATTATCAAAGTTACAAAAAGTTAAAACTGTCTCACGCGTTCTCAAATTGTCATTCAAATTAAATTATTGATATTGAAATTAAAGAAACATCGGACATTCGCTTTTTAAATGCCATGGCGATTTCACCGGATCCTCGCTGGGGTCGTCTTGAGACTTTACACACAATTTATGAATCAGCAACCGTCTTTCTCGAAATTGAAATCGAATGATTCAATCAAGTTATTTGTCAACACAAATGTTACAGATTAGAAAATTGAGGACTGGCTCTTTACTGCTGACACAGAGCTTCTCATTAAGCTAATCAACATGGATTAATTTGCAGAGGTAGCTCTTTCACTTTCCGTTTTCTACTGTGTTTGTCTTTAACGTCTGCGAACTCGGAATATTTTGTCCTTAATTTAAACTTAAATCGTCAATTTCCTATCAAAACCATTTATTTTTAGCGTAGTTCAGTAGCAGTAAGTACCAGTTACGATTAATTGGTCTGTCTCTTTGTCCGTCCATCCATCCCTCAAATCATAAAAATCACCTAATCTAGTCATCGGATTGCATACACAATCTACACAAAAATGATCCTTTATGACAAGGCCTTTTCATATTTCACAGAATATTGTAAATTATGAAGAACTCTGGTTGCCATGGCAACCAAGTGAAATAAAACGTATCCAATAACAAGGCCTAGAATTTCATACTTTGCATAAAGCAGTATTGCATAAATGCAGTATTACCTAATTCTTCACTACCAAACCCCTTGAAAGTTCTCTCCATTTAAAATTTGCATTGTGTTTTGGGCTTTTAGATTACTAAAAGAAATGAAGAAAAACTTTTAACAGTCTCCGAAGTTGCAAGGCCACATCTTTTGAATTTGGAAATAAATTTTTTCTATTGATTATCCACAAAAAAAAAAAAAAAAAATGAAAAACACCTATATTGTGGAATCCTGAAATTCGCATAGAACTAAAAAATGAATTTGTAACATCTATTTTTCTGAAATTATAAGACCAAATTCTGTAGCATTACTATCCTCTATCAAAATAAATTAAATGATAACCTTCTTTTAGTAAAAAAATAAAGAAAAGAAACTTTTATGGAAAGTAATATAGTCAGTTTATGGTGTAGATGTGCATTGCAAAAAACCCACTTTTAGCCAGAACGCGCCTTGCGCAAAATCTCCCTATTTGAGACCCAATCTCCCTACGAAAAGGTCTTAATCTCCCTATGAGAGCCCATGGGAATATCACATGTATGACAGTCTGGGTCATGTGATATCATCCCAAGTGATAAAACCTGGTCATTTGAACCCAAATTACTAGATAAACTGGGGCTTGGATTACCAAATATTGATAGGGCTGTCACATCTGCCAGTCTTACTTCAGTGTTTCATGTGTTTGTCCCTTTACAATATCAAATTGTTTAGGATTCTTTGGTATGGTATAGTAGAGAACATAGTGAAATTAGCAAGTTGAATGATATTGGAATGATTTCAGAATAAAATTGAAATTATGCGATGAAATTAAAGGGAGGTGATAAAATATCGCTAACTTTGTTCACAGTAATACAGAATAGAATAGCTATGATTGGAATGAAAGTCAATTGAAAAATTTGTTTCATTACTCAATGGCAATAGTTTAGATTATGCATCTTTTTCCATGGAAAGTAGTCCCATTAACAATCCATGTGTTCTAGGGTAAATCTTAACATTTTTGCTCCAAGATATTGAATTATAAGATATGAAGAGACGTTTTGTTGATTCGATGGAGGTATGAAACTAAAAACCTAATCACACTCATGTATCAATCCGCTTTGTGTACACAGTGTGATTAGGTTTTAAGTTTTATATCTCTATGAGATCAAAAGATTCTCTCTTCATCTCATAAGTGTTTGTAACTCATATAACAGTTTAGTAAATTTCCCCATTTATTAAAGTGTCGGACAGTTGTTTAGCAGATTCTTATCTAAACCACTTATCCCCACACTATCTGACCAGAAGCTCTCAGTAAGTAAGTGGCCAGTGGTCATTTTGACACATAAAACAAATTAGTTACACCACCTGTCAGTTTTGCCTCAATTATCAAAGGAAATTAATTTCTTAATGTTGCTCTACACTTTTGTATGAAACACTTGCCTCTAGGACTTAATGGATTACACTTACTAAAATATATGTAAGTTTCTTATAACTAAGTTAATGCCAGTGAGCCTTTGATTGTTATGATTATTAGGTTTTTCTTTTGGAATTGCAGTTGCTTTTCGTTTGTACTTATTGAAATCGTCTCCAAGAGACGATTTCAATGAGAACTCACAACTTATGAATTCATTGAGAAATAGAGATTTAAGATTGGAAATACTCCTTTTTATCTATACCTCGGTTTCTTTTCTTTATTTCATTTTATATTTATTAATTATTTTAACATTTTGATGATTAAATAATACCAAACATGAATTAAATATTCTGTCATAATGTAGGATTAATTCAGGTTTTTGAAGTTGTTAACATTTGAGAGACCTGAAAAATGGTTTAACTCCCAAGTTTGCAGCAAGAGGGCATTAAAGCATTTTGAGGGTCTCTGCAATTGTTAACGCCTGAAAAAATTCAGACAGGTTGAGTTTGGCTCAAATGTTTTCAAGTGCAAAATTGAGAGAGTAGCAGGTAGTGTAGGCCAAGATTAGACTGCACATCTGTGCAGGCTGATCTTAGCCTATACTCTCTACCAAAGCCACGTGTGCAGCACATATATGCCCCTAATTAAGCATGAAAAAGGTTAATGATACATGATCAATGCACTACATTTGCATTCTCGAGCTGTTACTATCAAAACTTAATAAGCCCTCAGAAAGTCTGAAAGCTGCCTGAACTAAATGCCTAGTATGCCTGAATGTATGAATTTTCAAAACTAAGTTATAATGGGGTTTAATACCAAATTTAGTAATGTTTCATTCATGTTGTGGCGGCTGGAGCACCTAATATAGTATTCCTGGTACTTCTCGCACCAGCTCAACCATCACGTACATCTTTTCCTTGGCAGCTGAAGCTGCTCACCCAATTAATAAATATTTTAGCTTGAGGATTAATCAACCATTGGTGGGAGGCAGATATGTGCCTTTGTGAAACAAACCATTGACCTATCGTTTGAAGATTTGAGTTTCCTCTGCTACCAACTGTACTAAGATGGTGGTTCAAAATTATTAGAAAGGATTTGAGTGCTATAAGGCGTATCTTTAACCCTAGACATACCGAATATAAAAGATTGGCAAAATTGCAACCAAATCAAAATGCTAAAAGCACTGTATGCACTAAATGTGAGACAGTACGTATTTTGGAAATTAAATTTTTAAGCTTGCTTGGTTTTAAGAAAGGAAAAATAGGTGGTATGGGCAAAGATCAGACTGCACATATGTGCAGGCTGATCTTTGTCTATAGCTCCTACCAAGGGAGGAATATTCCTGGTTGGGCATGACAAGGGTTAAGTTTGAAGATAATTTTTCTCAGCTCTGTGCAATAAAGTGGAATATTTGAATGATAAAGCAAGTATTTGAGAGCATTTATAAGGTTTATGTCAACAAATAAATCCTCCTTAATAAGCTTTGGCCTGCTATTCAAAAAGGGCAGAACTACAGTATAAAAGGGAGTCTTTTAGATTTCGAATTAAATAAATTATTTAAGAATACTTGCACAAAACCTTTATTGTTGGTGCGCATTAGAATTGTCTCATCAAGACATATGTGCAGACTGATCTTTGTCTATACCTCCTTCCAAAGCGGGTATGTTCTGGGCTGAAGGGTTAAAAGAGATAATTTGTATGGGTGGACCTGAGTTGTCTGCTTACGGCAGATTGGTTGCTTTTCTCAGGCGACCACTTACTCTGCAGTTTCGACTGAGAGTGTACATCCATAAATGTAGAAGTTGTTGGCTCTCAAGACATTAAAAATTTCGGCATTGACCTTCAGTGTGCATGAGTCTACCTTAACCTTTGAAATACAGGATTACATTTTGTAATGTACATCCATGGTTGAGCGTGAAACAAGAAGTTGGTAAAGATGAGCAAAGCGGGACTGAACCCAGGACCTCAAATGCGCTACCAACTGCATTATGATGGAGGCTGGATTATGATAGAGAAATGATCACATGTTTCATATAATACATTACCTCCATTTTTTTCCTTTTTTTAATGAAATTATTTCAATGATTGAAAAGGTTTTTCCAATGGGGTTATTCAGATTGGGGATTAATTGAAAATCACTAAAACTGATTACATCGGCAGGGAACTCATACATTTTGATGTGAAACCTATCAGAAGTATTGGCTCGTTGTCAATTCTCCACTACCACTTAATCATCATTTTATTGGTCCTTCTACATTGCCTTTTAAAAAACATTTCTAACCTATGAAAAAAATAGAAGTTTACTTGTTTATGCTAAGTTCACAAAATTTCTTGTCGACTCGAAGGTTTTAAGTAAGAAAATATTAATCTGAATTTGATATTAATATTTTTACAATCAAATTCTTAGACCTCTTTAGTACTATTCTGATATTTGACCTGGTATTTACTTGTCCTTGAACAAGTGGCATAGAAAAAAGTACTTGTCCGCAGGTAGAAAAACCTGTGTCCAACAAGTGCATGGGACACCATACCCGATAGATTTCAGACTGACAAATTTGTTAAGCATGACAACTTAAGGGCCTACCTACCGTTACACATTACGCAAGTGCATAAAAGAATTTCCTCTTTCGAAAGATACTGATGAATGATAATAGCATCGAAACTACAGCTTATTTCGATGTTTTTATATATGTTTTTCAATGGTCAAATCATTGAAAAGTCCGAGGAGCAGACAGAGGACATGTTCATCTTTTGTCACATTCCACATATATTGCCTTTATCCTAATATTCTATGTTTGTCGCCTTCTGAGTGCATATAAATTTTAAAATCTTAGTTACGCCTATGCATGACAGGGTTTAACACGGTTCAAAACCACTGAATGCTGTTCAGAATTGTCTTAATAATTTTCTTTATAAAAGGAAGGTTGCACTAAGAGATTTTAAAGACTTGAAATTTAAATAGCCTGGTAATATGAATGCTACAAAAGGAATTTGTGATTGTTGCTTTTATGATCAATTTCAAGAAACTCTATTATGAACTGGCTGGTTTCCATAGAAACCAGATATAAAGTGCTTCTCATTTTTTTCACTAAATGGCAGTCTTAAAATTGTTCATTTTCAACCATCAGTGAATGTGCTTCAGTCCTAAAATAAAAAAATTCTGGACTCGAAAACAAAAACTACGCTGCTGCGCTGACATAGATTGCATCAAAATATTTTTTGTTAAGGAGGCTAGTTAGTTAAATTAAGAAACTTGAATCTGTTATATGTAATGTTTAAGTGCTATTTCTACCACCAATTTGACCAGGTAATATTAATCCCTTACTCAATTATCATAAAGGTGTGGAATGAGGGTATTACCTTTGATGTTAGGTTATCTAATAAATTGTGCAATCTCTGTCTGCTATTGTGTAATAATAACACTTCATGAGTCAATAGAAAGGCTAATCCAGCAAATAAATGACCCCTAAATGAGTCCCTGTAGACTTCATAAGTCGGTTGTTCAAGTTTTGTCATGCAGAATTCTACTTCCGTAAAAGGTATGATCAAAATGGATATATCATGTTGATAACTTTTCACTAGTTCAAAGGAGCTTTAGATTAATGCTCTAGGCACGAAGTGCTCAAGATGAGCTATTGTGATCGAGCTGTGTCCCGGAGGTCCGGTTGTCCAGGTGTCAGGTCGTCCGTCAACATCTTGTGTGCACTCTAGAGGCCATATTTTTGGCCCAAATGTCTTGAAACTTGGTCAGAGTTGTTAGTCTCCGTCAAAGTTTGGTCAATTCAAATTGAGTCAAGTGGGGTCAAAAATAGGGTCAAGGGGTCCAATCTGAGAAAAACCTTGTGTGCACTCTAGAGGCCACATATTTGCCCCAAATATCTAGTGCAGTTTGTAGCGTGTCAGACTGTTAATCTAGATGCCCTGGGTTTGATTCCATTACGACTATTTGTTTCAATTGGTCAATTATGTGGACCTAGGTTGGATAGCAGCTGGAGTCTAGGAAAGGCTGTGATGGTGGTACTGGTGTGAGAAATACCAGGAATCCATTGTTAGGTGCTTCAGCGGCCACGATATAACTGAAAGATTGTTGAAAGCAGCATAAAACCCCATTCAAACAAACAAATCTGCCAAAACCTGAATATCTTGGGTTCAGCATGACAAAGGTTAATGTTTGCTGGCAATTCAAAGGGTATTTCAAGGTCATCAACTGAGAAATTTAATAAATCTGGTAAGTCCAGATTGACTTGACCTCAAAATTGTTATTACCATATTTCTTCTAATAAATACATGGTTGGGGAGCTTTTATTTAGTATGCATCTACTGATATAAAAATATCTTTTATACCCTTTTTCCTTGAATTTGAGGTAAATTTCCTCTAAACAATCATTTATATGATTGTTTAGAGGAAATTCACATCAAATTAGAGGAGAAGTCTCAAAAGTTCCTCACATTTAGGCAATTGAAGATGGTTATTTAGTAAAAAATGTAGGGGTGCTATCTTTTAGGGAGGGTGACATTATTAGGGGAAATACGGTATATTTTTTGATGTTCTACTTTATGAAAGGGTAATTCACTCCATGGAATCAAAGAATAAATTATTCATCAAATAAGAATTAACATATAAAGTGACCTCCCTCTAAGTACTTTTTCATACATAAATCATATACCGTGGCCTTATTAGCTCCCTTATTTTCCACCGGATTTAATGATGATATTATTTTATTACAAGAATAACATTTTAGAACTATTTATTTATAAAATATAATTCCAAGAAACAATAATTCTCATGAAAGAAATCAATCAATATGTGCCTTTTAATCATTTTCACTGTCATATTTACAATCAATTTATATGAAAATGAAAGTGCTGAAAGCAAATGGATGCACTAATTGTGAGTCATGAATTAATTTTGAAATTATTATTCTTTAACTTTTGTGATTTAAAAAAAGCAAATCAGATGGTATTGACTGAGATTATACTGCACATAATATTATGTGCTGGCTGATCCTTGTCTTGACCTCCTGTCAAAGCAGGTATATTCTGAGTTCAGCAAGTCGAGGGTTACTGTAATGGTAATTATCAGGAGGTCCAAGTTGCAACAATATCTGCAATTCACATAGAACAAAACCTTTCATAATTTTTGTGCCTATATACTAGTAAATCTTATACATATACATGTATATAGCACTAAAATATTAGTTTGGAGCTAATCCCTTGAGTCTGAGCTACAGATAGATGGGGTATTTTAAATTAAGATATTTTAACAAAACTTTCACAAACCCTGAGCAATGAATTGTCTTGTCTAGACAAATCAAATGAGTACCCACAATATGAGGTTTCATTGTGGAACAAAGATTTTAGACTTGCATCTAAATTGTGCCATTGGTTGGTATTAAAAGGTGAATCCTCCGCCATAGCGCAGTGGTAGTAGGACTTTCACTCGACGAAAGGTCCCGGGCTCAATTCCCTATGTTGCCATTCATTCTTTCTATTTGTCTTAAACCAATGGGTTGATAATCAAAGACCTATGTTGGAATAACAGCTGGAGGCTAGGTAAGGATGTAATGGCTCTACTGGTGTGAGAAATACCAGATATCAATTGTTAGGTGCTTCAGGTGGCGCGATATAACTGGAAGATTGTTGAAAGTGGTGAAAACCCCATTCAAACAAACCAAAATAAAAAATAAATGGTGATATATCTGGGCCACTATATGAAGCTCATTTTCATCTGTCCTAATCTGCAAAATGAAATATCTGCAAAAAGATTAATTTTGTCTATGACTCATATTTGAGGGGAGACTCATTTACATAGAAAAGTCGTCTCAGAGAACAAGAAAAGGGATTAAATGACAATTCCCATTTTCTCCATCCTCTATAATTATCCTGGTATAAAACCCCAATCACAATACAAGTCCCTGGGGATTTCAGGGAAAATTCTCGGCCTCAATCCTTGCCCTTAGTTTGTTTGTTTTAATAGGGTTTAACACTGCTTTTGACAGCTTTTCAGCCCTAATGTGGCAGTTAGGGTACCTACCCTAAGAAGCTGTTCAAGGACTGAGTATCTAGAATGTAAAAAGTTCAAGGACTGGCTCTTTTAAGTTCTAGAACGTTAAATGACATTTTAAGAAATTCTGGAAATTAAGGTCTTGAACTTTAAGAACAAGTTATTGAACCAGTTCAAGAATCCATTGTTAGGTGCTCCAGCCATTGTGATAAAACTGAAAAATTGTTGAAAGCGGCGTAAAACCCCATTCAATACAAAAAATGAGGATTAAAATTTTGATTGAAATTTTGTTTGAAAATAAGTTGTTATAGTATAGAAGGGGGTTCGTTCAAAACATCTCAAACCCAGTCTAGATCTGCTACTGGAGAAGTTATTGTAATAATTCCAAGCATTATTTCTTACTAATAATTCCAAGCATTATTTCTAGGGTCCATTTCTAGGGACGAAAGAAATGGAAAATGCAAACTACTACATATCACAGGGAGCCATACTAATTTCTTTAACTAAAGTCTGACTTTTCCTTATGGGAGAACATAGCTGAAAAGAAGAAATTGCTTATTTCAAGCTATTTCTTCTTTTCAACAAATTTTTCCCCCAAAATAAGATGCTCTTCTGTCAAACTCCTACTAGATGCAAGCTTAATGTTTTCTTCAACAACTTTTGAAGTGAACAATCTTCAGTTTTGACAATGGATGAAAAGGAAACTACCCTATGCATTTGTTTTTCAAAATATTCTCATATGATACTGGGAGTTCATTGGACTTCCAATTACTAGCAAAATGAAGGAAACCGAACTGATAAACAAGGAGTCTCAGACTCCCAGACTCCCTTTAATGTCGAACCCTGTACCAGTGGGCAACCAAAATATTGTAAATACAGAGAAATTCAAGCTACAATACTAGTACAGTAGAACTTGTTTTAAGCAACCACAAACGGGACCACCAAAAAGCGGTCAATAAAGAAAATGACCGCTTAATACACGTTTGTTTACCAATAAGAAACATACTTTTTTATTAAATGTACATATTATTGCAAAATTCGCAATTATCCTATGTTGTTAAAACTCAATAGAATTGTTACTTAGTTTTAACAACATATTTTTCATGGTCAATGATTTTTAGACCAACAGTACCTACTTTTTAAGATATTTTTTTTTAAAGAAGGGGATTTTGAAAACAGTCGCTTGATAAAATGGTAGCTTAATAGAAATGGGCTCGAGCAAGATTGACTGTACTATAAATGGCTATTTTACCATGCAGTTCCTTATTTGGAGTAAAGTCTGTATTATTGATCCATTCAGTGTAAAACAATCCCCAGCTGGTGCTATAGATTGTCTTGTAGAAGCCTGGAAAGTGAGAGATTTCAGACCTCAATACAGAAGCAAATTAATACAATTTCTCTCTGCAGGGATATAGCTATTACTTGCAAGGTATTTTCTTTCACCTATATTCTTGAATCTTATCTAGTTTTACCTTTTAATTAATTGATTTTTTACGTGAATCTTGAAAAATTACAAATTACAGCTTAAAACTTTAGTCATACTGAACCCTGATTTTGCTTGTTGAGAAAGGAGGTATAGATAAAGATCAGCCTGCACTTTTGTGCAGCCTGATCTTAGTCTATACCACTTTATTTGTGAGTAAAGTCTGTATTATTGATCCAGTCAGTGTTGAAGCCTAGAAAGTGAGAGATTGTAGACCTCACTGTGGGAGCAATCGGTTTCCCTGTACAGGAATACATTAAATTTGCAAGGTATAATCTTTCTCAATAAAATGAAAATGAACTTTTTGAAAAAAAAATTCTATGATTGTTGAGTGAAACTGAAAAAATAATGGAAGTTATGACTTAAAATGATTTGTCAAATTATATGATAGAACTGCTAAGAATGGCAGTTCTATATGCCATGGGAAGATATTTTCTATTAATTTATTTTTCAGCTTAACTGTGAATCGCAGTATATAGCTGCAATAGAATGAAATTGTCACTATTAAGTTAAAAATTGTCTGTACATCCATTTTACCAGCTTTTGCAATTCTTTTTGAAAATTCTCAATTAACATTAAAGAGCGTATATATATTATACTAATTAATCTTTCAATTCAGACCAATGGTATAGCACCGTATATCGAGGGTTCAGTGCAAGACTGTACTAAGTGTAAATACATTGTATATACACTTTGCACAGTCTTTCAATGAACCCTTGATATGCAAAAAATACTGTTGCAGACATTTTGTAACTAAATGTGGGAATAGCTGGTGAAAGGCATTGAGAAACAAAGTAGCAAATTGTCACAAGATAAGTCTGTAACACTGCTTGTTGTCTAAGTAGGAAAAATAACAAAGGGAAATAACTAAAAAGATAAGCTTTAAGGTAGAGTTATGGTTCTTGTGCACTGCACTACCTAATCTTGTAAGAACCATAACTGCCAAGTTTCAAGTGAATAGGTCATGCACACAGTGATGCTCCAGACAAAGAAGCGGAAACTGCCTGCCTGCTTGATGCGTTAATGCCACGGGTGATCCCATATGGACATAATGATCAATAAGAAACTCTCAGTGTCTATTCAAGGAGGGGGATTGCACATTTTAGTGCATACTTTTGAATAATCCCCCCAGTGTTTTGGATGGTGAGGAGGGGATTTTTTTTACATAGAGAAAGAGTTAAAGTATCTTTGTAGGTATTTGGACAGTTTTCAACAAAATTCCACCCTACTTTTCTAATCCTAGAATAGATACTGACTTCTGTGAGGAAAAGCACTCAGGAGGGGTTTATAAGTGTAGCTGCATTAAAATAGCCCTCTCTCTAGGAGCCTGAGACTCCATCAGCCAATCAGATAGAAGGTAACACTTTAGAATTAGCTAAGCTGGTTTATGTTCTCTTGTACTCTTCTCCTGACTGTTTGTTTTGCCTTTAAGATAGTGGACCTTTAATAATCCCGCAACATTTTGGACCTCAAGATCTTTCACAATGTTAACCAAGGTTTCCTAATGAAAATCATTAGGAAACCTTTAGTTAACACTGTTAAAGCTCATTACATCTAAAATGTAGCGCCACTATTACGGGTCCACTACCTTCAAACAGGTCCATGGTATATTATAATATCTCCTGACTTAAGTAAACTTAAAATTTTACAAGTTGCTTAGCAGATGCAGACTATCATTATTAAAATTGTATCGTCTGGATGATAAAGAATAATGAGCAAGTGTTGAAAATGTAATTTATTCAATCAGATGATCGTTAATTGAAAACAGTCTTGATAATAACTATTTTCGGTACAATTTTCCTCCTTTATTGGTAGAGAAATATTTATTTCATTTTCCAGTCCCAGCTTTAATGAGTGACAAATTGATATTTTATAGCTCCATAAACTTTTATGAGGTGAATAAAGTTTAATGCTGCATTTGATTTGTGAAGCGAATATATGCTCTTACCAAAGTTATAACCTCTTTTGAACAATATTTTCTTTGATAAGTCTCCACACAATGTAGGTAGCAATTGAAACTTTCCATCAAATTCAATAAGATAAACGATATGTAATAGGTTCATCATACACCTAAAATGTTTAAGTAATTTTATTAATGCATATATAATGATTTTCAAAAGACATGGACTCAAAACTTTTGGCCTAATTTCACATGATGGTGCTTGAAATAATCATAAAAAAATTCTTTCCAACCATTAAGCCGAGGCTCATACTAGCATTTCAGTTTCAGGAGTCTCACAGTTTTTAAATACCCCTTGATTGTAAATACTTGAGGGGTCAAAACTGCTGTTGAAGGGGTCAAAACAACAAAATGAGAGGATAAATAAGTAAATATATCTTGGTTATGCTGGTTGTCTTCTTAATTGTCTCTTTCTTATCTTTATGAGAGATTCACATGAATCTTTTATCAAGATTAAGAGACAATTACTGTAATTTTCCTAATAAATGCTCCAGGGAGCTATACATAACATAGTTCTGGAGCTTTTATTTAGTATGCAATTTTTTATTTAAAAACAACAACAACAGTAATTTTTTTTAAACTGATGTCTTTAAGGTCCATTTCCCTTTAATTTGAGGTAAATTTTCCTCATTAGGGATCATTAGGGGGCACTATCATTAGAGGAAATATGGTAAACCTAATACATTTATTATTTGCAGTGCTTAGTACCAAGATGCAATAATGAAAATTTTAAGGGTCAAAATAACCCCTTGACACAAATTTCTAGGAGGCAAAATTTAAATTCTGGTTTAAGGGTTAAACACAAGCTCTAATTTAAGTTTTCTTAGTGCTTTAAGTCCTTAATTGATTTTGATTGCAAAATCTTAGGTCCTCAAAAGTCTAGCATAATTATAATCCATACTTCTCCCTAAGCCTTAATGATATTGGTAGGTTCAAGCAATGCTAGACCATGTGCTATAACTTACAGCCTTGTAGATATGTTTTTTGTGCTAATTTATTGCCTTTGGATGGTAGCCCTCCTAAGTTATGAGCATTTATCAAAATGTCATCAAATTAATCATTCATGTTACAGCAGCTGTACCAGGCCTTAATCCATAGCTACTCTAATTCATGGCAATTAATTATATATGTTTACCCTTGATAATCAGTATTCATCATTTGCATGCTGAATAAAAACCTTGGCAAAATTGCACTGAAATCAAAATGTTGAAATAACTTTGTCCACATTTAGTGACTCTGTATTTAATTCAGATTTTGATTTTTAATCTTTCAAGGTTTAAAACAGAGAATCAGATGCTATATACTAAGATCAGACTGCACTTAGGTGCAGCCTGATCTTTGTCTTTACCTCCTGTCAAAGCAGATATAATAATACTTCTAGCAGATTTATTACCTTCTGATGGTAGCCCTTCTGAGTAATATGAACATTTATCAAAATATAATCAAATTATGTATTAAGCTGTAATCCATAGCTTCTCTAATTGCAATTTATATAGATTATATTTTAACCTTGTTGTTTAAAATAAGCATTTAAATTAAACCTTGTCATGCTTATAAGAGTATTCCTGCTTTAGTTTAAAGGCAGTAGCAACTGTTTTGCACTGAGCCATCCATATGTAGCCTAGCCTCTAATAAAAGCCAATCCCTTTCTAATGGAAATGTGATGATTCTAGTAGAACCCTGGGGTTCTTTTAGACGGGAGCTTTTAGGGTAATTACTATACATTCTTAGTATCTAAAACTAAGACTATAGCATTCAACGAAGTACTTGTTATTCTTGTGAACAATTTGATGTTAGCTTTCATTTGACTGGCCTTGCAATACACTATAAATTTCAATAAACTATATACATTACTTTTGCATGTCAATGAAATATATGTCAACAAAACTTTTAAGTTGAATTCTCAGGTTGTATGCAAGAATGTCCAAGAACAAAGGATGTCATTATTGTAGTAGTCAACGAAGCCTTTCATCAAGAAGCAAGTCTTATCTATAAATGAGAATTTAATCAGTTCACTTGATTGATACAACATGCTATCATTGTACATGTGATGACAAGTGGAACCAACCCTGTATTCAAGATGAAAACCTTTGTGATAATTGTAAAATAGATTAATTGATTGAATGGAGTTTAAAACCGCTTTCAACACTTTTTCAGTTATATTGCGGCGGCTGGAGCACCTAACAATGGATTCCTTGTATTTCTCTCACCAGTACAACCATCACATCCATTTCTAGCCTCCAGCTGCTATCTCACATAAGGTCTATGATTATCAACCCATTGGTGAGAGACAAATAGTCGGAAAGAGTGATAATTGTTAAAGAAATGGTACCTAAGAAAATACTCTCAAAGTTATGTATCACTATGCAAAATGCGTAATACAAAATAAATCCTCTGTTGAAAAATATTGTTGGTGAATAATCATAACAACGTTACTACAGCTTGAAAAGGCTGTAGTTACGTTGTTATGATCATTCTTCAATGTTGAAATCATTCAAGTTATCCCTTGGAACTCCTTGCTCTGTCCTCCATATCATGCCAAAGGAAGTGGATGAACGTCAGTTTAATTGGGTATATATGTAAAAGTTGGCAGTATGAAAATGCAAAATCATTAAGCTACTTTTCATCCCTTATTGTGACACTCTTTATATATACCAACAAGATAAGTTTGTGAAACACAAATGACCACAACAGGAATTTTTATTAAAGTTTTGACTTTTACAGATGACATTGACCTTGTCACATGACCTAGACCTTGGAATCTGTAGATGAGCATTATCTAGATCTTTCATCTCACCAAAATGAGCATTATATCTTGAAAAGCCTTGAAGTAATTGTCTATGAATGGTTAGTTTTCGGACAAACAGACGGACAACAATAAAATAATATATGCCCCGATCTTTTGATGCAGGGGCATAAAAATATGAGCAACAAATATGCTACCTGTGCACTGCTTTCAATGACTTTGTAAGATGGTGGCTTGGAAAGATTTTTTTGTACATTAAGAAATGACAGAGAGCCTGCATGATGACTTCAATACAGTGGCCTCTGCAGTTAAACTGAAATTTCGTAGGATACCTAAAACAAACAGACAGACATTTTTGTATGAATATTTTCTCTTATTTCAGGTTTCTCCATGGCTCACTAAAGATTTGAGGTCAAAAGAACAGCTGGTCAGCATTTACTAACTATGATAACAAGATTGACAGACAAGCCAGGGGGTTTAGTTCGATATGACTGCATGACTGCAGTTCACTAACTATATAACTGCTAAATAATGAGTTCAAGTTGATACCAAGGCAGCACCCATGCTGGTTTCATCAGAGGTCCAGTTAGCATAAGCACAGTGTTTTCTACCAATTACTATTCCTTACAAAGGATTCAGCTAGGGTCACTTAATTGGTGAGTTATCATAAACAGGTGGTGTACGTTTGTTTGATGTGTATTCTAGCCAAGGTGCTGCCAGCCTCCAGTAAATGGGGTAGACTAATCAAAAAGCAACTAGGTGATGGAAATATCGCTGATTCCATTAGCATTAATTTACGTGCCTGGGATAACAGAGGACCTCTGGAGACCTTGTTATTTAGTGGTTTATACATTAACACATAACTTCAGGAAATTGTCATACTGAGGGTGGAAATCAGATGGAATATATTGTGTAGAATATGGATATTATATACTGTGATCCATTGAAGGTTTTAAACATAAGTAATCAGAGAAAAAAATTGGAATTCAACAAAATATGTGCTAAAGTATGTAAAATAAACAGTTGATTATTAAAAGGTAGCTAATTCTAAAGCCTGCTTGAGGATAGAGAGATGCTTTGTTAAAATTTTTAACTTTCACAAATTAAGAGGGAAATTTGAAACTTTCAGTTTTGAGAAAAATTTTAAAATAGTGGTAAAATGGCTTATAAACTGTGGAGAAGAAAAGCAGTGTTTATAACAGTTATAACTTTTTCTCTCACCCTGTTTATGGTTTTGAACTTGATGATGATTGAGATAAGCCACCAGGATCAGCAAGATAATCTGTTATACAGGGAGGAAGATAGAATAAACATTCAGGGGGAGGAAGATAGAATCTTTTACAGAAGGAACATTCAGAGATCAAAGAAATCCATTAATTCTGACGAATTCCAGCATGAACTTGTTGTCAATGCTCAAATTAAACCTGTGCTAAATGATTATAACAGTAATATAAAAGGCAATGATGATGGTAAAAGTATAACCCATAGAAATACTTATCAATATAACTCAAATAGTGCTAGAAAGGGTAAAAACAGTTTATATAAAACACCAGACACTTTAAATGACATAGACAAAGAAAGGGCTATTAAAGAATCAATTAAGGACCATCCTAATAGATCAATTAAGGATAATAACTTGATAAATGAAGACTATGTGAGGGAGATAGAAGCCATGGAAGATCTAGATGATGACTATGATGATGATGATGATGATGATGATGACTATTATAATGATGAATATGATTATGATGATAAAATAACATACAAACCAAATAGACCATTTCAACCTGGGGATTTTGAAAATGTAGACGGTTACCATGGTTTCAAAAAGCCTAAATTAAAATTTGAAGAAATTCCAGCAGGTTTTGAAGGACAAAAATTCCCAAAAAAGAAGATTCTTCAAACTGATAATGAGGATATACCCCAGACGCAATCGGAAGAAAAGGAAAGTTTGCCTAACTTGGTAGAAGATGGTATTTATTGGTCAGAATTTGCAGAGTCCTTCGTTCCAAAAGGTTAGTAAAATGACACAGTATGACTAGCAAAACCAGGGGTGTGGAACACCCTTGCTTGACTTGTTCGACACAGGCTTTTCCGCTCGTGGGAAAGTACATATTTTCTAGGCCTCTTGTCTATGGACAAGTAAATACGAGAGCAAATGTAAACTCAAATTGTAACAGATCTAAAAAGATCTATGTGAAAAGTCATCCTACTATCTGTACCGAAGGTGAGAAAACGTTGGCTTTAATGAAGAGAATGCTGTAAAGCAGTATTTTTTCAAAATTTATCAATTCATTTTTTTGCGAGCAAAGTCATTTTGATCTTGGACAAGTAGGAAATCAACCTGTACATGTCCATGGACAAGTGGAGAAAAGTAATATTTCCACACCCCTGAGTAAAACAGGGGTACATTTAAAAGAGTGTTACTGCAGTCTGACATCTTTATTTGCAAATTGAACCCTATGTTGTAGGTACTGACAGTTGAAACCTCTTGAGGAGACGCTTCCTATGAGTCTTCACTATGCGATTAGTAGATGCATATGGTCTCAAAGTATCAGTAGACCATCAGGTAACTAAATATTTACAGTATGTGGCTGTCTATGCTACTCAGTGTTTGTATCTCATGAACATTTCAAATTGTTTGAAATGTCACACACAGGCTCAATTATCTTTCTTTCATTGTCCAAACTAAAAATAAAATCCATGTCATAATAATTTAATCAGATATGACATTAAATATAAGAGTAGAAAATTCATATAACACAGATAAGTTTATTTCTATTTCTAACAAAATATCATATAATATCTAAATAACAATATCAGAAACACTGTCCCATTAGGATGCTAATAATATCTGAACAGTTTAGCGACTATGTCTGAGCCAACTTTTTCTCCGCCTGCCATAAATCAAATTAGCCTTTTATAAGGTCACACATTGTCAAGTCACTACTGGGCTTATCAGAGCAATAAATATATTCCCTTCCCTGCTCAATACCAGGTGTGTGACAAAGAAGAATTTCAAGGTAATTGAGATTTTTAGGTCTTCATCACAGACAAACACTTCTGTACCAACTTGATACTTAATTCTACTTTCAACATTTTTTAAAAAATAAAATTTAACTATTAAGTGTGTACATTTTTAACCGCTTTATTTAAACAAAATTTTAAATGATCATTTAAAATTAAAGGCATATAACAACCAACTACTTTACTTTCCTTATGTGAAATTTGAAGAAAATGTATCACCACATTGCCATTTGATGCTTTTGTAAGAAGTATGTTATAAGTTGTTGATGACTATGAAAACCTAGTGATTCCAAATTCACCCTACACTTACGAGGTTCTGGTCACCAATTATTAATTAATATTGTACAAATGTAGTCAAAATCATGCATCAGGGAACCTACTCTGTTCCATGACTTATTTTAGACTACTAAAAGTTTGCTAAGAACCAAAACTTTTTTATACTATAATTTCAGGAAAAAATGAAATTTGATTATAAGACTGTTGGAAAATGGTTGATTGTTAACAGTTTATCAAATCTAAGAAGAAAAGCTTTATAATGATAAGAAGGCTTTAAATGTAGACCAAACAGGGAGACCCGAGAAATTGGTCTGTTTTCTTGAAAATTGAAACAATCGAAATAGACCAAAAATGTATTCTTTCGATTGCATTTCTTCAATAACGAGTATGAGAACGAGCACTGTCAATAACATCCCGACAGTGCCTCCGTGCAAACTCCTGATTAAGTTCTGGATTATTCTTTGGGGAATAACAGACCATTCTTCTCTAAGGATCTGGCTGAGCTCCTGGAGTGTCCTTGGCTGGACCTGGCGAGCAGAACTCGAACCTGTAGCTCATTCCACATATGCACTATCGGATTTAAATCATGTAGGCGAGCAGGCTTGTCCAGACATGGAATGCCCTCTTCTTTGCGATACTCTTGGACTATACGGGCCGTGTGTAGACGGGCATTATCATCCATTAAATGAAACCATCCCCAATAGCACTAGCGTAAAATCTTACGAGGATAAATTAGGATTTCATCAATGTACCTATGAGCTGTCAGACTACCTCTTTCTAAAATAACAAGATCAGTCCGCCCATCCCAGCTAATTCCATCCCAAAGCATGACGGACCCACCCCATAAAGATCGTGCTCAGCAATCCTTGCTGCATGAAACTTTCCCCCCCGGCCTTCTCCACACCCTAGCCCGCCTATCAGTGTAGTCCAGGCAATACCTGGACTCATCCGTGAATAGCACAGGGCGCCAGTGCCAGCCAACGTGGTCCAATGCCTATGTTAACCTACGCCGACAGTGAACTAGGGACAGCGGAATACGAATACATGGTCCTCTTGACCTCAGGTTATGCTCATTTACATGGTTTGAGTCGAAACTCGCACCTCGGAGGCGTTTTGAAGGACGGAATGTAGCTGCTTTGCCGCAGCAAGCCTGTTCCTTCAGGCTTGAATTACCAAAAAACAGTCTTCTGCGACGGAGGTAGCTCTACTCCTACCTCCACCACGTCTCCTTACAGGTGTATATTGTTGTCATCGTGCCCAAACTCTGGTTACAACAGTATGGTTGTAAGCCCTTTGCTCCATCATACCTACAGCACGCCACAATTGTTCGACAGATAAATGAGTAACACCTTAAAAGTCAATTAAGTACTGAAAAACAGAAACTAAGCATCTACACGAAACATGTACATGTAGAAAATGAGAAAGGACAGGTAAGAAACCGGGGTTCCTCATTTTGCACGAGTCTCGCGAGAAAATTACGAGTTAAATTTGGTTATGTATACATTAGATATCTTGTCAATACATTATTGTTTAATTTTAAACACGACCACGAATGTTTCTGGGGATGTTTTTTTTTAATCGGCTCCTGTAGGACAGTGAAAAAGTTTGGTGCTTAGCAAACTTTGAGTAGTAGTGTATTGAAGTACACTGTATTGTGTATCTTAAATGACCTGGTACTTCATGAACTTCATCAGTACTCGATTATTCCCACAGTGAAGCCCAACTTTATTTCACCGTTTTATAATTATTATTTCACTTATGCCAATTTGATTGATTGTTTGGTTTACTAAACCCCTTTAGGGACATGTTTAAAACTGAGCTTTTGTTTATCAATATTTTTCCTTTCCACTAATTTCTCAATTGTAATTTCTTTTATTCTTTTGTTATCATTTTATTAGGACACAATTGATAAACAATAGATAGATAAATCTCCATTAAAGATATTTCAATTAGTTTGATGTTTCTATTGAACAACAACACAAATAATTGCTTTCGTGCTGCGATTTCAAAATTAAAAATGAAAAAGCAAAATTGTAGCCACTTTGCTACTTGAGGACATAATCCGATTTTAGTGATGTACTGTGCAGCTCTTATCAATGATCACTTTAAAAACCAATGTGAGTAAGGTCGGAAAGGTTGAAAAACAAAGGCTTATTTCAACGCTGCTGTTGTAAGTGACTATGAAATCGGCACGAATAGCAGTGTTGCCCTAAAAATCAAATGACAAAATGACATATCTAGAAATGAACAGGTTCGACCCCCCTCCCCCATGTAGAGGATCCATACCTTTACCATAGGAATATTCAATGCGTGGCAGGTCATTGCAGATTTATAATACTTTAAACATCCTTCTCCATGTATGAATTTGTAAATGCCAGTCAAACTAATAAATCAATGAAAAGTATCATAAAGTCAAAATTTTACTGTTGTTTCTATGTATAATAGTGCCATTGTTTTTGTTTGTTCCATAGAAAACAGAGTAGTCACTAGAATTAAACTTTTTTTTGGTAGAATCTCATTTTTTTTTTTTTGGGTAGGACTCTTACATGACCATTCTTGACAATATTTTTGTCAAATTTGTAGATCGGCAAAAAAAATAGATATGTGTGGGCCATATTGATAGATTATTAATATCATCAGGGTTCTTTGAAATATTTACCCATAATATATTTCAACAATAAAAAAAAAGATCAAAGTCCAGCTAAATTCCTTTTTATAAGATATATTTGAAGCCTTCAAATTGAAAATTCAGCAAAATATTGATCAAGATATTGATGTGTTTGTCGCAAAAAATCTGCTATGATTATGTTGAATTAAACAAGAGGCCCAAAAGGGCCTGTACCGCTCAACTGGCTTAAAATCTAAAGATTTGAAAGACAGATATTGAAAAAAGAAGGTAATGAAAGTCACCAGCATTCAGAAGGAATTCTGATTTTTTCCAATTTGAAATTGACTTTTCAGAAAATGAACTTATATAACAAATATATAAAATCACCGGAAAGAAAACTATTTAGATATCACTTTAAAACTAGAGGACCAGAATGGCCTTAAACCACTCACCTGAATTATTGATTCAGTTGATCTCATCCAATCAAAATTTCACGAACTATTTTTGAAGAGGGTCACCAAAGGAACATTCTGGTAAGTTTCATTGAAATAACCCAGATACTCAGGAGGAGATGTTGTTGAAAGATTTCGGGCTAAAAAGAAGCCCCGCCCTGCCTGGGCCAATCAGTTTCTCAAACAATTATTAAAAAGGGTCACCCAATGAACATTCTGGTAAAGTTTCATTGAATTCGGTCCAATGGTTCAGGAGGGGATGTTGTTCAAAGATTGTGGGCCCAAAATAAGCCCTGCCCTACCACGCCCATATTTTGGGGGTCAATCTAAATTTCTTGAACAAACTTAGAAGAGGGTCGCCCAAGAAACATTCTGGTAAAGTTTCATTGAAATCAGCCCAATGGTTTCGGAGGAGATGTCATTCAAAGATTTTGGGCTCAAAATAAGCCCCACCATGCCACGCCCATATTTTTGGGGTCAATTAAAATTTCCAGAACAACTTCACAAGAGGGTCACCCAAGGAACATTCTTGTAAAGTTTCATTGCAATTTGGCCAGTGGTTCAGGAGAAGATGTCTTTCAAAGATTTCGGGCTCAAAATAAGCTCCACCCTGCCACGCCAATATTGGGGGGGGGGGGGTGGTCAATCCAAATTTCTTGAACAACTTTAAAAGAGGGTCATCCAAGGAACATTCTGGCAAAGTTTCGTCAAAATCCACCCATTGGTTTAGGAAGAGAAGATGTTTAAAGAAAAGTTTACACACGCACGGATGGACGCACAGACGCGCGATGGACACCCCTCCATGACAATAGCTTGCTGGCCTTCGGCCAGTGGAGCTAAAAATGATGTCAAGTATTATTGATCTACTATGGGCCAAATGAATCAAACATTTTCAATATAATTGACCTAGATTTTGTAATGTTGTCTTAAATGCTGTATAGCTTATTCGATGTTTAGTCAGCATAATTCGAGAGACATGCAAGGAAAACATCCCATGTGTCACCTCAACATGAGGTTAAGTTTACACTAGAGCCAGTCACATCAAGTCATTTGAAACTAAAGTTAATGTACCTTGATTGATGGCAAATTATCAGCCCACAATTTAATGCCAACTTGGCCGAAAGTAATTTACTGGACAAGTTTTTTTTTATTGGAAATTAACTGAAATTTCCCCTCATAGTCGTACGTGCTCATGAAATTGACTCATCTGCAAGTTAATATGCTCTTGCTATTGATTTGAAAAAGAAATATACAGAATAGAAAAAAAAACATCAACGATATATGTCAAACGTTTCTTAATCTATAATTTCATCATCCTTTTCTATGCTTATCAAATTTTCAAACTCATAAATTTTTTTGAAGCATGAATTTGTTGAAATTGTTTGGTTGCCAATCCAGGTTTTGTTATTGTTATTCTTTTTTGCAATAGGAGCAGCTGTATACAATACGAGACTTATTATGCTCCCCGAAGGGAGAGCATATAGCCGCCGCTTTGTCTGTCCGTCCGTCCGTCCGTAATTCCGTCCGTCTGTCCGTCCGTCCCCACCTATTTCTCCATAACCCCTGGGCCAAATTGAATGAAACTTACCATGTGAACTTCCTATGATATAGTGATGATGCATCTGTGACGGTTTTTGGATTTGAGGCCTCGTCACGGGAAAAGGGGACTTAGGGTAAAAAACAGTTTTTCCCAAATTTCTCCTAGTCTTACAGTCACAATTGAGTGAAATTTCATATTTGAGTAGCAAATCAGATGCCCTTTACTATAAACAATTTGAAATTAACGTAAAAAAATATATATCATGGAAAAAGGGGGCTTAATGTTTGTTACCTTTACGTAAGCGCGTAAAATACAGTTATTCTTTCATTTCTTCTGACCACAGAGCATATCTCCTAAAGTATAATAGCTATCAACTTGAAACTTTATGGGTGGATAGATCTTATGGAGGAGAAGTGCAGTGCATAAGAACTACAACTCTTGCTTGCATAATTTTGGAGTTATTGCCCTTTGTTATTTTTGATACTTAGATTTTGTCTGGAGCATATCTCCTAAAGTATAATAGCTATCAACTTGAAACTTTATGGGTGGATAGATCTCATGGAGGAGAAGTGCAATACACCAGAACTATAACTCTTGCTTGCATAATTTTGGAGTTATTGCCCTTTGTTATTTTTGATACTTAGATTATATCTGGAGCATACCTCCTAAAGAATAATAGCTATCAACTTGAACATTTATGGGTTGATAGATCTCATGGAGGAGAAGTGCAGTGCACAAGAACTACAACTCTTACTTGCATAATTTTGGAGTTATTGCCCTTTGTTATTTTTGATACTTAGATTTTGTCTGGAGCATATCTCCTAAAGTATAATAGCTATCAACTTGAAACTTTATGGGTGGATAGATCTCATGGAGGAGAAGTGCAATACACCAGAACTATAACTCTTGCTTGCATAATTTTGGAGTTATTGCCCTTTGTTATTTTTAATACTTAGATTTAATAGGAGGTAAATCTCTGACAGTACAAAAGAATCTTTAATCTATTAGGCTTCAGTTTACTATCAAGGTTTTGTGGCGGGGGATGTCCATGTCCAACATGGCTCTTGTTTTTGTGACAATGCCTTATTGGGGAGCATAATCCGTCTCTGACGGCTCTTGTTATTCTAGGAGTTCGACCTTGTTTATAACCCTGGCCTTGTCGGTTGACCTTAACCCTGTTTATCATGGGAAAATGTATTGTTTACAGGTTAAATTTGCAGGCAGACAGGAAGGGGGATGGATAGACAGTGTGAAGTTAACTCATCTAATATTACTTGAAGTAGACTTCAGGCTTGACTTTCATTATAATCTGCAAGTTTTCAGGTCAATTGGCACTGTGACCAGAAGTTATTCAGGCCAGTAGTTCTGCTGATATCAATACAAGTTTTTTGGTTTTAGGTACCTGGGGATTCAGAAATTAATTTGCTATCTGATATCAAACAATAAACAGATAGTGTGTTATCTCTTATCTTGGAGAATATCCGAACAAAACAGTGGCATTTAACTCAAATAGCATATCACTAATTGGTGCTTCCAATCTTGAACAATTTTGAATTGAAAACAAATTTTATTCATATATATTCAGCTTGAAAGATTTGTATGATCTTTTCAGATTTATTTTTTAGCTCCACTGGCCGAAGGCCAGCAAGCTATTGTCATGGCGGAGTGTCCGTCTTGCGTGCGTCCGTGCGTAAGCTTTTTAGCTCCACTGGCCAAAGGCCAGCGAGCTATTGTCATGGCGAGGTGTCCGTCGTGCGTCCGTGCGTGCGTGCGTGCGTGCGTGCGTGCGTAAACTTTTCTTTAAACATCTTCTCCTCCTAAACCAATGGGTGGATTTTGACGAAACTTGGCCAGGATGTTCCTTGGGTGACCCTCTTTTATAGTTGTTCAAGAAATTTGGATTGACCCCCAAATATGGGCGTGGCAGGGCAAGGCTTATTTTGACCCCAAAATCTTTGAACGACATCTCCTCCCAAACCATTGGGCCAATTTCAATGAAACTTTACCAGAATGTTCCTTGGGTGACCCTCTTTTAAAGTTGTTCAAGAAATTTGGATTGACCCCCAAATATGGGCGTGGCAGGGCGGGGCTTATTTTGACCCCAAAATCTTTGAACGACATCTCCTCCAAAACCATTGGGCCAATTTCAATGAAACTTTACCAGCATGTTCCTTGGGTGACCCTCTTCTAAAGTTGTTCAAGAAATTTGGATTGACCCCCAAATATGGGCGTGGCAGGGCGGGGCTTATTTTGACCCCAAAATCTTTGAACAACATCTCCTCCCAAACCATTGGGCCAATTTCAATGAAACTTTACCAGAATGTTCCTTGGGTGACCCTCTTTTAAAGATGTTCAAGAATTTTGGATTGACCCCCAAATATGGGCGTGGCAGGGCGGGGCTTATTTTGACCCCAAAATCTTTGAACAACATCTCCTCCCAAACCATTGGGCCAATTTCAATGAAACTTTACCAGAATGTTCCTTGGGTGACCCTCTTTTAAAGTTGTTCAAGAAATTTGGATTGACCCCCAAATATGGGCGTGGCAGGGCTGGGCTTATTTTGACCCCGAAATCTTTGAACGACATCTCCTCCCAAACCATTTGGCCATTTTCAATGAATCTTTACCAGAATGTTCCTTGGGTGACCCTCTTCTAAAGTTGTTCAAGAAATTTGGATTGACCCCCAAATATGGGCGTGGCAGGGCGGGGCTTATTTTGACCCCGAAATCTTTGAACGACATCTCCTCCCAAACCATTGGGCCAATTTCAATGAAACTTTACCAGAATGTTCCTTGGGTGACCCTCTTTTAAAGATGTTCAAGAATTTTGGATTGACCCCCAAATATGGGCGTGGCAGGGCGGGGCTTATTTTGACCCCAAAATCTTTGAACAACATCTCCTCCCAAACCATTGGGCCAATTTCAATGAAACTTTACCAGAATGTTCCTTGGGTGACCCTCTTTTAAAGTTGTTCAAGAAATTTGGATTGACCCCCAAATATGGGCGTGGCAGGGCTGGGCTTATTTTGACCCCGAAATCTTTGAAAGACATCTCCTCCCAAACCATTTGGCCATTTTCAATGAATCTTTACCAGAATGTTCCTTGAATGACCCTCTTCTAAAGTTGTTCAAGAAATTTGGATTGACCCCCAAATATGGGCCTGGCAAGGCGGGGCTTATTTTGACCCCGAAATCTTTGAACGACATCTCCTCCCAAACCATTGGGCCAATTTCAATGAAACTTTACCAGAATGTTCCTTGGGTGACCCTCTTTTAAAGTTGTTCAAGAATTTTGGATTGACCCCCAAATATGGGCGTGGCAGGGCGGGGCTTATTTTGACCCCAAAATCTTTGAACAACATCTCCTCCCAAACCATTGGGCCAATTTCAATGAAACTTTACCAGAATGTTCCTTGGGTGACCCTCTTTTAAAGTTGTTCAAGAAATTTGGATTTACCCCCAAATATGGGCGTGGCAGGGCTGGGCTTATTTTGACCCCGAAATCTTTGAACGACATCTCCTCCCAAACCATTGGGCCATTTTCAATGAATCTTTACCAGAATGTTCCTTGAATGACCCTCTTCTAAAGTTGTTCAAGAAATTTGGATTGACCCCCAAATATGGGCGTGGCAGGACGGGGCTTATTTTGACCCCGAAATCTTTGAACGACATCTCCTCCCAAACCATTGGGCTAATTTCAATGAAACTTTACCAGATTGTTCCTTGGATGACCCTCTTCTAAAGTTGTTCAAGAAATTTGGATTGACCCCAGAATATGGGCGTGGCGGGGCGGGGCTTATTTTGACCCCAAAATCTTTGAACGACATCTCCTCCCAAATCATTGGGCCAATTTCAATGAAACTTTACCAGAATGTTCGTTGGGTGACCCTCTTTTAAAGTTGTTCAAGAAATTTGGATTGACCCCCAAATATGGGCGTGGCAGGGCGGGGCTTATTTTGACCCCGAAATCTTTGAACGACATCTCCTCCCAAACCATTGGGCCAATTTCAATGAAACTTTACCAGAATGTTCCTTGGGTGACCCTCTTTTAAAGTTGTTCAAGAAATTTGGATTGACCCCCAAATATGGGCGTGGCAGGGCGGGGCTTATTTTGACCCCAAAATCTTTGAACGACATCTCCTCCAAAACCATTGGGCCAATTTCAATGAAACTTTACCAGCATGTTCCTTGGGTGACCCTCTTCTAAAGTTGTTCAAGAAATTTGGATTGACCCCCAAATATGGGCGTGGCAGGGCGGGGCTTATTTTGACCCCAAAATCTTTGAACAACATCTCCTCCCAAACCATTGGGCCAATTTCAATGAAACTTTACCAGAATGTTCCTTGGGTGACCCTCTTTTAAAGTTGTTCAAGAATTTTGGATTGACCCCCAAATATGGGCGTGGCAGGGCGGGGCTTATTTTGACCCCAAAATCTTTGAACAACATCTCCTCCCAAACCATTGGGCCAATTTCAATGAAACTTTACCAGAATGTTCCTTGGGTGACCCTCTTTTAAAGTTGTTCAAGAAATTTGGATTTACCCCCAAATATGGGCGTGGCAGGGCTGGGCTTATTTTGACCCCGAAATCTTTGAACGACATCTCCTCCCAAACCATTGGGCCATTTTCAATGAATCTTTACCAGAATGTTCCTTGAATGACCCTCTTCTAAAGTTGTTCAAGAAATTTGGATTGACCCCCAAATATGGGCGTGGCAGGACGGGGCTTATTTTGACCCCGAAATCTTTGAACGACATCTCCTCCCAAACCATTGGGCTAATTTCAATGAAACTTTACCAGATTGTTCCTTGGATGACCCTCTTCTAAAGTTGTTCAAGAAATTTGGATTGACCCCAGAATATGGGCGTGGCGGGGCGGGGCTTATTTTGACCCCAAAATCTTTGAACGACATCTCCTCCCAAATCATTGGGCCAATTTCAATGAAACTTTACCAGAATGTTCGTTGGGTGACCCTCTTTTAAAGTTGTTCAAGAAATTTGGATTGACCCCCAAATATGGGCGTGGCAGGGCGGGGCTTATTTTGACCCCGAAATCTTTGAACGACATCTCCTCCCAAACCATTGGGCTAATTTCAATGAAACTTTACCAGATTGTTCCTTGGATGACCCTCTTCTAAAGTTGTTCAAGAAATTTGGATTGACCCCAGAATATGGGCGTGGCGGGGCGGGGCTTATTTTGACCCCAAAATCTTTGAACGACATCTCCTCCCAAATCATTGGGCCAATTTCAATGAAACTTTACCAGAATGTTCGTTGGGTGACCCTCTTTTAAAGTTGTTCAAGAAATTTGGATTGACCCCCAAATATGGGCGTGGCAGGGCGGGGCTTATTTTGACCCCGAAATCTTTGAACGACATCTCCGCCCAAACCATTGGGCCAATTTCAATGAAACTTTACCAGAATGTTCCTTGGGTGACCCTCTTTTAAAGTTGTTCAAGAAATTTGGATTGACCCCCAAATATGGGCGTGGCAGGGCGGGGCTTATTTTGACCCCAAAATCTTTGAACGACATCTCCTCCAAAACCATTGGGCCAATTTCAATGAAACTTTACCAGCATGTTCCTTGGGTGACCCTCTTCTAAAGTTGTTCAAGAAATTTGGATTGACCCCCAAATATGGGCGTGGCAGGGCGGGGCTTATTTTGACCCCAAAATCTTTGAACAACATCTCCTCCCAAACCATTGGGCCAATTTCAATGAAACTTTACCAGAATGTTCCTTGGGTGACCCTCTTTTAAAGTTGTTCAAGAATTTTGGATTGACCCCCAAATATGGGCGTGGCAGGGCGGGGCTTATTTTGACCCCAAAATCTTTGAACAACATCTCCTCCCAAACCATTGGGCCAATTTCAATGAAACTTTACCAGAATGTTCCTTGGGTGACCCTCTTTTAAAGTTGTTCAAGAAATTTGGATTTACCCCCAAATATGGGCGTGGCAGGGCTGGGCTTATTTTGACCCCGAAATCTTTGAACGACATCTCCTCCCAAACCATTGGGCCATTTTCAATGAATCTTTACCAGAATGTTCCTTGAATGACCCTCTTCTAAAGTTGTTCAAGAAATTTGGATTGACCCCCAAATATGGGCGTGGCAGGACGGGGCTTATTTTGACCCCGAAATCTTTGAACGACATCTCCTCCCAAACCATTGGGCTAATTTCAATGAAACTTTACCAGATTGTTCCTTGGATGACCCTCTTCTAAAGTTGTTCAAGAAATTTGGATTGACCCCAGAATATGGGCGTGGCGGGGCGGGGCTTATTTTGACCCCAAAATCTTTGAACGACATCTCCTCCCAAATCATTGGGCCAATTTCAATGAAACTTTACCAGAATGTTCGTTGGGTGACCCTCTTTTAAAGTTGTTCAAGAAATTTGGATTGACCCCCAAATATGGGCGTGGCAGGGCGGGGCTTATTTTGACCCCGAAATCTTTGAACGACATCTCCTCCCAAACCTTTGGGCCAATTTCAATGAAACTTTACCAGAATGTTCCTTGGGTGACCCTCTTTTAAAGTTGTTCAAGAAATTTGGATTGACCCCCAAATATGGGCGTGGCAGGGCGGGGCTTATTTTGACCCCAAAATCTTTGAACGACATCTCCTCCAAAACCATTGGGCCAATTTCAATGAAACTTTACCAGCATGTTCCTTGGGTGACCCTCTTCTAAAGTTGTTCAAGAAATTTGGATTGACCCCCAAATATGGGCGTGGCAGGGCGGGGCTTATTTTGACCCCAAAATCTTTGAACAACATCTCCTCCCAAACCATTGGGCCAATTTCAATGAAACTTTACCAGAATGTTCCTTGGGTGACCCTCTTTTAAAGATGTTCAAGAAATTTGGATTGACCCCCAAATTCAATCTACATCTAAATAGTTTTCTTTCTTGTAATTTTACATATAAGTTAATTAAGTTCATTCCTTCATTTGTCAGTTTCAACCTAGAAAAAGTCTGAATTCCTTCTGAATGTTGTTCACTTTCATTACCTTCTATTTTCAATATCATTCTTTCAAATCTTGAGATTTTTAAGCCAGTGGAGCGATACAGGCCCTCTTGGGCCTCTTGTTCTTTAAACATCTTCTCCTCCCAAACCAATGGGCGGATTTAACGAAACTTGGTAGAAATGATCCTTGGGTGGCCCCTTCTTAAATTGTTCAAAGAATTTTGATTGGCCCCCAAATATGGGAGTGGCAGGGCGTGGCATTTTTTCACTTTGAAATCTTAAAAAATCTTCTCCTCCCAAACCATTGGGCCGATTTCAATGAAACTTGGCATGGATGTTCCTTGGGTGACCCTTTACTTAAATTGTTCAAGAAATTTGATAAGCCCATAAATATGGGCGTGGCAGGGCGGGGCTTATTTTGAGCCCAAAATCTTTCAACGACATCTCCTCCTGAACCACTGGGCTGATTTCAATGAAACTGTAACAGAATGTTCCTTGGGTGAACCTTTACTTAAATTGTTCAAGAAATTTTGATTGGTCCATAAATATGGGCGTTGCAGGGTGGGGCTTATTTTGAGCCAGAAATCTTTGAACGACATCTCCTCCTGAACCACTGGGCCGATTTCAATGAAACTTTATCAGAATGTTCCTTGGGTTGACCCTTTACTTATATTGCTTAAGAAATTTTGATTGGTTCATAAATATGGGTGTGGCAGGGCAGGGCTATTTTGAGCCCGAAATCTTTGAACGAGTCATCTACTCCTGAACCACTAGGCTGATTTCAATGAAACTTTAACAGAATGTTCCTTGGGTGACCCTTTACTTAAATTGTTCAAGAAATTTTGATTGGTCCATAAATATGGGCGGGGATTTCAATGAAACTTTAACAGAATGTTCCTTGGGTGACCCTTTACTTAAATTGTTCAAGAAATTTTGATTGGTCCATAAATATGGGCGGGGCTATTTTGAGCCCGAAATCTTTGAACGAGTTATCTCCTCCTGAACCACTGGGCTGATTTCAATGAAACTTTAACAGAATGTTCCTTGGGTGACCCTTTACTTAAATTGTTCAAGAAATTTTAAATGGACTAAAAATATGGGTGTGGCAGGGCGGGGCTTATTTTGAACCCGAAATTTTCAAATTACATTTTCTCATGAACCACTGGGCTGATTTCAATGAAACTTTACCAGAATGTTCCTTGAGTGTCTCTTTTCAAAAATTATTAGCTTAATTTTGATAGGCCTATAAATTTGGGTGTGGTAGGGTGGGGCTTATATTGAGGCCAAAATCTTTGAATGATATCTCCTCCGGAACCACTCAGCCAATTTCAGTGATACTTTACCAGAATGTTTCTTGGGTGACTATTTACTTAAATTGTTCAAGAATTTTTGTTTGGTCCATAAATATGGGCATGTCAGGTGGGGCCTATTTTGAGCCCGAAATCTTTGAACGACATCTTCTGAACCTTATGTTTAATAAGATTGGTCAAGGGTTGCAGGTTCATTGTGATTGAGTATTTTGGTGCAATATGAACCAGAACCATTTAATCATTACTAAATAGGTCTTAGGAGATTTTGGAGTGTTAATGTATTCATTTAAAGTAAGCTTTATTTAATGAAAGTCTAAAGATTTTAAAGCCAGTGGAGCGATACAGGCCCTCTTAATTGGGCCTCTTGTTAAGAACCAAGCTATCTATATATCTTACAGATTTTTGCTTATTTGCTATATGTGCATGATTATGTATTAGCCAGTATAATTCTAGTTATGGTCAGTCAACAGGGGTGTTAAAATATGAATTTTCTGCACTTGTCCATGGACTAGTGAAATTCGATTTCTCACTTGTCATGTATCAAAATGAACTTGTCCACGAAAAATGGAATGGTTAATATTGAATAAACATTGTTAGCTCCACTGGCTGAAAGCCACTGGGGCTATTGTCATGGTGTCATTGTCCTTCGTGCATCCGTCTGTCCGTCTGTGCGTGCGTGCATGCATCCGGACGTAAACTTTTTCTTTAAATATCTTCTCCTCAGAAACTACTGGATGAATTTCAACCAAACTTCACAGGAATGATCCTTGGGTGACCCTCTTTCAAAGTTGTTCAAGAAATTTTATTCCAATGAAAAACATGGATTTAATGGGCGTGGCTTATTTCCAAATATGGTAAAAAGTGAGTTTTCTCAGATTCTAATCAATGGATACCAATTAAATTTTACATGAATAATCCTTGGGAGACCCTTTATCAGTCTACAAAAAGTCATTGTGATCGGATGGAAAATATGTATTTTATGGGCGGAGGTCATTTCTCTATATGTTATATAGTTGAAACTTTGAAAATCATTTTCTCAGATTCTAATTGATGGATATCAACCAAATTTCACTTGAATGATCCTTGAGTGACCCTTTAATAGTCTACAAAATATCATTTTGATTGAATGAAAAATATGTATTTTATGGGCGGAGGTCATTTCTCTATATGTTATATAGTGGAAACTTTGAAAATCATTTTCTCAGGATGTAACTGATGGATATCAACCAATTTTCACTTGAATGATCCTTGAGTGACCCTTTATCAGTTTACAAAAAATCATTGTGATTGGATGAAAAATATGTATTTTATGGGCGGAGGTCATTTCTCTATAAGTTATATAGTGGAAACTTTGAAAATCATTTTCTCAGAATGTAACTGATGGATATCAACCAAATTTCACTGGAATGATCCTTGAGTAACACTTTATCAATTTACCAAAAATCATTTTGATTGGATGAAAAATATGCATTTTATGGGCAGAGGTCATTTCTCTATATGTTATATAGTGGAAACTTTGAAAATCATTTTCTCAGAATTTGATTTTTGGATATCAATTAAACTTCACTGGAATGATACTTGAGTGACCCTTTATCAGTGTACCAAAAATTATTTTGATTGGATGAAAATTTACATTTTATGGGTGGAGGTCAATTCTCAATATGTTAAATAGTGGAAACTATGAAAAACATTTTCTCAGAATGCAAATGATGGATATCAATCAAACATTTTTGGTATGATCTTTGGGTGAATGATTATCATGCAGTCAAAAATTATTTTGATTTGATGAAAAATATGTCTTTTAATAGCAGAGGTCATTTCTCTATCTGTTATATAGTTGAAACTTTGAAAATCATTTTCAACATCAGAAGAACCCCAAATATCTAAAAATCTAGTCAAAACATTTATTTGCTTTTACAAGAATTTCAAGCCTGTGGAGCGACTCAAGCCATTCATGGCTTTCTAGTTAATGAAAAAATTGCTGTAACTCAGCATTTTCTTCATTAACAACAAAGTCTACCCGATACAAACATTAGGAGAAGTTTTGTTCTAGATCTTTAAAGCACTGTCCCAAGATTTGCTCTTGCATTTAATTGTCAAAGGGCAAGTAGGGGCAAGTAGCCTAGCAAAATTTACTTGCCTGCAAATGGAAAAGCTTGTGTTGGACAAGTCGGGCATGGGAGTTCCACACCCCTGCAGTCATTATTGTAAGAGTGACCACTTCTACAAAGTGACCAATTTATCAAGTGAAAGTTATAAAAGTGCCTTCATGGTAAGTAAAATTTCTGGCAAATAGGCATTCCAAAGTTAAACGAAAAAATATGTATTTTCTATTCTTATGATAATGGAATCCATTTGACTATATATTAGAATAGCGGGTAGTCACAATGATATGATTCTTAGTTGAGCTCAAATTTCATAGGATTCACTAAGACTTATGCAACAACCTGTATGCTTTCACAATGACCTTATTGTATCTTGAATTTTATTGTAAAGCAAACACAAATTAAACTGCCCATATTTGAAAGATGAAAATGTTCCCTCAGCAGTGTAGCAAAGGATATTTTCAGCAATTGTAATGTTAGTATTTGATACAAAATTATCCAAGGGCTATAAAAATCATGAAATAAATTTAGATACCCTGAAAAAGAATGCATATCATATATTCAAGTGTTTCTCTTGCAGCTAGCAAAGATTAATTAACCCTTGTCATGCTGAACCCGGAATATTCCTGATTTGGCAGGAGCTATAGACAAACATCAGTCTGCACATATGTGTTAGTCTACACCACCTGTTTCTCACTTTCAAACCAGAATTGTCAATAGATATAGTTTTTGAAATAAAAATTGACCTACAGTTCGAACTTTCAGTGCTTTTTGCCCTTTGATTTTGATGCTTTTTTTAGCAAAATTTTATTCAGCATGACAAGGGTTAATATTTCATTCAACATTTGAAATTACAGGTATCTCTTTTTCCTGGAATTTTGCCGGTAGGAAAATAAATATTTTACGAGCAAAACTTGCCACTTCATGGTGATAACCATAGATAAGATTATATCTGGCATTTGTCAGATTTTGAGGAGTATTAACTGATGAACCCTTAAATATTTCATTACCTTTCCAGAATGTTAAATAGTAGTGTTGAGGGGCCATAGTTTTAACTTATGTAAGTCGATAAGAAATTTATTAGTACTTACAAGAATTTGATGGCTAAGCATGTAACAGTTGTAACTGCCTATATGTTCATAGGCAGTTACAAATGTTTCTTGCTGAGCCATCAAAAATTATTGTTTAGTTGCGACTGAACCATCAAAGTATATTCAAGAGATGGAAGTGTATTTAACACCAAGTTCATTTATGATCTTAAATATCTATCCAACATAGTCTGGAAATAGCTAAGGCAATTTCCTAGCGTCTTTGCTTATATTTGTTTTCAAGGTCATATGACACAAAGTTTTGATTTGAAGAGTAATTTCTGTGAGTCTTGGCATTTATTTGTATACAAGTTTCAAGGTCATATGACAAACTTTTGGTTTCAACAGCAAACTATTTTTCAAAGTCCAATCTATTAAAAGTCCTACAATACACAGGCACTTTAACCCTGTTGTCATGCTGAAACCGGATTATTCATGATTTGGCAGGAGGTGAAGACAAAGGTCATCCTGCACATAAGTGCAGTCTGATCTTAGTATTCACCCCCTGGTATAAGTTAAGAAGCTAGGACCGTCAATGTTTTTTAGCTCCACTGGCTGAAAGCCACTGGGGCTATTGTCATGGCGTTGTGTCCATCGTGTGTCCGTCCGTCCATCCGTGCGTGTGGTTGTAAACTTTTTCTTTAAAAATCTTCTTCTCAGAAACTACTGGATGGATTTCAACCAAACTTCACAGGAATGATCCTTGGGTGACCCTCTTTCAAAGTTGTTCAAGAAATTTTGATCCAATAAAAAACATGGATTTAATGGGCGTTGCTAATTTCCAAATATGGTAAAAAGTGACTTTTCTCAGGTTCTAATCAATGGATACCAATTAAATTTGACATGAATGATCCTTGGGTGACCCTTTATCAGTCTACAAAAAATTATTGAAATCGGATGAAAATTATGTATTTTATGGGCGAAGGTCATTTCTCTTTATGTTATATAGTGGAAACTTTGAAAATCATTTTCTCAGAATCTAATCGATAGATATCATCCAAATTTTACATGAATGATCCTTGGGTGACCCTTTATCAGTCTACAAAAAATAATTGAAATCTGATGAAAATTATGTATTTTATGGACGGAGGTCATTTCTCTATATGTTATTTAGTGGAAACTTTGAAAATCATTTTCTCATAATCTAACTGATAGATATCAACCAAATTTAAAATGAATGATCCGTGGGTGACTCTTTATTAGTCTACAAAAAATTATTGAAATCGAATGAGAAATTTGTATTTTATGGGCGGAGGTCATTTCCACTATATGTTATATAGTGGAAACTTTGAAAATCATTTTCTAAGAATGTAACTGATGAAAATCAATCAAACTTCAATAGTATGATCCTCGGGTGATCCATTATCATGCAGCCAAAAATTATTGTCATTGGATGAAAAATATGTCTTTTATTGGCGGAAGTCATTTCTCTATATTTTATAATGTTGGAGACTTTGAAAATCATTTCAACATCAGCAAAACCCAAAATATCTAAAAATCTAGTCAAAACTTAGATTTGCTATTACAAGAAATTCAAGCCTGTGGAGCAACACAAGCCATTCATGGCTTTCTAGTTTTCAAAATATATTCCCAAATAATAATAAGTGTATCCAATGCTGTCAGCACTTTGCTTTTCATACAATTTTTACAAAGGTTTTTATTCAGCATGACAAGAATTAATTAATGCTGACTTTTGAAATTGCGATTTTAATGGTTTATGAGCAAATTCAAACTTGTACAATGAATATTTGTTAGCATTGACTCTAATTGAAGCTGCACTGTACTTTTGCCAGTTAATTGGTCTATTTTACATGATTCCAGAACATAAATCATGTATAAAATGGTGCTTACAGAAAATATGCTTCAAATTTGTCTCAATTTTCACTCATTTCTGACATGAGGAATTTATATGTCCATTGTGAATGCCTAAGAGGATGTCTTACATTTGGAGAGCAAACAAAAATTTGATGTAGGTTTAAAACAGGGAACTTAATCTAATGTATGAAGCAGCAGATTTTAATTTTTTATGAAAATTACTAGTTAACGCTAATTAAAAATATAATAGCTCATTTTGCTGCAATTATATGGACCTACAAATAAATCCAGCCATAAAAATTCAAATAAGTGCAAATATAAATGTGTAAATAACTGAAAATTTAAAAATCAAGGGGTCTGCGCACAACTATTGTAAGTGCATATAAATATGTCGCACAAAGCCCTTGAAATGGGCAGATTTTTTAAGGATAATAATAAGGAACACTTTTATTATAAGCTTAATAAATTAAGGACTACAAGCCGAGCCATTATGGGAGACTACAAGACTTAAATGATAAGAGTACTAAGTATTTAAGGGAAGAATTTTCATTTCCAACAAAATACTATGTTGCTGGTATTCATTTTAATCATGAGATTGTTTGATCGTAACTACTGGAATAATCTCTTAAATGTATGCTTGAATTATGCTAGCCCAAAGTTAAATTTGGGATAACACACTTTGTTAAACAAGCTGTTTATATTTTTGAGATTTTCTAATAAAACTAAAGACGTTAGTAAAGCGCTGTAATAATTAGAGAAATTCACAAAGCAGCTACAACAAATTTTACACCTCAGTTTCTCAAATTTCAGCAGCTGTTTATTGGCTTGAAAACTGACAGAAAACATCAGCACCAGAAGTCTGCAAATTAATCATCAAGTGCTTGGAAACTGTACACTTCTGAGAGATTTTCCTTGTTCTCAGACAATTTTTTCACACCCTTTTATAATGTTCTGCCATTTTCTACATTAAAAAGACAAATTCAGAATCAGCAGTTTTCTCCTGGGGTCTGTGACTGAGAAATTTTATTTAAAATCACTTACAATAATTTGGGTATAACCATTGAGAAATGAGCCTTTGTGTGTTTGTTTGTTTAAATGGGGTTTTAAACTGCTTCAACAATATTTTTAATATATCGTGCAACTGGAGCACCTATCAATGGATTACTGGTATTTCTCTCACCAGAACTACCATTTTATCCTTTTCAAGCCTCTATCTGCTATCTCACATAGGTCTACAAATATCAACCCATCGGTGGAAGACAAAGCATGAAATGGTTGGAGAGGATAAGTGCCATGTCAGGGACTGAACCCTGCACTACAAACTGCCCTTTAACGGTGAGCCTGTGTGGGACATTTCCTACAATTACCATTGAAATGTGAACCAAGAGAATACTCTGGCCAGCCTGTGCACCTACACAGTCTTTCCAGTCATCACTGCGCTTAGTTGATAGATAAGGTCTCAAAGTGTCTATACTGTTATAACCTTCTTATTACTTTAAGTGTATGACTAGGCTGCTAAATGTTTGCCACTCAAACACAACTCAAATTGTTGAAAATGTCAAGCACAGGCTCATATCATATTGAGCCTGTGCATGACTTTTCCAACAAACTAATGTAGGCCATGTAAAGACTCTGGCCAGCCTGTAAATTTGCACATTCTAGAGTCTTCACTTTGTACTTAGTAGATAGATAAGATCTCAAGGTATCTTTAGACTATCAGGTAATCTTCTAATTGGTCAAATCGTTGGAAATGTCAAGCACAGGCTTATATCACACAGGGCTTGAAATTGAATAAAAATCTGTCTTTCTGCAATAATTCAATTTTTTATTCAAAAAAGGTGTGCTAAGATGGATTTAATCCCAAGGCTAAATAAAACTGAATTGCCACAAAGCGGACTTATACCCCCACTTTGTCAAAACGGAAGTTATTTTAGTGCAGGATATGATTGCAACAAATATTGAGGTCATATGCAGCACTTGCATGAAGTTTCATGATTCTAGGTTGCTTGGTTCTTGAGTTAGAGTCAGGAAACGAAAATGAACAAAAATTGACTGTGACCTTGACCTTTGACCCATGTGACCCCAAAACGATAGGGCACTTCCTCGAGTCATAAGCAAAATTTGCATAAAGTTTCATGATTCTAGGTCGCTAATGATTCTAGAGTTAGAGTCTTGAACGAAGAATGAACAAAGGTTGAATGTGACCTTGGCCTTTGACCTATGTGACCAAAAAACAATAGGGCATTTTCTTGGGTCATAAGCAACATTTTTCTAAAGTTTCATGATTTTAGGGCACTTTGTTCTTGAGTTAAGTCCGGAAACAAAAAGGTCTACGGACAGATGGACAGACAGGCAGTCATGGTGAAACCAATATACCCCCTCTACTTTGTAGGTGGGGGTATGATAAGCTTCAATTTCTGTTTTTTTTAGTTAACACAATTCTACATAATATTAGACCTTCAACATATATTGAGGCATGTGACGAACAGTTGAAACAAATCAGGATTTGAAATATACTGTATTTCCCCTAATAATAGCCCCCTCCCTAATTGTAGCACCCCTACATTTTTTTTGAAGAAAACTAAAATGCCTAAATTTTAGGAACTTTTTGAGACTTCTTCTCTAATTTGAGATGAATTTCCTCAAAACAATCATTTATTTGATTGTTTAGAGGAAATTTACCTCAAATTAAAGGGAAAGGTCCTAAAAGATGTCAATTTTAACCCTTTGCTGTTTAATCCCTGCTTTTTACGTGCCTGTGATTTTATGATTGAGAAAACATTGTGAAAAAAGAAGAAATTGCTTCTGACAAGCAATTTCTTTTTCCACACTATTTTCTTCCCTACTGAATGGTTATTTTTCAAATTAAATCCACTTTTAATTTTGGTCTGCAACACCTTTGAATTTGGACAGGTCCAAAATTTTGTAAAACAGGAAAGGGTTAAATCAGAAAAATGCATATTAAATAACAGCTCCCTGACAATGTTATGCATAGCTCCCTAGGAGCCTTTATTAGAACTATTGATTATGGAAAGAGTTCAGCATTGATAATCAAAATATATAACAAAGAAAGATTTTTTTCTCAAAAAGACCTGTTTAAAAAAGGGCCCACATATATATATGTAACCAGGTAGTTGAGAAATGTTATCGCTAAAATACCTGATAAATGTGTGGACATAAAGGACCAATCTACACATTGAGGTGACAAACACCGTCAGAATTCAACCAAACTCTCGCATCTATTATACTGCACCCTTTTGTAAATAAAGACAAAATTAAAACTTCCAAGCAAAATTTTAAATAAGACATACTGTGAAAGACACTTAACAAGCTCATTCAGGAATAACATGACTTTCATATTAAGCATGCAATGGTAATTAGATAATGGTATAATTCTACCACTTATCATAAAAGCTGTTAAGCTCTGCAGCATAAAGGCTTCAAAACAGTCTATCTCCATTCCTTTGAAATCTTCAAGGATAATTTTCTTTTAATAACTTTCAACTGTGACCTTGACCGTGGGCTATAAATGTTCTGTCGGTCTAGAGGTATTTTTTCTATGCCCCTTTTAGCTCTTGTCAAGCTGAACCCAAGTTATTCCTGCTTTAGAGGGTGTTATGGACAATGATCAGTCTAAACAATTGTACTGTCTGATCTAAGTCTTTACTGATTGATATATCTTTTTAAATCAGAAATGTATAAGAATTTATTTCAACAATAAATAATTTCTCATAATTTGTCCTGACAGTGTTTTCAGGACTTTGATTTTAAAGGTCAAATGAAAAGAGATGTATTAAAATAATCTGATGCGATATTCAAAATGAAAATAATATATAAGATAATGGTAAAATCGACGATTTTCTCTGTTCACACCTGTAGCCCGCTATTGAAACTGACCTGTGACGTCATTGCAGTTATGAATGTATTGACGGAATAAGCAGATCATATAAAATTACAGAATTTCGTTCAACCTATCACAGATTTTTCACAAATTTGTCGTAAAAACGATTGTCTATAAGATGTTGCGACAAGATGGAAGGGTCTAATTCATTTAAAATGTCTTGATGTAGCATTATTAATAGTATTAATTATCCTAATTGAATTCAATCGGGACCCGAAACATTTACTATACACAAAGACATAGAAATATCTTTCGGTGTACTGATTGGTTATTCTTGCGCATGAATTGTCCGATAACCACGCCCCGTCAAAAGGTAATCAACCAATTAAACGCCTTTTGAAATTTCCGGTGAACTGATTGGGTAAAATTTTGTCAAGTGTCAATTATAATCATGTATATCATTGGAAAACCACGCCCCGTCAATAAACCAAAGTGTAAACAGATGTCATAATTGCTGTAATTAGTAAAATAACTTATTTTGGTGTTCAATGATGAAAACATTTTGTTGTTGTAAAACCAAAATATCGCACTTACAGTTTAAAACGATATTATTGAATTTTGAAAATGTACCCAATGTTACGTTTACGAAAAAGGCTTGTTGAGCAGCTTCTGATCAGCTATAAACAGATGTTTGAGTACCAAATTCTAAATCTTTCATCAAAGAACGTAAGGCTAGTGCGTAAAGAGTCGACCCTACTCAGATTGCGGACCGAGAAGGTTCGTAAATTGTCCAATTTTGATGATTTTCTTTTACAAGAGTAATTTAGCTATTTGTTCCTTCCCTTGAAAGAGTTTTTTATGCGACCTCTGACTGACCCGTACTTGAACCAATCCTTTCATAACATAATTATTTTAATTTTATGGAGTTCCCAGTCGGTCCACTTTCGCGTGACGGGTCACATATAATGAAGCTGAAGTTTAATGAATGGTCTCTTCGAGCTTTTGCTCTGAGAAATTATTTCTTGAGTTCGAAGTTAACATATAAACTTGAACAGTACGAAAGCCGGGAAGATTTCTTCCTGTTATAATTTTGTCCAAGGGCGTAAAAACATGACACGCAGTACGCACACGCGTAATAAGTAATATATTATTTGTTGAACAATATCGTCGATGATTGATAAATTATCGAATCAACGCAAGTACAGCTTTTTAAAGCTACATTTGCGACATTTTGATCACCCGTCAACATTTTAATTTAGAACATTCTCTCTGGTTTGGCGCATTCTGTCTGTCCTCCTCTCTTTCCATCTCCCTCTTTTAGTCTTTTTTTCTCTCTTTATATCTTTTTTCTTGATATAAGACATTTAAAACAACATTTTAACAGTTTTTCGATATTTACAATATTGTGAACTTTTTTGTTGAAAAAAGAGAAGAAATTTTCTTGGTGTAAACGATATTGAACCCGCTTGACACTTATTACAGCTTGAAATGGTGACCATTTTTGAATTTATAAAAATTTTTTGGGTGCCGAAATAAAAAAAAAAAATGTATAAATTTGAAAAATGTTTCAGAAATGATTTTGAAAATAATTGGCATATTAGAAGAATTATCGGTACACAGATTAGCACACGCAGAAAGGGGTACCTTCGGTAAATCATTTGTCATGTGCGCTGTTATGTAATCGGCAAGATGTCACAATGCTTTCAATAAACAAAACTATCCAGCTACATGTAATTTATAAAACTTTATGACTTAATTAAACACACATTTTATCCTTCAATGATTCAACTGACATGCCGCAAAAGACTAATTTTCAACCGGTGGTAGACCTAGACACAAATTTCAATCGACGATGGAATACCATCAAATTTGTGTTTAATTGAATTTTTTTTTCTAATTATTTGTTCATGATATTCATTCGTTATATTTTTGACAAATTCAAAAAAAGGTGAAAACATGGGTGAACATTTGTGGATTAAAGAAAATGGAAAAATTGTGGAAAAGGAAATTTGTACCGACAAATAATTATAGTTTGGAGGAATTTCATACCATTTAATTGCCAAAGCCCTGTTGAGGTAGGGTTTTATTCAATGTCTTGATTTAATTTTGCATAATATATTTGATTGACTTGTAATATGATTTTGACCAACCATCAAATGTGTTATGTCAAGCCTTTTTTATGTTTTCTTTTATAAATCTGTATAATAAACAAAAGTTGAAGCTAAATGATTGGTCACTGTGAAATATTACTCTTAATTAGATCAAATTGGATTTCCTTCTGAAGTTTTTACCAAATACGAAGTGAACAGTCTGAAAAATGCCGATTTTAATTTGTGAGAGAAAAATGTTTATTTTTAATAAGATTACATCGTTACAACGGCATGAAAACACTCTAACCATGCCATAGTTTCCGACTTACGTTTATCCGGACCTTGTTGTTAGACTCGTGACTAGATATCTCAGATTTAGGGTTTAAAGTAAACATATCTGTAGTTTCCGCTTGCTTAGGTTTAAACTGTGCTGACTGCACAAGTTGATAGCGGTATAACAATATTGAACCTTCGTGTTGTTGTTCGATAGCTGTGATAATAACAAGCGTTCGCATTGTTTACCTTCGAGAGGAATGACTACAATGACGTCACATCCTGTGCACAAGTGCGAAAATCCGTTTTCGGCCAGGTGAAAATTTCCAATAAATCACGGTCGTTCTTTTGTAATTATTGTCCCTTTGGGTGTGTGTTTTTCGACGCGGATTTTTTATACCTTTTTATTTCTATTAAACTGATTGAAATATATATTTAGTTCTTGTTCGAAAAATAGCTTTTCATTTGATCTTTAATGTATTTTTGAAAAAAAAAATTCTTAGGCCCAATAACAAAAGTTTTGTGGTTCAACCCTCTGGTTAACCATTACATTTACATAGTTAACCCTGAGGTTATGATTAAACTTTTATTATGTAAATTTGGCCTAAAATATCAAATTTAGGGGTCAGTTCAATGCTATTGTAGGTGCCTATAAATAAATAGGCACTTACACAGGGGTGTGGAATTCCCATGCCAGACTTGTCCGACTCGGGCTTTTGTACTTGAGGACAAGTAAATTTTTCTAAGCCACTTGTCCAAGGACAAGTAAATAACAGGGCAAATCTTGGAATGTTACTTAAAAGAATTAAGAGAGAAATCATCCTAATGTTCATATCATAGGGTGGAAAACATTGTTTTTAATGAAGAAAATGCTGGATTCCAGCATTTTCTTCATCAAAAGGCAATGGTTTTTTTCAAATGTTTCTATTTACTCTTTAGCAGACAAGCTCATTTTGATCCTGGACGAGTAGAAAATCCGCTTTTACTTGTCCAGGGACAAGTGGAGAAAACTTGTATTTCCTCACCCTTGACTTACAATAGTATTGTGCTAATGGCTCAATACGTCTCCATTTACTTTGTTAACTTATTTGATCATAGCATATTCTTTATTCAGGTTTTCCATACACTTATATCAAGGTCATGACACTGTTATTTGTATCTCTCCATTTACTTTATTAATTAATTCATTCATAATTTATTCTATTTTCAGATTTGCCCTACACTAATATCATTAAGGTCATGACATTGTTACGCAGCCAGGTGGTCAAGAAGTTGGAACAGCCAACTTGGGATCGTTGTGGCCGCCCCAAAAATGGCTTCATTGTGCTAGCTGACAATAAAACAGTGTGTGCTAGGTACAGGCAGCCTCATACAGCATTTGTTTTTGGTGAGTTCCGAGGCCAGAATGTGTAAAAGCAGTACATACACAGGCAATATTGACAATAATCATTGATAATTATATTGACAATAATAATCAAACAAATTGACAATATTACAGATCATGGATGGGCAATAATGAGGATTTATTAATCCTTAAGATTATTTGTCTAACATTTTTACATCCTTTTTTTCCAGTGTCTAATTTTAGGATTGAAAAATTAGGGGGGAATTTTGTTGAAAATTGCTAACATTCTAAAAAAAGTTAGATATCTTTGCTCTTTCTCTGTAAAAAAAACCCACATCATCTTCAAATATAGGGGAGAATTTTCAAAGGTATTTGCTAAGATACTAAATCCTCTTCCTAGAATAGACACTGTTTTTCGTTTCAATTTATTCTTTCCTTTTTAGCTCACCTGAGCACGAAGTGCTCAAGGTGAGCTATTGGGATCGTAGAATGTCCGTCGTCCGTCGTCAGTCGTGCGTCGTCCGTTGTCCGTCGTGCGTCGTGCGTCGTCCACAATTTCTTTAAACATCTTCTCCTCCTAAACCAGTGGGCCAATCTTGATGAAACTTGGTAGGGATGTTCCTTGGGTCAAGCTCTACCAAAGTTGTTCAAATAAATGAAATCCACCCTTAACTTTCCCTTTACCCTTAACAAAAAGGGTGAAAATATGAAAATCTTTAAAAATCTTCTTCTCTGAAACCAGAAGGCAGACAGCTTTCATATTTGGTATGTAGCATCATCTAGTGGACCTCTACCAAGTTTGTTCATATCAAGACCCTGGGGTCATATTTGGTCTTTGCCCGGGCACAACCCTTTTAACATAGAATCAAAGAGCGAAAATCTTTTAAAATCTTCTTCTCTGTAACCAGATGGCAGACAGCCTAAATATTTGGTGTGTAGCATCACCTAGTGGGCCTCTACCAAGTTTGTTCATATCAAGACCCTTGGGTCATATTTGGGCTTTGCATGGGTGCATCCCTTTATCTCTTATGAGCACGAAGGGTAAAAAAATGAAAATCATCAAAAATCTTCTTCTCTGAAACCAGAAGGCAGACAGCTTTCATATTTGGTATGTAGCATCATCTAGTGGACCTCTACCAAGTTTGTTCATATCAAGACCCTAGGATCATATTTGGGCTCCACCCGGGCCTAACCCTTTTTACATAGAATCAAAGAGCGAAAATCTTTTAAAATCTTCTTTAATCGAAACCAGAGGGCACACTGCTTTCATTTTTGGTATGTAGCATCATCTTGTGGGCCCCTACCAAGTTTGTTCATATTAAGACCCTTGGGTCATATTTGGGCCCCACCCGGGAGCATCAGTTTCAGCTCATCTGAGCATGATGGGTGAAAATGGGAAAACCTTCAAAAATCTTCTTCTCTGAAATCAGAAGGAAGACAGCTTTCATATTTAGAATGCAGCATCATAACATGGACCTCTTCCAAGTTTGTTCATATCAAGACCCTGGGGTCACTTTTGGGGTCCACCCGGGTGCATCCCTTTTTACATAGAATCAAAGAGCAAAAGGGCATATCTGTCTTGCTCTTTGCTGAAAAACGTTCCATGGTATTGATCTTAGGCAATTATCTTCTTTTTGACATCTGCCTATCTACTTAATGTGATGTCCCAGGGGTCATAGAGACTCAGGTGAGCGATCTAGGACCATCTTGGTCCTCTTGTTAATATTGTACCTTTCTACTGTTATTCATGCAAAGGCAATTTCTTCTTTTCGTATACTGCTTTTCAATCAAAGATTGACTATTTTGTAAACTATACTAAGTTTGAATTATTCAACATAAAGGATGTCTTCATATTTAGGCTTATCAATTGCGTTCTCAAATGTGGCCCGTCACGCAAAAAGGGACCATCTTGAAAATTCTTGAATTAAATATTTGAAAAAGAGTTCTTGTACTGGCCAACCAGAGGTGGCATTTGAAATATTTGTTCACATGAAAGCAGATTGTTTATTCTTGATTCAGAAAATTAGTTAAGTGCAAAAAGTTTGGATCCTAGTCAGTCTGCTCAATTTGCGCAGTCTGCCAAGGGTTGACATTTAACTCACTTCCCAGATGGTCCCTTTTTCCTTAACGGGTCACAAATATAAAAGGCAATTCTAATTAAGCACTTACCTTAACTGAAACTGTTTTCAATTTCAGGTGAAGTCTTATCATTTTATCTCTCACGTTTACTCGGCATGGACAACATCCCAGCAGTCGTTCTAGCCAAGACTAATTCTACCTCCAAACAGTGGAGATCTGTAAACATCAGCAGCCTGGAATGGGAAGACAATAAAACAATAGCATTTATACAGTGGATAGACAATCTACACTCAGGTCACAGGTATGAACCTTAAAAGTACAACAACTGAGCTTTAGATAGAACGGGCATGCATGGATCCAGAAGTTTTTCAAGGGTGTGAGTGTGTAAGAGGGGGGGGGGGTTCTAATTCATGCAAAAATGTAAATTTCATATACTATTTCCAAGTTGGCAAGCAAAATGTTGTAACTTCAGCTTGAACAAAGTTTTAGTTATGCCCTTTTGCCCCCTTTTGCTGACCATCCTTAAAATTCTGTATTTTGACCACTGAAGAAAATCATCGGAAGGAAATTGCTTGAAACAAAAGACTTTTCTGATAGTGTACTTTTATTCTACATGGCATTTGATTTCCAATTTTATAATATGACCTACGCAGTTGGAGTGAAATAACCGTGTTGAATTATTTTTTGATATTACAAGGGTGTTAATAAAATTTTTTCTGTAATATATAACGCCATTTGTAATGTGACATCATTTCCATTGTGACATCATTTTTGCAGTAACAAAACAACATTGCTTAAAACTCTCAGCTCATTTGCATCATTATTACAGTGTAATGTGTAGTGTTATGTTAAATTATTTTTCATACCGATTCGTAAGGGTCTATGACACCCGTAGAACCATGCAATCATCACATAGGCATCATATGCAGCTGCGCGGGAAACATACGATTTTGTGGTTACAGAGAGTTAATGGGCTCAGTAAGCCAAATATAAACTAGGCTTAGATGCTTTGAATTGCCTTTCATAAAAACTATCAACTTTGACAGGCCTTATAATGAAGTCTTTTGGAATGATTTATTGCATCTGTGATTGAAAACTTAACACATGTAGTTGATATTTTTTTTGCAATACATTTTATATTAAACTTTTTTAATTTGATTGAAAAGCAAAAGAAAACAAGATGTGTTTGTGAAACACAAATGCCCCATAACAGCATTTTTTTTTTAAAGTTTGACCATGACAGATGACCTTGACCTTGTCACATGACCTTGACAACCTTGACAGATGACCTTGACCTTGTCACATGACCTTGACTTTGGCGTACAGCTTTGTATGTCAAATACTTTTGGAGAAAACGCAAAGGTTAAGTTTCCGGACGACAGACGGACAGACAGACGGACGGACAGACAGACAGACAGACAGATGGACATGAGTAAAACAATATGCCCCAGATCTCTCGATACAGGGGCATAAAAAAATGGTAGAAAAAGAGATGTGATGCCAATCCTTGTAAAATATAAAGATTATTGATTTCAGGATGCTTTATACATCTATCTCCCTTTACAATCACTTAATAGTGCTGATAGAGTTATCTCCCTTTTACCAACTTTCTTCTGTCTGCAGGTCCAACTCACACATTCCACCTCTACTTCTACATGCTTACAAAACGGGTCAACCAATCAGACGAGAGGATGTCATGAAGCACCAACAGGAGACAGAAGAGTCTGCCTTCTTATCAGATCTCATCCAATGGGGAACAATGATTGTGTTTGATTATCTAACTGGCAATTATGACAGGTAATAATTTTTTAGACAAGGAAGCTAAAGTCATTTGTTTGCTTATTTGTTGGAATAGAGTTTTACACCACTTTTAACTGTTTTTCAATCAATTCATGGAGGCTGGAGCACCTATTCAAAGATTCCTAGCATTTCTCTCATCAATACTATATTATAACATCCTTTCCAATTAGCCTCTAGCTGCTTCATTATCTGCCACATTGTAGAGAAACACTTTAACTTTAGGAGTTAACCTGGGACCCATGATGGCAGTTTATGTACTTCCAACTGCACTGCACTGCAATTGCAGTCTGCTAAAGACATAAATCTTCAAATTTTAAAATAGATCTGAAAACTCAACCTGATAAGCTCAGATGATATAATCCTTGTCATGCTGAATGAAAACCTTTACAAAATTGCATTGATTTAAAGTGCTGAAACTAAAAACACTTATAGCAAGTCATTATTCAATTTTGTTTCTAAAATATTATATCTAACTTCCATTTTTCAAAAAGGAAAATCAGGAATAGTGGACTTGAAGATTTGGCTGCAAAATTAGGAACATTCCATGTTCAGAATGAAAAGGGTTAATCTTCATAAGAAAATTCGAAATCAGGATTTCTTAACCAGATTGAGTCCATAATAATCTTTTGAAATGCAGGCAAAAAGTTATTATTACACTAAGTTCTCAACGTGAAATCCCACTTGATGCTGTTGAAAAAACAAGACTGTTGCAAAGCAGACTAATACCCCCCTTCAAGTACTTGTCAATAATAAAAAGCCATTTTCAATCTAAGGGCCATAACACTGTCAAAAGTCTATGGATCATAACCAAAATTTCACTTGTATATCTCTGATACTGATCACATTTATAAATTTTGAATGAAATCTGCCCTAAGAAATTGAAAGGACATGAAAATGCTACAGACAGACGGACTGATAAGCTGTATCTTATTTACCCCCCAAAATAGTGGTTGGGGGGTGTGTGTATAAAAAGCTTCAGAAGCAAACACATCATTATCCACATTATTATCTTAAACCAGAGAAACAAATTTTTGAAATTTCATAGACTCAATAATTTTGTCTGCATCTTCTTTGAAATTCGACAGAACATTAGTTGCAAAAAGTTTAACAATGTTAAACATCAACATGTTGATGGCTCAGTGTGAAACAGTTGTAACTGCCTATAAGCATATAGGCACTTACAACTGTTTGCACCGAGCCATTGATGAAATATTACAAAACTCCATTTCAGGGTGGCAAGTATGCAAGATGCTGCAGAGAAGGAACAAAATCCACACATCATTGAGGAGGCCATTCGAAATCTCCGTAAATCATCGTCAGATAACAAACTATGGCTCATTGACAATGAAAGCGGACTCCTAGATGCATACCATTTACTACAATCACCAATAAGATCATCAACACGTTTTACAAACTTCCATCGTCAAATGTTACAAACGACTTGTGTCTTTCAAAAATCACTTGTTTCTACATTATTTAAACTTGCTAATCATTCGTCACCTCATACGAGACTAATGAATTTCGCAACATCTCATGAACCGTTGTTATTAGAAATACCAAAGGATAAATATTACAGTTTATTTACGAAACTTTTTGATACAAGACTAAATGAAGTGAAAGACTGGATGAATAGCTGCATAAGAAATAATGAGAAGTAAAAAAGGAAATATATTGTCCGTTGTTCTCTAAAACCTCCAAACTTCAGCTTGAATAGGGCTGTAGTTACTAGCTTTTGGAAGAAAACCATCAGTATTTAGGTCCGCATTCTTAATATATAATCTAGTAGACCCGTAATAGTTCCTCAACATTTCAATACAATACAATTCACTTTATTCACTCCGTTCCTTTTGGGGAAACAGGAGGTATTGAACATTTACAGTGTTGACTGAGGTTTCCTAATGATTTTCATTAGGAAACCTCGGTTACCATTGTGAAAGTTCATGAGTGGCTAAATGTTGCAGAACTTCTACGGTTCCTTTACCTTAATACCAAACGTTTGTTCTGTGATAATTTTACCAAAGCATTATTTAAACATTTACATGATCATTATGGTTTTAAAGTTTTAGCTTAGATAATATGAGAATAAATGCATCAAGAATTTAATAAACCGTTTCTTAAATTATTTATCTTAGTGGAAAAATGGATGGAAAAAAGTAAACCCTTGTCATGCTGAATAAAAACCTCGGAGAAATTGCATAATAATCAAAGTACTAAAAGTACCAGAAATTTATTGAAAGCCACTTTCATTTATTTTGAAAATACTATCTTGAAGAAACTTCTGGCCTTTAAAGTAAAATCAGGTGGTAAAGACAGAGATCAGACTGCACCTATGTGCAGACTGATCTTTGTCTATACCTCCTGCCAAAGCAGGACTATTCTGAGTTCAGCATGACAAAGGTTAAAGTACAATTTGATGATTTTGCAATTGATTTGAAATAGCTACTGCGCTTGAACAATGATTGATTGATTGATTGAATGAAGTTTAATGCCGCTTTCAATATTATTTCAGTTAAATCGCAGCAGCTGAAGCACCTATCAATTGATTCCTTGCATTTCTCTCACCAGTACAACTATCACATTCTTTCCTAGCCTCCAGCTGCTATCTCACATAGGTCTGCGATTATCAACCCATTGGTTTGAGACAGCGCTTGAACAAAGCTCTAGTTATGCCATTACGCAGAGGCCCAGATAAGAGGGAGTAATTTTAGCCAGTCTGAAGTCTTCATTTCACATCAAAACCTATGATGTGGGTACTCAAGGAGACATTTCATGAGTACCAACAACAAAGGTTTTAAGTAAGGAATAATGAAATATTTGAATTTGAAAACAATAATACCCCCTCTGTCTGTAGCTCTGTTTTGCACAACCCATTTGCTGCCCCTCCCTCTGGCAATTTTCAAGTAATTGACCTTGATCATGTCACATAATTTGTTTATTTTTTTTTAATGTGGGGTTTTAAGTGGCTTTTAACTATCTTTCAGTAAGAGCAGTTGGAGCACCTAACAATGGATTCCTGGTATTTCACACCAGTACTACCATGACATCCTTTCCTAGCCTCAAGCTGCTATCCCACATAGGTCTACAATTATCAACTGATAAGTGTAAGACAAATAATTAGAAAGAATTAGTGCCTGCATCGGGAATTGAACCAGGGACCTTTTGAATTATAGTGTGATGTACTACTTCTGCGCTATGGCAGTGGCCCTCACCTAACATTGACCAGACAATCAATACTGTGTTTTGATAGGAGCAGCCTTCAACTCAAATATGGGCATTGGGAGTCACAATGTTTAGTTAACAGGTTATGTTTTTTCAGCCAGTATAACCTGATAAGGCTGCAAAGGGTAATCAGGGTTCAAATTTCTTGCTCTGCAATGTCTTTAATTTGGCTATTTTCTGAGAAAAAAAATTGTGATAGCCCTGGCATTTCATCATCATAGATATATTTGACATTTGAAATATCTCTAGTATGAATATATCTTTCCTATCAAAGTAGCAAGTAATACTATCAAGGGTGATAATTCTAAATCAATTAATTTCAATTACATCCCTTTTTGGACTTTTCACGACTAAGCACTAGCATGGGGTATTCTTGTTTTAACCCATCTCATTTTGTTCATGTTCTTGTGAGCAGTATAGACTAAGATCAGTCTACATGAATGTATATGACTGATCTTAGTCTATTCAATGTGCTTAGTAGTTCATTTTTTTGGGGGGGATTAAACCCTTGATGGACTGGTTGGATTAATGTCGACAAAAATATGCAATGTGTTTGAAACAAAATTTAAATTCTGGGCAGGATAAGGGAAATCTTGAATGGATAAGTGCAGAGCTTAACAAGAAATGCAGGGTTTTAAGGCAGGTTTTGTGCATCTGAGGTGCAAACATTAGTAGCCAGGCCCCTAAAAACTATGTGCGGAAAGACTTATAGACTCTTTGGGGATTTTAAACAGTTGTCAATTCTTCCCTGAAGTTGATCCCAAAATATTAATATACTTCTTGTGATTTCTTTATCTTTAACCATGGAAGAGCTCTGAATTTAAATAATGCAAGGTTTAGCCAGTCTACACCTAAAGCAAGGTCTCCCAAAATTTTAGATAGGACCCCTAAGATTCCAATGATTGAGTCCTTTGGACCCCTTTTTGTCAATGTCAGATTAAAACCTATAAATGCCATTCAAAAGCAGAATTAAGCTTTCTCCTGCTGAATTTAAATTTTCTTTCAAACAGATTGGTCATTTATTGCGAATTTTAACCATACTTCCTAGCTCAAAATTTTCTCCGAAAGAAGTAAGTTGAAAGCAAGCAGTGTAGGCTAAAATCAGACTGCATTCTTCCTGTGTTGGCCCCTTTTGCTTCTAAAATACCCTTTCACATAATCTTCTGTTAAAGCACATAACAAGAGCACTGCCTACATCTACAAAAATGCTTCTAGAGTCATTCCCCTTGATAGTCTGCGTAGCTAGAGCACCTAACAATCAATTTCTGGTAGTTCAAACACCAGCACTACCATTACATCCTTTCCTAGCCTCCAGTTGCTATGCCACATATGTCTACCATTATCAACCCATAAGTGGAAGACAGATAGTCTGAAAGGATGAGTGCTGCATTGAGAATTGAACCTGGAACCCTTTGAATTAGTTTGATGCTCTACCACTGTGCTATGACTCTGGGAAATCAAGGTTTTGGTTGACTCACTATCTCATGCAATTACCAAGGGAATGACAATAGATCCACATTTTTGTTCAGCCAAGCTTAAAATGTTTATGAAGTGTTTGATCAGACTGCATAATGCTTAGTCTTGTTTGACCCTATAGTGAAAAACATATGAGCCTGTGCTTGACATTTCCAACAATTTGACATGAGGATGAGAGGCAAACATTTAGAAACATAGAATGCAACTGAGTCCAAATTGAACATTGTCTGGCTATCTAAAGATACTTTAAGACCTTAATTTTCTAATATCTACAAAACAAGTAATAAAGACTCTGGTCAGACTGTGCGGATGCACAGGCAGGCCAGAGTCTTTACTCCGCAGACATTAAAAATTGTTGGAAATGTCAAGCACAGGCTCATATGAAATCATTGCAACATTTTATTTGTTTATTTGTTTGAAGGGGGATTTTAAACCACTTTCAACAATCTTACAGTTTTATAATCTCGCTGGCTTTAGTACCTTGCAATGAATTCCTGGAATGTCTTTCACCAGTATTACTATCATATCCTTTCCTAGCCTTCAGCTGCGATCCAAAATAGGTGTACCATTTATCGACCCATTTGGGAGAGACATTGGTCTGAAAGAATGAGTGCCTGCTGTGGGGGATTGATCCAAGGACCTCTAGAATGACAGTCTGACGCGCTACCAACTGCGCTATGACAGCAGCCTGAAACTCTTGAACCATCATGCACAGATGGGGCATGTTTTCAAGTCTGAACCCCCAATGTTATCTGGTAAATGGGAAAGCAAAATGTCACAACTAAAGCTTTATAATCATTTTGGTTATCCCACTGACAAACATAATACAACTAGTACTTTTCTGAGCCCACAGATGCTCATTATACTTCAGAGATAAAGAGAGTATCTTTTTAAAATTTCTTTGAGATACAAAACTAAAAAGCTATTCAAAACTGTTTGAATACGCAAAGCATATTCATAAATGAGTGTGATCACATTTCTAGTTTTATTCCTCAATGAAAATAATCTCTTCGTAATTCTTATGATTTAATACCATAAAGCCAAACTAGAAGAATTTCTCAATAATAAGACAGATTTCTAGCGAGACTACTTTTCACACAAAAAGACATAGACATAGACATAGACATAGACATATTTTATTCAAGTATTTAGGCCATCGGCCCATTATACAATACAATAAACATTTCAATTCATAATTAACAGGAGTGACATATGATAATAATAATGTTCGTTTAAGGTAACAATTTTGAACTTCCGAAATTTTAGAGTTTTCAACCCTATAGTTGTTATAGTTATAAGTACATACATTTATGACTTTTTGGTGTAATACATGTAATTTTTATGTATATTTGCAAAGTTGTTTTTAAATACGAATCAAATGAATAAAGAACAGTGAAAAAATACAAATGCGTCAATCAATGTTCAACTTATTTCGTTTAAAATATCTTTTCTTAAAGTGAATGCTTCGACCAAGTATCTCGAAACTCTGAATATTGTATTATTATTGTTAAGTTTTAAAATTTCATGGAAATTAAATAAGTTTCGATTTTTTAACCAATATGAATCAAAGTATTTTTGTCTTAGATTTTCATAAGCCTGGCACTGATAGAAAAGGTGAAACTCATCTTCAATTACAAAGATGTTCTGTGCTTTACAAAAAGGACAATGTCTTAATTCTCTATCAATGCCTAAGTGCCTTCCTTTTTCAATCATCAAATCATGGGAAGAACATCTGAAATTTGACAACGTTTTAAGGCATATGTATGAAATATTAGAACTTAAGTATGATTCGGGAGTAAGTAAAGATTTGAAAAATTTGTAATGATTTGTTTTATTGGAACTCTCAATATTTTCTACCCATTTTTGTCTGAAACAATCTTTCAATCGGTTTGTAAATATCTGTAAAAATTGTTTGTCGTCTCCTACATCATGAAATATCCACACATGACCAAATCCATATGTAAATAACAGATTCTTAATATTTGCGCACCAAGTTTTTCTTCCTGCTTCTTCCAAATGTAGTAACATGAAATAGCATTGTTTAGGGTATCTTTGATTATTCATACGGATGATTGTAAGCCAATATTTAATACAATTTTGCATATATTTGATACAAAGTGGTAATCGGCCACATTCGCCAAGGGCTAAAAAATCACAGGTATTTTGAGAAAGACAGCAAACCCTCTTACAAAACTTGACTTGAACTTTTTCTATTTTTTCTGCCCATTGATACCCCCAGATTTGAGATCCATAACACAGAATTGGTACAACAGTTGCGTCAAAAATTTTGAACATGTCTGAAATTGGGATATGACCAAAATGCTTTCGAACACGAAAAATGTAATTCATTGCCTTTTTTGCTTGAAGCGATAACATTAGTTGTGTTTTTGACCAAGAAAGACGACTAGTGAAATAAATGCCTAGATATTTATAGAATGGTGCAATTTCTATTAATTTTCCATTGTAAAACCAATTTTCTGTTTTCTTTGTTATTCCACCGTTTCTAAAGACCATGATTTTCGTTTTATCGATGTTGATATCTAAACCCACGCCTTTACTAAATTGTTCAATAGAGTTGATTTGCCTTTGTAATTGGACTGTTGTGTCTGCAAAACTTGACACATCATCAGCAAACATCAAAATATTCAATTCATTTATATCTTGGTTAACAAAAATCCCACGTTCATTTGTTCTGCGCAAATGATCAGCAAGATCATTGATAAAAAGTGCAAAAATTTTTGGACTCAGGACACAGCCTTGTCGGGTACCAATCGTACAGTCAAAATAAGGAGTGAGTTTACCATCGAATTTTACACAAGATTTCAATTTACTATACATAGACTTTAAAATATTTAAGAAGTTGCCATTTATACCTTTACGCTTGATAGCGTCCCAGAGTTTATCATGTCTAACGTTATCGAAGGCTTTTTTAAAATCAATAAATATGCAGTAAAATCGCCCCCGTTTTTTAGATAAGTATTTCTGAACAAGTGACATTAATACAAATATGTTATCCATAGTTGAGTATTTTTTGCGGAACCCGGCCTGAGATTCGTCAAGAACATTATATTGATCGCACCAATTTGAAAGTCTATCACTTAAAATGTGTGTAAATATCTTACATATAGAATCAATGAGAGAAATCCCTCGGTAATTGTTTGGATCCCATGTAGGTCCATTTTTATGCAGCGGGCTGATGATACTATGGCTCCAGTTTTCCGGAAAATCACATGAATCAAAGATTTTATTAAACAATATTTCAAGAAAGGCAGAAATATCACGCATAGTATGTTTGTACATTTCCATGCATATGCCGTCTGGTCCTGGTGATTTATTTTGCTGGAATGATCTTATACTCATTACAATTTCATTTTGAGAGATTGGAATATTCAATTCATCACAATTTAAATCTAAGACAATATCTTTTAAAAATGATGAATCTAAATTTCTATCGTTTGAATGATCGTTTAATAATTGTTTAAAATGGTTATATAAATCTGTCACTGATATAGGCGGGGTGCAACGAGTAACATTTGTAGATTTCAATAGCGCCCAGAACTGTTTAGCATCTTTTCTACTATCTATCAATTTAATTTGAAGCTGTTGTTTATAGTCATTCTGCTTTTTCCGACAGAGTGATTTATAATTATTCCTCGCTGATTTGTACCTGAGAAGATCGGCTTCATAACACGTAAGTTTGAAGCGACGTAAAGAGCTTAGTTTAGAACGTTTGGCAACTATGCATTCATTATCCCACCATTGAGATAGAATATTTATACTTTTTGTAACATAATTTATTTTGGGTTTTGCTGATTTCTCAAACACCTCATTGAATTTTTCTAATGCATGTTTGCTTAAGAAAATATCATTGTTTAAATTATCTCTTTTAAATTTGTTGAAATGACTATGGAACTTTTCGGAAAATAAACTCACATCTTGAGAATTCCATAAGTATTTAGTAAAGGGAAGTAATTTCAAAGTAGTATTACTTTGTATAGTAGTATGCTGTTTTAAGCGAAAGTTCAGTATACAAAAAATAGGAAAATGGTCAGAAATGTCATTTTCTAACACATAAAACGTGACTAAACAAATTTGACGAACAAATCAAGTAATCTACCGTGCTGCAACCATTATGCGAAAAACATGTAAAATTTCCATTTGCATCGCCAACAAAGCGACCATTTAATAAATGAATATCGTAAGTACAGCAAAGCTCAATAAGCGATATACCAAAACGATTGTATTCCATATCCACTGCATTTCTCGTTAAATTGAAGGAATCAGACGGATATGGGATATCATCGTTGAAAATATGAGATAAATTATCGTGAGGAATGAAATCCGATGAAAAATAAAAATTGCTACATGCTCAACATTGCTTTCATTGAGAAATAAAACCAATTTTTCAGCCAATCAGGATGCACAATTAGTTGATAGACCCAACTAAAATCCAAATATATACAGGTTGGTGAGATGGCTCGATCGGGCAATATTGCCCAATCGGGCAACCATTGCCCGATCGGGCAACTTGAAATTGAAAGAAAAGAGAAATTTTCCAGAAAACTACGAAACGCCGTAAAAGCGCGTTATCAAAGTTTTTGGAGACCATAAATGTGACTTCAGCTATGAAATACTATACTACATTAAGACAAGTTCGGTCTATCTTCATGCGCCCAGACGTTTAAAATTTGCATTGAAGTGGACAGAAGAGATGTAACATCACAAATAGCTCACCTTTGACTCCAAATTTGTTCTGCAAATCTTTCAACAACTTCATTCCGCCATTTCGAAAATTATGGTCCAGTCTAAAATAGACTGGTTCCAACGATTTTATTAACATTTACAGAAAACAATTGTGCGAAGAAAAATACGGTGTCGTCTCAAAAATTATGTCATGTAAAAGTCTATAAAAAAAACTCAAACACATCATATTAGTAGTTTCGTATATGTTTCTACTTTCAATGCCTCACATTCCTAAAATCATCTATCCAATCAATGAAAACTTGTTTGTATATAGAATACAATAAGCACGGGAAACATTTGATCTTATTTCTATGGCATGCAGCTGGGATGGTAAAGACAACACAGGGTTTATATTCTGTTAGAAATGTCCTTGTATATATAGAAGTGCAATATTCATAAATTAAATAAAAATTAATGTCATGTCAAAGGGCTTGTTTATTTTCTCAATAAAATCAGGGACACCATTTACTACACATTTATATTAAACATTGGAGTTCTGTTGTAAATACACCTCGAAACGTCCAGTATAATGAATGTTTTTCGAATCATAAAAACTTCTTAATGTGTACTGGGGTAATAAGAACGATATATTGTGTACCTACTCAAGCTAAAGATTTTTATGATCAAAAGTAAGGAATCTAGCACAGGACACGTGAAGCCTCCGATAATTTTTCTTATAGAAATTAGACTAGAAACGAGTTCAGGGATGCTGGAAAACATATTTGCATTAAAAGCAACTTTGTATCTATCTCGGAATGCAAAGAGCTGTGACTGGTATAATTTATTTTTATTTATAATAAACATTAAGAAATATTTCGTACACGTATCCTGTTGAGAATCCTTAGATTCTGCGAGAACATAATAGATCGTTTTAGGTATACTCTTAATCTTAACCCGGGATATCTGCATATGCAAAGACCCCACTTTGTGGATGTTTTTCTTAAACCGCTCAGCTAACGGGAATTACAGAGGAAAATTAAGTTGTCCCTAATGCTTATATTGGTGGACGTTTCTTTAATAACTATTTTGGTTTAATCCTGCCAAAATTAGTTTTAAGCGCCGGGGAAAGATTACTTATGTTTTAATTTGCATTTGTATGAATTGATTTACAGTAAAAAGGACCAATCTTTTTATTGGGTGTTTCAGGGCATAAACAACCATTCTGTATAGATTTTGTGATTGTTGTGTTTTATATTTTAATTTCGGCATGAGTAAAATCGTGCTTTATAAGGCCAGTAAGTGAAATTTGTTTTATGCTATTGTCACATACAACAGGCTTTGAATACGGAAATAGTTTACTTTTGTTTGAACTAAAAAATTCTATACACCTACCCTGCCGAATTCAACTGTTCAATGTCAATGACAAGTTTTACATGACTTCCGCCTCAAAAAGTATGATTACTTCGTTGAAAGTGAATCAAAATCAGCGAATCACCTTGCCCACATTAAATTTGGTTCAATGAAATATGGTCTACGTAAATTTTCGGCCCTTAGTCATAAGTATTTTCGAAATTTTGATGATTGGCATGCCCTTAATTTTTACATTTTGCTGTATGATTTGGATTCTCCAAATATGAAGAGTGACAACCTAAGTCAAAAGTTCCATAAATTCACTAGCTTATAATTATTTTCAAATTGATTTTTTTTGCTCATAAATGAACATTTCTATCTATTCGAAACAAGCATTTCATCTGGTACCTGAAACCTTCGTTCACTGGAATAAACTGATTTGGTGTAGTAGTTCCATAGATATTTTGATTACCTCGGTACAATTTTCGAAACTGTTGACTGAACAGAGAGATAAGAAAAGAAACAACTGGAAAAGCCGAAATGCAAAAACGGTTTTAATTGTTTAGAATTCCAACGCTGTTACTATTTCATTTTCGACACACATTTGTGGCAAACATATTTGCCATAACCAAAATTAGTAGATATTACAATGACTTATTTACTATATTTTTTGTATTATAAATTTTATTCTTATATCCCCAACAAAGTGGATTTTTAATGTTACACTAGATTAAAACACTATATGCATCTGAAAGTGTTTTTTTTTTTTTTTTTTTTAAATATATATCGTGTTTATGCAGCGCATCATGTTTTCTGCAGTCTCTGTTTAAAAAATAAATGTACTTGTAATTATGCAACGTGTTCATTATTGATAAGAAATATCAAAACAATAGACCTATTTCACATAAGTCTGCGCATGCGTGGAAATCTCTCGACTCCGCCCCTTATACAAACGAGGGGGCACGTCAATTTAGTCCAATAAAAGTTTATAGTAGAATAGCATATTTTAAACCACAAAATACTCGTCGTTATAAACGATATCAAAGTTATTTTTACACATAATTATAATGTAGTTTTAATGCTTAAATACTTCATGCCTTTTTTAGTCCTTTTTTTTTATTTTTTGCTTTTGATTAACATATCTTTATCTAACTCTTTTTGGCGTCCCTGACCTATGAAGAAGTATTTTGATTTTTTTTATTATACTGACCTTTTTTAATTTTGGCTTCAAAGTTTCTCTCTGAATTATTTTTACTCATACATTATTCCCTTTTTTTATTCAACTTTTTCATTTATTTTGCTCTTTTCATTAAAATCCCAATATCATTAAAAAATGAAAAATACGTAGCCTACTCAATTATTTCTTTTTATAGTGTTATATAAATTTCTTTGAATAGAACATATTTACCATCACATCGTTATCAACACACTGAGACAAGGAAATGTATTCTTGAAAAAAGTAATAATAAAACAAGAGCTGTCACTGTAAGATGACAATGCCCCCGACACCGCTTTGATTTAGAAGTTATGGCCAATGTTAAAGTTTTTGGACGGAATGACGGACGGACGGACAGACGGACGGACAGACGGACGGACGGACAGACGGACGGACGGACGGACAAGTCAAATTTATTATGCCTCCCTATCGGGGGCATAAAAAATAAACCGTTGAGCGCATATTCCAATCAAATACACCACCGCGCTGTTGAAACTTCGTGGCAAAAAGAGAAAACTGACACATTGACGATCTTTCACTTTGTGGATCATGATTGTGAAAAAGTAAGCCTTTGTGATATTTTGACCGAGCAATATAAGTTTCTTTGTGAAATAGGGCAGTTGGTAGCACGCCTGACTTCTAATCCAGGAGTCTATATACGCACGGGCTCGATCCCCGGCCGTGGCACTTATCCTTTCCGACATTTGTCTTCCACCAATGGGTAGATAATCGTAAACCTATGTAGAATAGCAACTGGAGGCTAGGAAAGGGATGTGGTGGTAGTACTGGTGTGAGAAATACCAGGAATCCATCGTTAGGTGCTCCAGTCGTCGCGATATAACTGAAAGATTGTTGAAAGCGACGTAAAACCCCAATTCAAATCAAATCAAATCTTTGTGAAACATGTCATCTTTTTACAACAGCGGTTTGGTTTTTTTGCACAAGAAATATTCATACTTAGGAAATATTAAATGATGATACATGTAATAAATAGATGAATACGTCGTATTTTGTAAATAGCACAGAAAGACCAGACTTAGTTTTAGTAATGTTCATGTTATTTCGTTATTTATCGTATAGGGGCCATATATGTAATACTCCATTAGAATCGTTGAAATATTTTAGCACAAGTCCCATGCAGCACTGTTGTTTTTCAAATCGGTTGAAAAAACTTAAGTGTAAAAAGACATGTAGGGTTGACTTTAATCTTCATGAGAGTTTATGATTTTAGAAAGGGTTTTTCAATATACCATAAACCCCAGATCAAAGAGCGGTAAAACACTATAGCAGCAGTTATAAGTTACAACACGTGCGCTAAATAAACATTGTACTGGTGACAATTAAGCGCCCTATATGACATATGGTATTACGTAATCGTATTAAACTTCTATCACATCTTCATGATGAAGATATATTCATAAAAGGCGTTCAATAATTCATGAATTTGGAAATTTAATTGGATTCGTAAGAGGTGAGTGTTAAAAAAAGGCTGCGCAAAAAGAAGGATAAACTCAGTACTACCAAATACAAAATCATTAATTTCGAAACAGTGAAATGCACGTTTCCAATGTATTTAAAAGCCCTTCCCAATATAAGTATTTTTTTAAAATTTGAATCAATAACAAAATGAAATAGCAACTCGTAACAATAAACCTGCGATTGAATTATTTCTTCCCTTTTCACATTATCTTTATCTCTCAATATGTTTTCGCTTTTTTTATTTTTCGTTAGAGTAAACATATAAACATGTGTCGAAATTGCATTCTGTCATCTGTCGTTTTTGTTGTCTGGTTTTTTTTATTATCTCTTTATTTTAATTTTATTATTTTTTTTGTAATTTTTAGTTTATTAATTACGATCGACAAGTTGTGGCGAACAATTATGCAATTACTAGTATTGAATTAAAGAAAATGAATAATCAAAATGAAAGAAATCCAAACAAACTATCATATCAAAGTGTTTTCTCAAAACGGTAGATTTTCAGTGAGGGATATCTGTTTCGACCAAAAATTATAAATTCATCAAGTAGAAAAACACTGAAGATTTATCTCTGCAATTTATTCCACCCAACTAAAATCAAACGTCGTTTTTTTTTTCAATGTTCAAAAATAAAAATTCCTAAAAGCGGTCGAAGTGGTTTCTAATGACATTTAAGTATTTTTTTTGAATTATAAAAGTTTGGTGATCTATTTTATTAATAGTTGTAATCGACTGATTTATTTGGATAAATTTCAATGAAATAAAGAGTGGGGAAAAGAAGGATACCCCCTCGTTTGCATTGTTATGTCAGTGTGACTGAAGAGTACACAAGGGAGATAATTACGTGAAATACCTCTATTGTGGACACACCCTGTATTTATTTTATCACCTCCCTATTTCTCTCTTTCCGATGAACTTTTGGACGATGTTTGCGTTTTAGGCCTTCTCATTGAATTCAAGATGGTGGAAAATGACTGATGCGGAGAATTCTGCAGACAAAAGACGTCGTATTGTAAATATTTTGAATTTGTCATATTCTTCTGTCCACTTCAATGCAAATTTTAAATGTCTGGGCGCATGAAGATAGACCGAACTTGGCTTAATGTAGTATAGTATTTCATAGCTGAGGTCCCATTTATGGTCTCCAAAAACTTTGATAACGCACTTTTACGGCGTTTCGTAGTTCTTGGGAAAATTTCACTTTTCTTTCAATTTCAAGTTGCCCGATCGGGCAATGGTTGCCCGATTGGGCAACATTGCCCGATCGAGCCATCTCACCAACCTGATATATGTTGCAATTATGATCATCCACACATTGGTTGGGGATTCATGTCAGAGAGCATATTTGATACTGCCTGGTTGTAGAAGCTGCTGCACCTACTAATGTCAACAGTCATATCACGACGGCTGGATCGAGCACCTTACCATGGATTCTCGATTTTTCTCAAACCAGTCATTCTGCAACGACCCACTTGGATTTACTAATGTCGAATTAGATGGAGACAACTAGATCAGAGATAATGTGAATAATTTTAGAATTATCGCCGTATTTACAGCTGAGATCGAACCGAGGACATGAAATTATGAAATGAAACATGCAAATGGCTAGTTCGATCAAATATTAACTTTGATTCTGCTAAAAATAGTTTATTTCCTCACCTGTTTATCAGTAACAATGGAACAACTTCTTTCCGTTGATAACGCAGCGTTCTTTAATCCCAAGATGCAACTTTGCACGTGCTAAAGCATCGCAATTTATCGGGCCTTTGTTTATTTCACGAGACTTATTTTCGAGTTGGCAAATTACATTATATATAGGTCTATACGTCATCGATTCCATCTTGTCGCTGTCACCCTTTGTTTGTATCGTAATCCATTTTAAATTTTGTCTTTCATAGATTTAAAATTTAATTTCTATTTTTAATCTTCAATACTAACACACAATCAATAAATAATTCTAATCAAAACTTGGATCTATAACTACCGACGGTAAATTGGACTAAAGTAGTGAAAACCTAAATTCATTCTTTGTTCAGGATGTGAAAACGCTTGCGAACGTTTTTTTAAAAGGACCGCATCGCACGCGTGTGCACATGTATAACTGGCCCTTTTTTAGTTATTGCCCTTTGTTTTTTTTCATACTTCGATCTTGCCCGGAGCATATCTCTAAAAAATCGTTGCTATGATCAGGAGGAGGAAGCAGGAACGTCAAATACTACATCATTATTAACTCTCTTCTATACAGCCTCTGCTTACTCTTATTCCTTTCTGTGCCTAATACACCAACTTACAGAATTTATCCACATAACATTTTGAACCAAATTAATTTACAATTTCTATATGCATGGTATTCTAGTTAAGTTGAGATCCAGATACAGTGCCTTTATTTTGGAAAAAATGAGAATCGTTTGGATAAGTTTGTTTGTCCAAACTCAACTACACCATTCTTAATCCTTCTACGAAGCCTGGCCCTCTTTTAATATCCACAATAGCCTTACGAAAAATTCTCTTCTGCACATTTATATCATTTTTCTAAAACATCTGAAATGTTTGGGTTTGTGAATAACATAGATTACGAAAAAAATAGAAAAATAAATAGCAGTCATATTTTGGTTTTGACGTCTTGTCATTTTTTTCTCGAATAGTGTGTGGTATTAAAATATTCTGTATCCATAAAAGTCTCCCAACAAGCTTTAAAGTAACCGAATAATTTTTTATTAGCGTCTTATTTAAATAAGCAAAGAATTTTCAACTACAGTTTCAGAAAACTTAAAGGAAACTTGATTTATTGAACAGATTTTCAATATTTTTTCACACTCCCCCGCCTAAGCATACATGCTTTACTATGGTAACATATCTGTAGGCCACTTAAGATAGTTCTGCAAAAATAATACTATTTATGAACTCTGCAGTTACTAAACTGCACATACACCAAATTATATACTGAACAAGCCAGAAATGCCAAAGTTAGTAGCACATTTTATGAACTTCTGGATCATCCCTTGTAGAATGCAACGTAGTCCAAATGGAAGATTGTCTTGCTATCTAAAGATACTTTGAGACCTTATCTACCTACAAAACGAGTAGTAAAGACTCTGGTCAGACTGAGGATGCACAGGCAGGCCAGAGTCTTTACTTTGCGGACATTCAAATTTGGAAATGTCACACACAGGCATATATGAATTTATTGCAACTCTACATTTTGTTGTTTGAATCGGGATTTGACACCTCTTTCAACAATCTAACAGTTAAAACACACCTTACAATGGATTCCTGGTGTTTCTTACACCAGCATTACGATTACATCCTAGTCTTCAGCTGCTATCCCACATAGGTCAACGGTTTATCGATCCATTGGTGAGAGACAAATAGTTGGAAAGAATGAGTGCCTGCCATTGAGGATTGAACCAAGGACCTTTAGAATGACAGTCCGACGCACTTACAATTGTGCTATAATAATATAATGTTGCAATTTTGATCAGATGATCATTCACACATTGGTTGGGGATTCATGTCAGAGAAAATATTTGCTGCTGACTGGTTGTAGAAGCTGCTGCACCTACTAATGTCACCAGTCAGATCACGGCGGCTGGAGCACCTTACCATGGATTCCCGATTTTTCTCAAACCAGTCATACTGCAACGACCCACTTGGATTCACGTATGTCGAATTAGAGGGGGACAACTAGATCAGAGATAACCGTGAATAATTTTACGTACTAACAGCGGAGGTAGAACCGAGGACCTGAATAGATGGAATGAAAATCGCAAATGCCGGTTGTGACGGCTAGTTCGATCAAATACTAAACTTGGATTCTGCTAAAAATAGTTTATTTCCTCACCTGTTTTACCAGTTACAATGGAACAACTTCTTTCCGTTTACAACGCAGCGTTCTTTAATCCCAAGATGCAACTTTGCACGTGCTAAAGCATCGCAATTTATCGGGCCTTTGTTTATTTCACGAGACTTTGTGCCGGCAAATAGGTCTATACGTCATCGATTCTATGTTGTCGTTGTAAACCTTTTGTTTATATCGTAATCTCTATACTTCAAAACATATGACAGCTGTGGCGTTCCATAGTAATCCATTTTAAATTTTGTCTTTCGTAGATTTCAAATTTAATTTTGATTATAAATCTTCAATACCAACACACAATGAATCAATAAATATTTCTAATCGAAACTGGGATCTATATCTACCGGCGCTAAAGTGGACTAAAGTAGTGAAAACCTAAAATATTTCATTCTGGGTTCAGGATGTGAAAACGCTTACAAACGTTTTTTCCCACAAGGTACCAGGCTTCGCACGTGGGTACACGTGCAAAGCGGGTGACATTTGGAAAACGTTACGCGAACGTTTTCACCGTGGACGCAGAGCAGACGTGCTATTGATCGTGCAAGGGCCATGTTTAAATTTGATCATTTTTCTTGATACAATCTGATTAGCAATAATATTAATAATGCTATGGACTCTCTATGTGTAGTTGGGTTATTGTGCCTGAAGGGAAATGTAGAACAAAATGACCATAACTCTACCTGGTTAAGTTGTTGAGTCATTGCCCGCCGGTTTTTTTCATACTTGGTTTTGTCCGCAGCTTATCTATAACAGTGTACATGAGCTTTGGTCCTCCTATATTCCTACTACAATTAATCATCTGTCTGTCTACACAAAAATTGTCTAAAAGATATCCATTCAAAATGATTTCGATTCTTCTCTTAACCCAAGTTACACCAAGCTGTGTGACGAGCGTATCTTGTGACAATTTGGCACCCTATTTTAAAATATTATCTTCCACAAAACCAGACTCCTTATCGAATTACAATCAATCATGAAAAATGATCCTTATGCGATGTTTCTATAAAAAGAAAAATCTGTGAAGAATCTTATTGCAGCAGATGCAAACATTAAAGCACAACGTCTCTAGGTAAGGTCGAACGCTGTGCTTATTGTTTTAGTCACATGCAAAAATCGACAACGCCGACGAGTTGGCGAAATCTATTTTCATAGATCTGCCGTTTGTAAAAAAAATGACATCGGCCGGGCGCCAACTATATTAGGACAAAATATTTATTTTGTAGTTACAAAAAACTCGGCCGAAGTGGCGATGTCTATTTTCTTGTCCAGTGATGATAACGAAAGCCTGGGCGATTCAACATAGCGTTGTGACAGTACGCCGGCGAGATGTTGTCGAATCGTCGTCGATACGGGTGATGCGTCGCCGACCTGTCGCCGATTGCGAACGGAAGTGAAAGGTAAGGTCCAGTCCCATTGCCAATGACTCATACATTACGCATAAATCACGCATAAATTTGGTTTTTGTGTGATTGTTCGTAAAGAAATTAGTCATTTTCTGTGGTAGTGCGTGGTCAGAATCACAGATGAATCACGTATCACCTGCACATGTTTCACGTACAATCACTGACAAAGAACTAACATTCGACGTATAACAGCGCACAAGCCCAAACCCAATACAATTTCATACGGTTTTTTTTATTTTTGCGTGTTACGTGCGTTGATAATTTTTGGTGAGTGATTGTAAGTGGAACATACGTGGATTGTGCGAGTTTCGTAAATAATATGTGCGTGATCTGTAAGTGATTCGTCAGTGATGTGCGTGTTAGGAGCCAATTTCTGACGCACAAGCACTGACGGAACACTGACGATTATATCACGCACCTTCCACGTCAAAACTACGTACAAACTGCGCATAAACTGCGTATAATCGCGCACGATGTGCGTGGATATTTTTTTGAACCGTATAAAACCTGCGATCGCGCACAAACCCGTATCCGCGTACAATCACTTTCGAGAACTGATGCTCCACGTATGAAACACGTGGGATTTTCGCACATCACTGGCGAATCACGCACAAAAAAATATGCGCAATTCATGAGTAATTCGTACCAAGTGCAGTGAGACAGGGACTTAAAAAAGGACGCCTGCGATAGGTACAAAGTCGGTCGATGATCGGCCGCAGCTCGGCTGATCGCCGGCGATTAGTCTATGCAGTCGGCGATGCAATTTTGTCTTCCACAAATCTAAAAGACGTCGCCGACTATAGTCGGCAGGCTTTAACTTGAAGAAAATACACTTCCTGATCTGAAAACTAAAGTGAAAACCCTAGAGGATACATTGAGTGAAAAGAACAAAACAATATCAAAAAACGAGAAATCTATTCTTGAACTCAAACAGAAATTAGTAGTTGCATATACAAATATTGAATTACTTCAAGATGCAACCTTATATAAATTATCGACCAATGAACATATATCCACAGATATACCTGTAGATGACAAATTCGGAAATCAAACAAATCCGAACATAGCAGAAATAGAATACTCTAAAACAGTAAACCAACAAGAAATGGACTTTTGTAAAGTTGCCCACACAAGTGACTTGAATACTATTGAGATGGATGAAACAATTGCCGGTGACCAAACAATCAATAAAACGAATGTAAATACAGAGGCACAAATTACAGACTGTGCGTCGGAGGAAAATAATCCTCATTTTAATATAAATAGTTTTGATGATAACATGGAAACAGACTCTACATTTGGTAATATGAAAATTCCCACAGTAATTACAAACCGTGGCAAACAGAGCAAAAGAGAAAAACCTCATCCACATAAAAAGGGTGGTCAAACATACATAGGTAGAAAAGTGAACTTTTCTATCATAAATCGCGAATTATCAGAGCGAAAGCGTGAAAAAGAGAACAAAGCGCGTCAATATCGGGGCTATGTCCCGCCCTGTGAATTACTAAATAATTGTGATAATAGTGGAGATGATTTCGAACAGCATATACGTAGACAATCATCACAATACTTTGTCGGGGGGTTCAGATCTACTGTATCAGAAAGCCATATTGGAAATTATATTGCAGACCGCGGGTTTAGAGTGACAAGGGTTACGATTTATCGTAACTACAAATTTGATAGAGCGACAATTCGAGTAAGCGTAGAAAATAATGATGACGTGGACTCATTAACCGAAGATCAGAACTTCTGGCCATGGGGCGTTGTTTGTCGCCCTTGGCAAACTAATTATCGTCGTAACAGATCAAGTTTTAAGGATAAACGTAAAAGGGACGTGTATGAAGATGATCACTTTAACAATAACGATTCGACTTACAGAAATCGATACACTGTGATCGGTGGTAAAATGCCTGAAGTAGACTAACTAAATGTGTGAGAACAAACATTATCATATCTACAATGGGTAATTACAAACAAGTTAACTTTGCGTCTTGGAACGCAACTGGAATCATGTCCAGTGCGAGCTACATAAGTGACTTCTTAATCAAACATAATATAGACATATGTGGGATAAGTGAACATTGGCTATTTAATCATAACTTGCATTTTCTAAGCTCAATTCATTATGACTATGACTATCACGCTATATCTGACACCGATCTTAACTTTATCAGTAACAGAAAAGTAGGTAAAGGTGGTATATGCATATTGTGGAAGAAAGCTATTTCGTGTGATATTTCACCTCTGACTTTAAATTGTAAAAGTATAATAGGGATACAATATAAATACAGTCCAGGCTGTTATTATTTTGTATTCCAAGTATACGTTCCATGTAGTAATCACTCATTAAGCGAGTATAAATCCAGTCTAGAAGAAATTGAAAATACTATACAGTACTATATTAATTGTGGAACTGTAATTTTAATGGGTGATATGAATACAGAGTTGCCGGAATTTTACAGTAATCAAAGAGCAAATCTCAATACCAGGAGCAAGTTACTCTGTCAGCTTCTTGATAGATTGAATTTGGTCCCGGTGAATTGCCTCCCTTTCTGTGAAGGTCCAAGGTTTAGTAATGTTCCCTACAACGGTACAAGAGAGACGCTGATTGACTATATTATAGTTCCACGGGATCACGTGATCAATGTAGACCGATGCATGATCCATGATGACCATTGTATAAATGTTTCAACTCACCGCCCGTTAAGATGTATATTAAAATATCCTTCTCTTATAGAAAAACCGATCTACAAGAAGAAAAAAAGTGTTATATGGAGAAATGTTAAATCTAACAATATTCAAAATTACACTGAATATTTAAACAACGACTCCTCTCTGAATAAATTATTACAATTACAAATTGAAAATTGTGATACTATCGATTTATGTTATAACAATATTGTAAGTGCCGTTAAATGTGCAACAAACAGCTGTATACCCAGACCGGTTTTCAAACCTCATATAAAACCATATTGGGATGAAAATTTATCAAATTTAAAGAAAATTTCTAAATCAAATTACCGAATATGGGAATCTCAAAATAAGCCAAGACATCAAACTAATCCAAGTTATAAAAATTATAAAAATGCTAAACGAGAATTCAGAAAAGCCCATAGACAGAGCGTTCTCAAATACATTGAGAAAATAGAGCATGAAATAGATAATACAGCAGAGGTCGACAGTTGTGCGTTTTGGAAAATCGTAAATAATAGGCGTAAAAAGCCAATTAGCCCTAATTTCGAAATGCAGTTTGATAATAAAACATACACTTCCCCAAAAGATATCAACCAGGGCTGGATGAAATATTTCCGACAATTATATAGTAATAATGTAATTGATACATCAAATATTGAATCCGAATTGACATGTATTGAGCAAAGATCTTGTAGTTCGAGTAGCAACGTCCCGCCGCTCAATATAAACTTAGACGAAGTAAGTATCGCGTTGTCGACATGTAAAAAGAACAAGGCTTGTGGCTTTGATGAGGTCTATTATGAAAACATTATCTATGGTGGACCAGTCTTACTACAGACATTAACTAAATTATTTTGCGCTATGGCTAGACTAGAATACACGCCCCGTGACATGAAAAGGGGAATAATCACCACGCTGTATAAGGGAGGTAACAAAGACAAGCGCAATCCAAACTCGTACAGAGCGATATCATTATGCTCAACAATCCTTAAACTTTATGAAAAAAGTAATATCAAAGAAAATGAGCAGTGATATCATATTTCATAAACTGCAAGGGGGCTTTCAGAAAAACCTAAGCTGTATAATGACATCTTTTATGGTACGCGAAGCCATTTACAGTGCGATAGAAAATCACTGTAAATTATACGCTTGTTACTTAGATGTAAAACAAGCTTTTGACAATGTCAACCATAAACTTTTGTTAGTTAAGCTTTATAAAACTGGCATAGATAATCGTTTTGTCAGAATAATTCGAAGTTTATTAGTAGATATATATAGTTGTGTCAGGTCGGACGGACACACATCAGATTGGATAAGGATCATGAAAGGCGCAAGACAAGGCCAAATTGTCAGCGCTGCGCTCTATTTAATATATATAAATGACTTGATGGACGATTTAGATAAAAGCAAGGATTCTTTTAAATTAAATGGGGTTAACTTCGGTTGTCCGACTGTAGCAGACGATATGATGTTGATGTCCTACACAAAAAATGGCCTTCAACGTCTAATGACAAAATGCTATTTTAATTCGGTAAAGAATGATTACGAATATAATTCCTCTAAGTGCACGGTGGTAGTTTACAATGAGAGTGTTAAAGAATATCGTAAACAAAGCCGAGCTTGGAACCTGGGAAGTAATACAGTGGATGAAGCGTCCCAGTCTATACATTTAGGAGTTATAAACGACAAAAACATGTCTCACGATCTTTCAGTGCAAGAATGCTGTAATAAACCCAGGAGTACATACTTCAGTCTAAATGGTTCCGGTATAAGCCGAGATTGTATGCATCCATTATCTCTTAAAAAGGTATATGAAACCGTAGTTCTATCTAAAGCGCTTTATGGAAGCGAATTGTGGTCCTCGCTTACTGATACACAAGTTATATCGCTTGAACGCGCCCATAGGCAATGTATTAAGCACATTCAATATTTACCCCGCACAACGCCAACTGCTATAGCTTTAAGCTGTCTAGGTATTATGCCTCTTGAACAATACATCGACAAGAGAAAGCTTATATTTTTTGGTCAGTTGTGCAGACTAAGATCAGACATAAGAATTAAAGATATGTTTACTCTCCGTCTAGTTTCTTTCATGCAAAGCCCAAGTCAAAGAATCGGATATTTTCCCGATATATACAGAGTACTTGGTAAATACGGACTAACACATGTACTCTTACAATATTTAGAAGATACATCTTTTCCGAGTGTATTCTCGTGGAAGAGGATAATAACTCAAGCAACTAGGAATTACACTGAAAATATGTTATCGACTACTATTGAAGCCGACCAAAGTTTGCAAGATTTCAAACTTATTCATATTGAATTTTCATATCCATGCAATCTTTGGTATTTCAGTAGACTTTACCGTAGTCAATTAAAATATTGTTACACGGCGATTTACTTAATTGCAAGACTTTTTTCAAGAAAATATCACATGACATGTTTTGAGTGCAAAAAAGCAGTTGATTGCCTTACAACACATGTCGTTTTATTTTGCTTTAACAATGAGGCAAAGAGGGATAAAATGTGGACCGATCTATTAAATGTAGTCGGTGAAGGTAGCTATGAAATTCTGATCAGGTTGCCACCAAAACTACAAATAATTCAATTACTTTCAGGTTGTTTCGCTCTAAACCTTTCAGACGAAGACAGATTAACATGTTTCAAGACATGTTTAAAAAATCTTCATGTTTTAACAGCAGGTTATATCTATATTTAACAGAATATATGTAAAATCTGTTCTTCAACTTCAAGTTGTTGAAAAATCCCCATAATTGTACATAATTTGTGTGTTAAAACGATATCTTAACCCATATTCGGCTGAATCTAGATTGTATTTTAAATAAATCTTAACTCAAAAGTCAATTTTTCGTTACAATTACGGAATTTCAAACAGGAAGTATGGGCTAAAATCAGTCCGCACTTACCTGCGGGCTGATCTTTGTCTCTACTGCCTGTGAAAGACATTTGTTCAATATTAGCCAGCCTGAAAAGGGTTAAGATCATACATATTTAAAGCTATTCCAAATCAAAATGAACATCGATTAAACATTTAGTGATGTATAATCATAACAATAGAAAAAATTCATAATGATAAAATAAACAAGCAACATGTATATGTGCCGTCGTAGGCCGCCATTACCATATTGTAACAGCTAGATACAGCTGTGGCAACGAGGTTCTAAGTTGTTATCGTCGTAAAATTACGATAGGCTCCATTCTTGTACTCCTTTTACTAAGAAAGGGAAAATAGAATGGACTGTGATTAAATATATGTAAAAATAGGCATCGTAATGACATGATCTGTTTGCCTTGTTTTTCGTTTCGCCAAGGTCGATAAATCTAAGGTTTCGATGTTTTTCAAAACTCCTATCTAAAAAAAAAAAAAAAAAAAATCCTGTTGATTTTTTTTACTAGATACTTAGGATACACGGGCTCGCTTTGGTGATCGGATGTTAATTCTGTCTAAACATCGGTTAGACGAGGTTCGCTTTTGATCGCCCACTCGAACTTGTGCAACTATAAAAACAAGATTCGACTCAGGATACGAGTTTTAAACGTTATATAACGTACATGTATATGTTTGTTGCATATGTGTATATTTGTTGGACATATGTTTGTATGTATAATTGTATATATGTGTGTATTTGTAACCGTTTCTGTTTGTAATATGTACATTCTCTCCTTAAAGGAGGCAATAAAGAATATCTATCTATCTATCTATCTTTTCAGATTATTCTTCCAGACACTAAAATCTCTACTTTATTCTTGTAGTAGCTGTTGATGTGTCAAATGGCAGTCTTATATATTTTCTAAAGAACCAAATCCCACTATTGGTTCAATAGAAATGTTTGTTATATCCATATTTAGCATGCACGAAAATGCTCAAACAACACATCGAAGGAAAAAAAGATGGACAGATAGAACAAAGCTAATTTTAAACTATAAGGTTTCGGGTTGCCAATTAAACTTATCCTTCAGTTAAACAACTGATTCGAAACATTTTTCTTTCTTCGCATTGCTATGAGCTTTTGTCCAAATTAAAACTTAATTTATGTCCGCTCATTTCTAGTAAACTCAGCTACTCCTTCAAAAGGGGACGGATTAATATTTCACAGAATGTTCCCCATCATATCGTAGCTATTGTGCGATACTATGGTGCGTCTCTAAAAACGGGTTTTTATCGAAAACTTTCCTGTGGCGAATATTGAGACTCTAACACTCTGTAAAGTTTACCTGAGCACGAAGTGCTCAAGATATTCAATTGTGATCTTCCGTCGTCAGTCGCCCACAATTTCTATAAAAATCTTCTCCACCTAAACCGGTGAAGCGATCTTGTGAAACTTGGCACGCTTTACCGAGTATTTTTTCAAATAAATGAAATCCACCCTTAACTCGAGTTGCCATGGCAACAAAATGAGTGAACATTGGAACGTTTTCAAGAATCTTCTTCTCTGAAACCAGATGGCATACAGCTTTCATATTTGGTACACGACATCATCTCTTCCAAGTTTGATCAGATCAAGACTATTGGGTCATATTTAGGCGCCATCCGGGCGCAATCTTTTTTACATAGAATCAAACACCGGAAATCTTCAAATATGTTCTTCTTTGACACCAGAAGGCAGACAACTTTTATAATTTGTTTCTGGAATCATCTAGTGAACAACTATGATGTTTGTTCATATCATGACCACGGGGATCACATTTTGGGCCCCTGTCCTTGGGCACATCCCTATTTACAAAGAAACTGAAAAAATCTTCTTCTCCGAAAACAGACGGCTTTCATATATAGTATGTAGCATCATCTAGTGAACCTCTACCAAGTTTGTTCATATCATGACCTTGGGGTCACATTTGGGCTCTACCCGGGCGCCTCCTGTTTTACATAGAATCAAACTACGAAACCTTTAAAACATCTTCTTCTCTACCACCAGAAGGCGGAAAGCCTTCCTAATTTGTAGGTAGCATAATATATTAGACCTTTATCAAGTATGCCTATATTACATTCCTGGGGTCAAATTTCGGGCGTCTCCTATTTTACATAGAAAGAAACGAAACTTTTAAAAATCGCATTCTTTGAAACAATAATGAAGAGAGCCTTTATATTTTGGTATGTAGCAAAATCTAGAGGACCAATTTTGTTCATATCATAACCCTTGGGTCAGATTTGGCTCAGCACGGGTGCATCCTTTTTAAAATAGAAACAAAATGGGAAATCTCCAAAAAAATTCTTCTTTGAAACCAAAATGGAGATATCTTTCATTTTTTGTTTGTAATATTATATAATGGACCTCTGCGTATGTTTTCATACCATGCCCTGTGGTCATTTTTGGGCTCTGAATAGGCCCAACCCATTTTACATAAACACAATGGAGAAAATCTTGTTCCCTAAAACTAAAAGGCAGGAGTTTTTGCATTATAGTTTTATTTAATTTAATTTCATCAAGATTGTTCATTTCATGGCCCTATATTCATATAAGGGCTGTATCAAGGCATATCCTTTTTACTCTTTGCTGAAAACATTCCATGTTATTGATCTTATAAAGAAATTATCTCCTCAAGATTCTTTATATTGATATTGTATTATGAACGAATAAATGTGAATTATCAAAGATGAATGAAAAAAACACGAAAGTATCTCCTTGTTGACAACTGCCTATTCAATTGATGTGATGCCCCAGGGGTCAAAGAGACTCAGTTGAGTGATGTAGGACCATCATGGCCCTATTGTTTAAAGATAGATTGATTGTACTTTAGGAAGCCTTCTGGGACTATTTGCGTAATTTGAGATTTTGCAAAATATAATAATAATGTTCATTGTAAGGATACCACTATGAAAGACCCAGATGACAGGTCAATGATTAAGTTGGACTTCGTTTCAAGATAAAAAATAAAGCATGTATCCATATTATGTATATATACATGGGTTCATTTTAATTTTGGTGCCTTCGTTGGAGCAAGATTCTAATTAGATTTCTGGGATGGTGTTTCATAGAGCGGCATTTTTAAGAGGCGTAATAAGGATCCTAAGATATTTATTTACATGAAGAAATGAAGACCGTTTGCATTTGGCTTTAAAGCAGCAGTCATCACAATGTTAAACGTTTTCACTTAATTTTTTTTCGAAAATCATTTACTATGGCGCCTTTTACATTTTATTTAGCGTGTTTTTCGTCTCGCTCTGATGGACCCACCTATGCATGTTCATAGCACAGTGCTTCAATCAAATAAAACTAAAAACAAAGCCAAACGGTGTTGAAAGTGACACTATTATCACATGGGCTTTCAAATCGTAATACGCAAGTTGCTACCTAAGAGGGCGTTGTCCCATTGCAAATTATCCTACCGATCACTGACAAATTCTTTGAATGGCCTTAATCCTATATTGAAACTAATGTTCTAATTAGCAAGGGTCTCAATTCTGCCAGAAAGCAATTTCACACAATTGCAATAAGGTTAACAGAGCTGTATCGCAGGTTTTATAGTAAGCACCTCAGACCAGTGGCTTTCAATCTACATACATATGACAAGGACAGTGTCCAAGGCAACTTGCAAAATGTCAATTATCAGTTTAGCCTGAGTCATTTTTTACAGGCAACGAGGCCCTTGTATTATGGATAATTAAATTTGGGCGTGAACCAGATTTTGGCTTGCTGGCGCAAAATTCTATTTTGGCGGTGAAACGAAACCCCTGTCCCCATGGAGGCCATGGGTTTCCTTTCATGTGGCCAACCAGCAGCCAAAATTCTCTGAAATAATGTATGAAAGAATGTATATATTCAACCACGTTAGGGGTAACCACGTTTTTCGGGGCCAGTATTTTTGTGTGTGTTCAATTCGGCGCCCTACGACGATTTGTTGGTGCCATACAAGTCTTATGATTAATGGTAACACTGCTTAGGAGTATAATTCTTTGGGCTCCAATTGAGTCGAAGTTGATTGTCGCTCTATTCGAGCTGAATTTAGCTCCGCTCCACCTGAGCATTATTCTTTCCGCTCTACTGAGCATTATTCGTTTCGCTCCATCTGAGCATTATTTGTTCGGCCCCACCTGGGCGTTATTTGCTTCAGATCCATCTGAGCTATTTGTTTCGCTCTAACTGAGCACAAAATGTATGTATAATGGCAAAACATTTATTGATTTTATTGGGTTTTATTTGTGAAAGTTATTGTAGGTTCACGCCCACCATTATGCCAAACTTAAGCATTATGTGTAATAGAGTATAATAAAAAAATGTAACATTATTATGGTCTTGACTTAGTTCAGCAAAGTTAGGCGGGGACCAAGGGCGGACCCTACAAGTTTCGTTGTCCTGGACCTCACCAACTCAAGTCCGAAAATACCTGCTAGTCTGCACTTGGCCCCTTAGTCTTTTATGCCAATGAAACAATAATGAAAATTATAATAAAGACTTTATTTAACGAGGCAACACAGTTGGGTTAACCAAGTCTTTCCTTTGGGCCCGTACAATTATCTACATACATGTTATTACAAAAGAATCAAACATCAAGATTATTAAGATTGAAGAAATTTATACATATATTTACACAAACACAGTTGATTTATGTCCTGCTTTTGATAGCTTATATTCAGACCATTTATAATTGTTATCCAGGGGTAAAGAAATGGAAATGAATAAAGAGGAAAATAAGTTGAATTACCACCCAGCATAAAGCAGAGCTTTCTTCCTTTATATTCAACTTTTGATACCATGTCTTGCATTAAGTCAAGGCCACAAAATCCCATATTTTCACACATGTTTGCAAAAAGGTTTCGTGGGAAAATAGCACTTTCTCTTTCCTGTCATTTTTCTCAATCCTATAAGTTGCATGAAAACTTTTGAGTAAAGTACACTTTGAATTTATTTGTTTGTAACTAATTCCAACTTGACCAGTATGTATTATGACACCAGTATAAAGGAGGTTGTATGGTGGTTGTTTAGAATTATTTTATTATTAATTATGATATCAGTGACAGTACATAATCACAATTACAACTTAGATCACATTATTAACATTTAAGGCATTTTTCCCACCAGAGTTCCACCAACCCAGAAAGGATGTTTTGAATTTTTGCACACAACCAGAGTTTTTTAAAGTGTTGAGGATTCTGATTCCAAGTCTAAGAACCTGAATATGCTATTGATTAACGATAGAATTCATTTCTTGGCTTTGAAATATTTAGATTTGAACTTGATCTCAGATTTGTATTGGTAGTTTTAGTAAAAAGGTTAGTTTTGTAGGCAGGGAAATTAGATTGCATAAATTTGAACATAAATAAGGCCTTTTTTAATATTATGCGGTCATCGATCTTTAACCAGTGAAGTTTATTGTAGAGTTCCTCACTTGGAGTGTCAATATTTTTGATAAGAATTATTCTCGCTGCTCTTTTTTTCCGGTATTTTCAAAGAACTGTCGGACTAGATGTAATGATCCATAATTTTAATAAAATTGATCTACATAATTGGTACAGCGGCTTTTGTGTGATTAAAATAAGAATAAACTCTAAATATGTCGTGCAAAAATCAACAGAGCTACAACAGCTCAACATTCTCCGGATGCAAAAACGTTTTCAAACTTTTTTCTTTAAAAATTGTACTCCACTTTTCTTGTGAGTGCACGTGTTAAGCGACTGTTTTTTGCATGCCTTTGCATCTTGAACGCATGACAGGTTTGATACAGCTAGTTACATCGCGAAATTGACATTCATCACAATCAAATCCATTCTAAAATCGCTCACTCAGCGCTCCGCCATTCATTCATTCATTCATTCATTCATTCATTCATTCATTCATTCCAAACAATCCCTCAAACCATTCAATAACGCTCCAAACTCACTTAAAAGATAAGATCAACAACTACATTCAAAATAAGTAAAGCTATAGAATAATCGCGATTTCACTGACATACTTGAAATTTGAAGCGTCTGAATGGTCCTTGAAGAGATAGAAAACTATTTATAGAACATGTAGGAATACTTTATTAAAGGGAGGTAATTAATATCGCTAATTTTGTTCAGGATGAACAAAATTAACGATGTTGGATTACCGTCCTTGAATTTCACTCAAACTCGCTCCAAATACTCGTTTAATTTCATTCCAAAATCATTCCAAAATCATTCATCTTGTCAATTTCACGATGTTCTTATCTGTATCAAGCTAGGTCATTCAATCCTAAAAATATTTATTGTTAATTGTCCCGCATATATTCCGATAAATGCACCCTCGTCAGTTTTGTCCTGCATTCAGGATGACGAATTATTTGCAATTTATACCCCTCTCTGAACGTAAGAGTACGTGCAAAGCGGGGCATAATTTACAAACCGTTTGCCACGTTTTGACCATAAATGTAGGATTGAAAATGATGGCTATTTTTCATCATTCATTGTGACGATTTCTTATGAGTCTCATTTTCACCGACGGTTGATCGACACTATCAATTATTTTCATTTATTGAAATTCTAAATATTTTCTAGCTTCTTCAAAAGGTGTTTGAGTCATTATTTTAGCCATTTTCACGTTTTCGGGATCAAATACATGAAACGGATGCACTAATATGAGCGAAATAGTATTTTTTGGTCCTTTTGATGTTTAGAAGATGGATAGTTGGGCCCTTTATTATTTTTTGTTGTTGTTGTGTATTTTTTACACCAGTATTACTGATTTACAGCTTGACTAAAAGACAGTGACTATTAAGTGACCTGCCAAGAAGACATATCCCGCCGCGAGCTCGTCTCGAACTCACTAACATTGGGTTATGAGTCAAGCGCTCACTACTGGGACCGAGGTTATAAAACTTTTCTCAGGCTCAACTGAGAATTTTCTCAAATTTTAGATTTAAATGAATATATGAAAATAAAAGATAATATTAATAAGTCGTTATTTATAACAACTTATTAATATTAAATTTTATGACAATACATTAAAATGAGTTTTACAACAGAATTAGGCCCTACGACTTTAATATCAAATTGAAATTTGAGGAAAAAAAATGAATAAAGAATGAGAAAAGTTTTATAACCGTGGGCTCCGAGCTATCGGAGCAGTCTGTGTAGGAAATAACGTACGATTTCAATCCAACTGTGGAGACGGTTACAGCTAATCACATCGTAAAATACACACGTAGAAGTATACGAAGATTTTACGTAAGGGAGGTCAGACATTATCGCTAATTTACCCAGTAAAAAATATCGATTATGTTTTACCTCCTTTGAAAATCATTTAAATTCGTTCTACACATTCATTCAATTTTATTTCAAAATTACCTAAAAAATCAATCAACTTGACAATTATACGTTGCTCTTAACTCTACTAAGATTCTCGGAGACGAAAAAGTCGCGATTTCAGCGCCCCATTTATAACATTTCTACTGCTAGCTAAAACGTTCTAAAACACTCCGAAAATCATTTAAAAACTAACCAGAATCATCTTTATTCCTTCAAAACGTATTTCAAGTCGAGAAAATAATTCCCAGGTTTCATTATATTGTTTTGACTTATAAGCTTTTCCAAAGCCAAAGACTCACAAATCTTTTTTATATCAAAAGGTCGATAATTAAAGGGAGGTAATAAAATGTCGATTATTGCGTCCAGTCGGGTCGAAATAAGCGATACTGGTTTACCTCCATTGAATTTCATCTAACACTCACTCTTTCCTCTCACTGAGTTTCGTTGCAAAATTATCAACTGTAATAAAGGAGACTAAATTCCATGTTTTCTCCCCCTCCCCCCTCCCCCAAACAAATGAACAAAACAAAACAAAACAAAACAAAAAAAAACCCCAAAACACTACGAGGTATTGAATAGATGAACAATAAGTGGCTAAGTTTCCGTTGAAAAACAAGTAACTACACGTTTCCCTGGCTTGTCAATTATTAGTCTTTTTCTGAATGACTTAAAGACTGCGTTCAAATAGCTATTAATATGTACTTATTTTTCTCTTATCATTCCCCTCTCTAAAGTGCTTATAATTGCTTATGCGACGGTAATTTGTGAGGCCCGAAAGGGAATTTATGTGACAGATAAATTAAAAGACAATTTTCAAATTACCAAGGTAAGTTTCATCTAATTAATTTATTCCTAATGAGAATCAGACAAGGTTATGTCTCCTAAAGTAAATTTCTAGAAGAATGAGGTATCATCGGAACCCCAAACATTTTTCAAGAATTGTTTCACTGATGATTTTTCGTAATTGTACGGATTTCTTCGGTAGATTTCGGCAGCTTTCGTATCGTGTGGGATCCAAACATCGGACGGTTGAAGACAGTGGATGAATCTCTGAAATAAATACAAAACAAACCATGAAAACTGATTTTACAATATACGCGTATATTATACAGTTAAAATATCGTGAAATTGACACTCATTCCAATTAATATCATTCTTAAACATTCACTCAGCGCTCCATCAATTCATTCCTAACTCTCACTCAAATCGATCAAAAACGCCTCAATAGCATTTGGAAACATTTCCAAATGGTTCAAGACGATCGGCATTTTATTAACCTCGATCGAATTTTCCTATGATTCTATTAGCTGATGTGGGTTTTAAAGTGTCTGATTGGACTACGAAGACACACAAACAGAATAGTTATGTATATTTTATTAAAGAGAGGTAATAAATATCGTCAATTTTGTACATCCTGAACAAAATTAGCGGTATTGGATTACCCCCTTTAATTTCACTCAAAATGCACTCATCGTTCTCGTTCGATTTCATTTCAAAATCATTCACGATGTTGTTAACTGTATGGTGCTTTCATTCACACCAAAGTTCACGAAAAGTGATCATAAACGTTGGACTTTTTTTTTTTAAATTCGCAAGCTCGTAAAGACAATGTAACCCGTATACTCGTCGTACAGGCACCGTAATGTCGCCCGCCAGAAGGACATTGCACGACGCGTATATCACACCATCCTATGGTCATAGAGGCCAAAATGTGTCGACTAATCGCATGTTCTCCGCGCAGGAATCGCGTATTTCGTTGTGATTGTCTTGTGATCGTTTGCACGGGCACATGTATGATTTTTGTGACAGAATAGCTAAATAGCAAGTTTTTTTTAGCTAATCATTGAATCTCTTTAGCCTGGTTTACATATGCCATGGACACCGCCGGCGCGCTCTGTCGCATCTTACGAATTTTTATAATATTTCTGATAAATTATGATTTCTTTCTTTATACAGGGTTTGTGTTTTCATTATCTCACCTCTTCCGCACATCACATGTTTTCCCTTTTTCGAGGTATGGATCACAATGACATAACTTACCTGCCACACAGCTCCAGGAGCAACAATAAATTCTTTTACCCCCACAATCACCATGTTAATGATAGGTAACATCCCTATACATATACCGATGTTTATGGCATAAGGTTTATACGTATATCCATCACCATAATCCGGCTCTGAGTATTGGGCCAGTACGAAAATAAATGTGATCTGAAAGGAAAACAAAATGAGCATGTGCGTGACATTTTCAACAATTTGACATCTGCGAGGGATAAAAACATTTAGCAGCCTAGACGGTCAAATAGTGTAATTAGAAGATTGCCTAACTATCTACAGATACTTTGGGACCTCATTCATCTACAAATCGCATAGTGAAAACTGTGGTCAGACTGTGCGGATGCACAGACTGGCCGAAGTCTTTGCTTTGCGCACATTTAATATTGTTGGAAATATATCTCACAGGCTCAAATAATAAAATATTTCAAATTTGTAAGACATTTTTTAAATAAATTTATGACAAGAAACAAATTACAGGTCAAAGTTCTTTAAGCTTGCTTTTCAAAACAAACTGAAAAGATCTTAATCATTACATGGAATTTACGAGAGAAATAGGCATAGTCAACTGCGGAAATAAAGACTCACTTCAAACAACCAAACATAGGACGCAAGTAAAGACTTGAACAAAAATGGGCATTCCTAATGGGTGAGAAAGTTACCCAATGTATTCGTTTCATGTGCATATAAAATTCAGTACTTCGAAAGGCTACTTGGTGAAAGAAGTGCCACATGGACTACCTATCTTATGGGCTGGCAATAGTCAATGAGTACTGGGTTTCCAACTTACCGATGTAAATGCAGGAACGACGATGCTCCATAAAAGTCTAGCAACACGTGATAAAGGTGTACCCGTCATTAAGGCGATATCCTGACTAAACCGGTCAGTTCCTGAAATATAACGAAAAGCTATTCCGAATGACACTTTTCCGTAACTTGGAAAGTACCTCGGACGCAAGTGTATTAATTTTGGTAATTTTTCTTTGGTAATTCGACTTCTGGTGGTACTGCGTGTTTTACTGCGTTTTGTCATCGAATTATAATATAGCCAAAAGTTCTCTAAAGAAAATCGGAAAGAATTAAAAAAATGTTATTTTCTTGAAGTGTATTAAATAACCAAAGTACCACCAGAAGCCGAATTACCTATATCAAAGCACTGAAAGTACTGATGGTGAACGAACCTGGTGGCATTCTAGAGTGATATATTGAATTCAATTAGAAAAGAGAAATTATGAATGTAAAAAAAGGAGGGAGGAATTGTCTCGACAAAATTTCCGTTATTCGGAAATTTCACTGCAAATTCAAAGAAAGGGAGAGAGAAGAAAAATCTTGTTAGAAAAATATTTGTTAGAATATGAGTTGTTACTCTGTGAAAATTTCGTTTACACATTTGAAATGGGTACATTTATTAATTAAACATAAATGGAGAAAACGATTTAATCCTATCTCAAACTGTCTTCAACCTATATCCAATTGTGTTTGTTTTTACAAAAGTATTTGTTATCATGTTTAAGCTTATTTCAGGTAATTTTGTTGTATTTGTTTTAACTTTTTTTTATCTAGCTTTGTTTTTTCTCAGAGGATGAAAAGGTCTTTGAGTACCAACCAAAGAAACACCTATGAATATCAATAAGTCCTGAACTGTACTCATTGTTTAAAGTTATGATTTGTTAACTTATTAATAGTATTTTGAACCATAACCTGAGTGATTAGTTTTTATCATATTTGAAGCCATAACCACTTCCGTGGTTGACACTTATGTCGTTATTCAATTTTATAACACTGCAGAATGAGAAATATTTAGGTATATGTTAAAGGAGGTCTAGTGCCCTTCATGGATAATTTCTGTTTAAGGTTTAGAAATTAAAGTATAACTTTATATATTAAACAATTGCTCCATAGTAAATTGCATACTAAAAGTCTTTAAAAATATTATTTTTGTAACGTAATTTCTACATCAAAAGCGAATTAGAATCTTATTTAAGAAGTTTATTTTTTAAAGGGCGGTAATAATTGCATGACTATGTCTATGTCTATGTTTAAGTATAATACAATGTTTTTTTCCTTCCGACTTTCTTTCCAAAAAGAATTGAGAATCCTTACAATTGTCGGTTTATTTTTTGCACGAGAACCTATTGTTTACCTTCAAGAGTTTGGATGCTTGTAAAATCACTCACTATCGATATCTTATTACAGTATTGCGGCTGATATTAGACTTCTGCTCGGAGCTAGTTTTTGCTTAAACTGTAGTTAACAAATTCTAAACGTATTTTGGGAAGGATGGAGCCATTTTTTATTCATCGATTAAGATTTTTATGATTTTCAGATTGAAAAAATGCAAAGTAGAATGGCCCCAATGAAATATCTTCCGTGCCTGTCGCATTTGGTATTCGGCAATATTCGCTTCTGAGACAGACGAATACGAAACGTTTTCACTGGGAATAAGTTCACCGAATATTCAAGTGTATCCTTACAAGCTCTACTTCAGCCAACGTAATTTTACAGAAAAATCTTAATAGCGGCGTTCATCCCTATTTAAATAAAAGTACAGGAAAGGTTGTACATGTAAAACACATGTCGAATCATTCTTAAAATCCGTCTCTAGACTGACTGTTTTTAATTGAAAAGTTATGTAAAACCGCGTTACCGTTTCTAATGACACAAGGTGTCTTGATGTGTCATTCGTCTCAACTCGGCCGATTCCTCTAACCTACATTTAAATCGGAGCCGTCGGAGATCGCCCGAGTATTGCCGAATGTAAGTTCAAGAGGACATGACCTAAATAAACACGTATTTCCGGCTAATTACTGCAAGTTGCACCAGCGAATGCTTGGGTCAAAAACATAGTATCTGTCTCTACGGTGTCTAGACACAAACTTTGTTTTTGCTTTAAACTCTCGACAAGCTTACACCGATCAAAAATTCCCTTGATAAACACTGCAAGATCATTTTGTGTTTTTCAAGGCGAATTTTCATTATTTTCACTTGATAAAGAATAATAGTATCACGCCATTAAAGAAGAAAACAGTGATTTTGTGGAGAAAAATATTGAAAGATACTAAATTGAATTTTAAGAGGCGCTACTTTATTTCAAATGTATTAACATCCAACATGATTTTCCTGACATGGTATATAACACTGGTGAACGACGTTCGTTCACCAAAAATGACAGGGCTTTTTGCAAATATTATCATTGTGTGGTTAAAAACGGTGTAGCCCTCTTAATGACGTCACGGAAGCTCTTCTATTAAAGCTTTATTGATGCGCAAATTTAAGGAGTAAAAAAACCCAAACAAACAAACGACAACAGCAACAAAATGATTACCTTCTTGTTTTATCATATTCTTGTGGAGGTTCGAATTCGGACATATGTATGATCTTATCTTAATATTATGTCTAATTACGACAATACTACATGGATCAAAGTAAGTTTTACCGCTTGATTTGGCTAATTCTTGTACAGGTATTCCAGTTTCTTTAGACATAAATCCAATGATGGCAAACACCACTAGGCCTGAGAACAGCGACGTAAACCCGTCTATACAGATTACAATACATGTCTCCCTGAAATAAAGGTTACATTGTCGAAACCCGACATTAAAATAATTATGACATCATAAATTCATTTTTGCGTTGATATGTCCATTAATAAAGTCCCTTGGAGGAGGAGTTATATGCAAATTGTCAAATCCAAGGGCGGAGCTCGAGGATTTTGCTTTTCATATAGCTCCTCCCTCATCAGACTTTATTGATGGAAACATCAACGCAAGAATGAAGTTATATCCATTATAACACGATCACTACTATGGGATTAGTATTTTATCCTGGGTGTAAAAAAATGTTTTTTTTTCTGAGTGCTAAATTAATGAATAATTAATGATATTGACATCGGGAGAATTTCACGGAAAACGAAGCGCGTCATTTAGCACGCGGGTTATAGGGAGTCAAAAGCATCAACGTTCCGTCCAAAAATGGCGTTGAGTATAATAAATTGGTGGAGCAATATGTGTACACTGAAAAAACACCCGATATATGAATTTATTGCGAATAAAGTTCTATATAATTTCTTCTTATTTCAAATATACGTTTCACGCCATCGTGTTGTAATATGATCCTGCGCGTGAGATCTCCAACAATTTCAAATATGCTCAAAGTAAAGACTCTGACCAGCCTTTGCATCCGTGAGTCTTCACTATAGATAAGGTATCATAGTATCTGTAGACCATCAGGTAAACTTTTATTAACAGTTTTTGGCTGTCAGGACCTCCAAATGTTTACACGTCACGAACATTTCATATTGTTGGAAATGTCACGCACAGGCTCATATATAATTAAATACTTATACCTACATCAAAGCGTACTAGCAATACAAGAAGTTCCCGACTCTTTCCAATTGGATCAAATGATAATTCAGCTCGCAATATTTAGTTATTAATGTTATTGATATTTAGCTATACGAACAATAAATGCATTGGTCGTATTCTATTTGGAATTCTGTCAAAGAATTATAGATATATTTCATGAAAATGACTGCATAAATGACATTCATGGAAAATATTATTTAATGCAAATGAAATAAATTAATCCGTATAACGTGTAAAGTTCTGAAGCATTAGCACACGTTTGAGTTCAAAACATATTTTCACGTTATCATTGGTTAGATTTAGGGAAAAAATCAATGAATTGATACGATGAAGTTAATTGCTTTGGTCGGAGAGGTTGTTGTTTTGAACAGATTACAGTTTAATGTCAGCTAAAACTTCTACAGAACTATAATTGTAATAGGTACCTGAAAGTTTTTTGATGAAAGTTGTTGTATGAAGCCATAGTGATTACACTACCCCAAGAGGTTCCTAGCGAATAGAACACCATTATAGCTGCATCTATCCATACCTGTGCCAGGAGAAAAAGGGAGTAGTTTTGTGGGTGTTGTTTTTGGAACAAACAGTCTTGTCAATTCAGATAGCCTCTCATTCTAAGTAATCATAGAAAATTGCTAATCCTTAGTCACTGAATAAATTATTATGTGTATTTTCTGTAGCACAAATTCCTACAGATTTGAACGAACACTAAACAATAAACTGCGTTTTAGTCCTAGTAAAATGATTATAATAGTAGAATGATTTTTTCATTAAACCTACATATAACTCTGTTTAAATCCTTACCTGAACGTCCACGAGTTTGGTAAAATCTGGCGTTAAATAAAACAGAAGACCTTCTTTGTGTCCGTCTAATGTGACGCCCCTAACAAACAAAACGGCCAACAACACGTAAGGGAAAATGGCGGTAAAATAGACAACCTGGATAAATAGCATCAAGTTATAACCATAAAAACAAAGGAATTTGTCGTCCAGCGACTAAACCTTGTAGCTGTATCTTAAATAAAGATGTTGCTACGGGATTTGCATCGTCAATCGACTATTAACCTAAAGGTAAAAGTCACCATCAAGACTGCTGTCATCTTTTCGAGCCACATCTTGTCGAGCCAAAGTATTCGAGAAGAAGCTATCGATTCGATAACCTTTGACTCGTGATGATGGACTGTTGCGTACTAGGAACATTCTAACATTGAATGTAATGCCTGACACTTGCGTCAGGGTAGATCTTCTTTGGATCAGTGGTTAGCGTAATGGTCTTTTAAACTGACAATTTCTACATTTCTATTCCTGCGTGGATTCGATCCCGGCCGACAAAGGGTTATTTTCAGCTATGCTCAAGTTGCGGACATATTTTTTACTCAAATATCCTCGATTTGGGCTCATACACTTTAATCAATTTCAATGATTCTTATATTTTTCAATATTAGTTTGTCCAAATTAAATATTTTATTTATTGAATTCTGTATCAAATACTACACAGGTTAGGTCTAAGAGACTTTACCGATAGTCTTATTTTTTCATCAAACAATGCCAGGTCAAATGAGTTGCGCGTCAATCAATGATGTCAGTCATTTTTGTTGCGTCATACATTATTCAATCAAATCGAGGTAAAAAAAAAAGTGGGAGGAGCGAATTTAATTTCCACTGAGTTTCTGTAATTATTTTGTCATTTGGCGAGACAAAATCAGTTGAGAACGTTCGGTGAAACAACCTCGTTGTTGCTACTAGTGGGTTTTGTATTCTTTTTATTTAGTTTTTTGTGAACATAATGGCCCCCTTTTGGGATTTTGTATCGCATATTCAGCCACGCAGTGGATGCGAGTCGGACTATCATTCAAAAGGCCCCGGGTTCGATCCCCGACGGCGGCACTCAGCCTTTCCGACTAGTTGTCTCCCACCTATGGGTCGATAATCGTAGACCTATGTGGGATAGCAGCTGGAGGCTGGTTCTGGTAGTACTGGTTCAGGAAATACCGGGAATTCATTGTTGGGTGCTCCAGCCACAGATATAACTGAAAGATTGTTATAAGCAGTGTTTAACCCCATAAAAAACACAAAAAACACGGCATTTTCATTATCAGTAATATAATATTTGCAACAAGACGTAAGTAAATAACATTTATAGTGTATTGAAAAGTTGCTGTTACCAAGTTTTGGGTTCCCCACCAATTAGTCACAGTTAAACGGGTCACGTTGGCTTTCGATATCGGGCAGCTATCATAGGCAGCTTTCATAGGCCTAACATGTTTTGAATCACTTTCTTTCTGCAAATATTTGTATACCTAGAATCCTTGAAGTAGATCTAGGCATTATATATTTTTCCTACAATTAATTTGCATACATGTACCTTTCAAAGGAACATTTGACTGCATTTTGTTAGGATTGGGACTTTGTGAACTACTAAATTAAAGTCGTTCAAAAGATCCAGATTATTCATTTTAAAAGGGAAGTGAGATTTTATGTTATTTCAACTCTGTCGTTTTTTTTTCTTTTTTATGTCAATGTGAAAATGTAGAGTTCAGAAAGGTTTGGTTCGAGCAAACTCGTCGATGTCATTCTTACTGCTGTAGATTAATATTTTATTTTCAGAATCATTGAATTTTCAGCTAAATAGATAAACATACAGACAAATTATTTAAACATGTTCTCCTCCTTTTATCGAGTAATTGTGTATTACCATATTTCAAAAAATATTCACACAACTTTTTTTTATAAATTCTCGATTACTAGATCTAGTTAAGGGTTTTTCGGGACATTTTATCAGACAAGATTATGACGTCACTGTCTGGTTTTGAATGCAGTCCCCGCCCTTTATGACCTAAGTATTAGGTAGCTCACTTATTTTAGTAGATCGTCAGGTTACGGGATATATTTTTTGAATTTCAAACGCAATAGCGGCCTTTCATTGGAGGAAAAAATAGGGCGATCGGTAAGCAATAGTTATAGTTCATTTCTGATAATTTACGCGATATAACCTAAGCGGAGCGTTAGCGGAGCGCAAGGGAACTATAACTATTACGTACACGTTGATAAGTAGAATGCGTGAAAAGTATTCATGTCCGGCATTGTAATTTATCTTATAACTATACAAATATCCGTATGATAACATCCCGTATGATATTTTTTATGATATCACATAGTTATTTTTAGAACATGACATAATGTGGTTATTTTTAGAAACTTGCATTTCAGTAAGAAACACCGACAAAACAAGACAAATATAGGTTATAAGATAAATATAATACGTACTTAGTGTTTTGTATGAAAAAAATATCAAACTCGGTTGTGAGAATTGATAATTTTCTCGGCAGAGCCTCGACAATGATCAATTCTTACATCCTCGTTAGATTTTTCTTTTCATATAATACACTGAGTACCTATTATATATAGAACATACCCAAAGACGTACGATAAATCCCGCGTCAAATTGTGTGACGTCATAAATTTGTCAAGCAACGACGATACAAACAAAATGGGCGTTGTAATGCATGGCGCAATTATTCCGGCATATTCTTAGGTTTGTAACAAGTTTTTTAACGTTTCTGTGAAATTAATCCGCAATTTCTGTTTGAATTTTTACTCTAATCTATCTTTTTATGCAATAATAGCGTTTTTCGGGTGTAAACATTTGCAGGTCTTGTAAACCAACAATTTTCTACATTTCTGTTCCTCCAACGCACGGTTACTTTCAGCTATGCTCAAGTTGAGTTCATTTCTTCGTAAGATGAAAGATTTATTCAGGTAAGAAATTATAGTTCAGCAAAAAGAAACATGTACTAAATCGGCGAGGCAGTGAGTTTGGGTCTTTAGGTATACTGAATACCATTGTCAGGGGATACAGACGCTTCGATATGACTGGAAAAAAACTGTTAAAAGTGGTGTTTGACCCAATTCAAACAAGTACATTAAGTTCAGCAATGTTACTAAAATAGAGGGTTTTCTATGTAGCAAGGGAACGACACAGTCTGGTTGTGAACAGTAGCTGTGATCTACCCATCATTTTGATTTTGCCCCGATAATGTTTAATTAATCTTATAGTTGTTCAAGCGTGGTAACATTATTTCATTTTACTAATAATTCACGCTATAAAAATTAATTGGATTGTTGAGTAATTTTTGTCGTGAAGGTATAATTTGGCCATCTAAAAAATCAGACATTGAGCCACCGACACATACACTCTGCAGCCCTGCGATTTGTAAACGTTTAGTTACTAAAGGAAAATGAATCTAGATACCATTTATTATAAGGTTAATTCACGTCTTTGAGGGCGTTAACATTTGCAAAGACCTGAAAACGCTTGAACGCTTAAGTGCGAAGAGACCAGAAAATTTCTTTAACGCTTGAGTGCGAAGCACGAGGCGTTAAAGTATTTTGAGGGTCTCTGCAAATGTTAACGCCCGAAAAATTGTGAATTGACGCTATCATTGCATAAAAAAGATAGATAAGAGTATGAATTTCCAATAGAAATTGCGAAATAATTTCATAGAAACGATATAAAACCAGTTACAAACTTACAATGTCGGAACAATTACGTCTTGCTTTTCACCGTCCATTTTGTTTATACCGAAGTTGCTTGTTAAATTTATGACGTCACACAATGTAACGCAGGAATAAGAGCAACGTCTCTAGATATGCTCTTTTATAATCTTGGACATGAATAATTTTCACGCATTTTACTTATCAATGCGTACAGTCTTCTAGATCTTATTTTTGTTGTATATTGAACAGAATGCATGAAACATCCCTTTAAGACAAACAAATATTGCAGGAAAAAATATAAGAATCATTGAAATTGATTGAATTGTATAAGCCCAAATCAAGAATAATTAAGTAAAAATAAAGCCAGGCGTTAACGGCACGTGAATTAACTGATTAATCAACGGTTTTTTTCCGTTAACGCGCGGGTTTTGTCCGTTAACGTATGTCTTTAACGACCCGCAAACATTTTATGCAATTATAAACGTTAAACGAACGTTTTCATCTTGAATGCCGGGCAGTCATGAGTCATTTTGATGGATTCTGAAATATGTTTTTTCTTTATGTTAATGTATATGATATTACAGAAAATGACAAAGGGTACCGCAATCAGGGTCTGTCTGTGAAAGAAACATTTATCCGTTCTCCGAAAGTGTTTTTACAAGAACATATTTTTATCTTATAACTATACACCTATCCGTGTGATAACATCCCGTATGATATTTTTTATGATATTACATAGTTATTTTTAGAACAATGATATAATGCGGTTATTTTTAGAAACTTGCATTTCTGTTATAAACATTGACAAAATGAAGACAAAAAGAGGTTATAAGATAAATATAATACACACTTAGTGTATTGTATGAAAAAAATATCTATCTCGGTTGTGAGAATTGATAATTGTCTCGACAGAGCCTCGAAAATTTTCAATTCTCCCAACATCGTTAGATATTTTTTTCATATAATACACTAAGTTTGTATTATATATGTATCATGAATAATTATAATCTTTTCTGTGACACAATATCACATCACCAAACAACGTTGATAAGAGTACAGTTACACAATGAGGAACATTCTGTGAACGTTTCGAGAAACTGCGGTTACAAGGCATTATATATAGACCATCCTGTAAAAGCTTTGAGAGACTCTTTCACAAATGAAGAAAGAGTCAAGTTAACAGGTAATTTTTAATGAAGGCCCCCTTTTTAAATGATAAAGTATAGTCTTGCTGAATAATTACAATAAGCGCATGCTAACTTATTGAACAGAATTTATTGACAATATTATGTTTATCTGCCAATTAATTTATTAGTGTTCAAGATTTTTCCATCGTATTGTCCCCCTTTTTCTATGACGCAGCAACTTATTTGAAAGGGGTCCATATTAGTAACTTTCTTCCTAATAATTATTAATAAACCAATAAACCAAGCTTCAGAGTCGCTGAAAGAGCATTTCATGAGGATAATTTCAATCACTCTAGGCTGAGTTCGATCCATTAGTTTTTGACAAAAATGTTTAAATATTATTCACCTTATACAGTTAACAGCATCGTGAAATTTACATGGCGAATGATTTGGGAATGGTTTTGGAATGAAATTAAATTAGTGCGATGAAGGAGGCGCAATTTTTGTTCAGGAAAAACAAAATTAGCGATATTTTTTACCTCCCTTTAATAAAATTTGCGTACAAATTCTATAAATAGCCTCGTTTTCTTCAAGAACCAATCATACGCTTTTGGTATCATTTATGTTGCCGCCGTCATAGCGCAGTTGGTATCGCGTTGGACTGTCAATCTAGAGGTCACGGGTTCGATCACCGACGGCGACACTCATTCTTTCCGACTATTTGTCTCTCACCAATGGGTTGATAATCGTAGACCTATGTGAGATAGCAGCTGGAGGCTAGGAAAGAATGTGATGTTTGTACTGGTGAGAGAAATACCAGGAATCTATTGTTAGGTGCTCCAGCCGTCGCGTTATAACTGAAATAATGTTGAAAGCGGCGTTAAACTCCAATCAATCAATCAATCAATCAATCAATCAATCAATCAATCAATCAATCAATCAATCAATCAATCAATCAATCAATCAATCAATCAATCAATCAATCAATCAATCAATCAATCAATTATGTTAATGAAATTGCGATTTTTTTTCCAAAGTGTGTTTATGTTGAATGGGGATGTTGATCTTATCCTCTTTAATGATTTTGGAGCGTGTTTGGAATGGTTTGAGTTAGTGTTTGGAATGAATAAATGGAGCGCTGAGTGAACGATTTAGACTTAATTTGATCGCAGTGAGAGTCAAATTCTCGATGTTTTAACAATAGTCATATTTTGCTGACTTAACAAACTATACAGTTTGTAGCATCTTAGTTATTTTGTCTGAATAAGAATTTCGCAAATCAATCTGAGAAAGCATGCCCAAAGGATCATTTGGTTGCATTCTGCCCCGTAGTTTAGGAGAGATGCTTAAAATAAAAGGTTATCGGAGTTACTTACTAATGGATGTTAACACTTTGCTGTTTAATCCCTGCTTTTTACGTGTCTGTGATTTATGATTGAGAAAACATTGTGAAAAACGAAGAAATTGCTTCTAACAAGCAATTTCTTCTTTTTTCCACACTACTTTCTACCCTACTAAATGGTTATTTTTCAAATTAAATCTACTTTAAATTTTCGTCTGCAAAACCTTTGAATTTGGACAGGTCCAAAATTTTGTAAAACAGGAAAGGGCTAATGATAATAGCCCGAATGGACATCGTCGAAAAAATGTAATTTCTTACCTTTCCAAGAGATCTGACACCTTTAATCACACACAGTATCGTTATAGACCAGCCAGCAAATAAACATAATGCCAGATGAGGCTGCACGGACCCTGTATCTTCCAGACCACTCGACTTTCGTAAAACATTGTATCTGTTAGGTAGCCACATCATTGCTTTAGTTTGTATTACATAACAATTTCATTTAGTTGTGACCATCAATATCCATGCATTTTAATTTGGGGGATTTTTTTTATTTCCAAATGAAAGCACGTTTGAGTACACAGCCATTTTGTAAGCTTACATACAAAGAAGACCCCTTAAAATCTCGTTTATGTAGATAAGGGTATTTATCAATTTCATTGAGGTATTCATACAGTGTATTTACGTTTTTAGTTTCATACCTCGATGAAATTAACAAATACTATCTTCGTCACTTTAATGAATATGTTAACCCAGCTCTTGTTGTTTACAGAATATTCCTGCTGTAAATAAAGATATGACAGACAGTATAGAATAAGATCAACCTGCACAGACGTGCAGTTAGTGTGAAAGAAAATGCTTTCTTTAATGCTTTTCTGTGGTTAATCTGGAAAGATTGGTACAGAGACAACATCGTGAAATTGACTAGGTGAATGATTTTGTAATGATTTCGCAATGATTATTAATGAGTGCGATGGGTGAGTTTTGAGTGAAATTAAAGGGAGGTAATCCAATATCGCTAATTTTGTTCAGGATAAACAAAATTAGCGTTATCTATTACACCCCTTTGATAAAATATTCACACGGGTTCTTATAATATCTTTTATCTAACGATTTTAATTTTGAATGTAGTTGTTGATCTTGTCACTTTTATTGAGTTTGGGGCGTTTTTGAATTGTTTTTAGTGAATGAATGGACGGAGCGCTGAGTGAAAGATTTTGAATGATTTTGATCGGAATGATTGTCAATTTTACGATGTTCTTACCGGTAGATTATCAATCAGTAATTTTACCACCAAACCATTATTAAAAGATTGTATCCAGCTTCTGTTCATTTCATCCTATTTCATGTCAACGAAAAATGAATTCGATTAAAAAGACATTTTGTCCTAAAAAATCATTTCGTCAAATTCTTCAGTAAAGACTGAATTGGTAATCGCTTTATGTCCATGTAAGGTCGACAAATCTTTCATTGAAGGATCAACAAAACTTGAGCTATATTTCTATAAATTGCTTCACTCATGAAAAAAGAAACCTATGTTGTTACATGTAACTCAATGAAAGATGAATCTACATTACACGGAAACAAACGATTATTCGACATAAATAAAACAAACAGTTTTCCTCTCTATATATACTCAAGCGCAATGAAAACGCACCGCCCAAAACACTTGCGCAAACTGTCCTTAATTATAAAATTTTCATTCAACTACTATTTTATCGTCTTTCAACCAATAAAGGAACATGTAGACATCTCATGTCTTAACATCAACCATAAGACGTCGCTGTTTGTTTGATGGTCATTAAAAAGGCCCTTTTGGCTTACTCATTAAATTGTACTTTAGAAACAAATTCTAAATTGCATAATTAAAAGGACTGTTTCTTAGAGCATGAAAATACAGCATTAGATTTCAAATTTGTTCTAAACAAATAAGCAGTAAAGCTATCTCAACTTACGTGTGGTATGGGGTCAACAAAGAACAGAAGGTATCTTTTTCATTAAAATCAAAGAATCGTTAATAACATTTTCATACTCGTGTTTTAGAGTAATTTGAACTCCAAACGACATGTTAAGGTCCGTCATGGACGCCGATGGTACGGTGTTGACCTAGAAATTAATGAGCGTTAGCCTATGCACCAATCAAATGTCTAGACGGTGGTAACCGTTCCATAAAGTAATAGCCAGCATTTTGTACTGATTTAGAGGTTATGTTACCAAAGATCGAACGACAGAAAAGGTTTATAAACCTACTTTGAAGATATAAAATTAACGATTTTTAACTTTTTTCATAGGTCATAGGTTCAAAAATCTTCGGCCGTTTCTGAGCTTACTCTAACATTATTGTGTAGAAAATGGTCCATTACAAATTTATTTAGATTGGTAATATTCATGTCTGAGGTTTTGGTACACTAAATCAATATTTGAGAAAAAATTCAGGTGGTGCGTTTTCATTGCTCGTGAGTATATTTATCGTATCCTCTCTGATCGAGGTTTTGGATTTTTTTCCAATCATACATACGTCCAAAATTCGAAGGCCGGATTGGTTTGGTGAATCACATATGTGGCTTGTCTAACGTTCGTGACATTAAGTGGGCTAGTTGAGTTTTCCACAGTTACGTTGCTTCCTAATACTGGAAAATAACAAAAATATACCATAACAATATTTGTCGACGCGGTGACTTGCAAAATAAAGCAAATTCAAATAAAGATTATGTCCCAGTGTAGAGTTTTATCTTTGACATCTCATTCAGTTTTGAATTTTACAGAAAAATGGAAGTCTCAGAATACTCTTCCTTCATAAGATACAATTAACAACATCGAACATTGGAAATGTGGATGATTTTGGGACGATTTTGGAATGAAACTGAATGATTGCAATGAGTGAGTTTTAAGTAAATAAAGAGGGGCGGGGGGTGGTAATTAAAAATCGTTAATTTTTGTTCAGAATGAACAAATTTAGCGATATTTATTACTCCCTTTAAAATAAATATGCAAACACGTTCTATATATAGTTTCCTTTCTCTTCTAGAAACAATCAGTCGCTTAGAATTGTCAGTGATTTTTTTTATCCAAATCTATTTTGAATGCAGTTGTTGATCTTGTTCTTTTTAGTGGTTTTTGAATAGTCTGAGTGAGTGTATGGCATGAATGAAAGGAGCTTTGAGTGAGCGACTGCTCTTGGTTGGGATGAGAGTCAATTTCACGATCTTGTTAACTGTATGTGACTCGTAACGCAAAAATGGACCGTCTGCGATTTCTGTTACATCAATTGCACTATCATTTGAATTAAATAAATCAGGAACAGAAGCTTTTATTGTGTTGTGTTAAACTGTTATTCTATTTCGAAAAGATGACACGGGAATCGAATTGTTAAAAGGAGATTTCATGGCTCACCACAAAAAATCTAATAGAGTAAAAAAACTCGCCAAAAATACTTTTTCCCAAAATCGAAATTCTATGCTTTTAGAGGATACAATGCTAGCTTCTTCATGATGAAGTTGACCCCAATTCATCTATATTAATCTCGTCTAAAGTTTGCTTATAAACATTCAAATACCATGATTTTCCGTGATTGAAATCGGAAATTCACCGATGATCGACGAATTCCGCCAGTAAGCATTAAGATTTAACTGTTTACTGGATGTATATATTCTACTCAGATCTGTGGTATGGTGGTTAATATATCCGCCTCTGATGAAAGAGAACCCAAGTTCAAACCGTGTCAGAAAGTATAATTTTCTCCCCCAAATTTTCTTATTTTTTTTGTCTTACAATCACATATACTACTTTTAGACCGAGGGTATATTTGGGTTTATCCACATTCTTGTAATTTTAAAGACATTTATTTTTCTGTATATTGAGTTTACTTTTGATATATAAAATAACAACAGCAAAGGTTGCTCTACCTTTGTGGTAAATTTGGCAATGTTTTTTAATAGGTTCGAAACTAGGCTTTATCGGAAAATTTTGGTGTTTTCTGAAAATTGGGAAACATCTTTTCCTCGTGGTTTTAAGACAAATAAGTGCAGTGTTTATCTCACTTTTATACAACAATAAAATATTATTTTCATCTTAGATTTCGCGATATGAATCAGTAGAAAGGAAATTGGTCGTTTAATCATCCAACAAAAATAATATTCCCTTAGAGTGACTTTGTAATAGAGACGAGAAAAGATATGAACAAGAAAAAAAGCACCTCGAAGACTTGAACCCATAGATGTTTGATCTAGAGCGATACACCTTAAATTACTGAGCTATTCTTTCTTACTCACATTTGCTGGTTAAACTGCGTATTTATAATTGTGTTACTAATGGTTTATTGAATAAGAACTCGGAGATCCTCCGAAGATACACGAAATATGCACAGAGTCTCAGGCGAAATTATCCAAATAATACCTATATAGCACTATTCGGTTTTTCATAATGGCCTCCTTTTGCATGGTAAGCCGCCGTCATAGCGCAGTTGGTAGCGCGTCGGACTGTCAATCTAGAGTTCGCGGGTTCGATCCCCGACGGCGGCACTCATTCTTTCCGACTATTTGTCTCTCACCAATGGGTTGATAATCGTAGACCTATGTGAGATAGCGGCTGGAGGCTAGGAAAGAATGTAGTGGTTGTACTGGTGATAGAAATACCAGGGAATCCATTGTTAGGTGCTCCAGCCGCCGCGATATAACTGAAATAATGTTGAAAGCGGCGTTAAACTTCATTCAATCAATCAACCTTTTGCATGGTGGGGTCGTGAGAATATTTCAATTTTCCCTCGACACACGTGCGTCAGAACGTAGAATCACATCATAATCTCTACTCAGGTATTTGACCGGTAATTATTTTTTCTAGTTATTTATCTATAATTAATTCTCACCTACGTTGAGAATGCCATTTTCTTGGGAAAATAGATTGATTGATTAGCCATTTGACCTAAGATTAATTTGGACCATATAATTTATCAATTGGTAGATTGCCGCGGGTACGATAAAATGAAAATATTTGGAAAGCCACCAAGCCGGTACAGTACATTCAGAATGAAATAAAAAAAAGTTTCTCAAATGTTTGCACTCGAAAAAGCCACTGACACCATACGACACAACAGTCTGGAACTTTTTTGTGTGATTATTTGGCATATTCCGATTTTATCTTCTATGGAATTTGTGTTCACTGAATCGTGAGTATCCTAGTGTCTATTACAGGAGGGGGATTGTGCCTTTTAGTACATACATTTCAAAAATACCCCCTTTTTCGAAGATGATAGGGGATTTTTACAAAGAGAAAGAGCAAAAGATTCCATCTTTTTTGGATTGTTGTCTGTTTTTAATGAAATCCCCCTTTATTTCAAAACCTTGAATAGACACTGGTACCCGAACGGTTTTTCATAAACTTGTCACAGAAATCATTGTGGTGCCCTTACGGCAATCGAGGTGTAATCGGAAGGTAATCGCGCGATCCTCGCACGGACACAATGTGATCAGTCAACTTAATATACTGTAGATCGTACGGCAACGCAGTCGTACGATGATTCTGTAAAGATTTAGAACTATGCAATGATGTTACTGACATCGTATATCATCGCATGGGCACCGCACAATTTAGGAATTATGGTGATATCACAGGCGTTGTACGGGTTACGTTAACCAAATGTAAACTAGGTTAAGGCGGGGTCAACTTCTTGAACGCTTTGCAATTTTGTCAACCTGACAACAGGATTTAGCATTGAAGATAAACATCTGGAACCCCGATTTACTAAACTTCTACTACAGCAGAAGTAACTTTAATTTTTGACTTACGCAAAAAAGTAAGATGTTTAGTAAAACAGGCCCCTAATCTTTGAATAGAATACTTGGTCAAACGTTTCTTTCAGTCGTTTATTAAAACAAACCCTTACATATACATTCCGGTGTGTTCCACCAATGACCACATGTTTCCCAGGGTAAGGTTGAACTAAAAGAACTGACGAGGTAATAGTTGATCCAGGCCAGAATGATCATGAAGTACCACAGGACCAAAGTGTTCAATGTCGTCATCAAATACCCGATCCCTGAAAATCATATATACATCCGTCAATATCAAAAGTTCTTCGGCAATTTTAAAGCAAAATGATTTACTATACACGTGTATGTCTTCATCAAATGATACCCGTTTATTACCTCTAATCTCGGAGAGATGCATCTTGATTTGTTAGTTTGAATGGGGTTATTACGCCGCTTTCAATAATTTTTCAGTTATATAGCGGAAGCTGGAGCACCTTACATTGGATTTCTGGTCTTTCTCGCACAAGTACTATCATCACATCCTTTCATAGCCTCCAGTTGCTATTCCACATAGGTCTACGTGTATCAACCCATTGGTGAGAGACAAGTCATCGGAATGCTAAGTGCCACCGGCGGGAATAGAACCCGGGACATCTAGATTGATATTCCGACGCCCTACCAACTGCGTTATGACGGGCGGCTGACTTGCATCTTGAAGTAGATTTCTAAGGTCGTGTATATTTATACGAAGGTCCGGTAGGTCAAAAATGTGCTAGTGGTGCTAAAATGTTTTGCAGTAGAATAGATTACAGTTAACAACATCGTGAAATGGAAAAGGTGAATGATTGGGTTGATTTTGGGATGAAATTGAATGAGGGAACGAGTGGGCTTTGATTGAAATTAGAGGGAGGTAATCAAATATCGCTAATTTTGTGCAGGATGAACAAAATTAACAATAACTTTCAACCCTCACCCTTTAATAAAATATGTCTACCGGTTTCACGAACCCGCACTCAATCAATCTCATTCCAAAATCATCCATCTTTTCAATTTCACAACAATGTTCCGATCTGTACCTCCACTAGCATTTTTATACCTTTTGATCGCGTATAAGCTTTGTTCAGTAAATGAGAGATACACTACGAGTTAATTCTAATTCAAGTGTTAGTAAAAAGATGCGGCATTTTTTTTTTGTTTTGATTGTTATCAATATTTCATTTATCTTTTATATGTAATGTACTGTCTTTGGTCTTCCAATGTGTTGTGCAATTGACACCGCAAATCAATTATTTGAAATATTCTGACCAAGGTCCTGAGACCTTGGTACTAAAATTAGATTACAGAATATACCTTTGAAAAGTCGACAGTATTCAAACGCCTTGCATGCACTTTTCCCTGAGAACTGTCCGATATTTAGTTCGAGGTAGTACAGGGGACTACCAATGACCAACAGGAAAAAGAAATACGGAACCAAAAAAGCGCCACCGCCATTCTTTGCACACATGATAGGAAAACGCCATATTGATGCAATCCCGACGGTATAGCCGATGATGGCCAATAGAAATTCAACATTACTGCCCCATTGGTCACGTGTAGTTCCACTTCCGTTTTCAGAAGTATCGGCTTCTTCTACGATAAAAGTTTCAGTTTCGTAGTCGATGGGTCTTGGCTCCCCGTTTAGGGTTTCTTCGCAGGAAACTTTGGTCGACATCTGAAAGAAGGTTAGATTTATTTGAAAAACAGAAACCGTCTTAATAATGAATGATATTAGAAATAATGTAAGACTTAAAAGAAATACAAATTTGATTTAAAAAATGCGCATTCAATGCACAGGCAAATGCCTCATCTTCTGAATTTTGGCTTAAAATTTATCAATTAAGACGATTGTTTATATGAGATTATAAAACAGTTGTGTGTTATTCAATGTTTGCAATAAACAAAGATTTTTGAGTTCCTATGTTTTTCATTCAACTCCGTCAATATGTCACTCAAAATTTCATATAATTATTCAATACGATACCTTATATGCATTGAAAACGAATTTGGGGTCATTTTCTTAATTTTTTTGCGCGTTTTCTGAATGGTTTGAGTGGGTATATAGAACAAATGAATTATGCATTGTGTGTGCGATTAAGCTAATGGACCTGAAATAGTTCCACAATTTTTCAGAAGTAATGACCTTTAACAGTGTTAACCGAGGATTCCTTATAATTTTCGTAGCCGCCACCATAGCGCAGTTGGTTAGGCATAAGACTTCCAATCTGGAAGTCGTGGGTTCGATCCCCGGTGGCGGCAAATATCCTTTCCGACGTTTGTCTCTCACCAATGGGTACATAATCGTAAACCTATGTGAGATAGCAGTCGGAGGCTAGGAAAGGATGTAATGGTAGTACAGGTGAAAGAAATACCAGGAATCCATTGTTAGGTGCTCCGACCGCCGCGATATAACTGAAATAATGTTGAAAGCGGCGTTAAACTCCATTCAATCAATCAAACCTTATAATTTTCATTAGGAAACCTCGGTCAACATTGTGAAAGTTCATGAATTCTGAAATGTTGCGTATCTATTACAGTTCCACTACCTTAAGAATACTTTAGCAGGGATGAGTATCATTTTCATAATGTTACCAATTTAAAGGAAGTGGACCCATAATTGTTACACGGCATTTCGGGGTCTGTATCTTATTGTTCATGGTCCTGCCAATCCAAATTATCCATGTTGATATACCCTTTTAACACACAAAAATCCAAACGCTTCAACCATACAGTCTGTTGTATGCAAATAATTGGGGAGAAAAGAAATTGGGGATAATACAACAGACACTTCTATTTAATGATTTGCGTTTTATTGGATTTAAATGCACAGGCGAATATTAACGACTTTATATTAAATTCTTTATACATAGTTATAGTATATAGTTAGAAACGTCATGAATTTGACAAGCATCCCATTCGAAACCAGTCTAAATCGCTCACTCTACGCTCCATTTATTCATTCAAAACACTATTCAGAATCGCTGAAAAATTTCGAAAATCGTCTATAATGCTGTGCAACTTCAATTAAATTGAACAGATCATGGGCGTAACTAGGACTTTGAATTCTTTACGCACTCAGAATACGACAACCAAAGAATATATAGGATAAAGGCTATATGGCAACTCTTACAAAAGAAGAATGCCCCCCCCCCATCCGCTCCCTTTTTATGAATTGAGCGTGAATAATCAAAACATCGTAACTACAGCTTGAATAAGCTGTAGTTTCGATTCTTTGATCATTCATCCTCTATAATTTTTCAACAGAGCATTATATCTTTTACGCACATGCGTCTTTTGCGTAATGAGAGCTACGCCCTTGCAAATAATATTTTTTTATACGTTGGTGTTCATCTTGAAGCGAAGAAACATATTTTTCATGGAAATGTACGTAGATCTTTTTGAAAGGTAGGTTTTAAAGAATGATAATTATGTCCAAGTTTGGAGAAATTATCGATATTGTATTATCTGCCTTAAATTTCCAATTTGGACGATGTAAGTGATATAGTAAACCACCCTTCGATTTCTTTCAAAACGCGTTCCACACACTCATTCCATATCATTCCGAAACCAGTCAGCTTATACATTTCACGATGTTTCTCACTATACAGGTACCCGTCGCACGAAAAAGGACCATTTCGAAAATTTCAATCGCAAAAAACTTGTATTTTTATTATTATTATTATAATTATCGTTATCGTTATCGTTATTATCATAATTATTATTATTGTTACAAAATTTCCAGCCCTGGGATATGAGCTGGTATTTTATACCAATGAGCGCTTTCTAAAGATGGTGATTGGAGAAAATTCCAACTCATTATATGCACACGACTCAATTTAATTTCGTAAACTGACAATGAATTACGATGTTTCCATGGACCATATAATCAAAAGCGCCTGAATGTACATTTCATAAGCCGTTTTACTATCCGTTCTAAAATTATCATTACCATTACTGTTTGAATTCCAGTATGAAAAATTACCAAATGGATTCCTAATGAAAGGTTGACAGAAAAGTCCACATTTCTAGGTGAACTCATAACAAATAATTAAAGAGATAAAAATCTAGTATGAGGCGAAATATTTCAACTAGTTTACCCGGAAATTCAAAAGTCCATCTGAAACTACTTCACTGAACTTCTAGATACAAAATAGTCAAGTAGAAGAAAAGAAATAACGATTTTTTTTTCGAATACATCTGGTCTGGAAGGTTTGGACAGGTTATCCAAGCTTTGGTAACTTGTTCCCGGGTACACGCTACCCCGGGGGTATCCTGTCCCCCATCAAAATTGTAATTGATAAATAATTTAACTATATAACATTAGACGAAAAGAAAAAAAACATCGAGAAAAATACTTGTCGCCGTAGACTTTTTCATCCTGGGTAACCTGTCCTCCTATCAGAAATGTTATTTTCATTGCAAGGATTATCTTTTCTTTTAGAAGTTACATGCATTATAAATTATCAGACGGATTCACTTCGAAGGTAGAAAGAAAAAAAATCAAGGTAGACTCATCAGAGGTTACAGTACTGTAAACGGGGTAATTTTGATGGTGTTTTTTATGTTGGCCACATTGGCGGTCAAGCTATTTTAAATAAGATAAAAAAAATCTGTATAACAAGGGAAATGTGATCTTGCACGATGTAGAGTAAAGTCAACTTAAATTAACTTTATATCAAAGATTTGTAGACCATACTTATTCGAAATGGAATAAGAAAATTGGCTTGCAACGTTTACATTCGTAAATGTCTTAGAAAACATATTGCTTTTCAAGAAAGAATCGTTTATATAGAAGAAAAGCTAACCAGCTTTTTTTCAATCCTTGATGTAATCGCGATTTCAAGTAGTATTAGACAACTCACGAGAAAACATAAACACATATACACATACAAGTATTCTGCGTTATTAATGAACTGGCAGGGCGGGGCCTAACCGTGACGTAATTTGGCGAGTTTACTTTTCAAAACTTTGGGTTCTTTATTACAAATAACTGTGATAAACCTAGAGGATTCACGTGCTTAGAGAGAGTGAACGCATTTCATCTTTTGGTTACCAAAGCCTCGTAACTTCAGCTTGATTGAGCTGAAGTTATGAGGATTTGGTTACCAATTTACGATTTAAGAATTCGAGTTATTTGTGTCGACTCTGTAGAAGTAAGTTGCTTAAAATAAAAGCTGATTTACCTTAACCTGAAATGCAATGAACCGTTACTTAGGCCCCGCCCTGCCAGGGCATTAATTATGGATAATACCATCGCATTTTTGGGATAAATACTGAAACCCTACCATACGCTAGAACACGCTGGAAACGCGCTCGACATCCATTCAGTACGCTGGAGACAAGTTCCGCACGCGTTCCGAACACGCTCGACACACGCTAGAAGAACTTTTTAGAACTTTTGGTCAACGCGCTTATAGCGTGCTCGTAGTGTACGTTAAAACGTGCTCTTAGCGTGTCTTTAGCGTACTGAGCGTGTTCAGAACGAGTGCAGAACGCGTGTCGAGCGTATGTCAAGACGCTAAGCACACGCTGAGAAATTTTGTGCATGCATAAATTTGTTCGAGGTACTAAGCATATCCCAACGTCCGCCGGCGTATTACAGCGTTCTCGTACCATGTGCGGAACGCGTCCATAGCTTACCCGATGTGTTCGCAGCGTGTTATTGAACATCCAACCTCATTCCGCACACGCTGGCCAATACGTTACAGGCTCATTACATAGAATGTTTTCTTCACATTTTTCTATAATTTTATCAATTTTACATACCTTCACGCGATCTACAATTCCTTTCTATTTGTAACAATCTCAAACTTTGTAGTTCTATATTCGATGCGTAACGATATTTCAACTTTAAACACTCGTTCAAATGGGGTTTGATGCGACGCAGTTTACCAAAGAAACCCATTAAGAATTAATCATAAATGCTCAAGTGCAGTTAGAAATATCGTGAAATTTACGAGTTCAATGATATAGGAATAATATTGAGTGAGTTTGAAGAACTGGTTTTGAATATTATTTAAGGGGGGGGGGTAATTATATAATCGTTTGTTTCAGTGTAAGATCGATTTATATTTCATCGAGTGGACAACAAAAGCTATATTTTCACGATTGGCGGAGCCACGAGTGAAAGTATAGCTTTTGTTGTTCACGAAATGAAATATTTATCGATCTTACACGAAAAACAAACGATTATTCTATTTCTGTAATGCAAAAATGAGACAAAATGTGACATTTCTAGGACACATTTTCGTAAAGCGCGTCATTTTGCGCGTGACTGCTATGCAACGTTCATTGTGACGTCACTTATTTCGCCCCGCATAGATGACGTCATATAGAATGAAATGCACAAAAGCAGGGTATAAGTTTTTGATAATTTCACTGCTTTTGCGGTGAGATTATCAAGTGTTCTTTAATGCTCTTCGGTGGTTTATCGAGAAATAACGGTAGATTATCACTCGATAATCTCACCGCAAAAGCAGTGAAATTATCAAAAACTTATACCCTGCTTTTGTGCATTTTACCCTATCTGACGTCATCTTTGCGGGGCGAAATAAGTGACGTCACAATGAACGTTGCATAGCAATCACGCGCAAAATGACGCGCTTTACGAAAATATGTTATGGCAATTTCGCATTTTGTCTCATTTTTGCATTAAAGAAATAGAATAATCGTTTGTTTTTCGAGTAAGATCGATTAATATTTCATTTCGTGAACAACAAAAGCTATATTTTCACTCTCGTGAAAATATCGCTTTTGTTGTTCACTCAATGAAATATAAAACGATCTTACACTGAAACAAACGATTATCCTCTTTATAATCTACCGTTACTTCTCGATAAACCACCGAAAAGCATTAAAGAAAATAACGTTAATTTCTTCCAGTTTATAAAAACTCAAACTTTCTATAAAGTTATATGTGTCAGCGCGGACAACTCTAAATTAACACCAGTAATAGAAACATTTGAGATTAATTTGTTAGATATTAATGAAGTTGTAAAACATTGTGAACGAGTCTGGCGCATTTTTAGTGGTTTCGGAGTGTGTTTGAATGGTTTAAACGAGTATTTGGAATACGTGAATATAAATAGAGCGTTGAGTTAGCGATTTTGGAATGTTTTATTGTTACTACACTGTGTGCTCGTGCAAGTGAGTTTTGAGAAACCGTTTTCACAAATAGTTTTCACGATAAAAATTGGTCTTTGATCACTCACTCAAATATGAGCACCTTATAATTATTACTTTCCATTAATAAATTAGTGGCTTATATCGACTGCGTTTACTTGCAATCAAACGGCGAACCTATTTGCACCGATTCTACGTACAGTTAGATACATCGTGAAATTGACATTAATCTCAATCAAAACCATTCTAAATCACCCACTCGGCGCCCCATTCACTAATTCCAAACATTCACTCAAGTCGATCAAAAACGCCCCAAATGACTAAAAAGTATACATTCTAAATTAAAATAAATGGAAAAAATCACAATTCCACTAATATATTTGAAATTGTTAGCATCTGATTGGTTTTTGAAGAAAAAATATGCAATTTACAGAACTTTTATGCATATTTAATTAGAGAGAAGCAATACTTATCGCAAATTTTTCTCATCCTGAACAAAATTAGCGATATTGGATTACCCCCTCTAATTTTACTCAAAATTCGCTCCACATACTCATTCAACAACATTCCGAAATCATTCTAAAATCGTTCACCTTGTCAATTCCACGTCAATTAACATTACAATCACTAACAATTATACAAGGTTCAATTACGCCCCTAGAGGCAGATTGAAAAGCGTTATTCCTTAATTTTTGGAGAAATAATAATCGAGTTCACTGATTTAAAGTAAATTAGTTAATAAATGAACTCTTTTTGCAGCGCCTTATTAAAAGATCGTCATTGTCAAATTTCGTAGAGATAGACCCTTTAGAATAGAAGGCGATGTTTAAAGAAATCGTTTACAGACACTTAAATCCGACGAAGGACATTGGCAATAATCACAAAAACTACCGGTTGGGATTATGTGCTTGGGGCAGCTTCAAATTTGTGTAATCATAAAACAGTAAAACGTGTACTGGGCGATCACTAAGGGACCAACAAAAAGCGGTCATTACAGGAAATAGTCGCTTAGTACACGTTTGGTTAACAAATTTGGACTTAATTTTGAAGGAATATGTATGTTTTACTTTGAATTTCTCAATAATACCAATATGTTAAAACTCGGTCGCTTAATAAAAATGGACCTCTAATAGAGGTGGTCGCTCGAGAAAGACGGGCCATAAATTCTATGTCGACTCATTGCACAAGTTTCGATCTGTATTTTGGTGTGTATATAGTCTGTTGCTTAAGCTTTCGTCGCAATCGAACTAAAATAAATTAGTATAAGCTAGCTAGACCTATGTGAAATAGCAAATGGAGGCTAGGAAGATGTTATGGTAGTACTGGTGTTAGAAATACCAGGAATCCGTTGTTAGGTGCTAAAGTCGCCGCGATATGACTGAAATAATGTTTAAATTGGCGCAAAACCCCATTCAATCAATTTATATACGATTCCAATGAGATAATGTATGACAGAATTTCATATTTAGATACTTCTTTAGAAGCAACTTTAATTTTGACTTACCCAAAATTGATCGTAAGATGTTTAGTAAAACAGACCCCTAACTGCTAGTGAATGTTCTAAACGGACTGTGGCGCAATCAGGAGTCCACGATCTGCTTTTAACGTCATTCGAAATCGTTCGAAGGCGCAATCAGGAGTTCACGATCTGCTTTTAACGCCACTCGAAATCGTTCGAAATAACACGCATATCGATGACTCATCGCGAAACAGTTGTAACTCCCTATATGTTTATAGGGAGATACAACTGTTTCGCACTGAGCCATCGATATGCTCTGATGGTGTATGTAGGTATAATTAAAGACCGTTCTCTGAGAGGATTGTTCTAGAATCCGGAAACTAGTTAGAAACGTGGTTTAGATCTGCTTTTTGGAAGTTTTGCAAGCTAGGATAAAATATACATAGATCATCGCCCGAATTCTTCGTTTGAAAAGAAGTCATGTTTTCAAATTTACGATTTACGCATCTAAGAAAGAAACAAAATATTTCAAAAATACCTTGTTGGTAGATTACGAACGATAAAATTATTTCCAAATATCCAACTTCTACAAACTCTCTCAACAGTATTCCAGGCCTTTATATAAACGGCCGTCAGGGAAATTCATCACTTCGAGTTTATTTTTTCTGTCTAGATAGCGCAAGAGATGCGATAACAAAAAGATATTCGAAATGATTACATTTCGCCACGATGAACTCTGATTCTATGACCTTCATAACTGTGTGAGGGTAACAAGAGTGCTATGCTTTGCGTCATTTTAAAACGTTTTGTGATACAGTTAACAACATCGTGAAATTGACAATTTTTTGAATTATTTTTGAATGATCCCAGAACGAAATAGAATGAGTAGGAGAATCCACGGACGTCGTACGGTATCACAGCCTGCATTTTTTAAAAAATGCACGATTTTATTTCTATGGCGGATGTGTTCACGAAATCGTGCGGTACCTGCATGTCTTTTTTTCCTGAACCTATAATCGCGCGATTTCCGCACAGACACCGCGCGTTCGGACCCGTGCAGCTGCCAAAGATCGTAGGATTATGAGATAAAAATTTGAAAGCAATGCATTTATGGTTGTCGTGCTTTGTATTTTCGTCTCTACATAATACAAACTTTGAGATTTTTGACAAATTAACTCACCTGTTATAAACAGAAGTTCAATGTTTAGGGCACCCGTTGAAAAAAATGCGATCATCAAACCGACGCCGTACGATTTTGGGTTTACAGTGAGTTAAAGGGCGTCCTACGGGTTCAGTGCGGGTCCTACATTTCGGAACACGTGATCTTTCACAATGTTGACCGAGGTTTCCTAATGAAAAAATTGGGAAACTCGCTTACAATGTATAGTTCTTCCGAAACGATAAACAACCTTCAGAACTTAATGCACAGTCGAATAAGCCGAGACAACAACAACAAAATATTTTTAGAAAAAGAGGAATTGCTTGATCAAATCAATATAACCTGTAGATGAATATCATGACTACGTTGCGATTCCAACTCTGGGCCTCTCTTTCTATAAGCGAGTGCTCTACGGCGTCGCTATTCTTTTACAACAAGCCAATACGAACAAGTCCTAAACAAAACCTGCCTGCAACAACATGCCATTTTCTCGTCCTCCCATTATATTGTCCTTTTTTCCACGTCTAGAGACAGAAAATCTTTTTGTCTGATTGAACGGGTTCAAAATCTAAATCCAGCCCTGCCGTTAGGATGACAATGATCAAGCGTTGCAAACTGTTTGCTTATCTTACCTCGCTTTCCATGTATGTGAACGTGCAAAGCGGGGTATATTTGGCAAACGATTTGCATCTTTTTTTTTATTATCTTGAACGCATGGCAGGTTTGTTTGTTTAAATTGGGTTTTACGCCTCTTTCAACATTTTTTCAGTTATATCGCGGCGGTTAGAGCACCTAACAATAGATTCCTGGTATTTCTCACACCAGTACTACCATTGCATCCTTTCCTAGCCTCCAGCAGTTATACAACATAGGTCTACGATTATCGACCCATGAACGCAGGGTAAAACTAGAAATAATCCAAAAACAAGAATACATGTACCGAACCAACATTTTGCCCTTTGTCCTTTATATTTGTAATGACAAGTGACATTAAACATTCAGGGCCCATACCATATATAACATCTATCGTTGGATGGCTAAATTTGCAATTTCAGCTTAAATAAGATGAAACTAAGAGGTTTGGACGCCAAAAATACAAGTTTCCTCCTGCACGGAGGGATCTTTTACGAGCGATCAGGCAAATCGTATTTGGGCGTCCAAAATCTCGTAATTTCAGCTTATTCAAGCTGAAATTACGAGTTTTTAGCCGTACACCATGTACGGCGCGTTTGAAACTTTCATGAGATGATTGTAGAAGTGTCAGTAATGTTCTACAGTTCAAGAACATCGTAAAATTGACTCTCTTTTCTATGGTTGCATATTTCTGCCACGAAATACAAGTTAGCGGTAGCTTCTTTAATGCTTTTCGGTGGTTTATCGAGGAATAACGGTAGATTATCACACTTGATAATCTCACCGCAAAAGAAGTGAAATTATCAAAAACTTATACCCTGCTTTTGTGCATTACTTCCTATCTGACGTCATCTATGCGGGGCGAAATAAGTGACGTCACAATGAACGTTGCATAGCAAGCACGTGCAAAATGACGCGCTTTACGTAAATATGTCCTAGAAATTTCACATTTTGTCTCCTTTTTGCATTAAAGAAATAGAATAATCGTTTGTTTTTCGAGTAAGATCGATAAATATTTCATTTCGTGAACAACAAGATCTATATTTTCACTCGTGGCTCTGCCACTCGTGAAAATATACCTTTTGATGTTCACTCAATGAATTATAAATCGATCTTACACTGAAACAAACGATTATCCTCTATATAATTTTAATAATATCTCGACTGAAACATTTTTCAGGAAATTTTATCTCGTATCTCAAAATTTTTCAGTAATACTATCGTGATATGCGTACTTAGTATATTGTTTTTTCTTTACGATAATGTCCACTACTGACATCAAGATAAAACTACCATGAATCAAAACTGATACTCGCAGGAACTTTATTTAGATGGTCGCATAGATTGGGCTTACTTTATTTTTATTGAGAAACTTTGCTAAAGCGCACATTTGAAACTGTTGGAAATGTCACGCACAGGCTCATATGGAAGTTTACAAGGAAATTTGTGAAGAGGCCAAAAGATGGATAGGTAAGCTGATTAAAGAGTAGGCAAGATCTCGCATTAAAACCTGTTTTTCAAAATATATGTCCTGATTCTAAATAGGAAAAAGCCGCCGTCATAGCGCAGTTGGTTGCGTATTAGACTGTCAATCTAGAGGATCCGAGTTCGATCCCCGATGGCGGTACTCATTCTTTCCGACAGTTTGTCTCTCACCAATGGGTTGATAATCGTAGACCTATATGAGATAGCAGTTGGGGGCTAGGCAAGGATGTGATGGTTGTACTGGTGAGAGAAATACCAGGAATCCATTGTTAGGTGCTCCAGCTGCCATGATATAACTACAAAAATGTTGATAGCGGTGTTAATCTCCATTCAATCAATTAATCAATCTTAATAGGGAAAGTTAATTCATTTATTATAAAGATATGTCTTGGTTGATCTTAAACAATGAAACAGCACTATATATAGAATGGGAAAATGATAATAATCTTTGCGAACATAAGCCCGGCCAGGCAACACCCATATATATAGGTCAATCAAAAATTTGTGAACAATTTATAAGATTTATCCAAGGAGCATTACCTTGCCAAGTTTTGTTGAAATTGGTCCAATGGTTTGGGAGGAGAAAAATTCTAAAGTGAAAATAAGCTCCATGAAGGCCACACCCATATATGGGGGTCAATCAAATTCTTGGACAACTTTAGAAGAGGATTGCCAAAAGAACACTCATGTCAAGTTTCATTTATATCAGGCCAGTGGTTTGGGGGAGATTTTTTTTGTGAAATCAAGCCCCATCCTGCCAGGCTCGTATTTGGGGGTCAACCTGATTTTCATTTACAACTTTAGAAGAGGGTTACTCAAGGAATACTTCTGTCAAGTTTTATCAAAATATGCCCATCGGTTTAAGAGGTAAAGATGTTTAAAGAAACATTTAAGTACAAACAGATATGACAAACCCACTGCCATGACAAAAGCTCTCTGTCCTTTGGCCAATGGAACTAAAAATAAATTGAAAACACTGGCAAAGGAGCATTATGGCTTATTGCTAAAGATAGGCAGTTGTCAAAAAGAAGATAATTGCCTAAGATCAATACCATGGAACGTTTTCAGCAAAGAGCAAGACAGAAACGCCTTTTTGCTCTTTGATTCTATGTAAAAAGGTATGCACCCGGGTGGACCCCAAATGTGACCCAAGGGTCTTGATATGAACAAACTTGAAAGAGGTCCATAAGATGATGCTACATACTAAATATGAAAGCTGTCTGCCTTCTTGTTTCAGAGAAGAAGATTTTTGAAGGTTTTCCTATTTTCACCCATCGTGCTCAGATGAGCTGAAAGGGATGCGCCCTGGTGGAGTCCAAATATCACCCCAGGGTCTTGATATGAACAAACTTGGTGGGGACCCACTAGATAATGCTACATACCAAAAATGAAGGCAGTGAGACCTCTGGTTTCGATTAAAGAATATTTTAAAAGATTTTCACTCTTTGATTCTATGTAAAAAGGGTTGCGCCCGGGTGGAGCCCAAATATGATCCTAGGGTCTTGATATGAACAAAATTGGTAGAGGTCCACTAGATGATGCTACATACCAAATATGAAGGCTGTCTGCCATCCGGTTTCATAGAAGAAGATTTTTGAAGATTTTCGTTTTTTTACCCTTCGTGCTCATAAGAGATTAAGGGATGCACCCTTGCAAAGCCCAAATATGACCCAAGGGTCTTGATATGAACAAACTTGGTAGAGGCCCACTAGGTGATGCTACACACCAAATATTAAAGCTGTCTGCCATCTGGTTTCAGGGAAGAAGATTTTTAAAGATTTTCGCTCTTTGATTCTATGTAAAAAGGGTTGCGCCCGGGTGGAGCCAAAATATGACCCGAGGGTCTTGATATAAACAAACTTGGTAGAGGTCCACTAGATGATGCTACATACCAAATATGAAAGCTGTCTGCCTTCTGGTTTCAGAGAAGAAGTTTTTTAAAGATTTTCATATTTTCACCCTTTTTTTTAAGGGTAAAGGAAAAGTTAAGGGTGGATTTCATTTATTTGAACATCTTTGGTAGAGCTTGACCCAAGGAACATCCCTGCCAAGTTTCATCAAGATTGGCCCACTGGTTCAGGAGGAGAAGATGTTTAAAGAAATTGTGGACGACGCACGACGAACGACGGACATTCTACGATCCAAATAGCTCACCTTGAGCACTTCGAGCTCAGGTGAGCTAAAAAATGTAGTGGAAACCCGCTAGGTCGATTTTAGGGTTTATACATTTTTTTTAAAACAAGAGGACAATGATGGTCCTAATTCGCTCACCTCAGTATGCAATTTCAAAGTTTGTTTGCATTACTCAATGACATGTGAGGGGTGATCGATTAATTTGTGTTAATTTTTAAATTGATGAACTTATGCAATTAAGAGTGACTAAAAATGAAGTTAGTGCCTTCATACAATAGGACTTTGTCGATAGAAAGCACATTTCACTTTCATAATACCTACTATTGGCTGTCAAGTGACATCGTTCAAAGCACCACCGTTTGAGTCATAAAAACTTACTAAATTCAGCCATATCCTGAAGTGTGGTGATTGATATCTCCGTTTGAAATTTGAATATGAATCAATCGAGAGGTCAACCTTCGCATTGAAGAAGAGTTTTGGCCTTTTTGATATGTGTATTATGCTGAATTCTACAAAAGACAACCTATTCACATTGTAACTTTTCAACATCGGAAGAAATCCAATCCAACAGTTAGCTCTTTACACCATTACCTATTTATGACTGAAAAAAAATATACCAAAATGGTGGTCACCATAGACAACAGTTGTCACAAAGACTACGTAATTTGGAGAATCTCACAAATTCCCCATTACTTCATTGATTTTTACTTGCAAAAATCGTGAAATAAAGGTAGTTATTATTTGGGGGGAAATAATTCATTCAATCAATATCCAATGTTTCATTATTGTACACCTCGTACGAAATTAGCAATAAACAATTAACTCGAAACTGTAGATCACCTCTCGTACATGGGATCAAGAGACAAAGGGGTTACAACTTCCAATAAAAGAATGGTATTTAATTTTATGTGAATTATTTTCATAAATTACCACAAATTTCAAAATTGTACATCTAAGGGTTCAGAATGAGACCTCTATCAAATCCTTTTTCTATCACGTATATGTTAAATGTAGCTTTACAACATCGGGCATATTTCAATTTAAGGGATATAATTTAAACTTTTTTCGGAAAATACATAGATCAATACTAATGCAGAAAACAATTTTAAATGAAGCCTCCTTTTTCCATGACACAGATCTATATTTCAAAGCAGCTTTAGCATCCACATAGTTAAATTATTAACAAAATTGGATTAAAGTTTCATGAAAATCTGAAAATAAACATACAAGTTGAGATAAGAGAACACAAGAACACTGATGAACCTGAATTTCATTGGTCCAGTGGAACTCATCCAAGTAACTTTCTGGCAAATGGGTCAATCAAAGTTTTGCAAACAATTTTTGTAAAGGGTCACCAAAGGAACAATTTGGTAAAGTTTCAGTAAAAGTGGCCCACTGGTCCAGGAGGAGATGTAGTTAAAAATAATTTCAGGCTCAAAACTAGCCCCCGCCCTGCCATGCCCATATTCATTTATGGGTCTATGAGCCAATCAAAATTTTGCAAACATTTTTACCCAGGGTCACCGAAGGAAAATGCTGGTAAAGTTTCATTGAAATGGCCACAGTGGTTCAGGAGATGTCGTTCAAAGATTTCGGGCTCAAAATAAGCCCTGCCCTGCAAAGCCCATTTCCATGGGCCAATCAAAATTTTGCAAACAATTTTTTACAAAGGGTAACCCAATGAATATTCTGGTAAAGTTTCATTGAAATCTTCCCAATAGTTCAGGAGATTATGGCGTTCTAAGTTGTGGGCTCAACATAAGCACCGCCCTACCACACCCATATTTATGGGCCAATAAAAAAATTTTGTGAGACAATTTTTTAAAAAGGTCACCCAAGGCATAATCTGGTGGGCCGATCAGAATCACAATCTTTCACAGAGGGTCATCCATGAAACAGCTTGGCACATCTTGGCAGAGTTTCATTGAAATTAGCCCAGTGGTTCATGAGAAGAGGCTTTTTAGATTGAGATGACAGACAATCAGGGTAATCCTAAAAGCTTTGCCTGAGCATGTTGTGCTCAGGTGACCTTAAAAGGGGCATAATTGCAGAAAAAGTATCTACAATTGCCCCTTTTATAGTTAAGGTTTCTCTTTAGATGTTGAACATGTGTGCCAAGTTTCAAGGAAATGCCTTCAGAAGAAACCGAGATGTCACAAAATATCAAAGTTTTCGCACGACAATGACAACAAGGAAAATGATTCCAAAGATGTAGCAATACTTCGATTTTTCTCCAAAGACAGCACTCTAAAAATCGAGTCAAAATTTTAAGCTTACACACTGAATCATACTGGATGAGAAACCCCAATAATAGGCCACTGGATTTGGTCCTGTGCAGCTAAAAAATACACTGCAATGTTATGTGTGACTTTGAATTAAAGCTTTAATTAATTGTGTTAACAAAATACATTATGATCTTAACTTTTTCAAAGATGTCAGTAAACTCTTTTTGAAGAAAGTATTGTGAAAATTGATTATTCTTTCTAGCAATTCTAAACTTTTAAAATTCTTTCCATGCTTGTTAGTCAATGACAGTAAGAATTTACCAAATTTGAGATTTTTTGAAAATTCTGAACCACTTTCCAACAGATTCTCTAACAATTTCTGAAAAACAATATCATTAAATTCACAACCATTATCGAGAGCACCCTGAATTAAAATGACCACATTTTCTGTCAACTTCAGGGGATCAGCAAACAATTGCTGTAACATGTGCAGTCTGTTGTCACTTGAAAGGGAATTTTGGATAATAGACATGAAGATTTCAGATTTAAAACTGGATATTTCAGATGTTGATTTAAAGCCAGGCACCATGACACCATCAATAAATTGTTTTGGAACTTGCCTTGCTAAATTAGTAATTGTTTGGCTAAATTGTCTAGACACCTTCTCTGTTAACTTGTCAATTTTGTCAAGTATGATATATTTCAGTAAACTAACCCCTGCAGCATAGCTAAAACTATCCCATGAACTCATCACATGTTCACACACAGTACATAAACTATCCTCTGACAATGATGAAAACTCAATAATATGACACACTGATTCTATTTCATGAACTGAGAAAGTTGTTAATTCTGCTAATTCTGATTTCGGTTCACCTTTATCATTCATCCAAATATCTTTGAGACTCACAGCAACTTTATGCACATGTTCAGGAATGTCCATGTCATTTTCAGCCTGTCTGGCGCAAATTTTCACTTCATTATCCTGTGTATTTTCACTATTTACAGATTCAAAATTTGAGTTAGTTAAATCAATTTCTCGAACAATGATTTCAGCCAAAGGTGGTCTCAACTCTGTTTCTTCTAACCTAATTCTTTTAGCAGCATGGTCCGTTTCACTTGATTCTGATCTAGCTCGTTTAGCTGCCTGTTTCATATCTTCACTGTTTATGTTTGGTTTGTCAGGAGAATTAGAGGAATCATCCTCATCTATCAGGATTACATCAGTATCTTGATTAGGTCCATCATTTGATTTTGTGACTGGAGATTCTGTAAAATAATAAGTACAAAAATGAAATTACAAAATACAAATCAAGGGGAAACCTACCATTACGTACATTGCACATGTGCGTAAGAGAAATATATCCTCTTTTGAAAAATGTCATTGATAATATATAAAAAAATCAAAACTTAAGCTTATTCAAGCTGTACTTATGGTGTTTTGATTATTCAAAAAGGCTCAAATCATAGAAAAGGGGAGTGGACAGAGGACATTCATCTTTTGTAAAAGTCCACATATTCCCTTTTCCTCTACATTCTATGTTGGCCCCCTTCTGAGTGAGTATTAATTTCAAAATCCTAGTTACGCTCAAAAACAAATTTTAAACTTGAGCAAACGACCCTGTTTTCAAACCTTATCAAACTATGAATACGCAAATCGGATTCATACGCGAGAGTGATAAGGTTTATAGTTCTTCATATCTTATAATTTAATAAAGCAAAGCATTAATGTTCAGGTTTTTAGTAAAGAAATGGGACTATTTTGTGTGGAAGCTTACAAATAAACCCCTGAAAACTCAAATTTGTTTTAATTATGAAATAAAACTAACTTTTTATCCAATCACAATGCACAAATCTTTATGTACACATTTTAAAATAAATTTTTTGGCAATGTTATCTTTTTTTCGGTTTGTGCAGACAGATTATAAACAGAAGGCCACTATGAAAGTAATGTTTCCCATATCTTTTGATAATAGGCAATACAATAAAAGAATGAACATCCTGAGTGTTGTAAGAAATTTTCTGAGATAACTGACATTTGGTTAAAACCACAAACCAAGTAAGTCATTTAAATATGTTTTGTTAATTTGTATATTCATACCAAGGATGAGTTATATATGCTTCAAATGAAATAAAGTTCTGTTCTGTTATTGATTTTTACCCCTGACCCATTTGACATTCCTCTATGACCTTGACCTTGGGGATATCTGTACAAATTCTTCACATGACACTAGAAATCAACCAGGGGAGCAGCTGTGCTTAGTTATTTTTGAAATTCATTCATAAATGAAGAAGTTAAGCTCCGATCAAGAATGAGATACTGTGTGTGACTGCTCATAGGATCAACACTTACACATGGCCCAAGACCTGTGAATTTTAGGGAGGACTTGTGGATGTGGTAGATTCTGCAGGTCCTTCAGGGCAGTAGAAAATGACAGTACTTAGCATTTCATATCTAGCCTTTCCATTACTTAAATTTGCATTACCAAATGGAAAACATTGTAGAAAAAGAAGAAATTGCTTCTTTTCCAACAATATTGTCCTTGCAATTTATCCCTGAAATTGCTAAAATATCAAATATGGTTTTCATACAGGACCTGTTGGTTATCAAGGAGGACCTGTAAAATTTAGGGATAACGGGTCCTTCAGGCAGGCAGCAAAAAGTAGTTATTTTTATACCCTTTTTTAGTAGTATTTCGTTTGAGCATGATGGACAGGCATTGAGCAGCCTGGACAAACACATTGGCTAAAAAAATATCCTGGAATAATGAACAGGGGCTATAGGTGTATAGCTATATGTTTAGAAGGATCTGATCAGACTCAGGGATAATTGTTGGGTGAGATATTGAGAGATTCTCATTTTTATGCAAGAAATCTCATTGAAATTTGCTGAATGAGAGAAAAATCTCAAAGCAAAATTGAATTTAGTGAAGGATTTTGTTGGCAATGAGCCATTGACTTGTTAAAATACCTCACTAAAAATTCTTATTTCTGATAATTTTTAGCTAAATGAGATTTTTTTTGCACATCCTAATCTGAGCCTGAAGTATCCCTACAGACTTTGTGAATTCACTAGCCAAACAACAATTGGTGTTTCTGATATTTCATCTTTTATAATTACAACATATATGTTTGTGAAAAATCGTCTAAATTCTTGAAAATTAATGGATTTAATTTTCATGAAACATTAAAAGCCATTTGTAAAATGGCGTCATCATATCTATTGTGACATCATTTGCACAGTAATAAAAAGCATTGCTATAAGCTATCAGTTCATAAAATAATTATTTCACTAGGGTAATAACACCTGTATAATATCAACAAGAGGTCCATCATGGTCCTATATTGCTCATCTGAGTATGTGAGTTCAAAGTTCTTAAAATCTTACTCCATGACGGACGGACAGACAGACGGACATGAGTAAAACAATATGCCCCCGATCTCTCGATACGGGGGCATAAAAATTTCGAGAGACCTCTTTCAGAAGTCTATCTTCTATCAAATTCAAATGTAAAATGTGGCCCTACAACATAAGGCTTATTTCGATTTTAATTTTAGCCATTTTGGGAGAAAACATAGATCAATATTAAAGTATAAAACGAGAGTATTAGGCCTATTAGTCTGAAAGGAATTCTTTTACTTAAGAAATCCTTTTTGGTCTCTGTATACAAGAAAGACTACCAACAACACAGGCTAAATTTTGATCTGAAAGTAATTAACAATATTTTGCTGGGGACAAAATGGATATTGACATTGGCAAAATTTAAGAGATGTAAACTTTGCTGTTTAGAAAGAGGAATAGTTGGTGCTTTCTTCTTTATTGTGTTGTAAAATCAAGGACTTCAAAACACAGGGCTGGCGAATTTTCAAATTTGCACACTAAAATTTTCTTAGGGATATGTGTGATGCAAATCATCAGAGTTTTAAGCTAAGTGGTGTGCGAGTTGAAGGTTTTTGAAGGTTTTGCTCTTTGTTTCTATGTACAATCGAGATAGTATAGCACAGGTGCAATAATTTGGAGATTCATGATGAATGTTCTTACATAAATGTGTTATACCAAATGAGCCTGTGCATGAATTTTGGTTGATAAGTATTGGGTGATGTTACATGCAAAATATGACTTTTCTAGGTCATATGCTTTTTTTTTATAGTTTTTTGCACTGTTGCCATTGGCAACAAGAGTTCTGCAAGGATTCAAATTCTGTGAAGTAATTTCAAAGCCTTTGCCTTTGCCCTTAGTATCATTTTTGTGAGATTGTGAGAAATCTGATGGATAGTTAGGGAGGAAATGATTTTTGAATTTGTTGATGGATGGTTGGACAGACAGATGGTTGGATTGACAGGCCTTCAGATGGACATTCAGACCCTGGACATTGATCGATCACAATAGCACTTCCTGCAGTGTAATTTTACCCCTGCATGATAGGTTATATTATACATTAATTTATAATATGACCTACGTCGCGGGAGTGAAATACACCCATTGAATATTTTGATATTACACGGGTATTATTACACTAGTGGAATAACTATGGAAATGAGCTCAGAGGGAATAGCAATGCTATTTTGTAACTGCGAAAATAACGTCATAATCTATATCATGTGACGTCAGTTTTAAACAACATTATAAGTTTTGCTAAATATTGAAATGTTGAATTTAAAGAATTTTGATAACTTTTTGCGAAAATTATGGTCATATTATAAATAAGATATAAAATTTGTGCTCATGAAATACAAAATTATAAAACTCGTCATCTAAAACAGATAAAAACTCGGCACAGCCTCGTTTTTATCAGTTTATAGATGACTCCTTTAATATGTATTAAAATAGTATTCCATGACCACTCATTCCATATCCTCTATATAATACCTGCAGTGGTGATTTCTACATTCTTCTTGTTTAAATCCTGCTCCCATACTTTTGTAACCTCAACCTGTGATTGGACAAAATTTCAATCATATAAGATACCACTAGCTATCATATGGGATGAAATTACAAAGTTTAACTGAAAATTATTCTAGTTTTTACATTAGACCTTACAATAAACTTTGACCTTCAATTAGAATTTTACCCATATTTGGTACTTCAATTTGATTGAAAGAGTAAATTTAACGTTGGAAAGTGTGCACGCCTAAATGCTTTGATATTTGTTTATTAATCCACATGAAAGTGGTATATTCCTGACATAATTTTAGGTCCAGTCACATGAAATATACATAAACAAACAAATCCAATAAAATTTCTATCTAGGTTGAGTTTGATGAATGTTACCACATGGTTTAAACCTATTTGAGCCTGTGTGTGACATTTCCAACAATCTTGAAAATGCACAATGCAAAGACTGTTCAGCCTGTACATCTACACAGTCTGACCAGAGTCTAAAAAATACACTTTGTAGATAATTGAGGTCTAAAAGTATCTTTGGACAGTCAGGCAAGCTTATAACCATTTTTTCTTGCTGTTTAGGCTGTTCAATGTTTGCAATTCAGTCACATGTCAAATTGTCGGAAATGTCATGCACAGGCTCATTTATTTTACATCAGTTTTGATACTTTTTACTTATAATCTATAGTATTTTAGTTTTTTTCAGAGGGATGCAAACCAAAGTTAGTTAGCTCAGTCAAAAAGACCTTTGGCTTGACAAGTGTCTCCAACCTGTAGGCCAATGATAAATAGTAAGGAAAGTGTATTGGATTTAGGATAGCTCAGATGAAATGATGTGAGAGACACTACAAACATTGAAATTCTTTTATCATAGAATGACTAGGATCAAAAAAGTTTGCCACATCATTACAAGTAAATTTTACATTTTTTTTTTCTAGGATATACTTCACTAGCTTGTCTGGTTAAAAATCAAAAAGGAAAGTCATTTCATTGTAGTCATCCAGTCATTCTCAATGTAGGCATCCGTTTATTTCTTTCAAATAGCACATCTATCAATGATATATGGGGTTTTAAGGGGTGCAGGTTTTTTGAGTCTGAGACTAACAAATAAGCAGCCAGGATCCACAAAACTATTTGATCTTAGTCCCATGGACCCTCTAGGGTTCAACTTCAGAATAGAATTGGAGCCAGTTTTGAAACAGTCTTTAATTATTTCCCGAAGTTGTGGGCCAAATACCTTTCAAATTGCTTTTTTAACCTTTAAACATGGAAATGCACATTTAAGCTAGATACAATTTCTTTTCAATGAACCATCTTAAGCTGGGTCTCTCAAACCTCATGAAAGGACCACTTTGATCCATACTTTGGATCTCATTTTGGTGATGACGGAATAAATCCCTGAATACAGAACAATTGTGCCATACTGTTGTGAAATCAATCCATAATTAATATAAAAGCTTTGCTTGGAACAAGAACAAGAGCTGTCGGAGGACAGCGAAGCTCGACTATTCCTAGTGCTGGATAGTAACAGCAAATCAATATCGACATTGGAAATTCAATAAAATTTAAAGTCAAGAGAAAAGAATCTTTGTCTAGAGGCTAATATGTTGGTCACAGAAAATTAAGTTTAAAAGAAATAGCTTTAGTAGGAACAGAGATACAACTAACATAAAACAGTTGCACATAAAAACATAACCAAGATTTTTAAGGCTAAAAAGGGTTAAAATTCCACTAAATTAAATATCAAAGTACTTAATCTTTTTACTGTGGGTTTATATTATGGTCAAAGAAGTATGTGTAAAGTTTCCAAGCAACAGCTTAAGTAGATACAGAAATATTACAGATGTACATCGGTTGCACACAAAAACTTAACCAAGATTTCTAAGTCTGAAAAGGGTTAAAAATTCACTAAATTCAATACCAGAGAATTGAATCTTTGTCAAGAGGCTGATATTATGATCACAGAAGCATGTGCAAAGTTTCCAAGCAATAGCTATACTAGAATAAGAGATATAACTGATGTACAACATTTGCACGTAAAAACTTAACCAAGAATTTCTAGGTCTGAAAAAGGTTAAAATTCGATGAAATTTAATATCAGAGTAATTAATCTTTGTCTAGAAGCTGATATCATGGTTACAGAAGCATGTGTGAAGTTTCCAAGCAAAAGCCTAGGTAACAAGATGTGTTTGTGAAACACAAATGCCCCCGTAACGGCATTTTTTTTCAAAGTTTGACCTTGACAGATGACCTTGACCTTGTCACATGACCTTGACTTTGGTACCAGCAGATGCAGATCTTTGAGATCTATCATCATGCCAAATATTAGCTTTGTATCTTAAATAGGCTTGAAGATATTGGCAAGGTTAAGTTTTTGGGTTAAGTTTTTGGACAGACGGACGGACGGACGGACGGACAGACAGATGGACGGACAGACAGACGGACGGACAGGAGTAAAACAATATGCCCCCGATCTCTCGATACGAGGGCATAAAAATAGAATTATAACTGATATACAACATTTGCACGTAAAAACTTAACCGTGAATTTCTATGTCCAAAAAGGGTTAAAATTTGATGAAATTCAATATAAGAGTATTGAATCCTTGTCTAGGGCTGATATTATGGTCACAGAAGCATGTGCAAAGTTTCAAAGCAGTAGCTTTTATAGAAATAGAAATATTACAGATAAACAACATTTGCATGTAAAAAGTTAACCAAGATTTCTAAGTCTGAAATGGGTTAAATTATGGCCACAGAAGCATTTGCAAAGTTTCAAATCAATAGCTTTTATAGAAAAAGAAATATTACAGATTAACAACATTTGCACGTAAAAAATTAACCAAGATTTTTAAGTCCGAAAGGGTTAAAATTCCACTAAATTCAATTATTCAGAGTATTGAATCTTTGTCTAGAGGCTGATATTATGGTCACAGAAGCATGTGCAAAGTTTCAAAGCAGTAGCTTTAATAGAAACAGAGATTTTAAACACTTGCACGTAAAAACTTAACCATAGCATTACGCCGAAGTCGACACTGACGCAGACGCCCGGGTGACTGGAATAGCCCCCCTATTCTTCACAAAGTCAAGCTAAAAATTTTGAATTTTGACCTATGACCGTAACCATGGAGTTTTTTTTTTAAATTTCTTTCAAATAGCACACCCTTTCTCAATTGAAAAACAGTTGCGACACAAAACTTTAAAATACAACAATAAATTTGACAAACAGATTGACAGTCAGAAGCACTAAGGCACCTACACTAAGTTGTCCAAGTCTTTGTGACAACCATGTCTGGATTACCACATAAAGGCTCGAAAGTCGGGTTGTAGAGCCTAATATCAGACAGCACATATATACCAGCTGATATTAGTCCTTGGAAGGCTCCTGCAAAAGCAGGAAATTTCCAGTTATGCATGATAGGGGTTTATTATCAATCACCTGCAGTCATTCAAAGCTATGCAAATCAAACATTCAAAGTTAAGCAAACAAGCTTAATTTGGATCTGTTTATTTTTTATGCATCTTTTAGGGTTTTAGTCTAAAATCAACAAAATAGGGTCCAAAGAACTCAATCAATCAGATCTTAGGGTTCCTATCTTTAACTTTGGGAGTCCCTGCTGTAGGTGTATGACTAATTCTTTTAGGCTAGACTCCGGTATATAGTAAATTTAGAGCTGGGTAAAGGCAAAGAAAATTGACACAATATTTTTTAAATTTTTGGCTCAACTTTAGGAAAGAATTGAAGCCTGTTTAAAACAGTCTTCAATTCTTTACTGAAGTTAATCCCCAGAGAGTCAATGAGACTCACATCACATAGTTTTGAGGGTCCTGGTCACCTATTTTTGCATCTCAGGTGCACAAAACTTGCGTCCCTTAAAACCCTGATTTTTAAGTTTGACAGAAAGAGTGTATAATTTAGGGTTTGACTGCTGTGCGTAACATGTTAGGATGGGACTCATCACTTACATATTAAGGAGCCTTGCCTGGACAAGAAGGAGTCTAAAGAAGCCTTGACTCCCCTTAGTGTCAAACACTATTCATTATTATATCATCACATGATATTTGAGTGAGGTTCAAAGTTCCCTTGAACAATCATTATTTATGTAGAGACCCATAGGGAAGACTGGGTTAACCCAACTGTGTTGCATCATAAAATAAAATCTTTATTATTATAATTATTATTTTATATGAGTGAAAAATCTCAAAATAAAGTCTTATTTACAATAACACCTTATGTTGCTGAATGTTTGATTTGACTTGAATAAAGTGTTAATTCACAACTTATAGGGAGTTTTCATTTGCAAAAGTGTTCATTCAAACAGAGATTGAAATTGTTTCATAGGTACTATTTTAAACTAGCTCTACACCCACTAATGAGCTGTCAAAATTGTGTTATGCATTACATTCAAACTGATGTTGCTTGGTAGATTTATGACGTCACAAAATTTAACACAGAAATAGGATCAACGTCTTAATTTAAGCTCTGTTAGCAATGTTAGACATAGAAACTGACAAAGTGGAAGGGTCCAGATGGAAGATAGTTAGTTAAGAAAAGGCAGGTGATAATGGCACATGAATTAACTCATTAAACACAATTTCTCCCCTTAATGCCAAGGTTTTGTCCATTAGTGTATGTCTGTAACGACCCGAGAAAGTACATTTTATGGAATAATTGCTGATTACTGTCACTTTTAACTATACTCCAGTCATATTATCATCATTGTGAATTAAGTTCACTTATTCATGTACTTCCTAGGTATCACCACAGGAACATGAAATTTTATCTGTATAGACATGCATGCTATATGCCATGTTGGTATTACTATGCACATTATAAATTGTTTATTTGGGTTGCATTGATGAAATTGAAAGTAACTATGTTATCACCAGTACTTGGCCTGAGCTCTGAAACGTCTTGTCCCTTGACATGCAGTAAAACATGTATTAGAAGACCACTAATGGGGCCACTAAAAAGTGGTCGCTAAAGAGAATAGTGGCTTAGTAAAACGTTTTGTTAGAAGCATTATTTTGGATTAATATGATTGTTATCTGGAATTTTTATGATAATCCAATGTTTTTAAAACTCAAAAGAATGGTCTCATTGGGACGATTCTAGTGAGTTTTATCAACCTATGATTTATTTATAATATGTTTTAGATCAATAATATCTTCTTTTTAAGATATTTTGATTTCAAGAAGGGGATTTTGAAAACGGTAGCATAGTAAAAATGGTTGCTTTAAAGATGTGGTGGCCCGAAGCAGACTGACTACAATCACTAGACAAGGAATCGAACCTACAACCTTCAATTTCTTTCCAACGACAAGTCCACCAACCTAACAGTTTAGCCTAGTGGAACTACAGGTTCTTAAATGTCTGATTTACCTTTGTTTTGTCAGCTAAACTGATGAGGAGCTCATACACTGCTGAACTAGGCTGAATGTGATCACTGAGCGTACAAACAAACTGTTTCAAGTAGACATCTGGAATTCTACTGGAATGCTTCATGAGGAAACATAGAAACTGATTCTGCAGATGATCATTTAGTAGTAGTAGTCTTGGCTTACTGAAATGGAAAGTCAGGGCCAGAGGATATAAAGGCTTTCTCATTCTAAACTAAGAATATCTCAAATTTATAATTTGAATAAATCTATTAATATAAAAGATAATATTAATAAGTTGTTATTTGTATTATGGTATGACAAAAGAATTAAAGCGCAAGTCTCAATTTGAAATTAGAGTATTATTTAATAATTAAAATTTAATAACCTTGGCACCAGATCGCATTTATCCACACACCTTATTTTCTCTGATAATAGCGCCCTCCTTAATAGTAGCACTCCTACATTTATTACTAAGAAAACCCACTTAAATACCTATATTTTAGGAACTTTTTGAGACTTGGTCTCTAATTTGATATGATGTTTTAGGGGAAATTCAACTCGATTTAAAGGGACAAGACCTAAAAGACATCAAATTGAATGATTTATTTTAAATCAGAAAATGCATACTAAATTTAACCCTTGTCATGCTGAATTAATGTTGGCTAAATTAAAGGGCAAAAAGCACTGAAAGTACCAACTGTAGGGGTTTTTTATTTGAAAAACTAAATCTATTGACAATTCTGGTTTGAAAGTGAGAAACAGGTGGTGAAGACCAACATCAGGCTGCACATATGTGCAAGCTGATGGTTGTTTATAGCTCCTGCCAAAGCAGGAATATTCCGGGTTCAGCATGACAAGGGTTAAGATCCCTGACCATGTTATGTATAGCTCCCAGTATTTTTTTGGAGAGATACAGTATATAGAGATGGAGGGGTAACTTGTGGACTTATCTCTAACTATTTCAATACCAATGCAACAAACTGTGTGTTTGTTCCTTGAAAATCAAATTTTTGGTGAACGAACGTCGTTCACCAGTGTTATATACCATGTCAGGAAAATCCTGTTGGATGTTAATACATTTGAAATAAAGTAGCGCCTCTTAAAATTCAATTTAAAATCTTTCAACATTTTTCTCCGCAAAATCACTTTTTATTTCTTTAATGGCGTGTTTCTAGTTTTCTTTATCAAGTGAAGATAATGAAAATTCGCCTTGAAAAACACAATATGATCTTGCAATGTTTATCAAGGGAATTTTTGATCGGCGTAAGCTTGTCGAGAGTTTAAAGCAAAAACAAAGTTTGTGTCTAAACACCGAAGAGACAGATACTATGTTTTTGACCCAAGCCTTCGCTGGTGCAACTTGTAGTAATTAGCCGGAAATACGTGTTTATCTAGGTCGTGTCCTCTTGAACTTACATTCGGCAATACTCGGGCGATCTCCGACGGCTCCGAGTTAAATGTAGGTTACAGGAATCGGCCGAGATGAGACGAATGACACATCAAGACACCTTGTGTCATTAGAACGCGGTTTTACATAACTTTTCAACTAGCGACAGTCAGTCTCGAGACGGGTTTTAAGAATGATTCGACATGTGTTTTACATGTACAACCTTTCTTGTATCTTTTATTTGAATAGGGGTGAACGTCGCTCTTATGATTTTTCTGTAAAATTGCGTTGGCTGAAGTAGGGCTTATTCCTAGCGAAAACCTTTCGTATTCGTCTATCTCAGAAGCGAATATTGCCGAATACCAAATGCGACAGGCACGGGAGATATTTCATTTGGGCCATTCTACTTTGCATTTTTATGCCCCCGTATCGGGAGATCGGGGGCATATTGTTTTACTCATGTCCGTCTGTCTGTCTATCCGTCTGTCCGTCCGTCTGTCTGTCCGTCCGTCTGTCCGTCCGTCTGTCCGAAAACTTAACCCGAAAACTTAACCTTTGCCTTTTCTCCAAAAGTATTTGACATACAAAGCTGTACACCAAAGTCAAGATCATGTGACAAGGTCACGGTCATCTGTCAAGGTCAAACTTTAAAAAAATGCTGTTCCGGGGGCATTCGTGTTTCATTTCAATCTGTAAAACCATATCAATTCAAAATTCTATTTGAAAATTAAATAAATGATAGCTAAATATTCAACCCTAGATACCACTCCAATTGACGAGTATATATTGCCGTGGTCAAGGGGGGACCAGATCCGTCATGCACTTGTTTACAATTCGACAGGCGGGTTTAGTTGTTAAATTATTCGGAAAAGTCATTGCGTTTTTTACAGAAATCATAAAAATCTTAATCGATGAATAAAAACTGGTTCCATCCTTTCCAAAATACGTTTAGAATTGGTTAACTACAGTTTAAGAAAAAACTAGCTCCTAGAAGAAAAGTCTAATATCAGCCGCAATACTGTAATAAGATATCTATAGTGAGTGATTTTACAAGCATCCAAACTCTTGAATGTAAACAATAGGTTCTCGTGCAAAAAATAAACCGACAATTGTAAGGATTCTTAATTCTTATTGGGAGGAAAGTCGGGAGGAAAAAAACAGGGTATTATACTTAAACTATTTGTTTATGCAATTATTACCTCCCTTTAAAAAAATAAACTTCTTAAATAAGATTCTTATTCGCTTTTGAAGTGGAAATTACGTTACAAAAATAATATTTATAAAGACTGCAAGTATGCAATTTACTATGAAGCAATTATTTAATATAGAAAGTTATACTTTAATTTCTAAACCTTAAACAGAAATTATCTATGAATTATACTAATAAGGCACTAGACCTACTTTAACCTATACTCGAATCCCAACCCAGGCAGGAATTTTAAACTAGAAGTGAACTGGTAAGAAACCCGGAGGTAGCTTCGCGAGTATCGGTGCTTTACACTGGGCACAATAAAGAACCAAGGAGGTCTTTTCGTAGAAGAGCTAGGGGCGTATGAACCCGGATCTCCTCGTATCCGCTTCTTTCTCTCTCATGGTCCTTACCATATATGCCTAGAGCACGGAGGGACCTAAATCCTACAAACACACATTCAAACCTATACGACCAACACGATTAGCTCAGTTGGTAGAGCACCGGACTTCAAAACCATTGAAATTCGACCGCGTGGGTTCGGTTCCCGGGCTGGTACACTAACAAAAACTACTTGTCTTTCGGATGAGACGTTAAACCGAGGCCCCGTGAGACGGTGCTTTACACCGAGCACGTTAATGAACCATGGCGGATCTCAGCAGTAGATTCGTCATGTATCCTTGCACTATCCCCCGTAACAACTAATCGTCTTCTGGGGGCGTCGCTCATATGGGCATATGCTACGGTAGAGACGATAAATAAACGGAAATACACACTTTAACCTATACCTAAATATTTCTCATCCTGCAGTGTTATAAAATTGAATAACGACATAAGTGTCAACCACGGAAGTGGTTTTGGCTTCAGATATGATCAAAATGAATCTCTCAGGTTATGGTTCAAAATACTATTAATAAGTTAACAAATCATAACTTTAAACAATGAGTACAGTTCAGGACTGACTGATATTCATATGTTTCTTTTGTTGGTACTCAAAGACCTTTTCATCCTCTGAGAAGAAACAAAGATAGATAAAACAAGAGCTGTCACTGTAAGATGACAATGCCCCCGACACCGCTTTGATAGTAATAAGGAAGTTATGGCCAATGTTAAAGTTTTTGGACGGAATGACGGACGGACGGACGGACGGACAGACGGACGGACAGACGGACGGACAGACGGACGGACGGACAAGTCAAATTTATGATGCCTCCCTATCGGGGGCATAAAAAAAGTTAAAACAAATATAACATTTACTTGAAATAAGCTTAAACATGATAACAATTACTTTTGTAAAAACAAACACAATTGGATATAGGTTGAAGACAGTTTTAGATAGGATTAAATCGTTCTCTCCATTTATGTTTAATTAATAAATGTACATATTTCAAGTGTGTAAAAGAAATTTTCACAGAGTAACAACTCATATTCCAACGAATATTTTTCTAACAGGATTTTCCCCATCTTTTCCTTTCTTTGAATTTGCATTGAAATTTCCGAATAACGGAAAATTTGTCAAGATAATCCCCCCTTTTTTTAATTATTTTTACATTCATAGTTTCTCTTTTCTAATTGAAATCAATATATAATTCTAGAATGCCATCAGGTTCGTTCACCATCAGTACTTTCAGTGCTTTGATTTATAACTTTGACCCTGGCCATTCACTTTGACCTAAGTATCTGTATTTAAATCATGATATCTTTGTACAGGCTTAAAATGAGTATTGCATCTTGTATAGGCTTGAATTATTTGTAACTAATTTTTTTTTGTTGTGAAGGTTTTGCAGAGAACCGTATGACCTACATATACATGTATATCCTTGACATTATCATATGACCTCGACCTTGGCATCAACAGTTGTGCATCTTTAATGCATCAGCTGATGTGATATAATACGAATTAACAGATCCAAAAGCGAATCCAGGATTTCTGTAGAGAGGGTTCAAACTAACAGTGAGTGGGATGCAGGGTGTTGCTTTTCCTTCAATTACCTTATCTTGAGAGATTGTCTAGATGGAAATGAAATAATTTGGATACAAAGGGGCGTATTTAAACACCAGTTTTCCCACTGCTTTTTCAGTCTGGGGATAAAAATGGGTATTTTACAGCATGCATGTACCCCCTCTATATAACACAAAGAAAGCTGGTTGCAAAAATTTGGGGTAAAAGCTTCAATTTAGGGTAAATCACCCCCATTTGGAGGTTTTGGGGAACACTTAACCCCTTCTGGATCCGCCACTCTTGTCAAACTGAAATGAATTACTTGCATATTTAAGACATATAGAAGTTTGGAACAAAATGTCATTTATCAATTTCACGGTCAAATTTCAAATATATAGTCACATAACCTTGACCTTTGTACCAGCAGATTCGTATAATTGAGATCGATGATCATGCCAAATATAATCATGCATATTGAATTGGCTTGAGGTTGGGAATGTTAAGTTTTTTGGTAATGTTTTGCAGACAGACAGACACAAATAGACAACATTTAACAATATGCCCACATCGACATCTTATAGATGCAGGGGCATAAAAAGTTAGTTTCTTACAAATTATTGAAAAAAAAGTCCACAACTCTGCATAGCTGAAATAATCTATCCCAAACTAGGACAAAACCCACACAGAATATAAATGTTGAAAATATATGAGCCTGTGCAGGACATTTCCAACTAATTCACTTGTGTGCAACATTCAGACTCAGATCAGCCTGTGCAGCCGGCCAGTCTTACCAAAGTCTTCACTATGCCCTATATTGATAGATTATGGTCTTAATGCATTTTCAGGTGGTCAGAAATAAATTCTTATTGAATTTTGTTGTTGTTTATGCTGCTAAACGTCTGTAATTCATGCACATATGAAATAGTTGGAAATATCACAAACAGGCTGTGATAGAACTAGGCACTAACCACTGAGCCAAAAAATATCTTCTTAAGCTGAGTAGATAGCATGTTGGACATTTAATGCAATAATTTCTGTATTTCTAGTGAGTCTGTGTGTTTGGTCCCAGTCTGTGACAATCAATTTTCAGCTAGATGCTAAGTAGCAGACTTGTTCCTTGTTAGATAATTACAAGAGAAGTTTCTGTCCCTGTATAAATGGATCTTCAACAATCAATGACTTTAACAGATCACCCCAGTCTGGTTGACTTCCATATTTTGAGAACATCATATCGTTATAAATGATTTCAGCTTTGTGTAAATCTATAGCCAGCCATTTAAACAAGGGCTGCCAGTCTAAAGGTAGTCTGGTTACCGTATCCTCAACCATTCTGCAATAGAAAATTTGAACTGGTACTCCGATGTCTGTGAGAGACAACGGGTAGTGTATAAATCTTACGGCAATCTGATTGGATGTGTGTTTTTCACGACAAGTAAGTTATTACAAACCTTAAGAATTTTCCCATCATGCTTGTCGATATCCGTTGAAATTTGGCGGCATTATTTAAAATGGAAGGACTGAAATTCTGTTGCTTATATAAATATGCTCTTTACGAGATAAACATACGAAAGAAAAACAAACTATCAACTCATTATTTGTTGTTTTTCGCTGCATTCATCGTGCATTTCGATCAACTGCATGTTGCAAATCCGCTAACAAACGCTTTACGATTTTCTAGCTTCCATTTAACGTTGATCAAATGACGTCACTACCGGGTCACATGACCTTACGAAAATTTGTAAAATACCTGTCTCTAGTATCGATAGATCTAGGGGCAGTAACCCAGTCAATAGAAAATTAAGCCTGTGCATGACATTTCAACGATTTCACATGTGTGCAATGTTGAGACTCAGATCAGTCTGTGCAGTAGCACAGTCTGATCAGAGTCTTAACTTCGCGCTCAACAGATGGATACGCTAGATGCTATTCACAATCAAAAATTAGTTTTAATGAACTAGATCTATGTGATTGTCAAGGCTAGATTAGATCTACCATCTTTCCATCACACACTCATGAAATTGTTGGATTTGTCAGGCTCAATTAAAACGAATCTGTAGAATGACAATATAAAGGTTTTAGAAACAAAATGTGTTTGTGAAACACAAATGCATCTGTAACAAGATTTTGACCTTGGCAGATGACATTGACCTTGTAACATGATCTTGACACACAGGGATACACATCACAGAGGTCTTTCATCATGCGTTTATGAGGATTGTATCTAAAATAGGCTTTAAATAACCACAGACCCTAAATATACATTCAGAGTCCCTGAATAACTTGACATGATAAGATTTAAATTAAAGTTTTTAAGAAGTTTGACCTTGACAGATGACTTGGACCTTGTCACATATTAAGATAGATCTATCACGTAGCCAAAAATGGGCTTGTACCTTAAAGAGGATTGAGATATGTGCAATATTAAGTTTTCTTGAGTTTTTGAGAAGTTTGACCTTGATAAATTAAAGTCTGTTTTTGTTAGGTTCCTTTCCACTTAATGCTTTTGTACGAAATAAACAGGGTACGAAAGCCTGTTTGTATATCAAAGTGACTTTCTGTTCAATGACCTTCAAAAACTTGCTATAGAAGAGAAGAAAGCGTATGCAAGCCTTGAAATGATATACTGACTTTCAATGATCGTTGATCATCTCGTCGGCTCTTTCATTTTAAGACGACTTTTTGCAATAATCCAATTCAAAAAAGTTACTCCCCCTCAAAAAAATTGCCGCCATTACACACGGTTACATCCCTGTCCAGTTTTGACGATATTTTGACAGCACATTTAATTTAACCTTATGAACGGTCCTGGTGAACCACTTTTTTTGAATATCTTATTCTAGTAAATGTGTACATGATGATCTCAAAGTCAATCATCTCAAAGCGGATATTAGTGCTAGGTTATTTTTCATGTATCAATTAATGCATTTTTCCTCCTTTCCAACCCTTCATTTGTCTTAGGCAATATACAAATGCTGCGGATGACATGATGAGGTTATTACCATTAGCTACCTACTAGGACCTACCGACCATTACGCACATTACGCAAGTGTGTAAAAGAAATAAACCCTTTTTCGAAAAATATCGTTTATGACTGATCATAACATCATCGAAACTACAGCTTATTTAAGGCTTTAGTTACGACTTTTGGTTTATTCAGCAACGCCCAAATCATAGAAAAGGGGGACTTCAAAGTTTTAGGGCTAGATATCTGTCTTTTGCCTATTTTAGGCGTTCGTATAAACCAATTTTTTTTGAACCACCGGTATCCCTTAATGCGCCCCTATGAAAAGTAAATATGTACAAAGTGTCGTCATATATAGTTGTGACGTCACACTACTACACTCTGCGTTTGTTGGCTGAAACTGCGAGAAACTTGGCACTTTAAATGGACAGATTTGTACAAAATTAAGGTATTTATTGACATCTATATCATTTTTATTTGCACAGTATTAACTGACATCCTTTTCAACTGTATCGTAGTGTGTATATTCGGGTCGTGTTATCAGCGAAGCGAGAGAAACATGGCTGCCATTACCGTTTCGATTTTTTGTCTATGTTCACGTCGAGGCGCCTTAAGGAAACATTAGAGGTAATACCGGAGCGGCCGTAGCTATCAATGTTTGTCAGGTCAGCATTAACCAATGAAAATGCTAGAATTTTCTTTGCAGTATAATAATTCGCTTTATCCCTCATATTCCATGTTGGTTGCTTTTTGAGTGCGTATAAATCATTCAAAATTATAGTTACGCCTATGACTGTATGACCTACCGCAAATAATTCAATGTGAGCTATTTCGGTCGTAAAATCGTCTGCCATCAAAAATTTCTTTACCATCTTCAGGCTGCTCCTTTTCCCGTACACCCGATCTTGACACGGCAGTGATCATCATCGGAAACTTAGCCTGAAGAATATTCCTTCAGTGGGTGAAGCCGACTTCCAAAGTTGTTCAAATACGTACAACCTTTAATCTGGTTGCAACTGCAACAAAAATGTTATACTCCTACACTAGATAGCATCTTTGGGTCAGTATGTAATATCATTTTCGAATTTAGCGGCCTCTGTCATTAACTTTGACTTTGCCCATAAATGTTTTAACCACTTACAAAAGCTTTGCAAATCGGTTTGAATGTCCCAAGTCACGTCCCATTTTACACAGAACCTGAACAAAGAACGATCGCGTCTCTTCATATTTTCAGAAGTCGACAAGATCCATGCAAGCACAAAAAGAACAGACAATTTTCATACACATGAATATGGTATGTAAAAAAACCAGATCTGGGTCGAGTACTCGAGTACCCGGTAATCGAGGATGGTAACGTTCTTTCCCGGTTCCTGAATCATTACCCGTCACCCGACTATTGTTTAATAACTGCATATGCACATTTGGGGATCAAATTAAAAAAAAAAAAGAATTAAAGTCTGTTTAAAACAGTCTTCGATTCTTTTCCGAAGTTGATTTCCAGATGGTCCTACGGACTTCCATTAGATAGTTTTGAGAGTTCGGGCTACTTATATGCGAGTCATAGACTCGCAACATCTGCGCCAATCTAAACCATGTCAGAATTTGTAAATTCAAACCTCCTTTACAGACATTTTTGATCCACATTTGTTTTTTGTTAATTAAATAAACTTATGGACAGTAATCATAGGAGGTACTCGAGTACCCTCAGATAATGAGATCTCGGGGACCTGGGTACAAATTTCAACTCACCTCAGCTCTAGTAGCAACATTAAATAGGTTTTCTTTGTTAGTATCATGTCCGATCGGATCATAAATGCACGTTGTCAGTGCGCATCTACTTTATAGAAACAAAGATCACTCGAAATCTTCGTAGGCCTATATGAATCCACAAGGCAAACAACTCTCATATTTGATTTGGCGTGTGATAACCTAAAGCGGAAAAAAGTTTGTTCATATCATATCCATTGGATTACATTTGGGCTTTGCCCGGTCACATCCTACTTTACGATATACATGTATATATCTCAATACGCAAAAAATCATAACTAAATTCATGCAAAATTAGTTTGGGTAGTAGATAATTGAGAAAGGATTCTTAAACATTTTTGCGTAACCATTAACACGAAAAATCCTTTGTGTGTGTTTTAGCATATACACTTAGAGGATCCACAGAGTTTTTACGCGGAAATTCCGGGGGAATTGAACCAAATTTGGAACAGTTCATACCTGTATGGGGGTATCTAAAATATTTGTTCTCATAATGCTCATTGGATCATACGTATGCTTTTCCCAGGTGCATCCTAAAGAAAGAGCAAACCTTACGAAAATCTCCTCAAAAACAGAAACTCTTAATGTTTTGGCATGTAAGATAATTTATTGTATTCTTATCATGTTTGTCAATATCACACTACTTTGGTCAAATTTGAGGTCTGTTGGAATCATAAAAAGGAAAAATTCCAACAATGCTTTCACATTTAGGACATGGACTCAGGATACAAATCACCTCTTACTAGACATCTGCCAATCTTATTCATGTGATGCCCCACGAGACTCGAACGAGCGTTATAGGACATTAATGACCCGCATGTTGATTGGGTTGATTTGGAAACAGATCGGACTGCGTTTAGAATGTAGGCTTCCACGATAGTTGATAGTAGGACCAGTCTACGTATTAGTACGTGCTCCCGTAAGCAGACTGGGACTAACGTTCCGAACTTTTGACTTGTGTGACGTCATGGAATTTGTAAATTCTACCATTTTGGTTGCTTTATATATGTGTCCGACTGAAACTAACAATGGTGGTAAGAAAAGTCCAAGTGAAAAAGGGCCCATGCCATTTTAAGCTAAAATATACTAAGTGAAAAAGAAAGCATTCCTTTTTCATCGCCAGATATCTTATATATATTTCTATCTAATAGCTATGTAAGATACAAAATGTGCTTGAAAGAGTCGCCATTCTCATTTAAAAATCATTCATAAAAGAAGTACGTTTAGTATAATTTGTGTAATGCAAGATGTAAAAATAACGACGTTTTTTGAGTCGATGTATACCAAGCGCATGACCTCGTGGTTGTTTTTAAATATATAAAACGTTTTGCGATTAAGGAAATAGAGAGAGTGGTTTTCTTCAGTACCACTCTAGTTGAAACGAATCAAAAGAAAGATAACGTGTCGAAGAATCACGTGACACAACATTAACAGGAAATTTTCAATTATCGGTTAACACGTGACCAATTTGAATAAAAGTAATAAAGGTGGGAAATTACTAGGAATTCGCTGGGTGCGGCAGATTCTTTGAAAATATGATGATAAAAAGTCTTTGACGACCAAGTAAATATTTACTTGGTCATCAATAACTTTTTATCAGGAGACTTTTGAAAGACCCAACGCACCCAGCATTTATTTTGCGTTTTACCCCTTCTCTGCTCAAAGCCTTTTTTTTAATTAGGATAAGTATTAGGAGAAGTGTTGAAAAATATGATAATAATGTGACATGTGTCTTCGCCATGGACAAGTACACATGCATTTGGAGCTTGTCCAATGTTGAATCAAATTTACATACTTTACCTGAAACAGAAAGATGTAAACTGATGATGTCGTGAAATGAAGGGAGGGGGGTATCTTCAATTCCAAAGGCACATTTAACAGACGCGATACCGAAATTTATGTTTTCGCGCTTGCCTTCAACCATTCAAATGGAAAAGCGTCATAAAAAGTTAAAGTTAAACATTTTAATATCAAGAAGTCCAAAGCAAACTAAAACGAACCAATTGCGATTTTTCAACGCATGGGTAAAAAAATGTAAATTTCCTAGGTCCACACAAGCCATGATGATTCTGTATCAACGTTCACTAAGGTAACCTAGCAATACAAAATTTGTTACTGTGTAAGTTTAAGCTTTCATTCATGTGGAATGATTTGACGTTGTGTTGACAGAAAATAGCGAAATTCTCATGCTGTCTCACATGTCTAGGTTTTTCTACACTCTTTAACCGCATTTTGAATAATAAATTTGGTCAGAAAACCAATTGATTATTTCATGAATCCTGATTTTTGAAAGGGCCCCTATCCTACGTACATGGTGACAAAACGGCACCAACTGATTAAAAATTATAACCAGCTTTGCAGGCAAGCGTAAGTGCAAAGCGAGGTACAATTTGCAAATAATTTGCACCGTTTCCTTATTCTGAACGGGTTTGGTACGCTGACAATAATTCGGTGGCTTCTCCAGCAAATCATATGGAACTACACAAAACTATTATTAATTTTACATCTGAATTACGATTTGAAATAAATTTCGTGTCATTTCCGTAAATAGCTTTTTTTTAAAATTTGAAGTTTAATTGATTGTAAACTTTTTATTTTTGCTCAGTAAATTATGTCATTGACGTGTTTTTTACCTTTCAACAAATCTATTGCTTTACTGTTTACATGGTATTCAACATGAGAAGTCTTCACAAATTTGGTTGATCTGGATTATTGAATGTAGTTGTCGTTTCAGAATAGGTGCTTTTGCCTCCAACCAGTGTGTGGAGCGAGTTTTGAATGAATTTGATGGGAGGTTATCTTATATCGCAAATTTTGTTCAGGATGAACAAAATTAGCGATAATGATAACGTCCCATTATTAAAAAGTGCATACAAGTTCTATACATAGTTTCCTATTTTTTCAAGAACCTATGCGACGCTAACAAGTTAGATTATGTCAGTGAGGTCGCGATTTTTCTCAAAATTGATTTTGATCAACTTTGTTGATTCTATACTTAGTACATTTAAAAACGCAGAGAACGTAAGCATGATGAATTGACATTTTTTTGCATCGAGTTTCTCGATGATAACCATATTGTATTACAAACAAGTTTTTTTGTTGTCTGTGATAAAAAAATAGCCGTATTCTTACTTTTGCTTTCGGGCTTATCAGGCTAGTACTGATTTTACCTTTTCTTAGTTTTCAGATTTTTGCTTTGAAAAAAAATGTCAAAATAAATATTCGATCTCGAGTGTGTTGTTTGAAATTTGATAAAAGCAGGTTTTTGTTTTTTTATTCCCACGTGAAATGGGTTTATCGCACACAGGACTGCACCAAGGAGCTTTCATTAGCACGCCTTTTTTTACCTTTTACGTTATGTGTTTATTTCTGTAAAAGTGAGCGGTAATTCAATAACTGCTTAAATTTTCATCGTTCTGTAAAAGATTTTTTTTCAAAATTACCAACGATTGCAACTTCCAATGACAAACTTTGTACACGTTGACAACAGATACGCAAAGGATTAGGCAAATTGATATAAAAGCTCTAATTTCATGAACCATGGTTTTAGAATTGCATCGGCAATGCATAAACGATGTAAAACTTTCTTATTCAAAGTTTAAAAAGAATTTAGCAATAAGAGGTGAAAATTTTGTGATCGGATAATTTTCACTATTCTGGCCTCTTTACCCTTAGCGTTTTCCAATTAATTACTAGTCTTTTTTTGTAAAAACTGGCATAAATGAAGAAAAAAACTTCTATTGCTATGAGAAAACTAGAAAAATGAGTGGCGAATAAGAAATACATTATTGGATTAAGAAAATATGTGAACGATAGTAGTGCATTTAGCCTGCCTAGTTGGAAATAGGTTGTTTTTTCTATGCATCTAGGTCCAGTCATGTTAGAAAATGTGCATATTGCCTTACAAGTGCCAATAACTAAAGAAAATCTTGGCGGAATCAGCCAGTTGTCCTAAATGGATTTTTCATTATTACCCCTGTGTGGTTAAAGGGTGACAAAAACCGATTTACTCTGGTCATTGTTTGTATCTCACATATGTCTACGATTATCAACCCATTGGTGAGAGACAAATAGTCGGAAAGAATGAGTTCCGCCGTCGGGTAGCTTCCATACAAAGTAGTCCAGAAATAAATATGCCCCATTATGTGTTGATTTCATATAGGTATGGAGCTTCGCCTGTGATTAGGTTGTTAGTTTCATACCTCAATGAAATCACAAATATTCTCCTCATCTCTTAATTGGCGTATCACTTAAAGATCATAAAAAGGTTGTTTAACTACCTATGAGCTATCTACCAACGCTTTAGTGTTTTTTTTTTTAATTTGGGTTATATTAAGCTATTTTCGCGATTTTTGTTTGATAAAATGCTACGGGTAAAAGGGATAGAGTTGACTTTGATCTTGAATGATGCAACAAATCCATTGCTGTGTATAATCATTGCAATCATCTGGTCATGACGATTGGAATTAGTACTAAAAACATTGGTTTAGTTGAAAGATAATGTTTCCAGACTGGCGTTACCCTCTCTCCGTCTCAAATCTGTAACTCTGGTCCGATATCTGGGTCCGAGGTTATAAAAGTTTTCTCAGGCTCAGGCTCAATTTTCACAAAATTTTAAACTGCTTAAATTTTCATCGTTCTGTAAAAGATTTTTTTCAAAATTACCAACGATTGCAACTTCCAATGACAAACTTTGTACACGTTGACAACAGATACGCAAAGGATTAGGCAAATTGATATAAAAGCTCTAATTTCATGAACCATGGTTTTAGAATTGCATCGGCAATGCATAAACGATGTAAAACTTTCTTATTCAAAGTTTAAAAAGAATTTAGCAATAAGAGGTGAAAATTTTGTGATCGGATAATTTTCACTATTCTGGCCTCTTTACCCTTAGCGTTTTCCAATTAATTACTAGTCTTTTTTTGTAAAAACTGGCATAAATGAAGAAAAAAACTTCTATTGCTATGAGAAAACTAGAAAAATGAGTGGCGAATAAGAAATACATTATTGGATTAAGAAAATATGTGAACGATAGTAGTGCATTTAGCCTGCCTAGTTGGAAATAGGTTGTTTTTTCTATGCATCTAGGTCCAGTCATGTTAGAAAATGTGCATATTGCCTTACAAGTGCCAATAACTAAAGAAAATCTTGGCGGAATCAGCCAGTTGTCCTAAATGGATTTTTCATTATTACCCCTGTGTGGTTAAAGGGTGACAAAAACCGATTTACTCTGGTCATTGTTTGGTGTTTTATGCTTAAAACTGTTGTTCAAGAACTTGCGACTCCAAAATGCCATTCCTTTGACAGTTCTGTAGTTTATTGAAGAAGATATTGGAAGCAATTTCACCTCTGCGTTTTTAAAAGTTCTAAGTATATATTTTTCGATGGGTTTGAGCGTTTTTGAATGGTATGAGTCAGTGTTCGGAATGAATGAATGGAGCGCTGAGAGAGCGATTCAATATGGTTTTGATTGAGGTGAATGTCAATTTCACGATGTAATTAACTGCACTCGTAAACTATGTCGAATTGCGGCTGGAGGCTAGGAAAAGTGTAATGGTTGCACTGGTGTTTGAATAATTGGTCTTCCATTATCTGATAGTTATCAAAAGCGACGGTAATCGTCTCCGACATCTGCTGATTTCCAGTATTAATGCCAACCTTCAATATTTTAATTTTTGTTGATTCCTTCATTTTTTGTGCATTCTGATTGGCTGAAGAAATGGTTTCATTTCCCAATGAAAATACTTTTGAGTACGCAGCTATTTTGTAAAATTGATTGATGGATTGAATGGATTTTAACGCCGCTTTCAACATTATTTCAGTTCTATCGCGGCGGCTGGAGCACCTTACAATGGATTCCTGATAATTTTCTCACCAGTACTATTATCACATTCTTTCCTAACCTCCAGCTGCTATCTCACATATGTCTACATACGCTTAACATAAATGTATGAAAATAAAATATAATATTAATAAGTTAGTATTTATAACAACTTATTAATATCATATTTTATGTTGATGCATTAAAATGAGAAATAAAACAGAATTACGGTTTAAATCTCAAATTGAGAAATTTTGAATGAGCCTGAGAAAAGTTTTATAACCTCTGGCTCTGACGTTCTAACTTGTCGGAGGTAGGAGAGCCACACAAGAAAATCGTTATTCGCACGTATCGACTTTTCTATGCGATAAAAGTCTTTTTGACTTAGACTAGCGGCTCTGCCATTACTTATTGAGACGTCATATAATTTGTAAGCCATACGATTGGTCACTTTGTAGTAACTATCTAGGTAGGTGATTGACTGCCTTAATGTAGTGGACCCGTAAGACTTCCGCACCGTTTCGGATGTCATGAAATTTAACAGTGTTAACAGAGGTTTCCAAATGATTTCATTTGGAAACCTCGGTTAATATTGTGAAAGATCATCAGTTCGAAAATGTTGCGGATCTATTACGGGTTCACTACCTTAAACACTGGGACTTCTAAGTTCATCGCTAAGTTCATTTCATAAAACAAAGTGCTACACGAAAATAATGAAGAAAATGGTAAAGCTTTATTTCTAACCAATATAAAAAAAAAAAATAATATAGAATTACATGTTTTGTTATATATATATAAGACGTAGTGTATTGTATGAAAAAATATCTGTCGAGGTTGATGGAATTGATTATTGTCAAGGCTTTACCGAGATAATTAGCAATTCCTACAACCGATTAAGATATTTTTCACATACAATACACTAAGTTCGTATTACATTTATTTTGTAATTTTGTGAGCCTTTTTTTCTTCGATGGTTCTAACAGATATACAAGTTTTTTGCTAAGTTAAATTACCTTACTGATTAACAGATGACAAAGTGAAAGTATGAAAGTACTCCGAGAGGTTAATCTACTATAGTAACAGAATGTCCAACATATTTCAGAAAGCGCAAAAGACCCACTAATGATATTTTTGTGGCCAACTTTGAATCAAGAGGGTGAAACATCAAAGACGCGCCTTCTTTGTACAAAGTTTTAGAAATCACCATTGAAACATTCAAACTGTTGGCAAATATCAGAGCCAATGGTGTCACTCCGCCTGGGTCGGTACCAAGCAATTCCTTCATCTCATCCCCGGTTACAAAATTAAAGTTTCTATAGGCTTTCAGAGTCTTTCGGAGTTGTTTCAGGTCCATGCTTGTATCCTCGTGGCATATCACAAGATAGTATTGTCCCTTACGATCTTTCAGAAAGAGATTTTTACAATAAAATACATTAGGGCTCACACACATACGATCTTCCTTTACTTTGTAAATTTCCGTCTCGAAAGGAATGTTTAGGTTATTGAATATTTCAAAAATTCTGACAGTCATTTTATTGAACGGATATGGAACAAGTTGTTCATTGCCTACTTCGTCCCGATCAATTACTTTATCTTCATAGATTACTGACTTTGTAGCGGTAACAGATTGTGCACATTTAGGCTGGATATTTTGTTTGGTATTATCTTTATCCAAACCATTCTTTTTATTTGTATTCTCTGTTTGAGAATAATCTGCTTTGAGCCCCTGATTTAACCTAACTGCAACCGGAACTTTAACGCAACGAGTATATTTCAACCATTCACAAAGATACTCTTCCTGATCTTTAGAGAAACCGTTTGTTCTTGCGTTTAAACCTAACATTGATTTTATACAAATGATGGTAAGTGGTGAGAGTTTAATGACTTCAATGAAAATGTCTACACCATCTCTTCTCCCCATGCCCAGAATTTGTAGGCGCGGGGAGAGGAGAGGTGAACTGAAAGTGTTTTGCCAAGCCATTTTGACCTTATATGTTAACTGTAGACGATAAATGTAATCAAATTCAGTTGTTCAGTAGACAAAGTTAGTCAGGTAAAGATATTAACTTAGATTTTGTTAAACCAATCTGTTTAACACCAAGTAGGAAACTGAGATTTAATCTTTTTCGTAGCTATTTTTCCGCGATTTTCAAAAGTAGGTTTTTTTGGAAGTTTTTTTTTTCATATAATTTGAAACTTAATATACCGTGGAGTGTCTAGATTATCAAAATAAAACTGTAATGGCTTGGCATCGGTGACATCGGAATGGCTCTGTCACAGAGTTTCACGGCCGTTCGTTTATGCTAACCGTCATCTATCCATTCCAAAATACTAATTCTTCCGATACAATATTTCCATCCGTAGTTCATATGGCTAATCATGTCTTCCAGCATGTTATTTTCTTTTGTGCAATACAGTTGAATGAAAACGGACGCCTGTTCTTAATTCACAGTATCATCTTCTGAAAATAGATATAATGAAACACGATTTTAAAAACATATATTTGTTACAGTGAATATGTAAAATCGGTGATTTTGTAAAATAACTGAAAATTTCAGGGATTTTGTAAAATCACTGATTCCGTCAGCTATTTCATAAAATGACTGAAATTTTCAGACAATATGTAAACAAATAGAAGCAAAGAACAACAACCACTAGAGTAGTTGTAAAGCCTACGTGTTTTCTAATTGAGGACTTCAGTTCTACGTTTTGCGTATTCATAAGTGTGATTAGATTTTTAATGTCCTACCCCCATGAAATCAATAGATATTCTCTTCAATTCTTAATTAAGAATATAAATTATTACTATGATTGTGCAAACCAATCTCTCTGATAATTACCATTTTGAAATGAATCTATTTCTTTGATTTGTGTTTTTGTATTTTGTTTCAATGATTTTTTTTTTGTATTTTGTTTAAAAGTCAATAAATAAATGCTATTTTAATATGACTTGTGCTTTTAATTTTATCATTCATGTTTGAAATAGAAAAAGTTATATTCCTGTGATTCGGAATGCAAAATTATGAATAAAAACTGTTTCACATACTTATTGATATCTTCAGATATTTTATGAAATAGTTAACAGATTCAGTCATTTTCAAAGATCTCTGGAGCATGCAGTTTTCTTAAAAAAAAATAAGCACATAGACAATGCATAAAAATATAATACATATATTATTTGAAATAATAATGTATAGTCCTTTATTATCACAAATATTCTATCATTTCATATATTATCTGAAAATTTCAGTCATTTTATAAAACAACTGATGGAATCAGTGATTTTACAAAATCCCTGAAATTTTCAGTTATTTTATAAAATCACTGATTTTACATATTCACTGTAACATATATAGCAGTGCGATCCTTGGTGCAACCCTGGAGTCCGAGCCCGCTCATTAATCATGCAGGGAAGCCACGTATGCCTTCCTTATTTGCGGAGACTGATGAGGCTGATGGACTCATTAATCATACGAGAACTGCGTCCAGGCTGACAAAAAGGTGCAAACTGTTTGCAAATTATATCCCGCTTTCCATGTTCACTTACGTGCAAGGCTACTGTAATTTGAAAACAGCTTGCACCGTTTTGTTATCCTGAACACACGGCTGGTTTCAATATTTTCATTAGAATAACCAACAATTTCCGAAAAAAAAAATATTCAAAATATTCTGTACGTGTAAGTATACTTAAGGACAAAAGTTCTGTCCTGTTTTGTTTTGTTCGACAAAGCTTTTGATTTGAAAGCCAACATTTTGACACTATTGCTTAGCAATATCGTTCTGATCTTAAAAAAAAATGGGACTTTTTGCATTGGCATTGGATCACAAATGACGTTGATTAAGTCCCGTCGACGTTAATGACGTTTTTACTTTTTATTGGATTATTTCTTATACGCATTTGCGTAGATTGCGTAATGGGAGTTACGCCATTGAATACGTTTTCTGCCATAGTTTATGAAGCATGACATCTCAGTTTTCTGAATTTGGGGGTTCGGTAGGCTGCGTTTTTTATGACGTTAATCAGAACAATTGAAACAGCGTAACGTAAACCCCTTTCATATTTTAAGTAAAATCTATACACGGCGAATTAAGATAAACGCGTTTGGTTACCCCATCCAGTACTTCTGAGAGGATGGGCGGATCGTGACGACGAAGACTTTTACCAAGACATTAGTCCTAAAGACTTTCGAACAAAAATAAAACAAAACAAACAAACAAACAAACAAACAAAAAAAGCATAGTATAGTCTAACATAATAAACATATTAATTCTAAGTCAAAATAATTCGTGCTTACCTGATGACAGCTCAGTGTTCTTCAGACATTGTCGGACTGCGGCTTTCCGTGATCAAGGTTAGTTTTGGTCACACATTTCCGATTTCTATGTCCTTTGATTCAATTTATTTGATCATATTTTAGACATCTTGTTAGATATTCCTTCTCAAGATCAGTGCATATACAAACTCTCGGTCCTTTATAAACGTTCCGGGCTACCTTGGTCACATGCCCTGTGATTGCACCACAATTTCATCACATTTTCTATAAATAGACCATGATGTAATGGTTTTCCCAGTTTAGATGACTGGTTCCCAGGATAAACTGCAGGGCATTAATGTTGCTCTTCTCAAAGAAGATTTGTACTTTGGACCAACACAACAAATTTTTGTTAACATTACCTTGTTTAAGAGCATATTAAAGTAAAATCGACCCCATAAATATACAAACGTCGTATTTCTTTTAAAAAATGACGGGTTGCAATTCATAAGTTTTGTCAAAACAATTTTAAAAATGGTTTTATCGTGTTTAGATGTTTCGCACCACCCCCGTTTCGTACCAGTGTTTTGATAAAAGAAATCTGTTTATTATTTGAATTTCTGTAACAAATGTTATGAATGGATTTAAAACTATTTTACATGTTTGTGAAATTTGGTGAGGTGGTGTGCAGAACAAAAAGATTGATACCTTCAAAGTCAAGGTCACAGCTTCGGTTGATTTTCTTTGGGGTTTTTATGTCCTGTATTGTAAGGTTGTTGCTATTTGGGCATATTGTTTTAGTGTTGTCCGTCCGTCTGTCTTTTGGTCTGTCTATGAAACTTGAACAAAAAAATTAACAATACCAATATTTTCAAGCCTATTCAAGATTCAAGCAGAAGCCTCATATTTGCATTGATGATACATTTAGATAATACGCATCTGCTGATACCAAAGTCAAGGTCATGTGTCAAGGTCATTTGTTAAGGTCAAATAACTCAAAAACATATCCAAAAAACTTTACATTTCCAATATTGCCAAGCATATTCCAGATACAAGCCTCATATTTGACATGTTGTTTCTTAAGCATACAGAGTTGATTTTTTCGTGGCACACATTGAGTTTCACAATTTTTAAGTTGCAAATTGTTTTTAGTCTCAAATTGGTTTAGTTGCTAGTGAAAAGAATAAATTATATTTGCATATTAGTCTATATTAGTGTCAAAGTCACTCAGCTGTACATAAGATTTCCACAGCTTTGTCTCAGGGTTTTCAAATGATGATGATAGATCTTAATGATACGCATCTGCTGATACCAAAGTCAAGGTGATGTGACAAGGTCAAGGTCCTCTGTCAAAGTTAATAAACTAAACAAAATACCAAAAATTAAAATTGCCAATATTTTCAAGCCCATTCAAGAAACAAGCCTCATATTTGGCATGATGATTAGACCTCAATTCCCTCAAGACCCTGCATCTGTAGATACCAAGGTCAAGGTCATGTGACAAAGTTAAGGTCATCTATTAAGATCAAACTTCTTAGAAACTTTAGGTTAAAACATAACATGTTCATTCAAGCCTATTTTAGATACCTTTCTCATAATTTGTATGATGGAAGATTTCAGTAATGTACATCTGTAGGTATCAAGGTCAAGGTCATGTTAAGTGGTCAAGGTCATCTGTCTAGGTCAACATTTTAAAAGAATGCTGTTACAGGGGCATTTGTGTATCACAAACACATCTTGTTTTTTCCCGTTTTTCAGTGACAAAGCCTCATCTACATTGTGTTAAATGAAGAAGAAAAATTTTCCTGAACTTGACATTCTACACATTCAAATATAAAGATGGATTTCAGGAATTGGGTAGTCAATATTCAAACTGTCTTGTTTCTTAAGATTTTTAAGATAATTAAAAGTGCCACCTTTTTTCAGATTTTCACTACTTTTTGAAAGGGACTCTAGGGAATAAAAAAAAGCGCCCAACCTTTGCTAATCAACTTATTATATTTCACTTATCATCACAATATCTGATAAACAATGGCAAAACAGATTAAAAAAAGACCATTTAGGGCTTTTTTTGCTATCTCTCAGGGGCCCAATAAAGGCCACATTCCCCATTGAAAAGGCCCAAAAAATTTTCCCAATTGAGAGAAAAATTCCCAAGTTAGTGAAAACAAATCAACACAAAAACTTTTTTCTGTCATATTTGTAACTTGATAGTATGAAAATGTGTTTTGATCACTTAAAATTTTTTGGAAAACAGTCATACATAATAAATCCCAATATTGCAATTTTGTCGATTGTTTTTTCCCAAATGATTGCTCGGGGCCTTTTCCCAAAGAACTTAGAACTAGCCTTTTCATTGTTAGAGATTTCTTTGCTAATTCAATTCTTTCTGAAAGCAATGCAATGACAATGCTTAACCCTTTGCTGTTTAATCCCTGCTTTTTATGTGCCTGTGATTATATGATTGAGAAAAAATTGTGAAAAAAGAAGAAATTGCTTCTGACAAGCAATTTCTTCTTTTTCCACACTATTTTCTAACCTACTGAATGGTTATTTTTCAAATTAAATCCACTTTGAATTTTCGTCTGCAAAACCTTTGAATTTGGACAGGTCCAAAATTTTGTAAAATAGGAAAGGGTTAATTCAGGGCTAGTGCAAGTTTTCTAGATCAGGTCCTATTGACTCCTTGACTGTGTAATTTGAAGGATCAAAACTCCTGTTGAAAGGGTCAAAAAATGCATGTAACATTAACGGATTATAAGTACTATTATTACTAATTAGTTCTAGGTAGTGCTAATTAGCTTCTTCAATTGTCTTCTTCATTTCTGTATAAGAGATTCATATTTCATATGAATCTTGTATAAGTATAAAAAGGAGATGATTAATTTTAATAAATAAAGATATTTATAGAATGTTGAGGGTTAAAACCCTGGTTTGAGGGCCAATGTTAATGAGTCCTGTAAATTATAACTGGTTGCATGCACAAATATAAGTATATAATACTGGTATGTTGTATTGTTAATATTTATCAAGCGCAACTATTCATTCTTTCTCTCTTATATTGAAAGTAATAGCTCTATGTTGTTTTATCCAATACAGTCAAACCTGTCTCAGCAGCCATCAATATTCAGCAAGCAACCTGTCTTAATTGAGCGACCATCGAAATCCCAAATGAACGAATTGTCCTGAAATTGACCTTTATTGAGCAAGCAACTGTCTTAAGCAAGCACTTTTTGAAAGCCCCTTAGGTGCTTGCTTAAGACAGGTTTGACTGTATATGTCATATAAAAAAAATATATCTTAGAACTAACATACTCAGGTGAGCAATATAGGACCATCATGGTCCTCTTGACTTAATTAAAATATTTACAGGTTGGGTTGTTTTTATTGGGCACCATCAACAATCTACCATATGTGATTGTGACCTCGGCGGCAAGCACAATAGCAGACAGGTAATCATGCTTTTCATATTCAGGCGTCAGTGACCCATTCACTGCAAATTTTTAGAGATCAAAATTCATTTTGAAGCAATCATAACATTAAAAAGTAGGGTTTGACACTAACAACTTTTTTCCACCAGCCTGAGGGACCTGCTTGAGTAAAATATTACAGGTCCTCCATGGTAACAACAGGTCCTGCATGAAAAACATGTTTGCTTTTTAGCAATTAAGGATATAAACTGCTAGGAAAACAGTGTTGGAAAAGAAGAAATTGCTCTTGACAAGCAATTTCTTCTTTTTCTACAATATTTTCCATTTGATAATTTTTAATGCAAATTTTAGTATTGGAAAGGCAATTATTTTTCAAAACATGTCAGATTTGAGATACAAAGTACTGCCATCAACTACAGGCCTGAAGGACCTGCAGCATGGTTACATCTACCAGTCCTCCATAAAATCTACAGGTCTCGGGCCTAAGCGCTGATGTTAGTGTTGATCCCTAAAAAAAGTGTATCATTAGTTAAAAATTCAAATTTCAAGTGTCAACATAAACTTCCTTGGTTATGATTAGCATTGTAATTACATGTATCTCATTGAAATATCCTAATAAAGGACTACTGGTATAATCAATTTGTCATAGGGATATGAAGAAGACAATTCCAATGAATGGATCATGATGCATTACTAAGAGTTTGACGGGTCAAAATGATCCCAAGAAGAAATTTCTGAAGGTTGAAAAGGTTATTTTCACAATTTTAGGGTCAAAATATGATTTATGAAACAAACTAAAGCTTGAATAGATAAAACTTATTGTTATGTTATCATTGTCTTTCAAATATTTGAACTTCAGTTCTCCTTCTCTCAGTCGCCTATAAATTTTAGGATTATAAATTTGACCCCATATCATGTGTGAACTTTTGGTATGGTTAGGATTATTGTGAAAGAAGTTAATAAGTTGAATGAGTTTGGAATGCTTTTAGAATAAAATTGAATGAGTGTGATGAGTGAGTTTTGAGTGAAATTAAAGGAAAGTAATATGTTTTATCATATTCTCAGACAAAATTAGCTCCCTTTACTAATATATACACAAATTTCTGTTTGTGTATCTTCTTGGACCAATAAGACGCCTGATAATAGAATATGGCAATAATTCAATCTACATAAATGAAATGTTGATACTTTTAAACTGTTTTGAAGCCTTTTTGAATTATTTAGGAGTGTTTTCAATTTATAGGGATGAGTGTTTTGGATGCATTCAATGGAGCGCTGAGTGGGCAATTAAGAATGGTTTTGATCGAGGTTATGTCAATTTCATAACAAAAAAAGATTTTTTTTATAAACTTGGATTCCTATAGGATTTCTTTTGGAACAAAACTGTATAAAATGTAGGATTGTTCCCTTTAATTTTGGTGATTGGACATTTATGCATGTAAATTACAAATTGCATCCATTTATTATTCTAATGAAGCTATATAATCATTGGAGATGTCATTGCAATACTAATATAACGTCGACTCAGTTCTATAAGGACGAATACAGGAAAAGCCTACTTTTCAGGAGAAGGAAAAAACTTAATATCTTTTTACCTATAAACACTGGTTCAACCATTTTGGTCGAAAACATTTTAAGTTCAATCACTAAATATATTATCTGTCGTCATAAGTATTAAATTTTGTCTCTTGTAATTTTGACAGCAAAAAATGTCGTATAGACAATAAAAGGCATAAAAGATAAATGCATGAAAAAAACTAATTAAATTTGATGTTATATAAGATATAGGACAAGTCGCCTATCAAAAATTTCTTTTCGAGTGCATACCAGACCCCGAAAGCCGTTGAGTGTGACTTTTGTCGAAAAAAGTGAAAAACGCATATAACAATTTTTATGTATGTAACTGAGACACGCGAATAACCTGGCCTTGGTAAAGGTTGTGTTCTTTTTCAAACTGATCTTTTAGAATAAACTTTTATCATAAGGAAACATGAACAACTATCAAATTTGTCAATACGTCATTTTGGACCTTCACTTTTCGACCACTTCTGGTGCGAATATGACGTATCTTACAAGTCCATAAAGCTTTTTTGGGAGATAAGATTAGCTAGATCAGGTACAGTATTTTCGCAAAAGACGCGGGAATATCATATGTGTGCGAAAACGCAAAAAAAGAAAAGAATGGAAATTGGCCTTTACGTCCTTATAGAACGGAGCCGACGATAAGTGCCTTTAAAGATAAATTCACTTACAATTTTTCTGTGCTGATCCTTTGATATTATTTAAATTTTACAAATTGCAAAATTTGTAGAAATCAAGAGACATTTTATACAAGCAAATAGATTATAATCGTTTGTTTCAGAGTAAGAACAATTTACATTCTATTTAGTGAACAACAAAAGCTGTATTTTCACATGGCAGAGGCACAAGTGAAGATATAGCTTTTGTTGTTCACAAAATGAAATATGAATCGATCTTACTAAAAAACCTGAACAATGATTCTATTTCTTTAATGTAAAGATGAGACAAAATTGGTAGATCTTGTTACAAAGTTCCTTAAAGCATGTCATTTTGCATGTGATTACTAGGCAACTTCATTATGATGTCATAAAGATTTAATTATTTGGGTCCACTTGGATAATGTCAAATGGGGTGAAATGAACAAAAGCTTGATATAAGGTTTTGATTATTTCACTGGATGGAGGTGAGATTATCAAGTGATAATCTACTGTTATTTCTTGATAAACCACTAAAAAGTGAAATGAAAAAAAGCAGGCTTTAAGTTTTTGATAATTTCACTGGTTGGCAGTGAGTTTATCAAGTGATAATCTACTGTTTTTTCTTGATTCACCACTGAAAAATGAAATTAACAAAAGGATGGTATAAGTTTTTGAAAATTTCACTGGTTGGCAGTGAGATTATTAAGTGATTATCTAATGTTATTTCTCTATAAACCACAGAAAAGCATTAAAGAATATCAATTAATCCTGTTTGATACCTTTGAAATATTGAATCTATTTATTTCATATAAGTTTTGGTAAGAAGAACCTAATTGGGCTGGTGTTTGGTGCAAATGTGGCTTTATCTGCTCTTGTGAAAAGTAAGTCAGACCCAAGATAAATGGGGTAAAGTGGATTTTCAATTGAAATATTTGGACAATAATCAGGGTGACACTAACTTCTTTTCGCCACCAGCCTGAAGGACCTGTTAACCCTAAATATTACAGATACTCCCGGATAACAACAAGTCCTGCATGAAACAATGTTTGAATCATAGCAATTTAAGAGATGAATTGCAATGAAAATATTGTTGAAAAAGAAGAAATTGCTTTTGAAAAGCAATTTCTTCTTTTTCTACTATGTTTTCCATTTGATAATGCAAATTTTAGTATTTGAAAGGCAATAATTTTTCAAAACTGGACAGATTTCAAATACTAAGTCATGCCAGTAACTCCAGGCTTAAAGGACCTACAGTAGAGTAACATCTACCAGTCCTCCCTCAAATCCAAAGGTCTCGGGCCCAAGAACTGGTGTTATTGTCCATCCCTGATAACAATAACACAACCCTATGTTAAATACCGGGTATACTCATTGGAATGGTCTCACCTAGATATAGCATGGCTCAGTGCAAAACAGTTGTAACTCCCTATATGTTTATAGGGAGTTACAACTGCTTTGTACTGAGCCATTGATAGGGTTTCAATAAGAACTAACATGTTGAGAATGGCTTTACCCCCTCTTATCGGTACCCCTGTAAGTGTGATAAAATTTCTAACGTTTTGAATGGAAATTGCGTATATAGAGGATTTGTCTTTGGATTTTGTTTGATACAAGCTGATCTTAACTGGGTCTAGAATATAGTTGTTGTTAAGCAAGCCATTAAGAGAGACTTTGCAAACTTTCTATTTTAGATGAGGATAAGACCAGCTTGTCTTGAAAAAATCAAGTTATCATTTCATTTCTTTCACATTTATAACTTTTTGGTATGTTAACAAACAAATTTTAGAATTGACAGATGACAGAAAAACAGTTAAAAAACTGCATAAGATGACTTTTTGCAATAGTAAAGATCAGAAAACATATATTATATGCAATGGTATGCTGAATTTAAGCTTATGTGTGGGATTTGTTTGAAGTCATCAAAATTTCAGATATTTTTGCCTTCCAAACTGCTAGGCTAATTTCAAATTAACTTGGCAAATATGCTTTTGATAGACCAGAAAATTCATTTTAAAACTGTTTCACTGCCATTATTAAAAAGAAGTGATGTCTAGGGTTGAGAGGTAGAGTGTCCAACTCTTGATCAAGAAGTCCTGAGCTTAATTCACGGGAGCCCCCATCAGTTTTGGTTCTTTCAGTTGCCTGCACATTCGGCGCAAATACAAATTAATTTTTCATGTAGCAGAATCCTTGCATCAAAGTTGACATGAAACATGTCAAAGTTAAAGATAGGTGTACTTCAAATTCTTAAGATTAATTCAATTTTTTCATGATCCCATATTATTGATACTAAACGTCAAAACAAGTTCAAGGAATTTTCAATGAGTATCCACAGCATTATGCTTTGTTGAGGAATAATGACCAGAAGTACAGGTAAGAGGGGGTATTGGTATTCTAAAATCCTTATTTATCATTGAAACCCTGTGTTGTGAGTACTCATTTGAATCGTCTTGACAAGACGATTCAAATGAGCACCCACAATATATAGATTAGTGCAAGTATTATCAAACTAATAAAATTTGATATCCAAAATACCCTCTCTTTCTGTAGCCCTGAATGACTGTAGACCGGTAATATAATTAAATGATAATGTTGAAAGTGTTGTTAAATAAAGTATGGTAGTGATATTTTTCTTACAGCAATAAATGGCGGTTGTTGTTTGGAGGTGAAATACTGGATAAGATATGTGATTAATGCCTGTTTAATGCTCATAGGTAAGCAAATATTACACATCAGTATTTATCTATGAACAAGTCTTATTCCTTTTGTGCAATTTTGTCAAAAAATCAGGGTATATTGTTATTTACCTGTTTGTTTGTCTGCTTGTCTCCACAAAACTTAAATATTTGTTATAAATTTTAATAAGTTTAGGATAAGGCCTTCATATTTCACATGTAATTTTTTGTGAAAAGACCTTTTAGTTGGTGGTACTAGTTTGACTTCTATCAAGATCAAATATTTATTGAACATATCAGAAAAATGACAGTGGGGGATACTGATGTTAAGAAATACATTTCATTTTTTCTCCATTGCTTCTTCAGATAGAATTTTTTGTAGAAAGGATATAGATAATTTCATCAAATTTTGCCTTGAAGCTAAGATAGATATGAAGAATTAATTTGCAAATTGAGTGTTGCTTTGTTGTGTTACTTTCCCTGAATATGGTATTTTTCATATTTATTAAGAGAGGGTATATCGCTTTGCACTTGTTGGTCGATCTGTCAGCCTGTCTATTGGTCAGTCCAATAGTAGGCCATTTTTGTCTGGAGTATGTCTCAAAAAGTATGCAAGCTAGAAATTTCACAGTTGTACAAGAACCATAACTTTACCCATCATATTTTTTAAGTTAATGCCCTTTAATAATTGAATATGCCATCAACCTGCTCTTATGGGCAGGGGCTTTTTTTCTAGAAATGGGAATGGGCCTTAGCCTGTTCATTTTGGGAAATTTTTGCGAGGTTATCAGAAAAATTGGGAAACATAAGATTAATATAAGAGTACTAAAAGTAAGATTCATGCAAAATTTTCAAGATTTTATGTAAAAAACCTATTATAAGGTTCTAATCAGTGATAAAATTAATAAAAACATTGAGGAAAACAAATTTTGATGGAAATAAACAAGGAAAATTCAAAAATAATTTGTAATGTTGGTAGAATTTTTCTGCCACATGTGGCAAAAAAGAGCTGTTTTTGAATTGGGAAGTAGCCTTTTATAGGCCTCTAATAAAGAAAGAAGAAAAGCCCTGATGGGGAGGCATAAATATTTTACAAACATCTCTTGTTGTATTAAAATGCACGCTTAAAGTTTGGAGTGATCATATTTTTAAAATGATGTCTACATAAAAACATTCCAAAAGTGTTGAATGATTGTGTCAAATGTTGTTATTTCCCCTTGATGTTTTTAAGGCCTGTTTGGTGTTGCTTATGCCCCAAGCTTCTGGTTTTCCCTAGTTTGCATTGTAAGTAGTAGCTTTAAGTTTTTTGTAATGTTTGTTACATAGCAGTATAGTCATTCTCAACCAAATACAGAATGACAAATAGAATTATTGATAAAGAATGGAAGCTTTCATTTCCCCTTCAACACAAATCACAAATCAATTTTTTTCGGTTGATGGTCAAATATCATACTCACAGGTATGCAACTTAAAAATATTTTGGTTAGGATATTAACCCTTGTCATGCTGATCCTGGAATATTCCTGCTTTGGCAGGTTGTATGGACAAACATCAGCATGCACTGTGCAGTCTGATCTTAGTCCATACAACCTGATTTTCCTTTTTAAAACCGGAAAAGTTTCAGAAATTGTTAAAACAAAATCAAATTCTGACTCACAATTAGGAAAAACAGAGCTTTCAGCACTTTGATTTATATATAATTTTGCCAAGTTTTTTTTTATTCAGCTTGACAAGGGTAATCAATTTCTCTTTTTATGATTTTGTACATTAATTTTCAAAATAGTGTAAAATATTGATGGCTGAGCACAAAGCAGTTGTAACTGCCTATATGTTTATAGGCAGTTACAACTACTTTGCCTTGACAAATTGACAAATTTTCTTTACATATTGCTTGGTTAGAATCTTACAAAAATCTATTTCTTGTTTCAGGTGTTTGTTGGTTCTAGTTCAGCTTTTGGAGAAAAGTAAGAATCTGTCCACAGTTTGCAGCATGTCAAAATGGAACAGACTGTTTGCATAATTATACCCTGATTGCGCATGTACTTGCGTGGAAAACAGGGTATAATTATTTTGCACCATTTTGTCATCCTGAATGCTTGGTTGGTTTATGCATTTATAATTCATTATATAATTGTACTGTATTTCCCCTAGTATTAGCGCTCTTCAACACACTTCAAATGCCTAGATTTTAAGAACTTGTTGAGACTTCTTCTCTTATTTGATGTGAATTTCTTCTAAACAATTATTTATGTGATTGTTTAGAGGAAATTTACCTCAAATTAAATGGACAAAGATCTAAAAGGCATTATTTAAATGATTGTTTTTAATCAGAAAATGCATGCTAAATGAAAGCTCCCTGACCATGTAATGTATATTTCCAAAGAGCATTTATAAGTAGAAATACAGTATGAATTGAAATCTAAGGCATTATAGGATATATTGCTTACAGAATTTACCCTTGTTTGCTCGACCTTCTGATATGGGAGAGCATATAGCCGCCGCTTCGTCTGTCAGTCTGTCCGTCCGTCCGTAATTCTGTCTGTCCGTCATTCCGTCTGTCTGTCTGTCCATCCGTCCGTCCGTCCGTCCCCACCTATTTCTCCATAACCCTTGGGCCAAATCAAATGAAACTTACCATGTGAACTTCCTATGATATAGTGTTGATGCATCTGTGACGTTTTTTGGATTTGAGGCCTCATCACGGGAAAAGTGGACTTAGGGTAAAAAACAGTTTTTCCCAAATTTCTCCTAGTCTAACTGTCATAATTTAGTGAAATTTCATATTTGAGTAGCAAATCAGATGCCCTTTACTATAAACAATTTGAAATAAACGTAAAAAAAAAATATCATGGAAAAAGGGGGCTAAATGTTTGTTACCTTTACGTTAGCATGTAAAATAGATATTCCGTCCGTTCGTCCGTCCGTCCCCACCTATTTCTCCATAACCCTTTAGCCAAATCAAATGAAACTTACCATGTGAACTTCCTATGATATAGTGTTGATGCATCTGTGACGGTTTTTGGATTTGAGGCCTCGTCACGGGAAAAGGGGACTTAGGGTAAAAAACAGTTTTTCCCAAATTTCACCTAGTCTAACTGTCAGAATGTAGTGAAATTTCATATTTGAGTAGCAAATCAGATGCCCTTTACTATAAACAATTTGCAATTAACGTAAAAAAAAAATATATCATGGAAAAAGGGGGCTAAATGTTTGTTACCTTTACGCTAGCGCGTAAAATACAGTTTATTCTTTCATTTCTCCTAGTCTTATGCTCAGAATTTGATGAAATTTCACATTTCAGTAGCAAATCAGATGCCCTTTTTCATAAACTATTTGAAATTTGTGTCTAAAAATATGTCATGCAAAAAGGAGGTTTAATGTTTGTTACCTTTATGTTTGCTGTGTAAGATTACACCTTATTTGAGTCCTTGCAATCTGACCACAGAGCATATCTCCTAAAGTATAATAGCTATCAACTTGAAACTTTATGGGTGGATAGATCTTATGGAGGAAAAGTGCAGTTCACAAGAACTACAACTCTTGCTTGCATAATTTTGGAGTTATTGCCCTTTGTTATTTTGAATACTTAGATTATGTATGGAGCATATCTCCTAAAGTATAACAGCTATCAACTTGAAATTTTATGGGTGGATAGATCTCATGGAGGAGAAGTGCTATGCAAAAACACTACAACTCTTGCTTGCATAATTTTGGAGTTATTGCCCTTTGTTATTTTTGATACTTAGATTTTGTTGGGAGCATATCTCCTAAAGTATAGTAGCTATCAACTTGAATCTTTATGGGTGGATAGATCTCATGGAGGAGAAGTGCAATACACCTGAACTACAACTCTTGCTAGCATAATTTTGGAGTTATTGCCCTTTGTTATTTTTATTACTTAGATTTTATAGGAGGCAAATCTTTGACAGTACAAAAGAATCTTTTATCTATTTTATCTATTAGGGTTCAGTTTACTATCAAGCTTTCTTCGCGGGGGATGTCCATGTCCAACATGGCTTTTGTTTTTGTGACAATGCCTTATTAGGGGAGCATAATCCTTCTCTGACGGCTCTTGTTTACAGGGGAAAAGAAAGGCAAAAACAATTGGATACCTGATTAGTTATTTGGAAGTTCTTTAGGAGTCAAATTGTGAAAATCAGAAAGTTGGTATGCAAAACTTTGAAATGAGCCTGAAATCAGAATTCCTTTGGTTTAATTTGTATTACTGCTTTACACCTTATAACTGCTTGTCACTCCTAGCAGTAACAAATGACAAAATGAATTTTTTGTATTAATACCTTAAAAGATGATCACCAGACCTTATCATGGACACGCATATTTCAATACTGTGCATAATAACACTGTTTCCACCTTATGGTAATTTGCCTTAGGTAAAATATAGTTCAAATCCAAGCAAAAAACAAACAAGTACAGTTTATATTCAGAATAGTTGGAAAGAATACAAAATCAGGACATGAGCAATCCAATTTTCTATATGCACTTTTAACACAAGGTGAATATTGTATTTGAATTCTATTTATAGTGTTGCCCTTGGTTACTTGCGACTGTTTCCCAGTAAAATGGTCAATGCCTGGTCCAGTGGTACAGGGATGGCTGGAGTGCTGGGGTCCGTCCTGTATATAGCATTTGGGTGTATTGTGGGAGCTGGCGGAGATAATCAGACACATCTCAGAAAACTTATCCAGTAAGTTATAAGCTCAGCTGTTTCGGAGAACATCCAAAGTATTGATATGTCCTTGGTGTCGCCATTGTCATGATAGTCATCATCGTAGTAATGGTCCTCATGGAAAAAATTGACATTTTGTATTAGCTCTTGTAGAACTGAATGCATTCATGTGAAACTAGGTGAACATGTTCATTATTCTTATGAAGAAAGTGTCCCCAACTTAAGCATAGCTTAAAATTACTGACGAAAGCCAGTGTCTAGTTGCGATAACGTACCCCCATCCCTTTTGATAGTCTGATGTGGGATGGGGTTACGACGCGTTCCCTCTTTGTTCTATATTGCAGGGCCCGGAGTGATTCACTCCGGGCACTTTAAGGTCAATTTTTGGAATATGTGTTAATTCTAAAAACACCATTTTACAATCTAAACCTACCTTGGTAGTTTATTTATAAGTCCCAATAAAAATTTATCTGCACAAATTTAAATATCCCAAGAATTTCACTTTTAATTAGTATCACTGTCTGAAAATCGTATTTTTTCCTTTCAAAGTCAGCCATTTTGGGTTGATGTTATTGAAAGTCACGTGAGTTCTCCCGTTTCCCGCCAAAATTTAGCTAATGAAAAATCAGGTCACCATATTTGGGGGTCGTAGTATTTTTTGTAAACAAACTCACTTTGATCATTATAAAAGATGAAAATTAAATGAAAAGTTTTGTAAAGTCACTTAAATTGGGAAGGTAGTAGATAGATACAGGCTACTAGATGCTTCAAATTCGCAAGGTTTTGAAAGGTAGGTAAAAAGGTATACAGACGTTTCGTACCATAACCATTTCGTACCATAAAATATATTACCATTTCGTACCATACGATGACCATTTCGTACCATAGGCGAAGACGTTTCATACCATGTGTTGACCATTTCGTACCAAAAAGAAATAAATGATTTTGAAAAAGTAAATTTCTTAAATAACTTAATGTTTTCGTGTAAAATCGCAAAAAATATATTTGCTTATGCTGCGAGCTTATAAAATTTATAGCCCTTTACTAATCAAAGGCCAAATTATGAAAAGGTTGATTGGCTGGTATGTTGTTTGACTCCTGTTTGCTACAAAATTGGTAATAACAAATTGACAATGAATTGTTTGGTGTTTGCCTTCAATTATTAATCGTCAATCGTCAACTGATTAGCAATAAGCCTTGTTTCTTAATTGAATAAATAACGATATGCTTTTGACAATAATATTGGTGATACGTTTTTTTTTTTTTTTTTTGTGGCTACAAGAGAAATTGATTTTTTATTTTATGTTCTTAAGCAATTGCAGCACGTCGTCTACATATTTCAAGAAATGAATACTTGTTCAATTAACACTTTCTATATATTAAGAATATATAATTTTAAAGAAAATTATAGCAATTTAGGTAATTTAACAAACTATACCCAGGTATGAACTAGTTACGACTTTTTTATTCTTGTGTCGTAACTTATGAGTTTTCAGGTATAAATGCTAACAAGTTCCAAATTTCAGGCGCCTTTAGAAATTTATCAACAAACTTTCAATAATAAAAAAAGATAAAAAGAAATAAAAAGAAAAAAAAATCATCATCCACCCCCTTTTTCGTGGATCATTGTTTGTTTAGTATATTCTAATAAAGTTATAATTATCGTGTATCTTTTTATAAAATATCAACGGAGTATTATCAAATAAATTTTGACTTCTTTTCTGTCATCCCAAAACCAAACATATGGTACGAATTCTGTATCAAAATAAGAAATGGATTACCCTGCGGAATTAAACGGTAATTTTATGGTACAAAACAACTTTTCCTATGGTACGAAACGTCTTCACCTATGGTACGAAACGTCTTCACCTATGGTACGAACCGTCTTCGCCTATGGTACAAAACGTCTTCGCATATGGTACGAAACGTCTGGTATGAAATGGTTATGGTACGAAACGTCCATAATTCGGTAAAAATAGCTACTATACTTTTTACCTAGCACCTGTTTTGACAGCATGGAATTAGTAAACAAAGTGACGTCAAAATAAATCACATGATCAACATAACTGTCATGGCCTCCAAACTTCGAAAATTTGAACAATTGAAAAAGAAAACACTTTTTTAAGAAAAATATAAGTGATGTATCGGTTCCTGTAACATTATTTGCTTTCAAAACTTAGGTAAGAATGACATTAGTTCTTAAATGACCTCTCAGTTTGAAAAACATAAACTTGATAACTGCAACAAAAAACAAATAGGGTGGAAATTGTAGCCCTCGACCGGCAGCATATCAGAGAGAGGGGTACATTATTGCAGCTAGCCAGTGTCAAACCCACACAGTAATATTTAAGTTATTTATTTACAAATCCAATGCGCTAATCACTGAGCCAAAGAAGATCTTCCCTGAAGCAGGTGTCAGACATTGTATTTTTAGCTCACCTGAGCACATCGTGCTCAAGGTGAGCTTTTGTGAGTTTTTGTGATCATTGAATGTCCGTCGTGTGGTGTGCGTCGTCCGTCCTCAGACATCAACAATTTAGGTGTTTACACTCTAGAGGCCACAAATATTGTCCAATTTTCATGAAACTTGGTCAGAATGTTTGTCAGGTCACAAGGATGAATCCTATCAAAAATTGGAAGGATCCATGCAATATCAAAGGAAAAGGGCCTAAATGACAATTTTCTTGTTTACGTTCTAGAGGCCACAAATATCGTCCAATTTTCATGAAACTTGGTCAGAATGTTTGTCAGGGCACAAGGATGAACCCTATTGAAAATTGGAAGGATCCATGCCATATCACAGGAAAAGGGGCCTTAATGACAACTTTCTTGTTTACGCTCTAGGGGCCACAAAAATGGTCCTATCTTCATGAAACTTGGTCAGAATAATTGTCAGGTGCCAAGGATAAAGCATTTTTAAAATTGGAAGGATCTGTGCCATATCACAAGAAAAGGGGCCTTAATGACAATTTTCTTGTCCTATCTTCATGTAACTTGGTCAGAATGTTTGTCAGGGCCCATGGATGAATTCTATTGATAATGGGACAGATCTGGGTCATATCATGGGAAAAGGGGCCTTAATGACAATTTTTTTGTTTACACTCTAAAGGCCACAAACAGAATGTATGTATGTCAGGTCACAAGGATGTACCAAATCAAAAATGGGAAGGATATGTGCATTATCATGGGAAAAAGGGCCTTAATGACATTTCTTTTTGTATAATCTCTAGTTTCCATAAATATGGTCCAATCTAAACGAAACTTGGACAGAGTGTTTGTCAGGTCATAGGGATGAACCCTATTGAAAATGAGAAGGATCCATGCCATAGCATGGGAAAAGGGGGCCTTAATGTCAATTTTCTTGTTTACAGTCTTAGAGGCCTCAAATTGTAAAAGTACAACTTTGCTGGAAAAATTTTATTTATAAAATGAGACAAAGATACGAAGGTGAGCGATATAGGACCATCATGGTCCTCTTGTTAAACCAAAGAAGCTATGCGGGACAGTGTGAGTGGTCTCCCATAACAATTATCAAAAGAGCAGACTTATATATCAAGGGGGATAAATCAAGAAGCATTGGGCTAAGATCAGCCTGCACAGATGCACAGACTGATCTTAGCCAAAACTTTTGTGTAACAAGGTGCTAGACAGACAAGATCCATTCAAAGAAAAGGATACTCAACCCTAAATGGGTTGACTCTGTCTTTATAGGCTACCATTAGCCAATTAACTTAGGACAGGTCATTCTAATTTGCATATCCAATGCAACTTACATTGATCCTTTACACTATTAAATTTCTCTTCCCTCTGAGAAGACTCATCCCATAACTATGCATGGGAGATCCGTGGAAAGGGCAACTCCAGTCTGGCAGTTTGTCATTATCCCACGAGTGCATAGACAGATATGATCCATTTAGAGCAAAGGATCCTCAACCCCAAATGGGTTGGCTCTTTCTATAAAGGCTACCATTAGCCAATTAACTTAGGGCAAGTCTCTGTAATTTACTTATCCAATGCAACTTACCTCCCTTTAATCAGTTACACTTGCTTTCTACTCAAATATTATGGGCAAAACGTAAGCCAGACTGGTTTGACTCTGTCTATATGGGCTACAATGAGACACTAAACTTAGGGCAGGTAATTCTAATTTCCATATGTAATGCATTTTACATTGATGATTTACACTGTAACATTACTCACCTCCAAGAAGACTTGTCCCCAGTCTTGAGCTAGGAGGTCTATGGGTAAGGCAAGTCGATCTAGCAGTTTTCATCATCCCACTATTCCCACCAATTGTAAAAAACCGACGCATAGACAGACATGATCCTTTCAGAGAAGGATCCTCAGCCCTAAATGGGTCGATTTTATCTATATAGGCTACTATTAGCCATATATTAAGGGTAGGTCTCTCTAATTTTCAAATCCCAAGCAACTTACCTCCCTTTAAATTGTAAACACTTATTTTCTACTCAGGTACCATGGGAAATTTGAGCCAAACTAGTTAAAATGTTCCAAAATTTTCAAACTGTTTGACATAAAATCACGTGCAAGGGTGTACATACCATAACTCACATTACGCAAGTGCGAAATAGAAATAAATCCTCTTTCCAAAAATATTGTGATGAATAATCAAAACATCGAAACTAGTTACAATGTTTTGATTATTCATCAGCGCTCAAATCATAGTAAAGGGGAGCTGAGAGAGGGCATTCATTTTTTGTCACAGTCCACATATCACCTTTGTCCTGTATATTCTTTGTTGAGTGCGTATTTGTTTCAAAACCTAATTACGCTCATAACTTGTATGTAAATTCAAAAATGAGGCGTTTAAACAGTTTTAAATATTGTCCTAGACAATACGGGTTTAAAAGTTTCTTATTTATTCCAGATATGCCTTTCTTCTGACCAGTCCAGCAGTGGTTCTGTATTTAGTGTCTTATTTCTTCATTATCAAAGCACCTGATGAAGACGATTCTGAGAGACAACCAATCTTAAATGAGGAGCCGATTGGTAATATACAGGGTATTCTGTCAGTTATTATTTATTATTTAACACTTTTAAGTGGATTATTGAGAGATATCAGTAGATTATAATTTTGATAATTTCACCCCCTAAACAGTGAAATTACCACTGACTAATACCCCACTTTTGTTCATTTCTCCCTATCTGACTTTATCTAAGTGGGGCCCATGCAAAACCAAGACATGTGCTTTTAGAAAATTGATCCTGAAACTTTCAGATTGTTTCCCTTTTTTGTATTAAAGAAATAGAATTTTTATACTTTTTCGGTTAAGATTATTTGATATTTCATTCAAAGAACAACAAAAGCTATATTATCACTTGTGGCTTTGCCACTCTTGAAAATAAAAATTTTGTTGTTCACTCATTGAAATATATGGATCTTACACTCAAATTATCCACCATTGTAATAGGCTGGCCTATATTAAACCAATAAAATATATATGTCCAACTTGTAACCAATAACAGACAGATTAAGACTGTAGAAACATGTGAAAAGTAGACTCCACTTTGAGGGGTCAGCGCAACACTATTGTAAGTGACTAGAAATATATAGGCACTTACAATAAAGTTGCACTAACCCATTGACTTAGCTAATGAGATAAGGCTCGTTACCATTTTCAGTGTTTTGGGGGATGCAGGTTTTGCTCATCTGAGACGCAAAAATAAGAAGCAAGGACCCTAAAAACTGAATGATGTAAGTCCCAAAGACTCTCTCACAGGCTCAACTTCAGAAAAGAATTGAAGACTGCTTTAAACAGTCTTCAATTCTTTTCTGAAGCCAAGCCCTAAATATAAATGAACTTCTATCAATTTCTTTACCTGTAACCACAGAATAGCTCTAAATCTACAGTATAGCATGAAATAAAAAGTCTTTATCTAAAGCAGGGACTCCCAAAATTTGAGAAAGAACCCCTAAGATCAAACTGTGGACCCTATTTTGTTGATGTGAGACTAAAACCCTGCATTTTGAGCAATTCTGCCTTATCCTGGAATATACATGTATATGGGAACTTGTGTTGTAAAGATCACATGTATTATGTTTCACCTCTCTACCTTACATGCAAAGCGTCTTAATATAATGCCTGACACCTGCATGATGGAAGAGCTTCTTTGGACCAGTGGTTAGCGCATTGGTCCCCTGAGCCAACTATTACTATATTTATATTCTGCATTGGTTTCCACCCCTGCTTGCATAGTTTATTTTCATTTAATATGCTTAAGTTGCAGACAATTTGTTCAAATAAAAAGGGGCTTGTCCAACTGGGAAATAGTGCCACTTATGTTGGAATTATACTGTTTTTGTTGGTGCAATAAGCACAATACCGCCTATTTAGGCTTATATTTTTATGCTCCCCGAAGGGAGAGCATATAGCCGCCGCTTTGTCTGTCCGTCCGTCCGTACGTCCGTAATTCCGTCCGTCTGTCCGTCCCCACCTATTTCTCCAAAACCCCTGGGCCAAATTGAAAGAAACTTACCATGTGAACTCCCTATGATATAGTGATGATGCATCTGTGATGGTTTTTGGATTTGAGGCCTCGTCACGGGAAAAGGGGACTTAGGGTAAAAAACAGTTTATCCCAAATTTCTCCTAGTCTAACAGTCAGAATTTAGTGAAATTTCATATTTGTGTAGCAAATCAGATGCTCTTTACTATAAACAATTTGAAATTAACGTAAAAAAAAAATATCATGGAAAAAGGGGGCTTAATGTTTGTTACCTTTACGTAAGCGCGTAAATTACAGTTATTCTTTCATTTCTCCTAGTCTTATGCTCAGAATTTGATGAAATTTCACATTTGAGTAGCAAATCAGATGCCCTTTATCATAAACTATTTGAAATTTGTGTCTTAAAATATGTCATGCAAAAAGGGGGTTTAATGTTTGTTACCTTTATGTTAGCTGTATAAAATAACAGCTTATTTGAGTCTTTGAAATCTAACCACAGAGCATATCTCCTAAAGTATAATAGCTATCAACTTGAAACTTTATGGGTGGATAGACCTTATGGAGGAGAAGTGCAGTGCACAAGAACTACAACTCTTGCTTGCATAATTTTGGAGTTATTGCCCTTTGTTATTTTTGATACTTAGATTATGTCTGGAGCATATCTCCTAAAGTAAAATAGCTATCAAATTGAAACTTTATGGGTGGAAAGATCTCATGGAGGAGAAGTGCTATGCACAAGGACTACAACTCTTGCTTGCATAATTTTGGAGTTACTGCCCTTTATTATTTTTGATACTTAGATTATATCTGGAGCATATCTCCTAAAGTATATATAGCCATCAACTTGAACATTTATGGGTGGATAGATCTCATGGAGGAGAAGTGCAGTGCACAAGAACTTCAACTCTTACTTGCATAATTTTGCAGTTATTGCCCTTTGTTATTTTTAATACTTAGATTTTGTCTGGAGCATATCTCATAAAGTATGATAGCTATCAACTTGAAACTTTATGGGTGGATAGATCTCATGGAGGAGAAGTGCAATACACCAGAACTATAACTCTTGCTTGCATAATTTTGGAGTTATTGCCCTTCGTTATTTTTAATACATTTAATAGGAGGTAAATCTCTGACAGTACAAAAGAATCTTTAATCTATTAGGCTTCAGTTTACTATCAAGCTTTTGTGGGGGGGATGTCCATTACCAACATGGCTCTTGTTTTTGTGACAATGCCTTATTCGGGGAGCATAATCTGTCTCTGACGGCTCTTGTATTCAATTTATGAAGACTCTTAAAGAGGGGGGGGGGGGTATTTACTATATCTACCTACCTTACATGCATAGCTTTACAATTAACAACATCGTGAAATGGACAAGATGAATGATTTCAGACTGATTTTGGAATGAAAATGAATGGGTGTGTGGAGCAAGTTTTGAGTGAAATTAAAGGGACGTAATCAAACATCGCTATTTTGGTTGAGGGTGTTGATTGTATATTTTTTAGTGATTTAGGAGCGTTTTTGAAAGGTTAGAGTGAGTGTTTGGAATGAATGAATAGAGCGCTGAGTGAGTGATTTAGAATGGTTCTGATCGGGATCAATGTCAATTTCACAATGTTTCTAACTGTAGAAAGGTTAAATACAATGCTTGACACCAGCATTAGGGAATATATTCTTTGGCTTAGTGGTTAGCATGTTGGTCTTGTAAACCAATAATTTCAAAGTTTCTGTTACACAAAGGGTTCAACCTTGGACCATGTCTGATTTTTTTCAGATTGCTCAGTTGCACACTTTCTATTTGTAAGACATGAGAAGAAAAACATGCATTTGATTAATAAATAAGGCTTTGAAACTTGTATATTTCTATACTATATTTCCTACAACATAGGTTTGATATACCATTAAATCTATGTTTGGGTAGTATGTAGTAGTCAGCTTGTCGGTCAATCAATCTGTCTGTCTAAACCTTTTTTTTGTCTGATTAATTTCCAAGCAACTAATCAGCGGATTGCATTCAAACTTTACAGTTATGATCGGTATCAAGCTGAGATGTGCAAGTGACGTTTTGGTAATGATCCATTGTCTTTTGACAGAGTTATGGCCCTTTGATGGAAAATGGCTTTTCTTTATTGACAAGTACTAGTAGGGGGGTATTATTCGGCTTTGCGACAGTCTAGTTTTATTTGAAAAATATCCCTCTTTTGATTGTTGAATGACAGCTCTTTGCAATTGGTCCAGTCTATAATTTTAGCCTGTGTCAACAATTACACATATGCGTAACACAAAGACTTACATCAGCCTGTGCAGCCACACAGCTTCACTGAATTGGTAGCTAGGGACCTGTTCTCATTGTTCACACTTGTAGAATATTGCCATGATCCTTTGTGGCTGTACAGGAGGTCTGATATCTGAAATTGTTGGAAACGTTACACAGACTCATTTATAGTGTTTGAAATCAAGCTATACTTTTACAATTTACTTTCCAAGGACTTTCCTAAACTTGTTATGAAGGGGGCAAAATGAAGCAAATTGTTCAAGTCCGGAAAAGTGATTTATAAAAATGAGACAACACACACAATTTAGTGTAGACACTTTATTGTTTATGTTGATTTATTTATACACGGATTGCAGGCATGAATCAACAATATAATGAGGATAACAATTGATTTATTTAGATTAATGTTTATGACCTGTCACGCAAAAAAGGGACCATCTGAGTTATGCTTAAAGTGTAGACCTTAGCCAGATTGTGCAGCTTGACTTCTTAAAGTCTGAATAGGGTGGAAACACTTTTCACCATGCTAATTTTCTTTATCTATAATGATCACCGTCATGGGAAATAATGCTTAAATGCAACCTCTGGTTGACCTGTACTAGAACTAATCTCTTTTTAAAATATTTTTACAGATTTTCCAGATGGTCTCTTTTCATGTGATGGGTCATATTTTGTTATTGCATATCTTTCACCAATTGAAAAACTGTCAGTTAAAATGACCCCTTTCAGTGCACATGGTGTTAGCCATTTACAGAGTTGAGACCTTGTGATATTGACCTTGATTCTTTTTTTTTTCACACTGAAACCTTATGTTTTTGGTACTCATTATGATTGAGCTGAATGGGGTAATGCCAATGAGTATCCACTACATAGGGTTTGTGCAAGAATTATTGAAATATTTGAATCTAAAAAAAATAATTAATCGTAAGTCAAAATCACAAATCGTACCTGGTGTTTTCATTTGTTGTTAGATTCTGCCATGCAATATCTCATTGGAATCATCTTTAAATTACAATTCCCATGAGATGAAGCATTGCAGAATTCCACATTTCATTACTAATCTAGAAGCAACTTTAATTTTTGACTGACGAAAAAATGATCGTAAGAAGTTTAGTACAACAGGATCCAGGACTCCATTTGTATCTAACTGTGATCAGATAGTCTTGGAAGACTGCTGAATGTAGATTAGAGTTGCATTACAATCAATTGGTTATTTTCACTTGCTTATGAAATTAAATTGTATACTTCACAGCTTTATATCAAATTAAGTAAAGTCTTTCCTTTCAAATCTTGCTGGGAATTTATCATTTGCAGGTTTAAAGTCATAAGTAATACCTTTTGGGCCTCTAATTCCAAATGCCATATGAGAAAATACACTTGGAGACTTAACCAATATGTCTGAATGTGCAAGAATTTGTTGTTCAAAAATAGCAATTAGAAGAGTTTCACAAGATGCTGATTTTTCATCAGTATGTAATGCAGTTCCAGTCACATTTAAAGTATATAGATTTGGAAAAACATTGGATGCATATTGGCGTAAATCAGCTGTGTCTGTCGCTAAATAGATGGAATATTTTGATGAATTGGCGTATGATTCAATGAACGCTATAATATACTTTTCATCTCCTTTGTTGATGAATTCTTCTCTTACATGAACACCAACCAATACTTTTGTGTGATTCTCTGTTATCTTGTTGATGTAGTCATACAGCTGTGTTTTGATTTCATCTCTCAGTTTGAAGAAAAAGTGAAACACTGAATGCGTCAAATGTCTCAGCATTTGTGGAAAGATCCAAGGTACAATAAATTTTGCATCAGGGTGTGATTTTAATTTGTTACCCAAGTAGGCGTGGTTGTTGAGTACTATTATGTCTTGTTCCCATATGCCTGTTTTGAAGTCAGCAAAATTTTCTGGTCCCTTCAAGAACTTCTCATACTTCTTTTCTAAATCATTAGCACTTCTTTTCAATGGCAAACATTTAGTCCAATCATAGATATTTGGTAAAAAGAAATTTGTCAAAGGACATGATTTTGTGAAAGAAATACCAAATGTTCTATTAGTGAATATAGCTAATAAAAACAGAGATACTATCCCTCTTTGGCGATCACCAAGACCTCCACAACTTTCCTCTTGAGAGCATGTATAAATCAACTGTTTTCTACTGCAGGCAGGTTCAGGGATGTCAACAACACTTGAAGTAAATTTAAGCTTCAAACTTGATCTTGCTGTTGATGTTGGTTTGTCTGGCTTTTCAGGTCTTTCTTGAGTTGAATTTTTTGATCTAAGATCACTCAAGAAATTTTTAATAATACTCAATTTTCTATCTAGTTCCTTCATGTTTTCAATCTGTTTTGAGCTGTATTGTTCATAAAGGGAATATGCTTTTTTAATTTTACTGGTAGTGATTCCTTTTTCCCTCCTATCATCATTTTCCTTTGGCAGATTGTATTTTCTACCAGCATTTTCATCATTCGCTGGAATTGTTGTTACTTCAGGTTTTGTTGAATTTCTGTTTTGAAACTGTTCAGGAACTTTATTTGTTATGTTAGATTTCACTTTATTGGATGATATCATTTTGTCTGTATCAGGAATGTCTATATCAATTGATTGAACAGAGTTGAGAAAATATTGTTCAATTGGATCTATATTGTCTGAACATTTAGAACATACTGAGTTTTCAAAATATTGTTCAATTGGATCACCTCCTTCTAATACATCAGATTTTGCTGACTTAGCAAAATATTGTTCGATTGGATCAATGTTATTCAGGTCTTGAGATTGTGATGAGATTAAAAAATATTGTTCAACAGGATCAATGTCCTGTAGACCATCTTGTTGTATTGGTAAAACTCTTGTAGGAATGTTGTTAGATATGGCTATCAGGAAAAAGATTCCAATAGTTGACATATAAACCTGAAATACAGTAAAATGTGAGCATGTAGGTATAGTAAAACTCCAACAATTTTATGTGTGACCATTTGCAAACATAAAGTATCCTATATAGTCACCTAATTCAAGGGTTCAGTGCAAGACTGTACTAAGTGTCTATACAATGTATAGGCACTTAGTACAGTCTGGCGCTAAACCCTCGATATAATACATAAGGAAAACTTGATATTTTCTAAAGGGACTCTGAAGCTGTATCTCTTCATAGCGCATTTGGCAGAGTGACGGACTGTCATTCAAGAGGTTCCGGGTTCAATCCTCGATTGCACTCATGCTTTCCACCTATTTGTTTCCCACCAATGGGTCGGTAATCATAGACTTTTGCGGAATAGCAACTGGAGAATAGAAAAAGATATAGTGGTAGTACTAGTGTGAGAAATACTTATGTTGAAAGTGTCGTAAAACCTCATCAATCAATTGTAACATATCTAAATGTATCTGCATAGCACAAAATAAAGATATTGGTCAGACTGTGCAGATGCACATCATGATATACTTGCCTGAGGCTTTGCTTGGTGCATTATGTTGATTTGTTGAAAATGTCACATAAGGCTCTTATTATTTATAAAAAAAATTCATGTTTTGCGTTGATGTGGGTCTGAATAAAGTCTGATGGAGGAGGAGTTATATGCAAAAGGTAGAATCTGAGGGTGGAGTCCGAGGTTTTTAATTTGCATATAACTTCACTCCCCCCTCATCAGACTTTATTCATGGACACATCCACACAAAACATGAAACTATGTTCATCATAACACGATCACAATTCAGAAATTAATTTGATTACCCTTTTGTGGGTGTAAAATAGTTTCAAATCATTTTTCTGGATGTGAAAACATTGAACAAATAATGATATTGATGTTGGGAGAGTTTCACAGAAAGGGTAGCGCGTCATTTAGAAATCTGGTTATATAAAGTTAAAAGCATCAATAATCCTGCCAAAGCTATCATTGTCAACATGAATGGGCGGAGCTTTCTCTATACACAGTTAAAGCACATGACATATGAATTTTTTGGGAATAAAGTTGTATGTAATTATGCTCCCCACCTAAGAAATAGAGGGGCGTATATTGGTTTCACTATATCTGTCTGTCTGTCCATCCATCCTCTGCTCCGTCCATCCATCCATCCATCCAACATCCATAGACCTTTTCTTTTCTGGACTCTAACTCAGGAACCAAACTCCCTAGAATCGTGAAACTTCATACAAATGCTGTTTATGACCCAAGGAATTGCCCTATTGTTCTTGGTTCACATAGGTCAAAGGTCAAGGTCACAGTCAGCCTTTGTTCAATTGACAAAGAGCTGGTGAGGTGTATTTGTCCTCTTTGTGACAGCTCTAGTTTCTTCTTATTTCATATATGCATTTTACACAATTGTGTTAGCCGCCGTCATAGTGTAGTTGGTAGCGCATTGGACTGTCAATCTAGAGGTCCCGGGTTTGATCCCCGACGGCAGCACTCATTCTTTCCGACTATTTGTCTCTCACCAATGGGTTGATAATCATACCCTGATGTGAGATAGCAGCTGGAGGCTAGGAAAGGATGTGATGGTTGTACTGGTGAGTGAAATACCAGGAAACCATTGTTAGGTGCTTCAGCCGCTGTGATATAACTGAAAAAATGTTGAAAGCGGCGTTAAACTCCATTACAATTGTGTTAAAATGTAATGCTAATGGTCTGCCAGAGAACAAATGATCCAATAACAAGAAAAATATGAAAATGTCAATTTTAGATAAATAATGTATATCTAATTATAGGGATGAGTGTCTTTTTTACTGCCTTTATTGGAGTATAAAATGCAATAAATACAGTGAAAAAGACACTCATCCCTAAAAAAACATGTATAAACTTAGCAAAGAATGAAAAAAAATGTAATTTAATCTTTACCTAAGTACGTTAGAATATTTCCATTTTGACACTGTCATTTCACATACAGTTGAGTTAAGTTTTCTCTTTATAAACATTCCTCTGAGCTTTTCAATAGAAAAGCTTCAAATTCTCAAAATGTGCTATTGCCTTCTCCCTTTCTGGTTGTTTAGAGGATATTAACCTCAATTAAGGGAAAAAGACTCTCAATATTCTTAGAATAAAGGTAATTTCTATATCATCAGGCCCCAAGGGTATAAAACATATCTCACTCTCAAAACAGAATTTACTCAAATTTCAAATTGAGATAAAAGCTGTAATTCTGTAATTATTTTGTAATAAATTTATTAAGGTAAATAAGGTGTTAAAGATAACAAGTTATTAATATTATCTGTTATGCTAAAACAGTCATTTACAGTAAAACATGTATTAAGCGACCAGATATGGGTCGACAAAGATAGCATTCAGAGAGAATGGTTGCTAAAAACATGTTTTGTCTACAAATAAGAAAGATAAATTTATTTAAATGTGTATGCAATTGCACATTTCCCAATAATCTTATGTTATTAAAACTCTCATTGAGACGATTCTGATAGGTTTCAACAACATAAGATTCAATTAGAATATTTTTAGCACAATAAAAGCAACCTTTTAAGATATTATGATATAAAAAAAGGGATTTTGAAAAGTGTCGCTTAACAAAAATGGTTGCTTAATAGACATGGTCCATTGGGCAAGATTGACTTAAAATATTAAGTTTGAGAAAATTCTCAGTGGAGAAAAGTTCTATGACGTCATGCCCTGAAGTAGTGTAGGAGGAGCTTCTATAAGGGAGAGTACTTTCTTTAATGCTTTTCGGTGGTTTATCGAGAAATAACAGTAGAATATCACTTGATAATCTCATTGCAAAAGCAGTGAAATTATCAAAACTTATATCCTGCTTTTGTGCATTTCATCCTTTCTGATGTCATCTATGCAAGGGGAAATAAGTGACGTCATAATGAACATTTCATAGCAATCATGTGTGAAATGACATGTTTTACGAAAAAATGTCCTAAACATTTCACATTTAGTCTCATTTTTGCATAAAAGAAATAGAATAATCGTTTGTTTTTGAGTAAGATCGATTAATATTTCATTTTGTGAACAACAAAAGCTATATTTTCACTCATGAAAATATAGCTGTTGTTCACTCAATGAAATATAAATCGATCTTACACTGAAACAAACGATTATCCTCTATCTAATTAGAGTAAATAAGGTACATACTATATACAGGAAACAGGAAAGCATAAAAGGTGGTTCTCTTTTCATCTTTGTGACATTAATTTTTCTTCAGCTTATTGAATTTTTCATAGTTGATAAATTTGGTCAATTAATCACCAGACATTATCCGAAATTCTGCCTGGAAAAGAATGAAAAAATTATTATGTCAAATTTAGCACTTACTATAGGGATTTTATAAGTGCATATACATGTATTTATATAGGCACTTACAATAGTCTTGTACTGACACATCACAATTAGCCGCTAATTGTTGGTCTCACTTGGACATATTTTGTAGATTTTGCTGCTATTTGAGAAAATCCAAGGTATTGATTACGCTTCCATCATGTTTTCGTTTGAAAATTTTGACCTTTAATGATATCTCTTGGTTCATTTGAGGAAAGAGTATCAAATTCTTATTGGGGTATAATGCTTCGTTAAAACTGTTAAATATGTTGAAATAAAAAAAACAACAAAACAAGCAGCATGAGTCAAGGGTTTCATATAAAATATCAGACAAGTTTGCAAAGGTCCAAAGATGATTAACAACATCTGAAAATTAACTGAATGTTGATAGAAAAGCCAAATTGGGTGTAAAATGTGAGAAAATAAAATATTTCGTATATTCAAGCAAAATGCATCAGGGCATCCAGTTGTCATAACATTCATTTAAGATCTTCAGAAAATTATCTTTTACATGCACCAAAACCAAGGGTCAAGATTTTTCGCAAGACTTTTAACTACTCAGGACCAAAAATTTGGAATACTCTTCCACTTCAAGTCAGGAATTCAGATACTATAAAAAGATTCAAATCAAATTATCTACAGTGGAAATTTCCTGAAGGTCTACTTGTGCATACATAAAACAGAATGATAGGCAGTTTATCATTAAAATGTATTAATGATAATCAACTAAATTTGTTTACTGCAAATGTTTAGTTTTCTAATGTTACCTAACTTAAGAAAGAATTATCGTAATGTCTAATCTTCTAATGACTAAATATTTATGTCTAGTATCATTAGCTCCACTGGCTGAAAGCCACTGGGGCTATTGTCATGGCGTTGTGTCCGTCGTGCGTCCGTCCGTCCGTGCGTGCGTGCGTGCGTGCGTGGGGTCGTAAACTTTTCTTTAAAAATCTTCTCCTCAGAAACAACTTGATGGATTTCAACCAAACTTCACAGGAATGATCCTTGGGTGACCCTCTTTCAAAGTTGTTCAAGAAATTTTTATCCAATGAAAAACATGGATTTAATGGGCGTGGCTTATTTCCAAATATGGTAAAAAGTGAGTTTTCTCAGATTCTAATCAATGGATATCAATGAAATTTTACTTGAATGATCCTTGGGTGACCCTTTATCATTCTACAAAAAATCATTGTGATCGGATGGAAAATATGCATTTTATTGGCGGAGGTCATTTCTCTATATGTTATATAGTGGAAAATTTGAAAATCATTTTCTCAGAATATTACAGATGGATATCAACCAAATTTCACTGGAATGATCCTTGAGTGACCCTTCATCAGTGTACCAAAAAATATTTTGATTGAATGAAAAATAAGCATTTTATTAGCAGAGGTCATTTCTCTATATGTTATATAGTGGAAAATTTGAAAATCATTTTCTCAGAATCTAATTTTGGATATCAACCAAATTTCACTTGAATGATCCTTGAGTGACCCTTTATCAGTGTACCAAAAACTGTTTTGATTGGATGAAAAAAATGCATTTTATGGGTGGAGGTCATTTCTCAATATGTTAAAATGTGGAAACTATGAAAATCATTTTCTCAGAATGTAACTGATGGATATCAATCAAACATTTTTGGTATGATCTTTGGGTGACCCATTATCATGCAGCTAAAAATTATTTTGATTTGATGAATAATATGTCTTTTAATAGTGGAGGTCATTTCTCTATCTGTTACTTAGTTGAAACTTTGAAAATCATTTTCAACATCAGTAGAACCCCAAATATCTAAAAATCTAGTCAAAACATTTATTCGCTGTTACAAGAATTTCAAGCCTGTGGAGCGACTCAAGCCATTCATGGCTTTCTAGTTACTGATTTCTCTGATTGGTGATAAAGAGTTTCGATTTGTTAATGGTATGATGATGATCCTTCATGCTACCTCTTTAAACTGAAATACAACTAAATGTCTTCAAAGCTAGTATATAAAATTGTCTAGAAATAAAAATCAATGTCCAGTTGTTAAACTGTGCTAAAATATTCATTGGTCGGTGTAATCTTATCAAAAGAAAGAGAAATAATGCTGTTGAAAATAGAGGTACACACTGTACAATTTTCAACTTTCAGCATTCTTCTTCTTCTTCTTCTCAATTTCTATGTCTGTTTCACATATGTCATGTTGATTTATTGCCAAATGTCATTTTTATGAAAACTTCCACTTTCTTAATGCAATTTCACCCTACAGAAAATAAATCTACACAAGCAACTGGACACAAAGAATATGACATAAAAAGTATTTGTTTACTCTGATTTATTTATCCGTGTTTCCCTAAAGCTTAGTTTAATCTGTTAAAGTGATGATATTGTCAAAAGGTATTATGTGAACAAAAAATGTATGCATTATTTGATTTTAAGTTCTCTGTGGTTCAATTCTGATTCTGAAACTAAACTGCTGAAAACATAGGTAAGGTCTTTATGTATCTTGTCAACAGTCTATACTATTCAAATTTTGATGTAAAACAAAAATTTTACAAATGATTAATACTGGTCGATAAATTGTTTTTTGTTAATTTTGAAAATTGAAAGTACTATTAATCTTTTCTAACAGCAAAATTTATTTCCTTTTGTCAAAGAAATTGAAAACACAGTGGTATAGCTAAGGAACATAGGATAACCCAACCTTCTTATCTTATTACAGTGTTTTTGATTATTGAAATAAAAAATATCCTTGACCCATTTCTAGATAACAAGGATTAAGACCCAAGATCTGAATTCATAGATGTTGCCTATGACCCATTTAAGTTTTTGCAAAAGGAAACATTTAGGACTAAGGAAAAGTTCCTGTAACAGGTCATTTCTTCATTTTCCATGATGTTTCCAAAGGCCTCTCCTTAGGTGTTGAAAAGCTGGATTGTTGGGAAATATGTAAATCATTGTTGATCATCTTGTATAAAATTGTGTAAATATTTGTATGCTTTTGTAAACCAATTTTGTGAGGACCATATGGAAGATTGGGAAACAAAATATGCATCCTCTTTAAATAAAGTCGTTATTATTATTATTATTATCATTATCATTTCTAGTAAAAGGCAATTTTACCAATTCCTTTAAAGTATAGATCATAATTTTGAATTTGCAGTATTTGATTACTTGGTTTGAAGCTTTCATATTCAGCAGTGCCATTGGCATTCAATTTTGTAAAGTCAGAGTAAACTTAAGAAGCCCATTTGTAATCAATATAATTGGCAATAATATTAAGTAAAACCTCTTTATCTAACTCAAATGATATATAAATTTATTAGAAAAATAAATCTTTTATGATATTAAGTAGTGGGAAAACTGAAGAGGAATTAATGCAATTCCACACAACACCTCAAGGGGTATCAATATATGGACACTTGCAATAGTTTTGCACTTATCCATCAATATGTCAATAAAAAGATTTATAGTACCATGTCAATATACTCTGAAACTCTGAATATGAGTAATCATAATCATAATAATAACCTCTTTTTATGCCCCCCGATAGGGAGGCATCATAAATTTGACTTGTCCGTCCGTCCGTCTGTCCGTCCGTCCGTCTGTCTGTCCGTCCGTCCGTCTGTCTGTCCATCCGTCCGTCATTCCGTCCAAAAACTTTAACATTGGCCATAACTTCTAAATCAAAGCGGTGTCGGGGGCATTGTCATCTTACAGTGACAGCTCTTGTTTGAGTGAATTTTGGCTGAAAGTGCCAAGACTTCAAACCAATGAATAAGGAATAAGATCAATTAAACTGAAATATTGTAATTACCTGAAATGGAAAGTCCATGTAGATTCTGTATCAAGGATTCAAAATATCATTGCCTCAAACAACTGGAAATGGATCGTCCATTGTGATTCTGTATTCATGGTTTGAAATATCATCGCCTCAAACAACTCTAAATGGATCGTCCATTGTGATTCTACATTTATGGTTTGGGTATCATTGCCTCAAACACCTCAAGGTGTTGCCTATTGTTATTGTTTGTCATGACTTTATTCATTCATTTATTTCAAAATGTAAACTCAGTGCTACAGAAAGAAGTGTTGTTTTTTTTTATTTCAGATTCAAATTTTTCATAAAAATTTAAGCAAACACTATTTTGTTGGTACTCATTTGAATCGTCTCATGGAGACAATTCAATTGGAATTGTCTCATGGAGACAATTCAATTGAGTACCCACAACATAGGGTTTCTTTGAGAAATAACAATTTTCAAACGAATCTACCCTCTTTTATCTGAACCTCTGAAACTGGGCAAAAAATTCAAAGTAGTAGAGATAATAATAAAAGATGAGAGCGTTTGAAAACAGATATAATAATGTAATAAAAGGAAAAAATCTAATTTTAAAGTAATTTCGTGACATTTTTCCGCAATATTTTCACAAGTATGAAACTCTTGGGCTGTGCAGAGTTAAATTATAAGTTTTTCCACTTTATAGTTTGTGAAAAACAAATACACTCTATACAGCATTTGCTTTGAACTTTTTAGATCACCTGAGCACATCGTGATCATTGAATGTCCATCGTGCGTTGTGTGCCATCTGTTGTCCATCGTCTGGTGTCAACAATTTAAGTGTTTACACTCTAAGAGGCCATTAATATGGCCCAATCTTCATGAAACTTGGTCAGAATGTTGTTCAGGTCACAAGGATGAACCCTATCAAAAATGGGAAGGATCTATGCCATATCACAGGAAAAGGGGCATTATTGACAATTTTGTTTATGCTCTAGAGGCCACAAATATGGCCCAATCTTCATGAAACTTGGTCAGAATGTAGGTCAGGTCACAAGGATGAACCATATTGAAAATGGGAAGGACTTGTGCCATATCACAGGAAAAGGGGTCTAAATAATAATTTTCTTTTTATAACTCTAGAAATTTATGAAACTCAGTTTTGTGTAGAAATATCTCTTTTATGACATCTGCCATTTTAATTTATGTGATGTCCAAGATGTCAAAGAGACTCAGGTGAGTGATCTAGGACCTTCATGGTCCTCTTGTTAGCTTTACAGACAGCCTTGACCTTGTAATATGTCCTTGACTTTGAATTTCCAGATATGCATCAGTGAGATCTACTAACATGCACAAGAAAATAGAAAAAAATGTACATCAGCAGATCTTTAAATTTTGCCCCGTCTGTTTACTTGTCAGAACCTCTGTCATTTTGTCTGCTATTAAAACATTGGACATATTTTTTAAATGGCTGGTGATAAAGAGCTTTCATCATTATGCCCCCCTCCAAAGAAGAGGGATGTATTTCTTTGACCTTGTCAGTTGGTCGGTTGGTTGAGTGTCCGCCTGTAGACCATTCTTGTCCAAGAGTACAACTCTAAAGGTATTCTAGCTAGAAAAAGGAAACTCCACAGGTGTAAAAGATCATTGAGGAGATGTGCAGTTCACAAGAACTGTAACTTTACTTGTTATATTTTTGAGTTATTGCTCTTTGTTCGTTGGTAGAGAATTTGACATTGACTTCATCTAAAGCAGGGGGGGGGGGATAAATCTTTTACAAACATATGTTGTACTAAGACCTTTCTGATAATGTCAAATTGAAGGTCATTATTCTTGTAATTAGATATGGTAGTTAGATATCATCAATTAAGCCTGTGTGTGAGATTTCCAACAATTTCAAATATTCACAAAGCAAAGACTCTGACCAGTCTGTGCATCCACACAGTCTTGCTGGACTCTTCACTATGGGCTTAGAAGATAGATAAGGTCTCAAAGTATCTGTAGACCATCAGGTAACTTTTATATTTACAGTATGTGGCTGTATACACAGCTCAATGTTAACAAATGACAAACATTTAAATTTATTGAAAATATCACATACAGGCTCAATTTATAAAACTGAATTCAGGAGAGTGTAAGTATGAACCCTTCAACTATAATTGTCTGCAGTTAACCCTTTGCTGTTTAATCCCGTTTTTTTTTTGCACCTGACGAGCAATTGCTTCTTTTTCCACACTATTTTCTACCCTACTGAATGGTTATTTTTCAATTTATATTCACTTAAAAATATGATTTACAAAATCTTTGGATTTGGACAGGTCTAAAAGTTTGTTAAACAGGAAAGGGTTAAGGGGAATAAAGCCATGGCTTGGCACAAAACAGTTGCTACTGCCAATATATTTATAGGCAAATACAACTATATCTTGCTAAGCCATATGTCACAAAAGCCATTGGTATGAGACCTGTCATGCAATAAACTGTCATCCTGGATCTCTGTTATATGAATATTTAAGAGAAATGAGATCCATAACATGTATAAATCATATGTTTCACTTCAAAATGAGCATATAAATGGCCCAGTGTGAAACAGTTGTAAATCTGTATATATTTATAGGGATTTATAGTGCAAAATCATTGACATGACTGACCGTAACCTCTATTTGCATATATTACATGCCAGACTGATTGTCACATGGTATCTCCGTTAGGTCTCGTTTAACTTCGTGAACCAAGTTTTATTATAAATACCTATTAAATGACACTGTGATGAGAAGATACTTGTCATTGCACGTGGAAAGATTAAAGAATCAAAAGACGAAAGACAGTGGCTCGAGTCCCTATGACAGCATATTTATTTTTTCTCTAGGTTTCAGTCCATTTTATAGACTTTTTCTTTTGTAAAATGTTGATTTAACTTGATTCTCAAAGAGATTAGCGGTATTTCATAAACTATTTGTTTTTCTCATTAGTTCCTCTTTTTATTTGATTGAATGGGTTTACCGCCTCTTTTTTTATATTTTTTCGGTCATATTGGGGGGGATGAAACGCTTTTATATAGATGCCTGGTATTTCTCTCACAAATTCTACCTCGACAACTTCTCTGAGACTCAAGCTACTAATCCCACATAGGTCTTTGATTTTCATCCAAATTTGCTCTTTAGGCCCTTTGTCAGCGTCTTTTCCATATTTGAGTTCAGGAGATAGAATGCGATAAATGAAACGGGCTGTGCAAAACAATTATTGTCATTCAAACACGAAATAACTATAGGTAGATTTTGCGCGGTGAGCCTTGAAATCTACTTTAAACGGTTAAATTCCTGTGCTTTTCTTTCAAAATAGATAAAACAGGTTTAAACTAAATACCTAAAAGATACAAAGTATCTTACAAATGTATCATATGCTTTTTAAATATACCCAATGTACCTTTGGTAATGGATTCAACGCCTAGGTCAGAGCTCAGTTTTGAAAACACACCTATAGTAAAATGGGGGCTAACATAAAAAAAACCAAAAAAAACCACACACACACACAGTGGGATGAAAGCAGATTCGAACTCATGATCCCTGCACCTGTAGTCATCAGACTAGACCTCTCGACCACACAGTCCAACAGTGTGTATTGGAACTATTACATTATACAATCATTTTTTAAAAATCCATACACTTCACGGATTTACGATGTTTTTCGAAAGCATGCGGCTACCCTAGATGATAAATGTATTCATCGGTTAATTTATTCATTGCATAAAGGTCAAGTCATGTCAATAATTTCAGACTATACAACTGTTTTGTACTAATCAATTGATATATGAAAGAAGTAGAACCATTCTAGATTGATGAAATATGCAGAAAGGGCAAATTCTTGTCAGACAGTCCTTTTTTGGGGAATAGACACATTTTAAGATGCTTCGATAAGAACGGACCATATTATCTCACTGAATTAAGTCTGTCAATCCATGTGTTTGCCTATCAACATGACTAAATTAACTCAACAAAAAAACATTATCATCGGCAATTTCTATAAGGCTATTTGAGAAACAATAATCATATTTGGCATGATAATAGATCTCAATGATTCACATCTGCAAATACAAATTCTAGGTCATGTGACAAGGTCAATGTCATCTATCTAGGTCAAAGTTAAAGAAAATCTGTTTACGGGGTATTTGTGTTTCACAAACACATCTTTGTTTATTGACAGGTACAGCTCAGGCCAGTGATACAAAAGAATCAACTCCAGCTAGATGGTTCAGATGTACTAAATTAGTGTCTTGGATGGCTTTTAATGTAAGTTAATATATTTGCACAAATCAATAATTAAATGGCTGAACCTTTTCTGCACAACAGTATCAACTTGAAACTTTATGGATGGATAGATCTCATTGAGGAGAAGTGCAGTGCACAAGAACTACAACTCTTGCTTGCATAATTTTGGAGTTTTTGCCCTTTGTTATTTTAAAGACTTAGATTTTGTCTAGTGCATAATCTCCTAAAGTGAAATAGCGATCAACTTGAAACTTTATGGGTAGATAGATCTTGTGGAGGAGAAGTGCAGTACACAAGAACTACAACTTTTGTTCGCATAATTTTGGAGTATTTTGGAGTTATTGCCCTTTGTTATTCTAAAGACTAAGATTTTGTAGGGGGTCAATCTCTTAAAGCACAAAAGAATCCTTAATCTATTAGGCTTCCATTTTTCTATCAAGCTTTCACGGCGGGGGATGGCCATGTCCAACATGGCTCTTGTTTCAGTCATTGCACTTTGCTAATTGAAACACAACATGCCATTGATCTGCTCTTATTGGAAGGCCCAAATTTTTTAATTAACATCTCTTTTTCATTTCAGCTGTGTGCTGTGTATTTATTTGAATATGTTGCTCAAGGTTGTGCTGCCAAAGTCAGACCGAGTTCAGAGTACCACAAAGGTTGTCCAGAACTGTATGCAGGACTTTCATTGTGTTATCAGGTACAGTCAGTTACATCGTGAAATTGACATTCACCTCAATCAAAACCACTGTAAGTCGCTCACTCAGCGCTCCAATCATTCATTCCAAACACTCACTCAAACCATTCAAAAACGCTCAAACCCATTGAAAAATATAAAATCAACAACGTCTTTCAAAACAAATTTTGAAAAAGAAAAATCTCGATTTCACTGATATAATTCAAACTGTTAGCGTCTCATAGGTTCTTGAAGACAAATTAAGCTTTAAATAGATCTTTTATGCATTTTTCATTAAAGGGAGGTAATCAATTTCGCAAATTTTGTTCATCTTGAACAAAATTTGCGATGTTGGATTACCTCCCACTAAATTCACTCAAAACGCGCTCCACACACTCATTCAATTTCATTCCTTAATCATTTCAAAATCATTCACTATGTCAATTTCACGATGTTGTTAACTGTACTGAGCTCACTCCTATCACTGTTTATTCTAAGTTTTCAAAAATGTGGGTGATTTCAGTGTGGAAATTGAAGCAATGGAGAAATGTTGTAACTCATGATCTTTGGTTATAGTAAAAAATCCCCCACTAATCCAAAATATATGGGGCATTTTTGAAAAAAGTGGGAATCCCAATCCCCCTGCCTAGAATAAACACTGTTCCATACAATCTAGCTTTTTGATGCCCTTAAACAGTAACACTCTTGAAAGCATGGTGATTAATGAATTGTAATTGTAATAAGAATTTTTTTCCATTGTAAACAATGTTTTATTTAAGATAGATAAATAAATGAGATAAAAATATTTTTTTATAAACAAACCAAATTAAAGTTGCCATGAACAACTTTTTATATACCCCGACCTAGGAAGTGACCTTGAATCATGAGTCTTCATGCATATGCTGCTTATGATCCAAGGAAGTGATCTGATGTTTTAAGGTCATATAGGTCAAATGTCAAGGTCACAGTCAGCCTTTGTTCAATTTTTGTTTACGGACACTAACTGGAGAACCAAGTGACCTAGAATCATGAAACTTCATGCAAATGCTGCTTATGTTTTTTGTGTCACATAGGTCAAATGTCAAGGTCAAAGTCAATTTTTGTTAAATATTTGTTATTTAATTTGGACCAATTTATAATTTGTCAATTGGCAAAGCAATAACATTCTTTTGCTTTTTACAACTTCAGATGTCTTCAAATTTTCAAGTTTCTTCAATGCAGATTACAGATTTAATTTGTGAGGTCCAAAGTATTAAAAGGCACAGGCATTAAAACATACACCACTTATAAAAAAAAAGAATTGATATTTCATTGTAAATCCTTATACCTTTGCAACCATGGATCGTGGACACATTGTCCAACTGCCCATCTGTCCAAGTCTCTTGTCTGTCTGTTCTCCAGTATTTTCAACAATGTAAAGTATGCTACTGGCTCACAACAACACATAACTGAGGCGGGTTTTTACTATCAATTTCATGTCAAAATTTTAACTTTTAATCCCAAAACTGAACTTGAAACCTTGACCTATGAACTTAAAATATTCGTTAACTTTAAAAGTTTTTAAGATACAATGTTCATATTTGGCATATAGTAATGTCAAGGAGCAGTTGTCAATATCATGCTCAAACCATTGGGTCAATGTTAAAGTTTTTATTTAGATCAAATTTAGTAAAAATGCTGCTTTTAGGGAATAAGAGTTTCATGAAATATATTGTTTAGTCAGATATTGTTGTCTTTTATTCAGGCTGGTGTGTTTGTGTCAAGATCATCAGTTCAACTAGTACATATCAGACGTGTAGAAATACTATCTATATTACAAGGAATTAATATGGTGCTCTGGGTTGTAGATGTACATGTAAGTAATTGTTTTGTTAATCATGAAATGATTTCATTATGATTTCATTTTCGCGTTGATGTGTACATGAATAAAGTCAGATGGAGGAGGCGTTATATACAAAAGGTAAAATCTGAGGACTTAATTCGTGGATACATCGACACGAAAATGAAATTATAACACAATCATAATTCTGAAATTAGTTTTTTTACCGTCTTCTGTGTGTAAAAATAGTATTTTAACATTTTTTCTGGATGTGAAATTGATGAAAAAGTATTGACATTGATGTAGGGAGAATTTCCCAGAAAGTGAGGTGTGTCATTTAGCATGAGGGTTATATGACTTCAAAAGAATCAACATTCACGCTAAAGGTGACGAGTAAAAAATGAGCAGAGCTTTCTGTGTACAGAGTAAAACATATAACATATGACTTTTGTTTTATTTATTTTCTTCTTATTTCATATATGTGTTTTATGGCTTTGTGTTATAATGTGATTTTATTTAATTAGTCTTAGTAGCTAAGTCTTAATTATTATGAATTTGTATAAACTGTAAACCAATTAATTTGCTAAAAGTGAACTGAACCCCAATTATTAACCACAGAATGATGAATGCAATTCTTCAAAGGCCACCATCAAAGTTCAGTTTGTTAGCCCGTCGTACTGTCAATGTAGAGGTCCTAGGTTTGATCCCCAACAGTGGCACTCGCAGCTGGAGGTAAGGAAAGGATATGATGGTGGTACTGGTGTGAGAATACCAGGAATCCATTGTTAGGTGCTCCAGCTGCTTAAAACTTAAACAAGATATTTCCTGTGTGACCATGGCCACAACTTTGCCTTTGGTGCAATTATATGGCATCATGGGAAAAGGGGACTTTAAGTAAATTTCCTTGTCAACACAACTCCTCCTGCATTTGTGGATATATTTTCATGAACCTTTCTCCTTGTTAAATCTTGAATAGGGCTATCAAGACATAGGCTTTCAAAGAGTCAGTAGAGCTGTCTCAGGTCCTTATTGGCCTCTTGTAAATTTATTTGTTGTCTTGGAGGTCATTCTAAATCAGGTGAGCAATGCAGGAAATAAGAGACACAAGAGAATAAATTGACATACAGGCGATATTGCTCCAGCCACCATGTCTATTAAGCGACCAATTTTATTAAGCGACCACCGTAAAATGTCCCATCACCGTAAGCAAAATCTCCAAAGAAAGAGGACTTTCTTAACAAAATACATTTATTGGTTAATTTTGAATCTTATGTTGTTGGATCCCATTGGAATGGTCTCAATAAGACGATTATTTTGGGTTCGAACATCATAGGATTCAATACGACTTCACCGACAATGAACCGTCACATTTATCATGATATTTTGTATTCAGCAACTGTTCCAATAAACGACCGCTTTTTTGTGGTCCCCTTGGTGGTTGCTTAACACAAGTTTTACTGTATTTCTTTTTTTTTTCAGTATAAATTTTTACCTGTCTCCATCTTACCCACTCTGATGGTATATGTAGGTTTACTAGGAGGGGCGTCGTATGTCAACATATTTTATAATCTACTCCATGACAGTAAATATCCTGAAAAGGATAGAGAACTCTGTATAAACATTACAGCTCTTTTCATAACACTAGGTGAGTAAAATAGAGAATCTGACTATAAATACAGCTCTTTTTATAACACAAGATGAGTAAGGTTGGACTATGGAGGTAGGACTATTGACATAACAGGTCTTTTTTCAAATTTGTGAGTAAGGTAGAGAACTATTTATATCCATAACAGCTACTTTTGAGGGATAGTGCAATTTTGTAAAGCTAAAAAACACTGACTGTTCCATCTGATTCTTAAATACACATGTATGTTTGCTGTTAAGTAAGGTCTATTTTATCTGATAACTATACAACTACCTGTGTGATAACATCCCATATGATATTTTTTATGATATAACATAGATATTTTTTTAACAATGACATAATGCGGTTATTTTTTAGAAACTTGTATTTCTGTTAGAAATATTGATGAAAGCAAGGCAAATAGATGTTATAAGATAAATGTAATATGTATTGTATGAAAAAATATCTAACGAGGTTGTGGGAATTGTGACAGAGCCTCGACAATTATCAATTCTCCAAAATTGTTACATATTTTTTTCATACAATAAACTAAGTACTTTTCAAATATACCCGATATATCACATCTTTTGTTTCTATTCTATCTTAATATCCTTCATAGACAAGAGCCTGCCTGGCTCTGCTGTAGTGCATTTGGCTGCCAATTTTGGGGTTGTGAATTTGAACCCTGGTTTGGCCAACATTCATCATGATTTGACAAAAGTAATTTGATCCAATTATAATATGACCTACTTGGCGGAAGTGAAATAACCTTATTGAATATATTAGATATTACACAGGTATTATTACACTAGTGGAATAACTATGCAAAATTTAATAAGCTGAAAATGGATGACAATGTTATATTTTTTTTGTAAAACTGATGTCATAACGGATATAATGACATTATTTCACAAACAGCGTTATATATGTAGCAGAATAACTTGGATCTATAAATATCATAGTTTCCTTTTCATATCATAAATAGAATATCAAATTTGTGCTAATTTAATACAAAACTTATTAAACTCGTCAACTAAAACAGATAAAAACTCAACATAGCCTCGTTTTTACCTGTTTATAGATGACTTGTTTAATAAGTGCTGTATTCAATGACCACTCATTTATTATACTCTAAATCTTTTGTCTCTCACCAATTGGGCAAATGACAAGTAATCAGGATGAGCAGCTATGGTTGTACTTGTGTGAGAAACCACAGAAAACTATGGGTAGGTGACCAACTGCTGTGATATAACTACAATAATGTTGAAAGTGGCAATATATCCCAGAAAAACAAACAAACCTACAAACAGACCATTTATCTTAACTTTTGTATACAAGATGCCAATTTTTGGCTTGAGTGTTTTTGAAGAAAAGCCAAGGTATAATGATCACCTTCGCATAGTTTATGTTGGTGTTGGCTTTGACATTGGGAGTTGGTGTGACAAACTTTAACCTTGGTCATATATCTGCTGTTATTAAAGTTATATTCATGAAACTAGGCATGTATGCTCACCATCACGAGAGCTACCCAGGATATCAAGGGTTTTAACTCTGGAAGCATTTTGTACGAGTTATGCCCCTTTTAGAATTTTGCATTTTCCAGCACTTGTAGTCAAGCTTTGCACCTGTAGGCGATGCTCTTGTTTAATACCTTTTTAATGGTGATTTCCTACATCTTTTTCAGGTATAATATCAGGGACAGTTTTAGAGACAATTCTGTTTAACACAGTCTTGAAAAATGATTGATTACTCAACCAATGATATTTTGGACTTCTTCTTTCAAACAGTGCAATAATTCTGCGATATTATTACATTCTGTTCATGTATTATAAAAAAAATACATGTGATTTATGACATGTGATTCTGTATATTTATGTCTAAGCTTTTGTACCAGTTTTACTTCAGAATAATTTAAAAGGGTGAAAGCTAAAATAATTATTTTCAGGCTTACGCATCAATAAACATTTACCTGAAAGGATGTAATATTAGTTTTATTTTTAAATGAAAATATTTAAGAGCATAGAGGTAAGTTGTAAACTAGGTAGTCCCAAGTAAAATTTTCTTCATAATGACAAATAGATCTATAGCTTTTTCAGCTCATCTGAGCACGAAGTGCTCAAGGTGAGCTATTGTGATCGTACAATGTCCGTCGTCAGTGGTGCGGTGTCCATCGTCCACAATTTCTTTAAACATCTTCTCCTCCTAAACCAGTGGACCAATCTTGATGAAACTTGGCAGGGATGTTCATTGGGTCAAGCTCTACCAAAGTTGTTCAAATAAGTGAAATCGACACTTAACTTTCCCTTTACCCTTAACAAAAATGGTGAAAATATGAAAATTTTCAAAAATCTTCTTCTCTGAAACCAGAAGTCAGACAGCTTTCATATTTGGTATGTAGCATGATCTAGTGGACCTCTACCAAGTTTGTTCATATCAAGACCCTTGGGTCATATTTGGGCTTTGCCCAGGCGCAACCCTTTTTACAAAGAATCAAAGAGCGAAAATCTTTAAAAACTTCTTCTCTGAAACGTTTGTTCATATCAAGAACCTGAGGTCATATTTGGGCTTTACCCGGGTGCAACCCTTTTTACATAGAATGAAAGAGGGAAAGTCTTTAAAAATCTTCTTCTCTGAAACCAGATGGCTGACAGCTTTCATTTTTGATGTGTAGCATTAGCTAGTGGGCCCCTACCAAGCTTGTTAATATAAAGACCCTGGGGTCATATTTGGACTTTACTTGAGCTCATCCCTTTTAGCTCACCTAAGAACGAAGGGTAAAAAAAGGAAAATCTTCAAAAATCTTTCTTTCGAAAACCAGGTGGCAGACAGCTTTCATATTTGGTGTGTAGCATCATCTAGTTGACATCTACCAAGTTTGTTCATATCTAGTCCCTGGGATCATTTTTGGGTCCAACTGAGCTCATCCCGCTTAGCTCATCTGAGCATGATTGGGGCAAATATGAAAATCTTCAAAAATCTTCTTCTCTGAAACCATGTGGCAGACAGCTTTCATATTTGGTATGTAGCATCATCTAGTGGGCCTCTACCAAGTTTGTTCATATCAAGACCTTTGGTTCATATTTTGGCTCCACCAAGGTGCATCCCTTTTTATAAAGAACCAAAGAGCGAAATGGCATATTTTTCTTGCTCTAGGCTGAAAACAATTCATGGTATTGATCTCGTATAGAAATGATCTCCCTGTTGACATCTGCTTATGTAATAAATGTGATGTCCAAGGGATCAAAGAGACTCAGGTGAGCGATATAGTACCTCTTGTTTATAAATCAAATGACAGGAAATATTTTCAAAATGCATTCCATCAAATGGTGGTAAAAATTGGTTGTGCATCTTTTTGAATAAGTACGGCGGCAAAATTTAGCTGACACCATTAGTCGATTATCCATGATAAGATAGATTTTTAATGGGACTGCTTGCTGCAGAAGCTTACTATAAAACGGGGTTAATTCATGTTTTTAGGGCATTAACAATTTGAGGACTCAGTGCAAGACTGTGCTAAGTGTAAATACAATTATTACAGTCTTGCACTGAATCCTGGATTTGCAGAGACTTGAAAAATGGTTTAACGACCGGGTCGGAAGCACGATGTGTTTTGGTGGTGTCTGAAAATGTAAAGCTCGAAAAACGTGTACAAATTGACCTCTTGGAATTGAGCATTGGTTACTGAGGAGAATATATTAAAATATTTTGGCCCAAAACAAGCCCCGCTCTGGCGAGCCCATACTTCGGGTCAAACGAAATTCCGCAAATAGATTTTAAGAAGGGTCACTCAAGGAATAAATTCTGTCAAGTTTGATTAAAATCCGCCCATTGATTCCTGAGGACAAAACTTTAAAGATTTTTGGCTAAAAATAAGCCTCACCCATATTCGAGGGTCATACAAAATTCCACGAACAAATTTTGAGAAGGGTCACGCAAGGAATATTTCTGTCAAGTTTGGTTGAAATCCGCCCTTTGGCTACTGAGAAGATGTTTCAAGATTTCGGGCTAGAAAAATGCCCCGTCCTTCTACGCCCATATTTATTGGCCCGTCAGAAGTTTGCGAACAATTTTTCAGAGGGTCACCCAAGGAACATTCTGACAAAATTTCATTTAAATCAGCCTAGTTGTTTAAGAGAAGAAGTTTTAAATTGTTGACGACGGACGGCAGACTCAGTGTGATCCTTGTGCTCATGTGAGCAAAAAATACTTGATAGTTTTTAATCATACCGTTCTTCTACCCAGTGTTTCCAACGATGGAACTTATTCTGGGTTCAATATAAATAAGCTCTGATTTTACTTGGTATTCCCCTAAATTCCCTATACGATTATTTTATCCGATTTCACACAGGATTCTCTATATTCAACCTTTCATTGCCTCCGTATCAAAACAGCTAACAACATCGTGAAATTGACAAGGCGAATGATTTTTGAATGATTTACGAATGAAATTGAATGAGAGTGATAATGGGTGGTAATCCAATATCGCAAATTTTGTTCAGGATGATCAAAATTAGCGGTATTGATTACCTCCCTTTCATAAAATGTGCATACAGGCTCTATAGATAGCATCTTATTTTTCGAGAACCTATTAGACGCTTACAATTTGAATAATGTCAGTGAAATCGCGGATTTTCTCTATCTAAATTTATTTAGAATGACGTTGATTCTCTATATTTTTCAATGGGTTAGAGCGCTTTTGAATAATTTGAGTTAGTGTTTGGAATCGAATGAATGGAGCACTGAGTGAGCGATTTAAAATGTTTTTGATTCAGGCGAATGTCAATTTGACGATGTATCTAACTGTAGATCTGGAGCAAATTGATTTTGCCCTTCGTGTTTGTCTGTTGTCTGTTTCTCCCTAAAAACGCCATCATTGGACATAACTTTTGATTGGTTATAGTCTTCATATTTCATATGTATATTGCTTTTAAAAAGAGCTTTCTGTTGGTGCAAGATTTAAGGACGAGTTTTAAGGACAGTATGTATGAAATTGTTTCAGGGTCAGTTTTCTTGGAAAAAATTATCTTCATTGAATTTCGATGGAATTTAACTTAGGTTAACTGTACAATTGCTTAAGTCGTTTATTCTTTTGGGTTTGAGATCAACAAAGGCTTTGCTTCTCAGACCTCCGATGCTATCAAGATGGGATTCAAACGGACTGATCGAATGTTGCCTGCTACAGCCACGGAACCATGGTTGGCTGGACCAGGATAGCATCGTTGCAAGTTAAAGTCGTGGTGAACTGATTTAAAGTCTGTAGACTTTGGTAAATAGTCTTATTTCTTCAAGTTGCTCTGTACATGCATTAAATGAAGACCCCCTGTTTCTCAACTGAGTTACAAATGTCATTGGAGTAAATTTCCTCTTTGAAAAAAAGGCAAAAACAGTCAAAATGAAGCCTGCATGACGACCTATCGACGAGCATTCCAAAACATGGTATTGAAAAAAACGCAGGTAGTTTCAAATAGTTGCGCGTATACCGAAGATTTTGATTGAATAAGTGTTTTCTATTTCCGATATCGGGGGAATCCAGATATTATAATAACGCATTTGTTAGATATGTATTGTCGTGGACTTCCCCTAAAATGCGTTTACGTATCCGTCTTCGTTGTTGGTCATGACCTTTGTGTACGTGATCAGGGACGCTAAGGATGGACCCCGTGTAAGAGTGAAATACAGACCTACAAATCAATTAGAAAAGCACAATGATTGATTTCTGATACACACATGACATCTTAGATTTGTATGCCGTCTCATGGAATCGTTTCCTATGTTACGATTTCATTCATCGTACTAATATACCCGTCAAAAGCAGACACTTGGGGCCTGTTTTACTAAGCATCCTACGAAAAAAATCGTAAATCAAAATCACAAATCATACCTAGCGTTTTCATTTGTTGTTAGATTCTGCCTTGCTATATCTCATTTGAATCGTCTTTAGAAGACGATTCCAATGAGATGATGCATGGCAGAATTCCATTTTTAGTTACAACTGTAGAAGCACTTTCAATTTTTGACTTACGCAAAAAATGATAGTAAGATGTTTAGTGAAACGAGCCACTGGTCACTAAAGAGTCCGTGTAGACTACATTTTAAATCCACAGTCCTTCAAGTGCTTGCAGAAATCTCAAAAATGCAACAGGATGCAATATTTGCCAGCCTAGTTAATCCAACCTCGGTCCTAAAGGAGCAGCGGATAACTAGGGAAGGCAGACCATAATCCCATTTTGAAAGCACACGAAATATTTTTTTACAGATAAAAGAGGCTCATCATACATTAAAATCACATTCATTACAAGGAAAATCATGTTTACAACATTTTTTTTATTTTTCAAAAATGTATTCTTCACCTTTCGTTCCATGTTTTCAGCAATCATTGATTTAAAGGTTTAAACCACTCTTTCGCTTCCATAGTTAGCTTACACTTTGGCATGAACATTTTGTTAAAGGATCATATTTTCATAATCAGAAGAAATATTTGTACCTTTCATGTTATTGTATGCGCAGTTTTGTGAGTGGTCCCTTACAAATTTCGAGAAGTATGTGTGTGCGTCTACGTAAAGACAACGTTATTCCCGTTTCACTAAACTTCTTACGAAAAAATAATCGTGAGTAAAAATCACAAATCGTGCCTGGTGTTTTCTTTCATTGTTAGATGCTGCCCTTGCAATATCTCATTGGAATCGATTGTAGAAGACGATTCCAATAAGATGATGTATGGCAGAATTCCATATAAAGTAACTACATTAGAAGCAACCTTTTACTTAAGCAAAAAAAATGATCGTATAATGTTTAGATAAACAGGCCCCACAAGACCAACGTCTTAACAAATGGTTGCAAGACACAGTCTATTTTACCGTGACTAGCCGCTTATTGTTTATGAATACGTCATCGATGCGTGCTGGATTGGTATAAATAACGAAGGATGTCGATAAACACAGCAAAGTGAATTACTGGGATTTAGGTGTCTCGTTGAGTCGCGGCATTTTCCTCTTCATATCTGATTACAGATAAAAATGACAAGACTGCGTGATATAGGGCCTCATTTAGGGATAGAACACTTAAATCCATGGTCAGACGAGAATTGGCAAACATATTGTCAGTACAGAGTCCCTTAAAGTTTAGATAAAGTGGATATTGAATGAGTGGTCGTGGAATACCGAATTTATTAAACGAGTCATCTATAAACAGATAAAAACGAGGCTGCGCCGAGTTATTATCTGTTTATAGATGACTAGTTTAATGAATTCGGTATTTTATGAGCAAAAAATTAATATTCTATTTATAATATGACCCGAACTTTGGTGATAAAACGAGAAAATTACGATATTTATCGCTTCATGTTATTCCGCGAAACATACAACGCCGTTTGCGAAATGACGTCAGTATATCCATAATGACGTCATTTTCCTAACAAAAAATATAACATTGCTCTTCGTTCTTAGCTCATTTGCATAATTATTCCACTAGTGTAATAACACCCGTGTAATATAAAAAATATGCAACGGCGTTATTTCACTCCCGCGATGTAGGTCATATTATAAATAGTGTAACAAGCTTCTTATAGGTCACTGTATCTTATTCCGAAATCCGAGATAATTGTTAAAAGAGATCTGTCTAGCGAGCTACTTCTTGATAAGACAATGTAATTCCAAAGCTTTCGGTTTAAGATTTATTTCAAATAATTTGGTTGAACGCGCAAAGATATGACAAAAAAATCCATTTTGAAAAAGTCATAAGTCTCGCAATTTGTGGGGTAAGTTCCATGATAAGAACTGAAAATACCCTTTATGTTTTGTGATAAATAGTACTTACAGTGTGTTATAATTTTTCCTCAAAATATACACCAAAGTATATTTTTGATTTTAAGGAAAGCCATTAAAATAAGTCAGAATTAGAAAGTTTACCCCACCCCCTCACCCTTAACAATGTCAATTTTTGAATGAGGGGTACATTTTTTTAGGGGGTGGGGTGGGGGTGGGGGTCATTCGGAACATCACTCGGCCATTTCCATAAACTGCATCAGACCTCGGATGTATGTAAGGCGGATGGGTTTGTAACAAAATCGCGCATTTTGTTAGTCGGAAACAGAGTCAGAAAAACTAGCACTGTAGATTTATATCTTTTACAGTAAATAACGGCTGAAAAATTTTAATTTTTGAGAATGACGAATCATTCTCAAAAATCAAGATTTTTCAGCCGTTATTTAAGATTCTAAAGATGTTTATATTAGGATTCGATGGTTTCACGTCAGTGATTTAAACGAGTAGCGTTGGCGACGTCAAATGTTTTAACTCACAGTTTCGAGGGCAAACGCCATTTTAACTGACGTCATCGAGTATTTCCAAGTTTTTCCCGTAAATTTTAAAAATAGTCCGTCTTTTTACATCCGAGGTTGATCGTGAGATTGGCCGAGTGGTGTTCCGAATGGGGTGGGGGTTACACTGCTTTTTGAAAAGATTTGTGTGTTTGTTTCAATGGGGTTTTACGCCGTTTTTAACATTATTTCGGCTGGTGCACCTAGCAATGGATTCCTGGTATTTCTCACACCAGTACTATCATCACATCCTTTCCTAGCCTCAAGCTGCTATCCCACGTCTACGACTTTCATCCCATGGGTGTCAGACAAATAGTCGAAAAGGATGAGTGCCGCCATCGCGGATCGAACCAGGGACCTCTTAAGTTTTTTTTTTATCCACCAATTAAACAGGTTATTAAAATATGATGAACACTTACTCCACATACTAGTGACCGATCAAAAGTTTATTTCATATAATCATGATAAATGGGAAAATAGAGGGCTATTGTTTGAATCGCTGTAATATCCATTTATCATTCATCTAGTGAAAACCATCAGCAATATTTTCACAAGTGGAGTCACAGCTTTTCTTGATTCCGAATTAAATGAGTACATGTTTTTCACGAAAAACAAAAGATTTTTATTTTCTTTTAAGAGAAAAAGAAGAGATACAAAACCAATCGTGAGCACGTGATTATATTACAACGAGATTGCGTCATCTGCAAATTCGCCCCGCCTAGTTGACGATCATATGCATGGTACGAACGAATGCAGGGTCAAATCCATGGGCGTATCTAGAACTTTGAAATGTATACGCTCTCAGAAGGCGACAACTAAAAAATATAAAGGATAAAGGCTAAATGAGACCTGTGACAAAAGATGAATGCCCTCCGTCATCTCCCTTTTTATGGTTTGAGCGTTGGTGAATTATCAGAACATCGTAACTACAGCTTGAATAAGCTGTAATTACGATGCTTTGATCATTCATCGACGATATTATTCAACAGAGGATTATTTCTTTTACGCACTTGCGTAAATTGCGTAATGGGCGCTACGCCCTTGAAATCTGTTGGTTTTTTCGATGCCTCGCAGTATTATTTTCCAGAGATAATACCCCAAGAAATCTGGGTAGTCCATAGGAAAGCATTTAAAGAGTACTGGGAACAAAATGCACAGCAGGGCCCATATCGCTCCACTTGCACTTTCTGTTCAACAAATCTATGACTAGATCATTTGAATTGCATGAGAAAGTTATATGCTACTAGATGTTTATTTTTAATGCGATTATCAATACAGGTCTAAGTGAAAAATAAAACATCATATAAAAACAAGATGATTTTTTAAAAATTTCTAATTAATACATTCTTGAACGTTTTGTGTTAATAGGTTAATGCACGAGGAGTTGCGATATGATTTAATACCAAACATTTCTGTGACATGGCGTCTCACTACCAAGCAGCTGAAATGTCCTTCTTCATTCTAAGTACGATTCTTGTGATGTTCGATTGAATTATGACGAATAGTTACAGAAGAGAACATTTTTTATGATTTATCATATGGGACAATTTTCGGGTGACTCGGCAGCCAATTTCAACGTAACACCTTGATCAGTATTCAACGGGGATGTCTAAAAGACCATGTTCGCAGAAAAAATCTGACCAGTAATTTCGCCAGCCCAAAGAGCAAATGTCGCGTAATCAAACAATTGTCCAAATGATGAAGTATAAAAACAAGAGGCCCATCAGCGCATGTGTCGCTCCACTATCTCCAATTTGAAAAAAAGATACATAGAGGATAATTGTATGTTTCAGTGTATGATCGATTTATATTTCATTGAGTGAACAACAAAAGCTATATTTTCTCGAGTGGCGGAGCCACGAATGAAAATATAGCTTTTGTTGTTCACTCAATGAAATATAAATCGACCCTACACGAAAAACAAACGATTATTCTATTTCTTTAATGCAAAAATGAGACAAAATGTGAAATTTCTATGACATATTTTCGTAAAGCGCGTCATTTTGCACGTGCTTGCTATGCAACGTTCATTGTGACGTCACTTATTTCGCCCCGCATAGATTACGTCAGATAGGATGAAATGCACAAAAGCAGGGTATAAGTTTTTGATAATTTAATTGCTTTTGCAGTGAGATTATCAAGTGATAATCTACCGTTATTTCTCGATAAACCACCGAAAAGTATTAAAGAAAGTCTAGTCTAACCTGTCTTAGCGACCACCTTTATTAAGCAAGCAACCTCACACCGTACAACCGGTTGCGGCGATGACGGGTGAGAGTCAACGATGACAGCATCGGAACATTCTGCCGAGGAGACGGTAGGTCAAATAAATTTATTCGTGTAAATAAACGATTGAAGCTTTGGTATTCTAAAGCAGATAAATGATCGTGTAAGTGTTCAGCGCTTCTATAGAATGAATCTTTACTCATATCCCTCCCAAATAAGGCAACAATCAGTGATTATTTCGGAGGTTTCCCATGAAAAGTTACGACATTAGAATTTGTGCTCTCATATTTCGCCTATCTCTCAATAAATGCTATTTTAACTTGTACACAGCTGAAGTCTAATTATCCGCCGATATTTCTTCCAAATTTGAAGCCATAATTCAAAAAAATAAACACACAGCGGATCCCCAAAGACGACATGTAGTCAGAAAAATGTTGCCTCTGTAGACAGTCGGAATTTCACGGAGTTGACCTAGATGACAGAACTGAATTATTTGTGATTGCCGATGTCGACAGACCCATATTCAGATTCTCGCATAAAAATGATCATTTTTGGTGTCGTATTTTTCAATAACACATCAAAACAATTTAGATCGACATACATGCTGACATTCATGTCCACTATTTTTCAAATGATGTGTCATATTGAAAAATAATTCAAGGGATTTAATGTAGGATTTCAAATACTCACAAACCAAGAAAAACAGTTGTGATCAGACTGAATATCTCGTACACGTTTTTTACTTGTAATTCCAGTGACTTAGTATACATTCGACGAGTCAAAAAAGATTTTCTATTGGAAAACATAGTTGGCCTGTCTTTCATTATCTTTCGTTAACTTTCAATAATATCCACGAGTTCACAAGAATGATTTTTATTTTAGATTAAATAAAATCTTGCTAACATAGCCAGAGATCGAAAAAGGAGGATTGTGAAAAATGAAAAATCTATCCGTAACATTTCTTAAACCTATTTTTTATTTTATGTAAAGGCCACTGAGCAATAGCAAATTACTTCATGCAGATATATAAGAAAAGGTGAGAGGGAGATTCGATCTTCGGACATCTGCACTGCGAATCTCTGACCTTATGGATATAGCTCATTCTATTTTGTTATCACGATTGGTTATATAATGTGACTTGAATGTAATGTTTGCCTATTTTTTTTTATCCATGTACGGAAGTGGATTTCGAATACTGAAGAAGGTAAGCAGGAATATTAAATGAGCCACAGGCCGACAATGTTATATATAAACAAATTTGTTCATAAATTTAAACAAAAACGGCGATTAAGGTCCTAAATCTATTTCCTTATAATAACGCTTTCTGACGCTAAACAATAAAAATGCATAAAACGAAGAAGAAGAAGAAGATAAAGAAGATAAAGAAGAAGAAGTAGGTGATTAGATTTCCACCATTAAATCGGTGTATAAAGTCAGTTTCAAATGCATAGGGTGTTTTTTTGATTTGAACTTAAAACAAAATGTTGGATTATTTTTGAGAACATGAAATGGATAGGTTTACAAAATTGAAATACACACTTCATGCGTGAATCACTGACATGCATATCAAATGCTAGAGAAACATGTGTAATTTTTATCGAAGCAACAATCTTAAAAGGCGCACATGTTCCTCGAAAAAAACTAACCGCTTCTGAAGTTTAGACATTCCAAATCACTTTCAATTTGACACTCGCAGAGGGAGTTTTATTAAAATTATCCAATATTTTTTCGGGATGTAAAATGCCAAATGGAAAAGAAATTTCACATTTTACTAAGGCGTTTTTTTCTTGGCGTCAGTATGAAATAAAGTGTAAAGGAACACATCACAAAACACATATTTTGTTACATGTGTCAACGTAAAACTCCTTTCAAATTGTCCTAAATTTGTCAACTTTGAAAGTTATCGGTCTCTCACCAATGGGTTGATAATCGTTAACCTATGTGAGATAGCAGCTGGAGGCTAGGAAAGGATGTGATGTTTGTACTGGTGAGAGAAATATTAGGAATCCATTGTTAGGTGCTCCAGCTGCCGCGATTTTACCGCAAAAATGTTGAAATCGGCGTTAAACTCCATTAAATCAATCAATTAATATTCCTGCTTACTTTCTTAAGTATTCGGAACCCACTTCCTTATATGGATAAACAATAAGCAAACATTAGTTTCAAGTAACAATAATAATATACCCAATCGTGATAACAGAACAGAATGAGATATATGCATAAGGTTAGAGACTCGCAGTACAAGGTCCGAAGATCGAATCTCCCTCTCACCTTTTCTTATATATCTTCATGGAGTAATTTCCTATTGCTCAGTGACCTATACATAAAATGAAATAAGCTTTTAGAAAAGTAACGGATAGAATTTTCATTTTTCATAATCCTCCTTTTCGATCCCTGGCTATGTTAGCAAGATTTTATTTTATCTAAAATAAAAATCATTCTTGTGAACTCGTGGATATTATCGAAAGTAAACACAAGATAATGAAATGCTTTTTGACTCGTCGAATGTATACTAAGTCACTGGAATTACAAGTAAAAAACGTGTACGAGATATTCAGTCTGATCACAACTGTTTTTTCTTGGTTTGTGAGTATTTGAAATCCTACATTAAATCCCTTGAATTATTTTTCGATATGACACATCATTTGAAAAATAGTGGACATGAATGTCAGCATGTATGTCGATCTAAATTGTTTTGATGTGTTATTGAAAAATGCGACACCAAAAATGATCATTTTTATGCGAGAATCTGAATATGGGTCTGTCGACATCGACAATCACAAATAATTCAGTTCTGTCATCTACGTCAACCTCGTGAAATTCCGACTGTCTACAGAGGCAACATTTTTCTGACTACATGTCGTCTTTGGGGACCCGCTGAATGTTTATTTTTTTTGAATTATGGCTTCAAATTTGGAAGAAATATCGGCGGATAATTAGACTTCAGCTGTGTACATGTTAAAATGGCATTTATTGAGAGATAGGCGAAATATGAGAGCATAAATTCTAATGTCGTAACTTTTCATGGGAAACCTCCGAAATAATCAATGATTGTGGCCTTATTTGGGAGGGATATGAGTAAAGATTCATTCTATAGAAGCGCTGAACACTTACACAATCATTTATCTGCTTTAGAATACCAAAGCTTCAATCGTTTATTCACACTAATAAATTTATTTGACCTACCGTCTCCTCTGCATAATGTTCCGACGCTGTCATCGTTGACTCTCACCCGTCATCGCCGCAACCGGTTGTACGGTGTGAACCTGTCTTTAGCAAGTAGCCACCGAGTTTCCAAATGATTTTTTTAACTGAAATTAACCTGTATTTAGCAAGCACCTGCCTTAAGCAAGATGCCCCTTGGATACTGTATTCAAAATAGAAATCAAACAACTGAAAGTATCTACCTTTCAGACGCAATTCAGAGTTATTTTACAATCTTTTAAGGGAGGGCTTTTCTATACACGTGGACTAAATATGATAAGAGATGGATGAAGGCCGCTGTTTTATCACTCATATAGGTATCAAGATTATTCAACACATTATTACATGTAAGTACATTTTGTTTCATTCATCACCAGTAGATTTAGTTTTGATCGATCAGAATTCCAGCAAATTGTAGCAGACCGCAATGTAAGGCAAATATGAAAAAGTAATTATTGCCGGACGAAAAAAAAGGAAAAGAGAAATGAATGCTAACGAAAAGAGCTTTTCGTAATTACAAAAATAACTAGGGAAAAGGGGCTATTTCTAACGTGCAAAGAAAATTGTTAGGAAAGTTATCAAGTTTAACTTCAATACTTGTATATCGTTATTTGATTTATCTTCCTTTGACCAAATTCTTAAAATGATCCACATTACGGTAGCAATGGACACACGGCGTCATTATTTTCCTCCCAATGAATTATTTTCATGTTCACATGTGTTCTAGATTAACATTGTCTGATCATTATAGCAAAAATTTGAAGGTGCCTTTACATGCTCGTCTTCATGCTAGAGTTATCTGCCCTTGAGTGGTGTCGGTATTTTTTTAGTAAAACGTTCATATTCGTTTTAAGTCTAGTATAAACTCAGTACCAGATGATTGCTATAAAACAAATACATGTTGAAAGATCTTATACATGTACACAATAGCTGTTGCAAAGGAAAATTCCCTTTTGATCAATTGAATTTGCATAATATGCCTTCAAAAGTTAAAAAATGCAGTAATTTTTTAACTTTTAAGCGAGAAAAATGCCAAAAAACATTTTTTAAAGAAATGACCCAATGAATTTTCCTTATTTTCCGATATGTTGAAAAAACATATTTTTCCTTTATTTGATAAAAAAATCAGCATACCTTTCTATGCAAATTAGAATTTTTTTCATTTTTTTTATAGTGACTCCTCCAAAATGTATGACACTAATAATGCATTTTTATTGTTAATTTCAATGATCAAGTCAATCACGTGATATCAAATGTTGAACAGAAGCTTTTTTATGAAATTTTACCATCATTATTCTACGTTTTTTCCATAAGAAGAATCCTATGAAAACCGGCCTTTGTAATCATCGCGCAAAAAGAGACGCCAAAAAAACGAAAACCCACTTCAGGTGTATAGAGTCGGGAGGCCGCTGTCCATTACCACTTTAGGTTATTGCTACGCATGCAAACTCACACTTAAAGTGGAAACGCATGTCCATAACTTTTCATTTACGTGTTAAAAAAGTGGTATGGTAATATTTTTGCTAAACAGGGCTCACTTTGACTGATACCATCATACTCAAGTCTTAACGTAAGTGCACGAGCCGACGTGATACAACGCCATAAATAATAATATATATAGTAGGAAGGCAAATAACGCTGTACACATGGCCCTCACTATTGTATTAATATGTGTTGTTTAGTATGGATATTTTTCATTAACATCATATTATTCATCATTTTCGGTGGATAATCGAGCAAAAGCGGTAAATCACCACTTTACAAACACAGCACCCAAATTCTTAATAACCAAACTATACACATGTATACTTTACTACAAAAGAAACGTCCTAAAAAATATAAAATGAAATAATTAAAACTCTTTTGACGTCGCGCACGGTAATGCTAAAACATTTTGTAACGTCGTTTTGCCATTTAGACGTTATTGCACCGTATTTTTCTTAAACGCTTCTTGTTTATCGCATGTAGATTTTGCCATGCTTATTTAATTTTAATTGCTATATTGAGTTATATTCCGATTGAGACAGAATAAACCTTTTTCTGCTGGAAGCATTTTTACTATCAATCGGCTTTAATCATTTTTGTCTTAGATAGCTGAAAGCACAGCTCGCAATTTAATAACGTAAGACGTTGAAAAATGGTGCGTTTTTGAAAAGTATGTCCACACAGGCAAATTTGAATATTTTTTATATTTTTAAACGTATCTGTACGAAAATTGTCCTAGTGATCGTACGAAAAAAAATAATATTTCAAAAATGTACAATGATTTAGGATAATTATTTCGATAATGAAATGCGTCAGCGAAATATCTTGAAAGCCATCTATTAAAATCGCATATGTAAAAAATTGTGTCCACACATAGTTTCTTTCTTTATTTTGTTGTATACGACGTATTATTATTATTAATAACATTACTGAAAACAAGAAAAAAATAATAATTTTGTTTTTAAATTTCTCGAAATTCCGTCTATTATTTATAAAGATATAGAGAAAACTTTATACACGCCTTTTTCACGCCTATTTTTCGCTCAAATTTGACATTTTACACTTTTTGAATCGAAAATTTATTTTCTATCAAATGTTTGTTATTTGACTGATGACCGTTTTAGATAATCTACTAGTTTAATGTCACTTCCCTCGCAAATGCCAAGATTTTCAACATTTTTCACGACCTTTTAAATGCGTTTTAGGGGTCTCAAAGGAATATAGCGACACAAATTTTTTTACGTTTTACAGACGTACTTTAAGAGTTTTGGTGACAAAGAAAGTTAATTAATCGGGAATTTGATTTTACTCAATTCACTTTACAAATATTCTTTAAAAGTTTGCTTTCTTGTGGTTCATTTGGTACAAAGAACATAGAAATTGAGTAACATATTTAGAAGAAATAATAGATGGAACTTAACGGGGGACGTGAAATTTCAAATGTTAAGCATTACCGTGCGCGACGGCTTTACGAATTTTAATCATTCTTTTTACTTTTGGTAATTCCATACTAAATAAGAGTACCTATTTCGCAAGTGGGCTCTACTGAAATGCCCACACAATAAATTGCCATTGAAAAACTTTGCATTTTGTCTGTTGGAACTTTCGTACCCAACTGATATCGCATGGTTTGAGAGTAGGTCGAAGGATTATTCATTATGTGATCATGTGATGTTTGAATTGATAGCACAATGTCAACTTTTGTTGGTCTTTTTTCCCGTAGACCTAATTTCGGTCGATAAAGTTCTTACGTACATTTGACGTCAGCAAAAATTAAAAGATTTTGAAACGGTTTTTGTGCTGAAATGTCTATCAATGCCCATTAAGAATTTTCAACAAACTTTTATGCATCAAACCTGCGAGCTGACGGGACACGATTACTAAGAAAATGTTGCTACAGGAAGGAAGTCGGACCCCAACAGTCAAAATATCGGTCTAGAAAGGGTAGTCAATTTTGTCATTTATAAACGGTTAAACTACTTAGAGAATATATTAAGGACGTTTTTTTTGGAGTTAAGAATAATTTACTTAAGGTCAATTGACCAGTGTTTTAAGAGAATAAGTCATAAAATTTCCACATTTCCTCTCTTTTAGTAAAACAGAAATTGAATCATCGTTAGTTTTGCGTGGAGATTTTTAATTTCTCGAAATTCTTCTTATAAACGAATGAAATGTCAACTTAAACACTTAAACAATTTACTCTACTTAATCCTTTAAGTAAGATGGAAATCTTTGGACCAATTTTACATTAATTAACACAAAAGCAACATTTTATGAAAACATTATTGGTATTAAATTTTGAGGCATAAAATCCTTGAAAAAAATGTTTTTCGAACGGAGTATAAGATCACATAAATTTAAGAATAGTTTAGGGTTTAACTTTAAGTTTGGGAAGTTTCATGTCAGAAATATGAGAGACCGCGACTTCTTTTATTTCTGCGTTGTCCTTGTACAGTTAAAAACATCGTGCAATTGACAAGGTGAATGATTTTGAAATGATTTAGGAATGAAATTGAATGAGTGTGTGGAGCGACTTTTGAGTGAATTTAATGGGAGGTAATCAAGTATTGCAAATTTTGTTCAGGATGAACAAAATTAGCAATATTGATTACCTCCCTTTGATAAAATATGCATTCAAGTTCATTAGATAGCCCACTATGTCTTCAAGAACCTATCAGACGCTTACAATTTCAATTAAATAAGTGAAATACCGATTTTTTCCTAGCTATTATTATTTTGAACGAAGTTGTTGTTATATGTTTTTCAGTGAGTTTGGAGCGTTTTTGAATGGTTTGAGTTAGTGTTTGCAATGAATGAATGGAGCGCTGAGTGAGCGATTCAGAATGGTTCTGATTGAGTAAAATGTCAATTTTACGATGTAATTAACTGTAGGAAAAGGTTAAACATGCAGAGCCAATGACTCATCTTGATAAAAGGAAAAACATATTTATTCATTTATGAGATGAAGTGAGTATTTGGTGATTTCATGTAGGTATGAAAATTAGAATCTAACTCGTTCTACAGTCAACTCAGTCTATTAGTATTTAGAAATATTTTTTTTCTTTGTGTCACCTTTATATTATGTAAAAACATTTTGGTTCTTGTGTAATTCTTAGATATTAGGGATTCAAACACACTCAGTGTTTGTTTAATTTGATTATCACACATGTTTTTTCCCAGACGTCCTACGTAGTTCTTCATTTAATTCAAGGAGGATAGGTTCAGTGAAAACGAGACAAATATAAGAAGTAGAGACATGTCGATAAATCAAATGAACAGCATTGACTTTTCAAAATTATGTACCGGTGTACACTTATTATATTGTAGGAATTTTGGATACGACTTATTACTATCTATATGTATACATTTATGATATGACCTCGTGTGAAATAACCTCGTTGATTATTATTGATATCACATGGATATTTCATCACTAGAGCAAATGAGCTAAGAACGAAGAACAACGTTATATTTTTGTTAGTATAATGACGCCATAATGGATTTGCTGACATCTTTTCGCAAACGGCGTTTTAATTATGTTTCGCAGCTATAATATGAATCAATAATTATCGTAATTTTTCTCGTTTATTACAAAATTTCGGGTCTCGTAGTAAATGGAATATCGAATTTGTGCTAATCAAATACTTAATTTATTTAACTCGTCATCTATAAACAGATTCAGTATTTAATGACCACTAATTCAATATATTTGATATTAATCCTATTAACTCTTTGTTTCTCTGCCTAGTCTCGATTGGTTTCGTATTCAGAGCGTTACCCAATTAAAGACCCGTATGCAAGAGGATGCCACAGATACGTGACTTCTATAAATTAGTAACACTTGATGATGTAACAAATTTGGCGTAATTCTGACCGTGTTATTACCGTCTGCTGTCCATCCGTCTGAGCTTGATTAAATGATTTCCCTCAGGGAATGCGGAAAGGCCTTACTTAAACAGGCAAAAACCTGATTTTAAGGACCGAACTAGGCTGTAAATTACAACTGTTATTTCGTTACCGTTGCTTGCAGAAGGAAATACTTTCACTCTTAATAACACCAAAAATTGCTGTGGTTTCCGTTTATTTCTTGTAGAGATCAACAGATTCATTGCCTTTGTTTATGCAAATGTTGTTTGTAAGTAGCTTCAAATTGTTTTGGACTGACTCCTCGAGATACATTTCTTATTGTTATTCAGCATACACGTAACATTAATCAAAGTACTGAAAGTACTGGTAAGTTGGAATGCGTTCAAGAGACGATGAGTTCAAACCACTTACGAAGCGTACGCCTCCCGCCCACCACAGGTGATCACATAATACGCATCGTCTTTTGAACCCCTGAATCGCTATACAGGCATGAATCTGATGAAAGAAAAATGACCAAAAGGAAGAAAATACAGCCGACTAATGGACTCAATGAACGCTTAAACACTCAAAACAGTTTCAATGTAATTTTTCAAATGACGTCTGCTCCATTTGAGTTATCAATTACATTTTTAATTAGAATTATCGTAAAGTGGATTCAACGTTTTGTCTTTGATGAAAAGTTATTTTCGCAAGGAATTCTTTTTCTTCATGAGTTGGAATCTCAAGAAAATTTTTTTGACGAAGTTCAATTGTGACTTCGACCTTTGTAAATCCAAAGTCGGGTACTTTCTTGGGTCATTGACAACATTTATGTCAAGTCTTATGATATGGGTCAATTGGTTGTTCAGTTAGAGTGGAAACTGTTTTTTTTTTTTATACTCGAGGATAACACGATAAAGGGTCGAATGACTCTTATTTCCATCGTGGTCCTAACTCATTCCAGTTCCTATCCTACACATAGAGAGAGAGGCAATGGTTTCTAACCACTGCTACCCATTTTTACAGCTGGGTGGACTGGGGCCCTGTCTGTAAAGTGTACTGCCCAAATACACTACCCGCCTCCGGTGGGGCACGAACCCGCAACCTCCAGGTTACGAGTCAAACGCACTAACCACTCGGCCAACGAGCCAGACACACTGTTCACAGTGAGGGTTTTACCTTGACATGTATGACCACGAAACAATAAGACATTTCTTTAGGTCATTGGCAACATTTTTCTAAAGTTTCGTTCTTGCAGGTCATTTGCTTCTCCGTTTAGCTAGCGAAAAGCAAAAGATCAATGGACTGACAGACATATATGATGAAATCAATATTTGCTCCTCTACTTCTGAGTTGGGGTATGATGGTGCTCTTAAACGTGTTCATGTGCAAGAATGTGAAGAAAACAAGTTGAACTAGTTAAAAGCTTTCACAGAAGTAAGAGTTAAACCATTTTGAAATTAAGCTGTTTGTAGAGCAAAGGAAATCATTTTTCTTCTGAAAAATTCAATAAGTAAAGCGGCTTAAGCAGGTGATTAGCTTCACAGGCCTTATATTTAGTTGACATCCATTTTTTAGGTTCTGAGAAAATGATTTTGAGAGTGTCCACGATATAACATAGAGAAATGACCTCCGCCCATAAAGGACATATTTTCATCTAATCACAATATTTTTGTAATCTGGTAAAGGGTCACCAAAGGATAACTCAAGCGAAATTTGGTCGATATCCATCTTTTAGGTTTTCGAGAAAATGATTAAGTTTAAACTATTTTACATATAGATATATAACCTGTGCCTATAAAAGACATATTTTTCATGTAATAACAATATTTATTGTAGTCAGATAAAGGATTACTTAAGTATGCCAAAGAAATATAATATATACAAAAGTAAACCAAGAAAATATATTGGTGCTCACCTTAAATCAATGCACACGCAGATGATATGATTAATTTGCGCGAATCGAGGAGAAAAGAGCATAATTGCTCATGAGTAGTGTAGGTATTCCGGTGGGAGTAGAACAGACTGGACCTGAAGGCAAAACACGTTGGGTTGGTAAACTCGTTCAGATATTTGATAAAAACAAAGGCTGTATTTAACTTGTGTTAAACTTGTATTTAACTTAAATCTTCAATGATACTTAAAGGATTGCGCACGTGTGTATTTTTGCACAAGTGAAACATCGCAGCTACAGGTTAAGTATGCTAGTTATATATTATGTTATTAATTGAAATTAGATCTATATTTTGGGATAATTATTTATTCTTTTTAATTTGTTTGAGTTCAAAATAACGACGGCGTGCATATATATTTAAAGTAAATCGTGCCGAAATGGTTATATCCCCTGTTTTTCCCGTCCATGTTCGAAACGAAAAAACAAGGAATGGGATTTGGAGAATATGACACAAAAATACTCGTAACCGAAACAAAATATTTATATTACACAAGAATGCAACAACAAAGTTTGAGATATAGACGAGAGATGTAAATTGTCGGGGCATTTGAGAACATTGGTCGTCTGGTAATGGGTTAAATTTTACTTCATATCTAGGTTGGTCACGGTCAATTGGAGCGCGCTTAAAAGGATTGTCCGGAAAGTTCGTCATCGTAAACGTTTATAATTTCGACGTGCTCCATGCACCGCTAGGTGGGGCTGTTAAGGCAACTGACATATACATGTCAATTAAAATGTTGAACATTTTTCTTCAGGTATGAAGTCAGTGATAATTAGGGTAGCGATTAACATAGAATTATGAATAAAAAGGAAGTAATTGATGAGAATTTCAGACTGTCTACGAACTTTCCGGACAACCCTCGTATGTTTTTATGAGATTTTTGGCTATATAGGAACATTCCATTCGTTTGTAAACTTGACCTTTCGTAACTCATGAGTACAGATTTCATTCATACAAGGGCACATAAAATCGTAGTAGGTCATCACTTGTGGAATGACCAATCAGGAAATGGCTTTTGTTTACACACGCGTGAGGTCAACTCGTGTCATAGGGGAGTACACGGGGAAAAATATTTTACGGAGCATAGAGAAATAAAAAGAGAACATTTGCTTGATCGGGTTTTTAATACAGATAAATAATCTGTAGATGTTGCGCGTTTCTAATGGTGGTTTAATAAACAATAAGGAACAAAGCATTTTATCTATTTAGTTGCGTCGTTCAGAAAGAGACAATAGACCTCTAAAAGAAGCTATGATTCTACGAAAAACAAGTTGCGAAATTACCAAATAAGTAGATCACGTGATTGGCCTGTGCTATTGTCAATAGCTGACTTTTTTGGACTTGACTTATCACATGATTTCCAAATATAGTATGCAAACATGTGATACTAGTAAATTCGTACGCACTTTTTAATAAATATCATTTAAAACATGAATAAGCGTCTTAATGATATACATGAAGTGAAAGTTGTGTAATTGTACAACATAATTACCTTTTGGAGTAATTAACTAAGTCTATGTCAAGTTGAGATATACAAAGTAGGCCGAAGAGCATTCACATCCTGTTCACGTGATATGTGTTATCAAAAAACCCGAAATAAAATTATCTTGTGTTCATTTTGCGGTTTTGTTAAATCTAAGTTGGAATTGCTCCGCATTCCAACTTAAAAATTGGAATAAAACCTTCGATGTAATGATCTTATCCCAAACTGTAAGAACAACGTCGCATTATTCGCCCAACTTTTTTCTCGTTTGTGAATCGATTTTCACTACCTTTTTAACAATGTTTAAATCTTATCGCGCCGACTGGATTGCATTTGATTACTGAAATTTTTGTAACAGGTATTGCCGCGAAATCATTGTCGTTCACATATGTTTACGCTTCTCTACCATGAAGTGGAAGACAATTGCATGTCGCTGTCGGGGATCGAACTGATGGTGCCGTTTGTTATCATTTACAGTTAACAACATAGTGAAATTGAAATGATGAATGATTTTGGAATAATTTTGGAATGAAACTGAAGAAGTGCGATGAGTAAGTTTTGAGTTGAATTAAAGAGTGAATAAGATATAACTAATTTTATTCAGGGTAAACAAAAATAGCGATATTTATTACCTCCCTTTCATGTAATATATATTCAGGTTCTATAAATAGCTTCCTATTTCTACAAGAAATATATATTTCAAACATGTGAGACGGTGAGCGAAATTGCGACTTTTTCCTATTTATATTAATTTCTAATAGAGCTTTTGATTTTATCTTTTTAGTTATTTTGGTGCGTTTTGGTTTGAGTGAGTGTTTAGAATGAATGAAATGACCGCTGAGTGAGCAATTTAAAATGTTATTATTAAGATGAACGTCAATTTCACAATGTAACTAATTGTATTTTTTAATATAGAAAAATAATTTAAAAAAAAATGAACATTCTTTATCTGAAATATACGTAAATTGAAAATGGACAGTTCTTGGAAATTATTGTCGTATTTTTTAACGAGGAAGAACAAGAGCCATTTGCATTGAAGATATAACTATGATTTATTTAGTTTTGCCAAATGAAAATTGAATGATGCCATAACGCATATTTTAGGCAGCCATCTCGATACTCAATTTATTCACCAGTTATTATAACACTTATTCCATATGTATTTGTAATAACTAATATTTTGTATTTACCTTTAGAGTGCCGCTGAAATGGTGAATTAAGGTTATTTAAAAAAAAAAAAAAAAAAAAAAAAACCAAACAAACAAACAAACAAAAAGGAGGACCCCGAGGGCATAAAATCGCTCACCTGAGGAATGTTTTAACCAAGTTTCATGTGAATTGGACCATATTAGTGGCATCTGGAGCTCTTACAAGAAAATTGTCATTAAGGCCCCTTTTCCCGTGATATGGCACGGATCCTTCCGATTTTCAAATCCTCATGACCTAACAAACAATCTGACCAAGTTTCATGATGATCGGACTATATTTGTGGCGTCTAGAGTGTAAACAAGAAAATTGTCATAACAGACCCTTTTCCCATGATATGGCACGGATCCTTTCGATTTTCAAAAGAGGTAATTTTCATGACCTAACAAACATTCTGACATAGTTTCATGATGATTGGACAATATTTGTGGCATCTGGAGCTCTTACAAGAAAATTGTCATTAAGGACTCTTTTCCCGTGATATAGCGCGGATCCTTCCCATAATCAAAACAAGTTTCATGATGTTTGGACCATATTTATGGCTTCTAGAGTGTAAACAAAGATAAATTGTCATAAAGGCCCTTTTTCCCATGATATGGCCCGGATACTTCTCATTTTCAAAAGAGTTCATCCTCATGACCTAACAAATATTCTGACCAAGTTTCATGATGATTGGACCATATTTGTGGCTTCTAGAGTGTAAACAAGAAAATTATTATTCAGGCCCATTTCCCGTGATAAGGCATGAATCCTTTCCATTTTAGCAATTTTTACAAGGGACCACCCAAGGAATATTTCTGCCAAGTTTGGTTGATTTTGACCCAGAAGTTTAGGAGGAGATGTCGTTTAAAGAAATTGTTGACGCCGTGACGGACAGACGGACAGATTGACAGACGGACGCCGGACATTGATAGATGACAAGAGCTCCATTGAGCACTTCGTGCTCAGGTGAGCTAAAAACAACTCACGCAAACAAAAAACATCATTCAGTCAATTTTATCATTTGACTATAATCTGTAACCTTGAACTTGGATATCCGAAAAGCTCTTCTACTCATGAAAGGGAACAACCGTGTCAAGCTATTTTGGAAATTATTCATAAATATAGTCTATATGCTGCTGACAATACCAATTTGTTCCTATTCCACCGCTTGACATTCAGCCGTTGCCTTGGCCGTAGGTGTATCCGTCCGTAGAGAATGAGAGAAGATTAATTGAACAATTTGTTCTTGAACAATTTGTTCGTTAATCGAACGAATGTTTACACCGACAAAATATAGCATTTTGCCGGATATAGCCGCGATTTGAGCACCTCTAAATCTAGTGTATAACTTTTTTCTAAAAAATGTATAAACTGCTTAATTGAATCTCCATCTAGGTCTCCGGCCATGTAGTATATCTGGGAAAAATCTTTTTTTGGAGATATTTAACTTTAAAAGTTGACTTCTTAAGAAGTAAAAAGTGGAGTACCTCAGGGTAGTGTGCTAGGACCATTACTATTCTTGATATTTATCAACGATCTTCCAGACAATATAAACTGTCCAGCAAAACTTTTTGCCGATGACACAAAGATCTATACTAGTATAAATTCACCGAATGACGAAAACCATCCCCAAGACAATATATTCAACGCTTGCAGTTGGGCGAACAAATGGGAAATGACATTCAAACCCAGTAAATGCAAATGTCTGCATATCGGTAACAAAGAACCAGGTGAATTCTTCATGAAAGACAAAAACAACAAAACAAGTAAAATAGAACCTACCACCAACGAGAAAGACTTGGGGGTCATCATAGACAAAGACCTCAACTTTGAACAACATATCATCACTAAAGTCAATATAGCCAACAGGAACCTAGGCATAATAAATAAATCCTTTACTTATATGGATGAAACAATGTTCAAGCATCTATACAAATCACTAGTCCGTCCACATCTAGAATACGCGTCTGTAATATGGAGCCCTCGGTACAAAAAGCACTCCACTCTTATCGAGAATGTCCAGCGAAGAGCAACTAGAATGGTAAAGAGTATTAAACATTTGTCGTATACACAAAGACTGAAAAAACTCGGTTTGCCATCATTAGAATATAGACGGCAAAGATCAGATCTCATTCAAACGTACAGACTTTTACAAAAAATTGATATAACAACGAACAACTTACTAATAAGGGGTGAACCTACAGCAACAAGGGGGAACCAATATAAACTTTTTAAAAGTAGAGTAAAAACTGAAAAAAGAAAACATTTTTATTCTAATAGAGTAGTAAACACCTGGAATCAACTATCCAACTCAGTTGTTGACTCACCCAGTCTAAATTCATTTAAATCAAATCTAAATAAAGAATGGAAAACCTCCATCAAATTTGAACCATCATGCTATAATGTATAAACATGCAATTAAGAGAAAGCAATTAAACCGAGTACATACAAGTCAAAGAGAAACAACAAACTATACATGCAATTCATAGAGAAAACGAGTGGATTAAATCAGTAGTGCAATATACTGTAGGAGCTTGATAATCCAATTAATAAGGCCTGGTGTGACTGACAGCAGTATACCAGCCCTATAATGCATAAACTGGTTCGGAATTGTAATCTAATAAAACAATAGGTCAAAAAACAAAAAAAAAACAAACAAAAAATATGTATATATATGTGTTTGTCAACGTATGTATTAATATGCATACACATATACAGCATTCCAGTATAAAATCTTTAAAATCTGTAAATCTTTAAATCTGACAAAACTACCGATTTGTATTGTTTTTGTTTTTTTAGCATAACAACACATTTTTATGATTTTAAAAGCTTTTTAACACTTTGTTAACTTAATATCTTGATGATAACTGTACATAAAACAAATCATCAAATAAACAGTATACTACATCTAAATGTAAAAATCAGTATCTTCTATAAATAGAACACCACTGATTGAATTTTAAATCTTGTACTAAGAAATCTTTCAATTAAGCACTAATAATAAAAAAGTATTGAATTTAAGACACCAAGACTAGAAAAAAAATAAATTTAATAAAAAAATAAATAAAAAGTGTGAAGGATACACAGTGTAACATTAAATGTTAAATAATACCAAAGTCCAATAAGGGGTCACCCCCTTGCATCAAGCATAGTCAATATCTCAAATGGGCCATTAGAAGCTTACGCTTATGCATGTAGATATGCATTAGGCCTCGAACACTATATGAACTATATGAACTTACGGAAATAGCCGAGTGTCGTTCCGAATCAGCAGATTTTTCCAGTAGGTCATTCGGTAAAATAGTTCCGAGAAAATACGACTAAATTCTAAAAAAGGGTAGATTTGGTGAAAACCCGAAATCCAAATCTTTCAAATTTGCAAAAGATGGAACAGAATTTGGTATTTACTGGAAAGTTCTAGCTGTTACTTTTTTATCAAAACTTTAACCTTAAAACTCGCATGCGGATAAAAATGGGAGTTGTTTTGCATCTTTATGTTTTCAAAATTCGTCAACACCTAGATCTAAATGGGTTTTTCCACTATTAGTAATAATGAGGTAGGATTTTTCCGTATATAATGTGTTATCATGTAATAAAAATTGTGTAGAAACGGCAAAGGGTCATTTTTGCTTGCATGAAGAAAGTTTATCGAGCTTGCGAGCTTTGTTCGGATTTCTCTGCCCCACCGGATAAACTTTCTTCATGCAAGCAAAACATAGTTAATCAAGACTTTAAAGGACACCATTTTTGATAAGCATAGCGAATCCACCGAAACATCGTTTGCTTACGGCCACTGACTTTATCGTCCTCAAAAGCTAATGTTAGCTTATGTTTGTTTGTTATGCTGTCTTGCCGACTTTAAATAAATCTTATCTTATCTTTTGTCCTCCTCCTATAATTGACGTCACTTTACCGAATCACTTACTTTACCGAATAACCCATCTTACCGGTTTCAGTTTACTCAAGTTAATTTAAAATTTATTTATAAAAGTTTTGGGTTCAACCATGATTAGCTTTAAACACAGATTAATTCAATTCAAGTTGTTTTAACAAATATTGGTGCATTCTGATTGGTTGAAAAATTGGTTTCATTATTGTCGTGTATATTGAGTTCTCGTATAGAGTTCTAGACATACCCACATTCTCTATAGTTTATTTTCTCACGAGATTTCTGTGTAGTTTTGACGTCACTTGCCTAGATATCAACATAAATGTGTCGACTGCATTTATCCAATCTGAATTGGCCTTTTTCGTACAAAAATGTGCAATAAATAAACAATAATACTATGCATTTAAACACTTACCCCTGTACCATAAGTTTTTCAATATTTCCTTTTTACCGCTGTGCTAGAAATCCTTTTTCTATTTCATTCTTCATTCAAATTTAAAACCACATGTCAATATTGGTTGAGGCACTTTTTACCAAAATGAGGTCAACCAGCTCTGCAGAAAATTCCCGCCGAAAGTTATATTTATTGAGGCCGAAAAAGGGGAATATGTGTTTTCTGCAATAATTTCTCCAGGTTTGAATTTTAATTTCAACCCGAGATGAAAAAAATAGTAAAATCATGAAATGAAATTAATAATTTCAAATTTTATTAAAGTGGTCAGTTAAAATACATAAAAACCATCTTTGATGAAAAAACACCTTTCCTCAATTTTACGTGAAATATCAAATTACGATTGATTCTGGGCATGTCATTTTTTGTTTTGACCTTGTTTTCATTTGGGGTTTTCCTTGATACTTAAAATGGCAAAAAATAAATGATTCAAACGCTCTTCTATATCAATTTATCAAATAATTTTTTAACCATGATGATTCCCGATAGTGACACAGTGGATTAAGTTTTAATCCAATCGAAAGCTCTTGCTCGAATTACGTATTTTATATTTACTATCGGGAATATGGGTATGCGCCTTTTGAAAGTTAAACTTTTAACGCAAGCTTCGTAGATGTTAAATTTTCATAGCACAAGCTACACATTGGAACTTTTAATGTTACATTTTGTGGCTTAATGATCAAAGTAAACAATTATATAATTAAAAAGGCACATGCTCGCTCTCTCTGCAGAAATGTAAGGGAGATAACCAAAGCCTATCGATATTTGAGTACTCCAGGATACTCAAAAACAATTTTGATTATGCAGCTATTTTGTAAGCTTCTGGGGACAGAAGTCCCATAAATAATTGCTTGTTATTCATACAGTGTGATTAGGGTTAAGTTTCATACCTCCATGAAACCAACAAAAACTCTTTTCATCTCTTAAGTTAATCAAACTTTACAATTTGAATTGTGTTTTTTGGGTCAACATGAAATACTTTTTAGCAATTGCTGAAAACTTTTCAATGATGTATTTTGAATTTCATTATTGGTAAGAGACCAATTCTCGCCGAGTACCAGTTCTTGCCAACTAATCCAGTTCACTGTAAACAGAAAGAAAGGAAAATTTTCTGAAATTACAACATATGATGACAACAATTTCTTTTCATTTGAAAATAATTTGTTGTCAATGAATATTTTGTGTCTTTACTGTGAAAATCATCTGTTGATGAGAAGCGGAATGTGGTGAAAATTGGTCTCCAACATGTACAGATTAATGAAAATATATTGACATAAAAGCACAAGCCCCCTGTCCCTCTGACTGTTCTTTTGGTAAAATCTTTGTATTTGACCGGGGGTTCGGGGGGCAGCGCCCCTGACATGGATTATTTCAACCTCTAATTTTAACATTTTCATAAGTGTACCAATTTAGATAACAAGTTACTGTTGTGTTATCTTGTTTATGATTTTTTATCGTTTTACATTTGTTGGTCTAGTTCTAGAATATTTGATTTTTAATGGGAATTGAGATTACAATGTGTAAATGTAAATTGCAGACTTAGTGAAATACGACATTTTTTTATAGGACAGCGGGGTCTGGTAAACCTTAAAATTCTACTATACTACAGTGATTCCTATCTTAAATTTAGTTCAGTCCATCATTCGCAAGTTTTGTTGAGGCAGAAGGTTACCAGTCAACTCTGCCCATTGAATAACTTGGCCCGGTCATCTCAGCCCCAATATATAGTCTATAGTAACATAGTTATTTTTTCATGAAATATGTACAAGTTTTGTACAAGCGATACTATTATACCATACTGGGTTTATCTTTTTTATTATAAATATATATATAATTTGTCTTTTTAATACCGGGGTCAAATAGTATTCGACACCGGATTACGGTATTGTAGTGTGTGCCTATCAACCAAGCCAAGTCTGTTTATTACTGAATTCACCGGAAGTTGTCAAATTGTTTCACTGGATGCGGATTACATCTGCTCTATGCAACTAAAAGCAACTGAATTTGTTTACGGTATTTTTACACATCGAAAAAGAATCCCCGTCTCTCGTGAAATTTTAGATTTGAAGGGAACCCGTCTATCACTCTCGCTTCTGTGTTTGAAAGTGCATTTTCTAGGGATTTACAGTAAATCACAAAGCTTTTTGGTCTCGTCTCGATCTTTGAATGGAGACCAACCCCCAGCAAAAAGACTTGTTCTCTGGTATACGGTTCAGATTGCTACCTTCTTGTAATAGAACAATGCTGGCAAGTGATCATATATTTGGATGTAATTTCGTTGCTTGGAAGATTATAAATTTTGTCATGTTGAATGGCAGTGTTGCAGATCAGTTGAAGAGGTTTTAAAATTTGATTAAATAGGGAACAACAATCTCCTTCACACATAAAATTTAACATGCAGCCTGGTGAAGTGTCACAAAAGAGAGAAAAAACACACACACAAAAAACATGCAGCCAGTCTGGGGCTTTACCTTGGACCTTTTGCTTACAAGGTCAGTACTCTACCCACCAGACCAAACTACCCGGTTCAACTGGCAACATTCATCATTTACAGGATAGTTGTCTTTAGATTTAACACACCAGAATTATTCAAAGTTTTTACGTCAATTAATGATGCTTTAAATTTGTCAGATGACAAATGCAGTCCCCCTTAAGATTATCCTGATAAAATTAAGATTCACAGATTTATTAAATCAAGATTTGTGTAATTCTTATTATGGAAAAAAATCGGGCGTTTTGGGTTTTTTCTGCTTCTAGATAACACTTTGAATCAGTGAAAGAATAAATAAAACAGAATTAACTTATGACAGATTCCATTTAAGAGAGTGTAAAAAGTTCCCAATGATTTTTTTTTTATTAAAAAGATGCAGTTTTTGCATTTTATATGACAAGACTATTATAATATAATGTGAATAAAATGAAAATTAAAATTCTATCATGTTTAGTTTGCTTTTAATTCAAATTTCAAATTTCAGGTTGCAAATGTCATTCTTTGACCGGAATATTTGACGGAATTTTTTATGTTCGCAACTTCAGAAAGTTTAAAAATTTATATGATAACCTTCAATAAAATTACTGCCAAGTTATTTATGTAACAAATTATTGAAAACTTGATCAGAAGAAAGTATTTTTTCTGCAAATAATTTTACAAATACAGATTTAAGTAACTTTTTCTAAGTTGATAAAGTCATTTTTTGACAGATTTTTTTTGCCAACATAACATTTTGACGGAACAAATTGTTGCAAACATAATTTTTGACAGACCAGTTATATGCTAACATAATTTTTTGACTGAACAGTTTTGCTCACATCATATTTTGCTGGAAAAAAATCTTCTGCATGCTGAATAGGCAGAAATACATCTGGGGACTCACTAAGAGCTTTATAATTTAGCAGAAAGATGTAAATTAACAGCACTTGCTTGTACTTTTTAACAATTATGGTAATGGTGCTTTATCCCTGTATGTGTGTAATTTTGTGTTGTAAACTCTGCTTTATGTACCTTTTGACTATTAACATCCCTCTGTATAGTATGCTCGCTTGCTTGTAACATAGCTAGAAGGGTGGTGGTTTGCACATGACCATATTAGTCATTAACCTGGGGGGTTCAAGTGAGAAGCAGAAGAAAACTCATGTATACAGCACCTGTAGTCCATGCAATTGATTGGCCTAAAAATGTCAAATTTATAAAATTGGTTAAATTTCACACAATTGTTGATTAAATGAGATATATGCCAGTGGAAGAGGACTATTTTAAGCCTAAACAGTTTTCATTTTACCAAAAAAGTTTTAAATAACTCTTTCACAGTGTTTACTTTGTTACTAACCAAGTAAATTTCATGATCAAAAAATTTAGAATGACACAAAATATAGACCTTTATGTTTCAAGTAATGCAGTACATCCTGATCACATTAAAACAATTTTATCACACTTTCTAAATATGTTCTTTTTTCATGTAAAATTGGCCAAACAGTTGCATGGACCTTTAAGCCTTTCCCAATCAAGACCGGGTTTTGACGTCCCTAATAGAATAGGCTTGGGAAAACATTGATAATCAGCATTTTCTCCTTTTGTCTCAATGTTTTCTGTGCTATATTATTTACAAATTTTACCGTAAGCTACACCCATTCTGTCGTCTGCAGGAGCTTTCGAATTGAACCACCCTCAATTTTGGATGTTTGGGAAAGGGTTAACCCTTCACCAGATGCTGACATTTTGGACTGTAACAATTTGAAAGCATAAGTTAGCAGATGACAAAGTAAATGTGGAACCTGTATCTGAAAGGATAGAAAAAACTGTGATAAAAAGAGAAAATGCTTGTTACGAACATTTTCTCCTTTTCCCACAAATTTTCAAAAGCCTTCAATCACAGACCCGTAAAACAGGGCTTATCTGGGAAAGGATTAAGACTAGCTTCCCTTCCTAGTATTTCTATAATTACTATCTTTGCATGCTCGCCTATTTGAAATCCTTTACAAAGTCACTAAGTTCAGTCAAGAACTTGAATCACTCACTAAATGTAGATTTAACGTCTCAAGCGCAGGTTCATACTTTATAACAAGTAAACATTTCTGTGATGGACACAACTGGACAAGGTGTTTTCTATAGATACCTCCTACCAAACTCTTTTGGTGGAGGCACAATGGCACAATTTAACAAAGGTAAGGTTAAATGGATCAATTTATTTCAATCAACTCTTAAAACAATCAAATTTCAACACTTGTAAGTCCATGAGGAATAAATCTTGTAAAGGAATCTTCTTAGTCTATCTTTTCTAAATGGTGTGTCCAGCTTCTGAAACAATAAAATGACATCTACATGTATAATATGCATATTTACGAATACGTGCATAATAGGTTTTAAACTACGGGTTATTGTAGATGTCACGATGAGAGATGGGCCAGATTTATCCATTAACCAGAAAACATCAACCACATTTGACATCATTTTTTTTTCGACCCATCATCTCAATTACTGGGGTTCCACAATGGCTATAACATCTAATGTAGACTTGCTTCTCATTTCATAGTTTCTATGGATGTACCAACATGTAAGAAGTGTCAGAGACTAATTATTGGATATCACTTTCAGATAAATAAACAGAAAACATTAAAAGTCAACAGAAAGTTTGAATTCTTTACATGTGTAAATAGCTATTCCATGTCTATGTAAAAAAAATTGTCTGTGTTTGACATAGTATGCTTTCGACTAGAAGTACTTTTTCAACTAAATTGTACCTGCAAAATGATAAAGTAGTCGTGTTCCAACCATTGTAATGTCTGGTGGAGGAATTCTTTGGTCTACATCACTTGACGGCACAGTGTGTTTAGTGTCATTTAGCGTCCACATGTTCTGCATCCCCTTCTTAAAAAACTTGACCCACGGTCAACTGTCCACCTGTTGGAAATTTTCATAATTAGTATCATTTATGGAGTGCAGGACCAAAAATCCCTTTGTCAATTCTCATTGCTGGACGGATTTAAAAGAAAGATAGGCCATACTAGTTGATCAGTCATATTATCAAACCAAGGCATAGTTAAATAAAATAAAAAACATAACTCTATTTCTATGATCGCTGCATAAATTTCTATCCTTTTCTAAACAGGTTTCATGTGACCTGGCAAAAATTCTGACCAAGTTTCATAAAGATTGGGCAATATTTGTGGCCTCTAAAAAGAAAATAGTCATGTAGGCCCCTTTTCCCTTGATATGACATGGATCTTTCCAATTTTATATGGGGTTCATCCTTGTGACCTAGCCATTATTCTGATCATGTTTCATGAAAATTGAATATGTATTGAATATTTTGTGGCTTCTAGAGCGTAAACAAGAAAATTATCATTAAGACCTCTTTTCCCGTGATATGACCTTCCATATATCCTTCCCATTTTCAATAGGGTTCATCTTTGTGACCTGGCCAACATTCTGACAAAATTCATAAAGATTGGGCCATATTTGTGGTCTCTAGAGTGTAAACAAGAAATTGTCATTAAGGCCCCTTTTCCCGTGATATGGCACAGATCCTTCCCATTTTTATAAGGGATCATCCTTGTGGCTTGGCCAATATTCTGACCAAGTTTCATGAAGATTGGGCCATATTTGTGGCCTCTAGAGTGTAAACAAGAATATTGTCATTAAGGCCCCTTTCCCCGTGATATGACACGGATCCTTCCCATTTTCAAAAGGGTTCATCCTTGTGACCTGCACAACCTTCTGACCAAATTTCATAAAGATTGGGCCATTTTTGTGGCCTCTAGAGTGTAAACAAAAAATTGTCATTGAGGCCCCTTTACCCGCGATACGGCAAGGATCCTTCCCATTTTCAAAAGGCTTCATCCTTGTGACCTAGCCAACATTCTGACCAAGTTTCATGAAGATTGGACCATATTTGTGGCCTCTAGAGTGTAAACAAAAAAAATGTCATTAAGGCCCCTTTTCCCGTGATATGGCACAGATCCTTCCCATTTTCGATAGGGATCATCCTTGTGGCTAGGTCAACCTTCTGACCAAATTTCATAAAGATTGGGCCATATTTGTGGCCTCTAGAGTGTAAACAAGAAAATTGTCATTAAGGCCCCTTTTCCCGTGATATAGCACAGATCTATCCCATTTTCATAAGGGATCATCCTTGTGGCTAGGCCAACCTTCTGACCAAATTTCATAAAGATTGGGCCATTTTTGTGGCCTCTAGAGTGTTAACAAGAAAATTGTCATTATGGCCCCTTTTCCCCTGATATGGCGCGGATCCTTCCCATTTTCAATAGGGTTCATCCTTGTGACCTAGCCAACATTCTGACCAAGTTTCATGAAGATTGGGCCATATTTGTGGCCTCTAGAGTGTAAACACTAAGATTGTTGACGCCGGACGACGGACGACAGACGACAGACGACGGACGACGGACATTCAATGATCACAAAAGCTCACCTTGAGCACGATGTGCTCAGGTGAGCTAAAAAGTTTTCTGACAGACTGACAGGTCTACCCTACTGATTTTGAATTCATTATTGTAAACACACTTATTTTCTAAAACTTCAAATTTGTCGTATACATGCTCCCCGAATAAGGCATTGTCACTAACGTAAAGCTAACAAACATAAAGCCCCCTTTTTCCACGACATATTTTCATACGCAAATTTTAAACAGTTAGAGGGCATCTGGTTTGCTACTCAAATATGAAATTTCATCAAATTCTGACCATTAGAGTAGGAGAAATTAGTGAAAAACTGTTTTTACCCTTAGTCCCCTTTTTCCGTGACAAGGCATCAAATCCTAAAACCGGGAAAAGTACATCGGCATTATAGCATAAGGAGTTCCCATGGTAAGTTTCATTTGATTTGGGCCAAAGTTTATGGAGAAATCGCTCCGGACGGACGGACGGAATGACGGACGGACGGACAAAGCGTCGGCTATACATGCTCTCCCTTCAGGGAGCATAAAAAGGTTCAAAATTGCTCCGAGTGGTAATGGGTTTGAGTAGACAACAGTAGATCTTACTGACCTTTGTTGTCTGAGCCTTTGCATCTCATTCTGATGTGCCTTTTTGGCTTTGGCTTGCTCATTTCCTTTTTTCTTCTGTAACTCTCTTTTTAACTCGTCGCGCCTCTGCCTTGATCTTATCTTCTGTTTTTCCAGGTAGATCTTATAACCTTCTGGATCTTCTATTTTCTTTTTATTTCTCCAAAGGGTAGACTTGCTCTTTCCTAAAAATGAAACATAGAGATCTGTCACATGTACATACCTGGTATATGTTGTACAGTGAAGGCCTCTATTGTTAAGGAAATGATGAGAAACTAATTGTTTTCTCTCACCTAACATAATTTACAATTTCCAAATGTGTGCCATTAAGCCTGACCAATCTTCCTGTTGCTGTGACCGTTTAGATTTGTACATGTACTATTACAGTTTGTTAATAATTAAACATACTTCGTAACTTTCATGAATTTAAGAGTTTGCAATTATTTCTTAAAGATGTTCACATACAATTTAAGGCAGTAATACAGGTCTGTATAGATCTCTGTTTGTGAGTGAACATTGTCAAAGATAACTTCACATGTGGACCGAAGTTATTTTATGAGGCAAAATATTTCAATCAAATATAGTGAGTCAAAGAATATTAATACTGTTTTTAGTGTTTTACCTGTCTTATTGTCAAAACTTCTGTCATTAACTTCCATTTCCATTCGATTACCCCGTCTCTGTCTATGAGAAGAATCTGAAAAAATTGAAAGTTCCAAGTTTATTTGGATTTTTGACACTGGTATTAATATGGGCAGTGGCAGAGCCAGGAATTCACAAAGAAATAATGATCTTAAAGACGGGCGGTAATCACGTGACTTTGTTATGATATGTTTTCTTAACAGAAAAAACAAAAACACTCGATTTGTACACATTTTTCTTGAATCTTAATTTAAATACTTTACTCTCCGCATTAAGATATATATACCAACATGTCCGCCTAACCTTTCGATTTATTTTGATACCAAGATCTTCCCTCAATTCCATGTATAAGCTGAGAACATTCGAACAAAGTGATTTTTTTCTGATCGTTTTCTTTCGAATCATTTGGTGCGAATGTTCTCAGTTTTTACAGGGAATTAAGGGAAGATCTTGGTATGAAAATAAATCAGAGAGTACGGCGGACATGTTGGTAGGTATCTCAATACAGAGTGGAAAGTATTTACAATAAAATTAAAGAAAAATTGTACTTGCCGAGTGTTTAGAAAACATATCATAACAAAGTCACGTGATTACCGCCCGTGTTAAAGTTAGACTTAGTTTTGTTAATATAAAAATTTCAAATTGTGCGTACAGTGTGTGTTTAAAGAGCGATGGGGGTGGGGGACAATGATCACCAACCCCTTACTGGATATGTCCTTGAACCTTTTCAGGATTTTGTTGACTACCTGTGCACATTTTTTTAAACAACTTGACTTCTGTCAAAAGCTTACGTTCACAACCTTAAGAGTCACCATTGGTTGTGCAATATGCTATTTAGTTTCAAAATTGACTCAATTATTGAGAAAACCAATTTTAATTCTTAAATAAAACATTTAACCACTTTTCTAACAGGAAAATACAGATTGTTAAGCATTTGTCTGTCAAAATGACTTTAGCGATTTTATGAGAATGAAATTCACAACATTGTTCTGTCAGGACATGACGTTCACAATGCAATATCTGTCAAAAGGGTGACATTCGCAACCTTGTTTGTCAGTTGTGTGCGCAATGGTGGAAAAAGTTTAAAAAAAAAATCTGGTTAAACCAAAACAATAAAAAGTTAAAATAAAAAAGAACTGTGCCCTTCTTGCAAGATAAAAAAGGTTTTCAAGCCTTCGTGTCAAAATGACCTTATGTCCGTCATGATATGACGATCGCGATATAATATCTGTCAAATACTGACATAATTAACAGAAATTTCCGTCAAATTCATACGTCCGTGACCATATTAATCCGTCAGAAAATGACGTTCATTCATGCGAGGTGGTAGTTTTCATAAACAAACAACGATGACCTTGGCGATCACTCGTGACCGGCAATCAAATGCACTTCCAACCTTACATACAGTATTTCAACGTCAAAAAATGGCTGCAATAGCTAAAATAATACATCAATGGACTAGGTCATTAGTTGCGAATGTCAAATAAAATTGACAGACATGATAAAACTTCAAAAATCAAACCTTACTATTGACGATTTCCTCCTCCGTCCACCATGTTTATCATTAGGCTTCTTTCGGATTTTATCGCAATGAGTAATGGGAGTTAAGAAGGGAAGTAACTCTCCTGGCAGCTAGGACGATTGGTCGAACGTCGTTCGTTCGTTCCTATGTATTTTCCTCCGTTCACTTCGAGGCACTATCTTCGGGAAGCTTGTCCCTAGATATATTTTGGTCCTGTAATCATAAAATAACTACATAAAACATACTAAGTATAATATATTTACAATGATAAGCAATACAGTTTAAGTTTAAAACATGCATGATATGTTGCTATTAATATTGGCATATCGCAATGACAAGACAAAATATTTACGTCTATTAACTAGCTAGTTAAATATTTACGCTTAGTGCTTATTAATTCTTACGTCGATTGCTTATTTTTTGATATTCAGTCGAGTTTGATTCTCTGTATTAATACTGCTTTAATATTTCTTTCGCTTAAATTGGTGTAAAAAGAATAAAATATATCCTTTTATACTTATAGAAGAATATTAATATGTACTTTGTAACGAGAGACAGTAAAATACCATTTCTGGTAGGCAGTGAAAATGAGATGGAGCGTTCCAATGCCCACTACTATTTATCTAGTTCAAGACATGTACTTTATAGTAACAGTGAGACTTAGAGAGAAGAGAAGGAGGAATAAAGACAAAAGACGCACTATGTTCTCTCTCACTCTTCCTCCTCCCCCTTATCTTATTCTATTTTCACAGACTTGATATTAATTAACCTTGCCAGTATTACTTATATATTCAGTTCTTTTGATGTGCATGTCATAGCACATCTTTCTAGTAAGATGTTCTACTTGTTTCAACAGAATGCGATTCTTATGTATCTTTTTGTCTATGTAGAATGTGCAATCGAGAATCAGTTTTGATAGATCTCCTCTATCTCTTATGTTATCGCTCCAGAAGGACTGTCCTATATTCTTAGAGAGGATTGATTTTAATTCAGTGATCTTTTTTGACCTTATTTCACTTAGGTACGGGCATCTGGTTAGTATATGGATAACATTTTCTTTCTCTAGGTGGCACATCGGGCAGCTTGGTTCCTCATCATTTTTCCGTCCATATAATAAGTAAGTACCTGTTAGCATCCTTACTTTGATGTTTCCTCTTTTTACATCAGTGGCACAATTTTCAATTGTATTCCAGATTGGATGCACCTTGCCTATTTCTAGTATGCTTTTATTACAGAGAGCCATACTGCATTTGTCTTGTATGTCTGCTTTAAGTTTGTTTGTCCATACTTGGTACACAGCTTTTTTGACTGTTCTTTTCCATTCCATCTTTGTGGGCTGTTGTATACCAGTTTCCTGGATGTTTGGAAGGTTATATTTCTTCAGGATGTTAATGGCTCTGTTGTAAAAACTTTTTGGTTGTTGTACATCTGGATCTTTCTGTCTATCAAAAAGGCTGTGTATGGTTTCATTTGTGCCGGAGATTAATGAGTGAAAGAGACTCAGAGTTCTTCTATCTATTTCAGCTTCGACTGGTAAAACTCCTAAAAGTAAGTATACTGCTGCGTTACAGGTGCACTGGGGCAAAGATTGGATTCGTCGTAAAGTTTTCCTGTGGAAGATTTCCAGTTCATATATATTTGACTTGTTGAGTTGCATTACCTCTAAGTAAGTTATCATCCTGGGTATTACGTACACCTGGTATATTTTTGAGGAAACAGCTGAGTTTATTCCATTTACTCCATGGCAGCCAACATTCATTAGGGAGTACAGAGTTCTTCTGGCTGTGTTAATTCTGTTTGTAATGTTGACATCATTTTCCTTGGTTTTTGATCTAATAATGCCTAAATGTGTGGTTTGGTTTTCAACTGATATATTTTTTTCGCCAAGTTTCCAATCTTCTGTATTTTGGGTTGGTTTGTTTTTTTGGACAGCAACACTCTTTTCTGGATGGATTATGTATCTGTGATCATTAGCATAATTGTGTGCTACCTTCAGCATATCTCCGAATTCCACCGAGTTTTCTGATAAAAGACATATGTCATCTGCACAAGTTGGACATCCTACGTATGTGGTGCCAATGAATTTCCCCATCATATTTGATTCTAGCTCCTGTAATAGGTCGTTAATATATAATTTATAAAGGTGAGTAGATAAAATGCCCCCTTGCCTTACTCCTTGGTATATTCTGAATGGGTTACTATATGTTCCTTTACACTTCACTCTGGCAGACAGTCCTTGGTACATTCCTTTGACTAATTTCCACGCAGTAAGGTTTACTCCGGTGTGGTATAGCTTGTCCAGTAGAATTTCATGGTTAAACTAAATCGAACGCTTTCTGAGTATCTAGAGTTGCCAAAAAGAGGGGTGATTCAGTGGATTTTGCATCAGTCTCTGCTTCTGTCACTAATAAAGCTGCCGTAACTGGAGAGGTGTTTTTAGTAAAACCAAATTGGAGCATTGGTTGATCTTGGTTCATGTTCGATAATCGTAGTAGGAGTAGTTTTTCAAAGATTTTTCCAAATATCGAGGCCACTGTTATACCCCTATAATTTTCTACATCTTTTTGAGACTTCCCTTTCTTATGCACTGGCGTTATGTACCCTGTCTTGAAGAAATTTGGGATGACACCTTTTCTTAGAATTTCATTAAAGAGTTTTGTCAGAGGATTTATTATATCATTTTTTCCGTGTTTGATGTGTTCTGCAGTAATTCCGTACTCGTCTGCCGCTTTGTTTGTATTCAGACTGTCTACTGCTGACATCACTTCCTTTTCTGTGAATTCTTCTATCTGTTCTTTTTTGAGGTCCGCAAGGTTCTCTGATTATCTGACATCTCTGTGCATGAGTAGTAAGAAATGTCTCATTAAAGTCTTCATGTTCTTTTTTCATAGCCAGATCTTCATAAAATCTTGCAAACGCATTAGTTTGTTGGTCTTTGTTTTCAGTATCTATCCCCTCTACTGTAATCGTGTTGGTCGTTGATCTCCCCTCATTGTTTTTATTCCTTTTTATCAATTTAAAGAAGAATGACCTATTCGGGTCTTTCATTAATTTTCCAAAGAATCTAGATTTATCAGTGGCATGTTCTCGTCTCATCTGTCCTCCTACGACCTTTTTGTTCCTTTTCATCTGTAGAAATAGTGGATCATCACCTCTTGGGGACCCTCCCAGACGCCACGCCCTAAGTGAAAGCTTATTTTCTTGGATTAAGTTTTTTGTTGTCGGTGATATCCTATACCTAGGACCTTCTAGTTTAACAGTTTTTGAGGGGATACACCCTTTAGTTGATTTTAACAATGTTTCAGTAACGTGCTCGAACTTATCATTAATATCCTGGGCTTCTTGGAGCAAGGCTAAGTTCAACTTTTTGTTTATTTGTGTACTGTATTTTTCTGTGTCTCCCTTTTGCCAGAGCAATTTTGTTATTTTTTGTGATTTTTTCTGTCCTATAACAGGTTTTTGTTCCATTATTAGTTCTATACTGGTTCTTATAGCTATATGTGCTGAAGTATTTTCTTTTTGGTCAGAAAGTATATTCGTTGTTGCGAGAAAGTTACTGTTGTTTGTCAAAATGTAGTCTATTTGGGATTTTCCTAGACCACTATGCTGAATGAAAGTTGGTTGGTTTAAGTATTCAAAGGTGTGAGTGAGATTATGTGTACTAACAAATTCTTTTAGTAATTTGTCATGAGGATTGTTTCGAGTCTGGGATAGACTTGCATTAAAGTCCCCACATATAATCCAGGTTTTTTCTTGGTGTTTTTGTAAGAGTGGTTGTTTCTTTGCTCCGTTCATTATCTACCTTTTTTGGCGTTTCTTGTGTTGAGGTTGTTCTGCTTATATCCTCCCTTCTTTGGCTTTTCTTTGCTTTTATACTGTGAGGATGATGTTCCACACTTGATTTAGGTGTTTTTTTCTGTCTGTGTTTTATTGGTGCGGATTTGAGTTTGGCTTTTTGCTTTCTCTGTTTTTTCTTTATTTTCAAGTATTTCAAGATAGATTTTAGCAGTTGACCGTGTGTTTTCTAATTTTTGCTGACCGTCGACTTCTTGAGCTGTTGATGTTACTTCGGGATTCACTATCTTGTTTTGTTCTGAGGAGCAGATTCCTTTCTCTTGGTCCTTCACAGTATCCTCGCCTGGCTTTTCGTTAGACATACTTTTTTGGTAGTGGCTTTGTGGTTGATATTTCTGTCTTAATTTATAGTTTTCATTTCTTTGGTTTCTAAGATGTATAACATTCTGGTTCAGTGTTGTTTCTCGGGAATATTTAAAATGTTGTGCATAATTATTTTGGTCATGTTGAGAATATGGGAACGAATTTTTAGGAGCATATGATTGTGAAATGAAGCTTTGACCCAAGGTTATTTCTTGAAGAGGGGTAGTTTGCTGCCTGTAGCTTCTTTGCTGTTGATGAGTCATGGGAGGAATATTTTGAGGTGTGTTTGTTTGTGGGGGAGCAGAGAAGTTCTTGTGAAAGATATTCCCTTGAGAACTATGTTGTTGATATGGATAAGGGTTTGCCTTGGCACAGCATGTATGACAATGGTAAGTATTGTCTGATTTATTGGAATTTACTTGTAAAGCAAGATTTGTTGTTAATGTGGTAAAGATGCTCATATTCTGTATTGTTTGGCTTTCCATTATTTTTACTCTGTTTTCTAGCATCTGTATTTGGATATGCTTCGGATTGCATGATTCATTACTAGAAAATGTGTCTTTGTGATAGTCTTTGGCGTTATGGTTTCTACCTTTATTCAAGACATCTAGGTTTTTTTGTAAGAGTTCTATAGTTTTTTGTTGATCTTTCACTAGTCTTTCTAAACTTAGAATATACTGTTTTTGCTCTGAGTCTGCCTTTTTCTTTGTCTTTGGTTGTTTTGTCTGGCTTAGTTGAGTAGTTTTATGTATTTCGTCCGGGCTTTCGATTTCCAGAAGCTTTGGTTGGGTGTTTTCTGTATTTTCCAGTTCCTGTGCATTTGTTTGGGTGTTATCCTTTCTCAGGTCTCTAGATTCTTTCTTTTAATTTTCAGATGGGTGAATATTTATCTCCGGTGGAAGATCTATCGAAGATAAGATATCATGACACCCGTTTCTGTCAGCTGTTTCTGCTTCTTTACCACCTTGTCTGTCGATAATGATGACATCTTCGGTTTCCTTGGAATCTGCGGAGTGTGGTTCACCTTGTTCTGAACAACCTGGACTTTGGGGTAGCCCCCATGCTTCTGCATAAGACTCTTCAATAGATAATTCCAAATTCTCCTGTTTATTCATATGCATTGAGGAGTTCGGTTCATCGTTCAGGAAAAGAAGCTGGTTGTTACAAGAGTTACAGATGAATGGAATGTCATCCATTTTATTTTGTTTGTCTTTACTTATATTGCAGCAGCTAAAGTGAAGCCATTCATTACAGATGTCACAGGCTATGGTGTTCTCTTCTGCCGGTTTTTTGCAGATCGGACAGTACCACTTCTCGATTATTTCCGTTGCAGAGGTTTCTAGCTCATCAGGTGGAGGTGACAGGGCCAGCAGCTCCCCTGTCACTTTGTTCTGCTCAGATTGGTTTCTTCTTGGAGATATAAGATTGAGTACCTGGCATTGGTCCTTTGTTTCTTCAGGGCACTGTTTCATCCTTGATTTAATCATGGAGGGTTCCTTACCCTTTTTTGCTGTTTGCGTTTCATCTACATAGGCAATTAGTGTGCTTTTTATTGTTTTGTTGTATTCCTCGCCTTTGCTATTCAGAAAGGGTTTTTCAGATGAATACATTTAGACCAGTCGTATAATTTACTGCCAGATTTTAAGAGCTTGAGCAGCATTTGCTCAGTTTGGCTTGCCCTTGAGTGTATTTTGATCTGGATCGTCACTGCTCAAAAATTCATCTGTTGAAGATCATTGGGATCATTTTTTTTATTGAAGACAGGTTTACCTGTCTTTCAATATAGGGATCGTCGCCATCGGATTTTGATAACAAACCTACATGTGTCATTACGCTAAAAAAGTAGACCCATTCATAAAACAGGGGTGTGGAAATACGAGTTTTCTTCACTTGTCCATGGACAAGTAAAAGCGGATTTTCTACTTGTCCAGGATCAAAATGAACTTGTCCGCTACAGAGTAAATAGAAAAGTTTGAAAAAAAAACATTGCCTTTTGATGAAGAAAATGCTAGTATCCAGCATTTTCTTCATTAAAACCAATGTTTTCTACCCTATGATATGATATTAGGAGGATTTCTCTCTTAATTCTTTTAAGTAACGTTCCAAGATTTTCCCTGGTATTTACTTGTCCTTGGACAAGTGGCTTAGAAAAATTTACTTGTCCTCAAGTACAAAAGCCCGAGTCGGACAAGTCGGGCATGGGAATTCCACACCCCTGCATAAAAATAAACGCGGCAAAAATAATCAATAGTGTAGCAATATTACGTAAAATTTTGGTGCTGACCTAAATTCTGGCCGGGAACTCAGGGGAGGGAACACGTGATCTATGCAGAAGTAGCCTGCAGAAAGGTGTTTTACATTCGTAAGTGGTGCTGTTTTAGGGCGTTTTTGGCTGCAATCTTTTGCATTTGCTCCAAATTTTCAATTGCATCCTACAACTGTTTTATGCATAGCATTGGCAAGCTATTTTCAATTCCCCATTTAAGACTCCCTATTTCTCGTAAAATTGTGTGCTTGTGTGTCCTTAAGGTTGCTTTATTTATCCGTCTCCCGGACCTGTCGTAGTGTAAATGGATAAAAACTAAAATAGCACAAAGCTATTTGAATAAACTCATAAACCCTTGGAATTTCCTAGGTTTGAATTTTTACTTGGATTTACGGAGAAATTTCGATGGCTTATCAAATTACTTTATTATTAGGCTTGTTTTGTCCTGTACAGCATTCGGAACATCACTCGGTCATTTCTGTAAACGGCAACATATCGTGATCGTGATATTCACTCGGCAAACATCGGGCGATCTCTAAAGTCTCAGATCTATCTAAATGTAGGTTCCGGAATCGGCCGAGTGTTACGAATGCGTTAGATTGGCCGAGTGGTGTTCCGAATGGCCTATACAGTAGTACCACGCATGCGCGACCCCGGTTTTGAGTTTCAGCTTTTGTTTCGACATTTTTCTGACAATAACAAAAACCGTTTTGGAAACTGGAATTGATTTATTTGTAACATTCTGGAGTGGACTTTGAAAGAATTCTACTCAAGGTGATAAATGCTGTAGCTCGGGATTTCATTTAACCATCTGTCATTTTGGCAGTTTTGTCAAAATTCATAGTTCACCGGATAGTTCAATCCGAATCTTGATCTAGAAAAAGCAGTCCCGTGGAAAAGGCCTGAAAGGTTGGTTGTTTTAACAGGTTTATATATTATTTTGTAGTAAAAACAATTTTCTACTAAGTAAGACCATATGCAAGGAGAATAACCTGAAATGGAAATCGAAATATCTCAATTGAAAAATAGAAATAGAATGTTTCACTCCTGGAAGAAACTTAAACGGTATTCATAAAAAAAGCTACAGCTATTGTACGGAAAAATACTTCTTCTTGGTATTGACTTTGACTAGTAAAAGTATAAGAATATTGGTATTACTTTCATTGCTTCTTCTATGTGGAGATAATTAGTCAAATCCTAGATTAGATAATAAATGTAAAAGACTGACTGCCTCGGTGGCCTAGTGGTAAATGCACTCGACCCGTGACATGGAGGTCCGTGGTTCGAGCCCCACTGTCGACGGGGTGTGTTTATGGGCAAAACACTTAATAGCCAGCCCTAGTTCACCCAGCTGTAAAAATGGGTAGCAGTGGTTTAAACCACTGCCTCTCTCTCGGGGACGTGAAAACATCAGGATTGAGTGTTCGAGAGCGATTCTGGAAGTGATGAGTCTTCTAAGTAAAGCATATTCATTTGTTAGGAAGGTGCAGTTTCCATATGTAACCATCAATGATTGTTTTAAATTTTTGATTCCCACTCAAGAGATCTTCTCAAAATGCCACAATTTTCATTCCAATTGTTAATATTCAGTCCTGTCTTCAATTCAGGCCTTTCACGCCTTTGATTTTTTATTAATATATGACACTTTTTCATACACAGAAAGAGGATTTTTAGTAATTGCTTATAAGGCAAATATTCAAACTAATGATAATTAATGATGTGAAGTGCTCAAAAGACCTGCTGATGTGAATTTTGGGTTTCTATAGTAGACAACTTTGATTGGGTTACTGAAGACATGAACTAGGATGATTATTTAATGGAAAAAATTATCTATTTCTGTGCAAACATATTTGTCAGACGTTTAACCTAGTTAAATAGACCAATGCCAGTTAAACATACAGTGTTGATCAAGAGTGAGCTGCATGTTTTTTGCAGTTCAACTTTGATTTACACTGTTAGACTATACATATACAACCTTAGGGTTGTAAGAATTATTTTTCTCATGATATTTGTGTTGAAGTTGTGATAATTGAGACATTTAAGGTTTACGATTTGATTGAAATACTATTTTATGTATGAAGCCTTACATGAATAAGATATATATTTCTGCAAGCGTTTCAAGACATTGAGTTGATTTTTTAAATGTGCATAAGTGTATTAACTTTGACTTCAGTTGAGCTTACAGTTTGACCGACAAAGATTGCATATGTTGTCATGATTTGTTTATTATTTTATTGTAATGTGAAATACATAAGATTTAATAAATAGTAAAAACACTTCCCTACAGAAAAAAAAGCAGTGGTATTCCACTGGTATTCAAATGGTATTCCACTGGAATTCCACCTGTAAATTTCGCTGGCATTCGACTGGTAAAGCCACTGGTCATTTCAGTGCATTACCATTGGAATGCCACTGACTTTACCACTGGTAAATTTCGCTGGCATTCCACTGGAATTACCATTGGCATTCCAATGAAATTCCACTGGTGTTCCAGTGATATGCCACTGCCTGTACCACCGGTAAATTTCGCTGGCATTCCACTGGAATTACCAGCGGCATTCTAATGTAATTCCACTGGTGTTCCAGTGATATGCCACTGCCTGTACCACCGGTAAATTTCGCTGGCATTCCACTGGAATTACCAGCGGCATTCTAATGTAATTCCACTGGTGTTCCAGTGATATGCCACTGACTGTACCACTGGTAAATTTCGCTGGCATTCCACTGGAATTACCAGCGGCATTCAAATGTAATTCCACTGGTGTTCCAGTGATATGCCACTGACTGTACCACTGGTAAATTTCGCTTGCATTCCACTAGAATTACCACCAGCATTCAAATGAAATTCCACTGGTGTTCCAGTGATATGCCACTGACTGCACCAATGGTAAAATCAGCTTAAATTCAATTGAAAATACCACTGGTATCTTAGAGAGAAAGGGACTGGGTACGCTACCCTTGAGCACTCTATTAAATTATGGTTTTAGGGTTCTGTAAAAATCTTATATTTCTAAATTGAGTCATTCAAATCTCCTGACATCTTGCATACCAGAAGAAACATATGACAACAGATTCTGTTCAAAATTTAAAGCCTTAGTATTGTAAGACAAGGGTAGAGCAATAACTATAGTTAGACAAATTAGAGTGAAAAACAGTAAAAAACAGCTATTCGGATCAAGGCATTTTTCAGAGAACTATTCAGATATGATACAACATTTGATTTAGACATTTCAGATATATTGGATCAGAAAACTAAGGCTGAATTATTGCTGAAAGTTTGGACAATCCAGACAAAATTCAGACTTATAAGACAATTTTTAGAATCCAATTCAGCCATTAAGATCAGTCATTGTTTTTCATTGGATCAAAATTCCTAAGACAACTTAGGTAGAAGGTCACCAAAGGATCATTCCTGTATAGTTTGTTTAAAAATTCATCTAGTAGTTTCCAAGGAGAAGATTTTTAAAGAAAAAGTTTTCACACAGATGGACGCACTATAGACACAGTGTTATGACAAAATTGACACAGTACCATGACAATAGCCATAGTGGCCTTCAACCAGTGGAGCTAAAAATGATTATTCAATTAAGAATTTCCTACTTAAATATGTTCTTATCACAAAGTGTTATACACAAAGTAGTTGTAAAAATTGAAAAAGTCCTTAAATAGGTAGCAGCTTTTGGAATAAAAATTTGGTAAGGGGCACATAGAACTTACAAGAGCCAATGCCCTGAGCAATAATTCAAAATGCAGTGATTCAATGTTGTTGAGAAAAATGTATCAAGATTTTGGCAGACCTTAATTTAATAAGTCATATAAATAACCTTGAGCCAAACCACCAAGTCACATGGATCAAATTGTTGTGATTCATACTTATCTTTTGATTGTAACCAATTCTACTTTTTTTCAGATGATAAGCACAATGTCAAGGACTTTCAGGGCACAGATGATTTTAAAATCATATAGAAATAAATTCTTATGGAGATCATTTTTAATTACTTTTACTTTTTTCTAAATTATCAAACTAGCTCTTTTTCTCATATGTCAGAGAACCTTTGACAAAATCATTCCTGCATTACAAGTGCTGTGGCAATAAAACAAATATGTGAGCAGAAACTCACTGAGTAAACCCCTGCATTGAATTTAAGTTCTAATATTATTTGATACAGCAGTATTCAGGAGGTAAAGTATAGGACTTCAAGAAAATCATGCCAAGTTTAAAATTGCTGTGTTTCAAAGCCACTAAAAAATGGAATGAAAAATTCTTATTTGACCATGTTATTTCACTTAGGAGAAAGCAGATTAAATAGGTAAGTGGCATAATCCCGAGGTATTTGTGATGTTTCAAAATGCTGTACCTTACAATTCTTGAGAAAAATGCAAGGTAAAATTTACAATTGACCATGATATGTCCAAAAACAAGACACAATTGACCAGGTTGTGTCCAAATATAAACAATGTTGTAGGATTTTATAAGTGATGTAACAAGCCTTTTTTGGCTATGTCACACATATAAAGTTGTTGGGATTCATAGTTTTTGAGAAAATGCAAAAACATATTTAAATTTGGAACATGCTTTATCCCAAAAATAATTAGATGAAAGACAAAAAGTTACAGATCTGTTATTTCTTCTTCATATTTTATCTGATTAAATTATTTCAATTTTCTATTTTCAGATGACAGGTCCAACTTATTCCAGTTTCAAAATTAAAAAAAAATCTTTTGTATGGATTTGTCTTCATCACTTATCCTTTCCAGAGAACAATAAGGCTTTTTACAAAACAAAGGAAGTAACTACATCGTAGAATGGTTGTCTGAGGACAACAGTCTTGTTGGGGACAACAGTAGAGCCAAACAATAGACCTTGAAATAACACCCTGACCTTTTACCTAAAGCCATAAATACTCATTCAATAGCACTTCTTCACCTTAAAGTGTGCCAATTCATTTCCAAATCAACCAATAAAATTTATTGAATACATGTAAATGTTATGCTGCAGACAAAAATTTAACCTTGATGTTCATTTTGACCAGACCTTGACCTTTAAAATTTTTATTTTTTTCCCAATGGTGATCGATTAATCTGCTCATTGTGGGGAACTAATGTGTGAAGTTTCAATGTCTTGCTTGCCGCAAGCGGGGTCAACGAAAATCAGGTTATAATATAGACTAAGTTCAGACTACACATATATGCAGGTTGATCCTTTTCTATACCCTTTGCCTTAGCAGGAATATTTTGGGTTCAGCCTTACAAGTATTTACTGAGAAGAGTGCAACAAAATATTTACATTCCATCATGTTACACCCCAAAATACTTGTTCTTAAAACAGGAAGTAGAAATTAAATGGACTTTGTATAAGAAGCAGAATGTAGCTAAAATATAGTAACCAACTAGAAAGCCATGAATGGCTTGAGTCGCTCCACAGGGTTGAACTTCTTGAAAAAACAAATCTAAGGTTTGCCTAGATTTTAAGATATTTTGGGTTCTACTGATGTTGAAATGAATTTCAAGGTTTCCACTATAATAGACATAGAGAATTGATATCTGCCAACAAAAAGACATATTTTTCATCCAATGACATAAATTTTTTCGCTGCATGATAAAGGTTCACTCAAGGATCATTCGAGTGAAATTTGGTTGATATCCATCAATAACAATCTGAGAAAATGGTTTTTAAAGTTTCCACTATATATCATATAGAAGAATGACCTCCGCCCATAAAATACATATTTTTTATCTGATCACAATTATTTTTGGTAGACTGATAAAGTTTCACTCAAGAAACATTCCAGTGAAATTTGGTTGATATCCATCAATTATATTCTGAGAGAAATGATTTTAAAAGTTTCCACTATATAACATATAGAGAAATGACCTCCGCCCATAAAATGCATATTTTTCATTCAATCACAATGATTTTTTTGTAGATTGATAAAGGGTCACTCAAGGATCATTCCAGTGAAATTTGGTTGATATCCATTGGTTAGATTCTGAGAAAATGATTTTCAAAGTTTCCACTATATATCATATAGAGAAATGACCTCCGCCCATAAAATGCATACTTTTCATCCGATGTCAACAATTTTTGGTAGACTGATAAAAGGTCACCCAAGGACCATTCATGTAAAATATATTTTGTATCCATCTATTAGAATCTGAGGAAACTCACTTTTTACCATATTTGGAAATTAGCCACGCCCATCAAATCCATAATTTTCATTAGATCAAAATTTCTTGAACAACTTTGAAAGAGGGTCACCCAAGGATCATTCCTATGAAGTTTGGTTGAAATTCATCCGGTAGTTTCTGAGAAGATTTTTAAAGAAAAAGTTTACGACCGGACACACGTACAGACAGACTCACGACGGACACAATGCCATGACAATAGCCCCAGTGGCTTTCAGCCAGTGGAGCTAACAAAAAGAACCCTAAACTGCTACACAATGCCAAGTTTCGTGTTCCAGTGATTCATAGTTGCTGACATGCCCCCCCCCTCTTCTTTTTTGAAGCTAGGGCTTATAAATATTTCAACTTTGTTGAAAACATATTTATACACAGAGGTCCAGATAACTTATTTAAATACAGTAAAACCTGTAATAATGTAGTGGACGCTTAATAGTTCCACAACATTTCAGAACTAATGATCTTTCACAGTGTTGACCCAGGTTTCCTTATGCAAGTATTAGAAAATCTTGGTTAACACTGTTTAAGTTCATTACTTCCAACACCTTGCTGAAGTATACCAGGTCCTCTACCTTAAGCCACCACTGAATGGACCACTCTTAGTATATTGATGGCTCAGCGCAAAACAGTTGTAATTCCCTTTATGTTTATAGGGAGTTAACACTGTTTTCCACTGAGCCATTGATATGTTTTGTTTAAAAATAGTATTAATCAAATTTGTATGTAATTTCAAATTTCTCATTTAGTCCTTTGTTGTCAAAACTAAATAGAATTGTCTCAATGACGACTCAAGGAAGTTTTTACAACATACAATTCATTTATAATAGTTTTGAGACTAATAATATCTACTTTGTAAGATATGTTGATTTTTAGAAGTGGATTTTGAAAACAGTTGCTTTATAGAAATTGCAGCTTTCTAGACGAGGTTACCTGAGCAAGATGGACTGTATTTAATTCATTATTTAAACCCCATGTTTTTGGTACTAATTCCAATTGTCTCCAGAAAACTATTCTAATGATTACTCACAACATAGTGTTGTTCACAGTTCTTCAGATAATATGATCTTGTGACATTTACCCATCCTAATTAAAACAAGACTTCTTTTTTGTTCTCAACTCCAAAAAATTATCTTTCTATGATACATTTGCTGTTGGTTACGGAATAACAAGAGCACCGCCTACATTGCCTACGCTTGGCTGTTGAGTGCTGGATGGTGGGAAAAAAATCTGAGTCGAAAAAGGGGCATAATTTGTTCAAAATACATCTAGAGTTATTCCCCTTGAAAGTATAGGTTGCTCTTTTGATGGTGAACATGTGTGCCAAGTTTCAAGTAAATACTTTCAGTAGAACCAGAGATATCACAAAATGTCAAAGTTTTGGCACGACGATGACAACATGAAGGCTATAGCAATACCTCGGGTTTTCTCCGAAAACAGCCGAGCTAAAAATGTTGCATTTCAAATATGGTATACAATCTATTTCAAAAAAATGTTTTTATGGCCTTTTTTGTAGTAACCCTTAAGTATTTAAGTTCTGCTGTTTTATACAAAAAGTCAAGCTATTATGATGACCTGTCTGCTGGTATAGTTGTAGGATGTTAAGTTTGGTTATTTCTCACTGATTGAAGATAGTTTCGTAAAACTTGGCATGTTTGTTTACTATAACAAGGTCAATTTCATTGATGATAATGTGCAGCCGAGTATGGCATCTGTTTCTGTAGCTCTTGTTTGCTTTGGCTTTCACTGCTACCATTACGTCTGTTGATATTCAAAATCCAAGCTCCTCTCCCATAAAAGGATGACACTAGCTTTATTGGATTGCTACCTTAGCATGGCACCTCAGATGGCTAGTATGGGTTTAACAATCAAATATAGACTGGAAACTTGTTACATCTTCCTTAATCCAGTATTCTGCAAATAAACAATATTTCGACTTCATGATGATGGGTGTTTAATTTTGGTAAAAAGAAGAAAATTGTAAGCATTTTATCATGATTTTCATAAGATTCATATTGTTCGCTCAGCACAAAACAGTCGTAACTGCCTATATGTTCATGGGCCAAGAAGAAACAAGGATTTCATTATTGGTAAACTCTGAATGCTAAGTTGTACAATTCTATAACATCAGAGGCCATTTAAATATTGACTGATTAATATTTAAATGACCTTTCACATCAGCAAATTTATTACAAAGAAATGTAATCTCATGCCAAATGTATTTATTGTTTTTTCAATCAGCTAAAAAAATTTGCAAATTTATTTTTGGTAAAGTTTTCAATTTTTCCACAGATGAACGAATAAACAGATTGATAGGCACCAAAGAGTAAAAGTGTATAAATGTCTCAATCTTATTAAGGCATAAAAATTAAAAACTAGAAAGCCATGAATGGCTTGTGTCGCTCCACAGGCTTGAATTTCTTGTAATAGCAAATCTAAGTTTTGACTAGATTTTTAGATATTTTGGCTTCTACTGATGTTGAAATGATTTTCAAAGTTTCCACTATTATAACATATAGAGAAATTACCTCTGCCCATAAAAGACATATTTTTCTTAAAATCACAATAATTTTTGGCTGGATGATAATGGGTCACCAAAGGATCATACTAATGAAGTTTGATTGATATCCAACAGTAACATTCTGAGAAAATGATTTTCAAAGTTTCCTCTATATATCATATAGAGAAATGACCTCTGCCCATAAAATACATATTTTTCATCTGATCACAATAATTTTTGGTAGACTGATAAAAGGTCACCCAAGGATCATTCATGTAAAATTTGGTAAACATCTATCAGTTAGATTCTGAGAAAATGATTTTCAAAGTTTCCACTATATAACATACAGAAAAATGACCTCCGCCCATAAAATACATATTTTTCATCCCATCACAATAATTTTTGATAGACTGATAAAGGGTCACCCAAGGATCATTCACGTAAAACTTGGTTGATATCCATCTATTAGAATCTGAGGAAACTCACTTTTTACCATATTTGGAAATTAGCCACGCCCATAAAATCCATGTTTTTCATTGGATCAAAATTTCTTGAACAACTTTGAAAGAGGGTCACCCAAGGATCATTCCTACGAAGTTTGGTTGAAATCCATCCAGTAGTTTCTGAGGAGAAGATTTTTAAAGAAAAAGTTTACGACCGGACACACGTACAGACGGACGCACGACGGACACAATGCCATGACAATAGCCCCAGTGGCTTTCAGCCAGTGGAGCTAAAAAAAACTACAATCTCAAGTGTCATATTTAAGGCAGTGGACCTGTAATAGTTCAGCAGCATTTCGGAAGTAATGAGCTTTAACAGTGTGAAACCTGGTTTCCTAATGATTTTCATTAGGAAACCTCGGTCAACATTGTGAAAACTCATAAGTGCCGAAATGTTCTGGAACTATTACCGTTCCACTACCTTAATACACATTTATAGAAAATGATATTTCTAAAACTCTCTCACACAATTTCTTCAATCCTTCCGAAATTTCCTAAAGTAATCTCCACAGGTGGAAGTACATTGTCATATGGTATTTTCCGCTGCCAAGAATCGAGTAAAGGACCTATTGATTGAAAAAAAAACAAAAACAAAAAAAAAAACAGCAGGAATCAACTTCAATAGCCATGGACATAGTAGGGCTTGAAAATTCCTCCCTTCCTGAATGATTTTTTCCTTCTTTGTTTATATAAGCAGAATGGTGGATTTTGCAAAATTTCACGTATGAAATTATTGTATCACTATAATTTCTTATATAGCAGGACAAGTAGAAATTTCTAGAATTTTCAAGCCCTGTATAGCATATTAGTAGCTCATCTGACTATCATTCAAATGGCCCCTGGTTTGATTCATGATGGCAGCACACATCTGTAACGACTATTACTTTCACCAAAGGGTTTACAGTTGTAATGAGGTAAACATATGTGGGAAAGCAGCTGGAGGCTAGGAAAATATGTAATGATAGTACTAGCTTGAGAAATACCAGGTATCCATTGTAAGTTGCTCCAGCCTCTGCAAAATAACTGAAAAATTTATGAAAGTAGCGTAAACTCTATTCAAACAAACATAACAAACCATCTTAGGTATATCTCCATCCAAAAGTATCAATTGGCCTGGAAACAAGTTGCTTACTAAGAGCATAGTTTCATACGACTTGTTTTTTCAATTTTGCAAGCCATTAAGATACACAATGGCAATAAAACACATATATGAAATGTGAAATTCATGTCATGTGTTTAACTGTGTACACAGCTGGCTCTTCCCATTCTTTTTAATACTGAACATCATTTTTAGCCGGAACGTTGATGCTTTTGATATGTCATATAACCTATTTACTAAATGATTGTCTATGATTTCTGTGACATTCTCCCAACATCAAAAACATTACATATATTCATTTATTTTACATCCAGAAGAATGAAAAAAGTTTTACACCCAGAATGGATTATAAAACTAATAACAAAGTCGTGATAGTGTAATAATGGATACAATTTTATTTTCATGTTGAGGTGTTCATGAATAAAATCTGATGGTGTGAGGAGTTATATGTAAAGCAAAATCCTCAGACTCGACCCTAGGATTTTACCTTTGCATATAACAATATCTGACTTAAATCATTGTTAAATCAACAATAATGAAATTTTTTTCATTAATCAACAGTTTTTTATACCTTTTGATTACCCTTTCTTTTCAATGTACGCTTATTTCATCGCTTCCAAAGCGAATTTTAATTCATTTCATCATCACTCCTATCTTTTGTTGATAAGAATCCAAAGTCTGGCCCTTTGACTCGAGACAGTCAGACTACCATCTTTATGAACTTTATAGGGTTTGAAGTTTTTCTGGTGGGCTGTTAAATTGTAGAGAAACCGAGTTTAAACAAAGAATTAAGATACATGCAGAATGAGCCCCGTTTTCTTTCTTCTTGTCTTTAATTTTTTCATTTATCCAATGCAAAAGATATAAAAAATCAATTGTTTTTCGAAATTGATAAATTCAGTCTTCTTCTCGTTGGTTCTATTACTTAATCAGGGATAATTTTAGGCAAGATCAATGAAAATGTCCTCGTTTTTCTTCAAGAAATCTCATTCAAATTGGCTAAATGGTAGATAAATCCCTCAACAAAATATATGTTTAAGAGTTTGTTCAATTTGCCATTTAAAACTCAGTATTTCTTACAAGTTTTGGCTAAAAGAGATATTCCAAGCCTGAATTATCCCTGCTAATTTTTTTCTTTTTAATGATTTTTTTTTAAAATTCTTTTAAAGATAATAGAAAAGACCTTTCAAAAGCTGGATATGTTAGACACTATTTTTGTTTTGCAACGTGACACTGAAAATAGTAAAAATTTATGTCTATCAAGTTTTAGACTAAGTTGGGTAGAAAATTCTTGGGTACGAAGAATTGGAAAATTACTTGAATTTTTGTACTTTATGAACTCCATGAATACGAAGAATCATTGTAATAATAGAAAACATTTTATTAATTATGTATAAATTTGATCCGAAAATGGTCTCTTCTACATGTTTAATGATATAATTTGTGCTAAAGAATTTGTGATGGCAGACCCGGTTCAAGGTCGTAAAGAAACTGTCAATTGATGGAATGCTAGCCTGTAAAAGAGGCCCTGTTTAAAATGCCTTTTTATCAAAAGATTACTAAGCTTGAAGGATGAAAGGTCTTTGGTCAGCAGTATCCAAATGCTTGTCCAAGACTGAAAATGTACCTTTGAAATTCCGTTTGTCCTTGTTTCTGCCATCTTTCATTTTGAAAACATGCCGCATGAATGTGGATGACGTGAGCAGCTTGGCCCAGGGGTGTACCGAATGCGTACATTGGCTGTCTAAAAATAGATTGTCGGAATAGAGGGCCCATGTCTCAACGTGACTTTTAGTGTCTTGTTTTATTTAACACATAGTTGATATAAGTTTAAAACATTATCTTTCAAATACATTTGATCAAATATGCTATAAAAATAATTCTAAGTTAAATGAATTAATAGCCATTCTCTGTAAGCACTTACACTTTTTTGACACGCATAAGAACAGATTTTGTTCAAACTTGCACAAGTTGATCCCCATATAAGATCATTACAAAATATATCACTCATTCGGAAATGGGTGCTATGTTGCCATAGAAACAGGCCATAGAAAGTCAGAATTTTACAAAAATGCCAAATTTCAGATCCAAATTTCAGATTTTTGCAGCGTATATGGGGAAAAAAAATGTTTAAAGCAAATAGAGTAGGTGTTCTAGTTATCAAAACATAAAAAATCCCATGGGGTACATACCCTAAATTTTTCACAATTCTCGATTGAAAATTGCATACTTTTAAAAATGGCCATCAAATACATGAACTATCCCTGTTTTCAGGAGGTTACAATAATTCAATGCAGAAGATTTTACAGTACATGTCCATATTAATTGAAAGATGAATTTATAAATATTCCTTTAATAACCAGAATATATTGTTTTCATGTGGAATAATTTTATTATTATTATTTGAAAAAATGGTGTAATTTCTTAAATTTAGTCTTGTTGTCTATTTTAGAGTTACTCCCCTTTGATCCCATAGCAACAATCCAAAATGGCGGATAGAAATAACAAAATTTGCAGTCAATATTTCGCAATTTTTAATTCATTCTGTTAACAATTTAGCTAATTTAAAAATGTAAACTTATTAATGTTATTTATTTTAGAAAAAAATATAAAATATTTTTTTTATATAAGCTGAAACTACAAGAAAAGGGACATTCCTTGATTTTGTTGTTTTACATACATTCAAAATTAAATAAGAAAAGAACTGGGCACCATAAAAAATTTGTCAACCATATGCAGCATAAAAAAGCTCTCTGTGTTAATTCAAGACATTTACAAGGCTCAAACCATGTTCAAAGTATAAGGAGGGCCAAAGAATCATTATAAATAAATATAGGATTTATTTATGTGGTTTCACATGCAGGGGATTTCCATCGGATGGGATTGTTTTCTAACTCAACACTTGAAATACATCTAGGTAGTGAAAATTACAAATTAATATAGTATCCAAAACTCTATATTAGTTATCTTGTCACAAAAATATGACATTTATCTGTTTCTCTGATGCCTATCTTCCTTTTTGAAAGGTGAAAAAGTTTATCTTGACTGGTTTTTTATCTCTTTTTCAAAAAATTATGCAAAAATGGTTAACAAATGACCTTGACCTTAAGTGAAAGACTTCTGGCTGACTATCATTGATGAAATCTACATACCTACCAAACATGAATATAAAAAATACAGTTATATTGAGCATATAATGTGTTTTTATGATGAAAATACATAGAAAAATACTAAAATTTTAACTTGACGGTGCCTGTCTGGTTACCATAGTAACCACCTTTACAGACAAAATCCCAATAATTTTTTTCTTTTTTATTATAGAGGGATGGTTGATTTATTCTTTAGTAGGTACACATAATTTCAAGCTAGCTGCATTTTTTCAAAAATACTTCAAGAAATTGTCAAAATATGACATTTTCAAAAAATGTCTTACCCCACCCACCTAAATATGGTAAAGCATTGAATATAACAAATAATTGAAATAAATTTAAAAAGTGCAAATGATTGAGTAAGGATAAAACAATTTATAAGAGAAAGATTATTTTTTGTAAACCTTTAAATAAACAAGAAAACATTGCTCGAAAAATGCCTATTTTCATGCTTATATTTGCAATTTTTTATCAATAAATTTTTAGATTGGTTTCCATGGCAACCTCAAAACAAATTGACAAAAAAAATATTATTTTCTCATAAGGGCAATAAGGTCTGATAATCAAACAAGTTTCAAGTAAATCTGAGACATGGCGTGCCACAATCACTAGGTAAAAGTGTAAATGCTTACAGAGAATGGCTATTAATAAGGAAAAATATCATGGTTTCCGTACATGGGATGGATCCCCGATTTCTGGCAACGTCCATGTAATAAAGGAACCAGCTTGCCTAACAGGAAATAAAAGATGCTGGAGAAAAATAATGAAAATAAAATAATGAAAATATTGATACTTGGAGCGAATACTCGTCTACATGAAGGTCATTTATATTTTGTAGTGATTTTTTCCATGGGATTTGCTTGTCATTTTACAAAAACCAAGTCAAACCGGTCACAAATAAAACAAACAGACCCACTCGTCAGCTGTCATGCTATCATTCCGGTTCCTATACTAGCCCTTCAATCGTTCGCGTATGTTTCCAACTAAGATTTGTATGTCTTCTTATGGTAATTTCAAACCAGGAAAGGATCATTCACAATAACTTTACACCTATCCACGTACATCTGCCTCTCTGTGCATCCGTTGTCATTTAATGTAATTTCATTGTCAAAAAGGATTTCCCCAAATGATGACAAATTTAAAATTTCATCAAAAATGAGTTGTCAACTAATATTTTGAAATTTGATTGATCTGAATTTTTAATTTCTTTGAATAAAATAAATTAGCTCTTCAAAAGTTATGTTGTGGTTAAGGGTTATCACTGTGTCCAGTCTAGGTCACGGTCATGTGTCACTGATCAAGGGGAGTTAACCCGTCACTCTTTAGCATGTGGTAAGGCAGTCTTACAGGTGTTCTCTTAGGGTGCAGACTGATAAACAGATAGGAAGAGAACAACACATATATCCTGACGGTCTCACAAGACCACACACAGACACAGGAAGAAACCAGCACCTGAGGCAAGACACTTTAATGGTGTCAGAAGAAACTCGAATCCAGCCAAAATAGCCAGTTTACAGTCGAGTGAGAACAACTCAGTTTCTCAAGGTCACCGCCATTAGAGGAGGTAACACTGTAAAATTTTGAGCTCGGAGGACAGAAGTAAGTAAGCTCGATTGAATATTCGCGTGGAATTTCCCAAACTTCCCCGAATTTACCAGAACCAATCCAACAACTTACTTTACTTTCGTTTTGGAGACTTGTATGCGTGCGCATCGTAAATTTCCGGCGTCGGCATAACAAAAGAAAAGTCTCGAAAGTGCTTGCTCGGTGCCAAGGTAAAACCTGTATTGTCGTGTGTGGTCCGAATTTTGCATTTTAGCTGTATCAATTTGCGAAATTTACCGTAAAAACGTCGTCTGACTGGTCCGAAAAATTTGTCTGCAAGGGATAGTGTAGAATTTATGAAAAAAATCCGTACTCAAGGGATAGTTTATTGTTTTGAAAAGTCAAATAGCAATTATACCCATATAATTCGTTGTAACTTTGAAATTCTTTGAAAGCCGAAATTAATCTTATCTAGTGTCAACAGTAATAGCAAAATAACTTAAATTTAATAGAATTTAGATAAATTTGCATTACCATTCACGCAATACACTAGTAACCAGACCCAGCATTGCAACTTAAGCATACTATGCCCTCCTAAAATTGATGATGAATAGAAATGATGATGACAAACGGCTGGCAGACTTCGTGAATAAATTAGAGCAGTCGCTAGAAAAGTCAAGGTCACATTGTGAATCACAATTAGCTGCTCTTAGTCAAGATGTAGAATTGAGACACCGTAATTTAGGCCTCTCATTTTCTACAACCTCAGTCCAGAGACACCGCAATGAAAATAAATTGGGCCTCTCTGATACTGAACTGACATTGTTGGGACACTGCAATCCGAGTCTCTCAACTACGTGCTTTCCCAGTAGCATGAGTGAGGCATTTGAGGCGAAATCTCCAATGGCCAATCTCAAACATGCTGTACATGAAAATGGCAACAAGGTAGATTCTGAAAGCATTAGTGAAGCGTCCGAAGAAAAATTTCTGACGGCTGATGATCTAGAATATGCTATAGAAGAATTAGAAAACTTTGTTAAGAATACTAGCATGAGTGATTCATCCGAGGCAATGGCTCCGATGACTGATCTCAAAGATGCTGTAAATGAACTTGAAAGTTTTGTAGATTTAGAAATTGAAAAGATTGTAAATTTTCAGAGTATGAGTAAGGCATCCGAGGCGAAATCTCCGATGGCCAAACTCAAATGCGAACAAATTCAAAACTCTGTTCCCATGAAAGGTATGGTACAACGTTGGCAAAAAGAATCCAAGAATGTGAGAAAGACATCCGAGGCAAAGGCTCCGATGTTCAATCTCAGACATGACAAGGATCATGGCTTGCGAAAGGCTCAGCCCTCTGTTCCTGACAAAGACATGGTACAACAACATGGTGACGACATTGATACACAATCAACAAGTAATGGTTCTATTGAGGGTAACAGCGCCAGTCAAGAGAGAAGAATTGGTTACTTGGTTGAGATGGTGCCAGAGACGATGAGATTTGATGGCACTGAGAAAGAGAGTTGGAAGGCTTTCAAAATGAAGTTCAACCTCTTTGTAGAAGTATTTATACTGTCACATGATGAATGTATGACTTTCCTTGGATTATGCCTAGATGACAAAGCTTAAGAGTTCTTTGCATTGATGCGAGAAAGGCACAAACAAATAACCTACAGTCGCATGATGAAGAAGCTTGAGAAAAGATTTGGTAACAATCTCACACCAGAAGTAGCGATGATACAGTTCCAGCAGGCTAAACAAGAAGAAAATGAAACACTGGAAGAATGGTGCCACAGAGTGATGTCCCTTGCAAACCTAGCCTTTGCTGATTTGCCAAGCTGGTTTGCCACCAAACAAATGACAACAAAAGTCTGTTATGGTCTGATTGACAAAGAAGCAGGTTTCCATGTCAGTATGCTAGATCCAACAAATATTTTTGATGCTCTAGACAAAATTAGATGGTATTGGTCTTACAACTCATATGAAGCCATTGATGATGCCACTACTTCAGAGCCAAAAGTTATGGATGAAACTGTCATGAGCCCCGACATCACAATAGAGACAAGTAACTCAGACTTGAAAATGATGAAAGAAACATTGGACCAGATGGAATCTTTGCAACAAGAGCTAAAGACCATGCGCCAAAGAGAGCTGGAAAGAAGATGCTATGAGTGTGGAGATAAAAGCCATTATGTTAGAACATGTCCATACCTGAAGAAAAAAGAGTTGCCACTTCATGAAACTGAAGAACTAGGCCCAACTTCAGTAACAGAAAATATAGGTCTCACTATGGATTCGATGAAAGATCGAGATCCAGGAACGAAAAGTATAGATGATAACGAGCATATCCAAATCAGACAAGTGGAAGAAGTTTCAGCTAACAACCCAGTTGGTGCGAAAGAAGCTGACTATTTTCCTGTAACAAATTCGAAATATCACCTGACAGTACAAGTAGGGGATAAAACTGCAATTGCTTACATTGATATGGCTGCCAATGTGACGATGATGTCAACCAAACTATATCAATCACTGAGAAAGAAGCCAAAGAAGCAGAAGGATGATACTGTTCACATAAGAGGTAACCAAAGATTTGCTGAGCAAAGTCTAGTTGGACCTGTGAAGATCAAGGTTGGCTGCAAATGGTACTACGACAGAATGATGGTTGCACCAATTCAGCAAGAGATACTTCTTGGCAATGACTTTCTAACAAAGCATCATGCAAATTGGAACATTCAGACAGGTGAACTGACCCTTGGTGGAGAACATTTGAACATGACCATCGATGGTGCAGAATATCCGCTTGTTACCCCAGTCACAATTGCAAAGAGAAGAGTTGTACCGCCAAATTCTGTGGTGATGGTAAAATGTTGCATAGATGTACTGATGCCAGAATGTGTAACTGAGCCAATCAAAGGACTGAAAGTACTGATTCCCAGAGTTGTCTGTGAAGGACAAGTGCCAGTTGCTTGGGTTATCAACTTGACTGATAGATACCAACTACTGAAGAGGGGCAAGGAGATTGGTAGAGCATTCCCGGTGTCCGAGATCCTAAAAGACAAAGAGGGGAGAGAAGTGGGTCATCATAGACATACATACAACAAAGGCTTACCATACTATCTACAAGAGCTGTATGAAGAGTCAGGTCGACACTTGAGTGGGGATGAAAGAGATAAAATGTGTAGGCTGCTTAAAGATTTTCATGGTCTTTTCAAGAGCAGAAATGGGAGTGGTGCTAACAAACAGAAGGAAGATGCTACTCAAGATGAAGACAAAGAGACTACGCAATTATACGACTCAACTAGTAAAGTGAAAATGGTACAACAATCTGAAGAAGAAGAGCCCACAGACTGGATGTCTTCTACTGTTCAAGTCAGAAAAGAAGATGGATCTATATGCTGGAGCCTGAATGGTCCCGCAGAGAGATTCATAACAAAAGTATACCCGTTGCGACTGGTAGATTATGACTCAAACAGAATAGCAGAATGTGCATGGTTTTCCAGACTAACTTTACATGGACAAAAATCGAACATGGTGTGCACAGAGTCTGCAACATTTGCAAAAGTGACTAATCTTGTTACAAAGATGAATGACAAACTTATGCTCGCCTGCTTTGATGAAGTAATACTTCTTGGAAATGACTTCGAGGATCATCTGCAGAGAATTGCTATGATGATGAGCTCATTTCAAGAGAGCTCATTTCAAGAACAAGAACTTCTACTTAACCCAAGACGATGTCTACTGTTTCAGAACAGAATAGAATTCCTCAATGGGGTTATGAACAACAATAGCCTGGCTTTGTCCCGAGATAAAGAAGTTATTCGCGACTGGCCAAGACCAAGATCTTCCAGGGAACTTGAAGATTTCATGGGTTATGTGAATCATCACAAGGGGTTGATTACTGGTGATATACCCGAAATCGCAGAACCTCTTTACGCAGTGATGGGTTCAAAAGAATTTCGTTGGGGTGAGAGAGAAGAAAATGCATTCTGCGATTTGAAGAAAGTTCTGACAGATCCACAGATGGAATACTTAACTACATGTGATTCCTTACAATTGGATGTGTGTGTCGATGATACGTCAATGTGTGCAGAACTAAGTAGTGTGCAGAATGGTTGCAGAAGTGTCATTGCAAGAAGACGTTATGCATTGACAAGTAAGCAAAAGAAATATTGTCAGACCAGAAAAGAGATCCTAGCAGTGGTAATTGCCTTGAAGTGGAGCAGTCGTTACCTGTTAGATCATCTTACTGTGGTTAGAACTGACTACCCGAGCCTAAACTGGTTGTTACAACTTTCCAATCCACAAGGTCAGTATGCTGTTTGGAAAGATGAACTGAAGAAGTGTCAGAGCAACATCTTGATCCAGCATAGGTTGGACCGGAAGCAAGAGCTCGTAGTGACAAGGGGCCCTGGAACTACTCGAGAAGCTTCGGAGGAACCTCAGATACTACCATGTGCCTGCAAAAGCTGTAAAGAAGCAGAACTAGATACAAGACAAACTTCTGAAAGCAGCGAGTGTAACAATCAGGGAGAAAGTGATGGTAGAAAGATGGCTCTATCGCACAAGGGTCAAGTGACAATGGTCGACGAGAAAATGTCCACCAAATCCCCAACACCCAGGAACGATGAGCAGCTTCTAGGCTCAGATGACCACCTGGATATGCTCAAATTCCCATGGGACCCTGGAGGCTATTAACGTCCAAGATCCGGTGTATCCCGATCTTTGGGACGTAAGCAGATCATCTGTGGAGGAAACAAGGGGTTTACTTTTGAGACAACAAACCTCCAGTAAGAGAAAGAGCATCTCGAAGACGGTGCTAAGAGAACAACAACGCCTACCTACAGTGACAACGCTATGGTACAACAACCACAGAGACGCACAGTGATGGCGAAGATACCATGGCTTCAGTCCTTTTAAATAAAGTCGGGGAGAGTGTTGTGGTTAAGGGTTATCACTGTGTCCAGTCTAGGTCACGGTCATGTGTCACTGATCAAGGGGAGTTAACCCGTCACTCCTTAGCATGTGGTAAGGCAGTCTTACAGGTGTTCTCTTAGGGTGCAGACTGATAAACAGATAGGAAGAGAACAACACATATATCCTGACGGTCTCACAAGACCACACACAGACACAGGAAGAAACCAGCACCTGAGGCAAGACACTTTAGTTACAAAGCTTCTATCAATTTTATGCAGCTTTATTTGCAATCATAAATTTTAATTACAGCTGGTGGGTTTGGTGCTGGATTTGGGGCTACCAACAACAATTAGAAGGAAGTAGAAAATTAATCAGGAATAAATCCTACTGGAAAAGTTTACTATGTCCAAGAATAAATGGCAAAATTTAAATTGAAGTAGATTTAGCCTTATTAATTTTACAGAGTGGAAACCCTGGCGTGCATTAACTAGACATATTTGTAAAAATGTTCTATATAAGGAACAATTTATAAAGCCTTATGAATTTTCTCTGTTAAAATATTCGTCCCCAACTGCATATTCACAATAGTTGATATTTACTTACATTTCTTTGGTGATCAAAAAAGAAACAAATAGTCCACTACGTAAGCCTGTAGAAGTTAACTGAAGCAAATTATCCTGTGTTGACCTTATTTCAAAGTGTAAACTTACTCTACTCTGTGTTAATCATCCAGATATCCTGTGATTAACCCTTTACTTTATTCAGGCACTGACATTTACCTATTACTATTAAAAAAACAGTCTTACTGAATATTTCTTTTTTATGGGATCAATACAGATGGTCATTTTTCGCTTGGCTGCTTTTTAGAGGAAATCCTGAGTGACTTTCGCATTAGCATGTCAAACTTTAAATTAAACTTGATTATATAGATCTCTGTTGTTATTGAAGATATCTTCATGAAGCTTGGCATCTGTGTTCACAAGAGCTATCCAGACTATCAAGGGGGATAACCCAGGATGTTTCTTTTTTAAAAGTTTTGCCACTTTCTTGACTTAGATTTCTTTCATTATCCAGCACCTGCAGCAGAGCATTGCACCTGTAGACGGTGCTTTTGTCTCAATATTTTTCAAGTTTCAAGTTAGAGAAAGTCCAGCAGGGCTATTGTAAAAGCCTGGTGTCTGTCATAAGTATGCTTGTCTTTTAACTTTTACTTTCAACATCTTCTCTGAAACTAGTGGTCAGAATTCAACCAAATCACACAACTGAATTTCCGGAAATGTCTTCCAAATTTTTCCTCACTTTGTGCTCAAGACGAGCTATTGTGGCTTGGTGTATGTCCATTGTCCATCATCAAAATTAACCTTGTATGCACTTTCAAGACCACAATTTTTGCCCAATCAACCTTAAATTAGGTCAGAGTGATTGTGTTGGTGAAATCTGGGACAAGTTCAAAATTGGGTCAACGTGGGTCAAAAACTAGGTCATGGGGTCATATTTTACAAAAATCTTGTAATATACTCTAAATTGGAAACATATTTTGCCTAAATAACCCGAAATTTCGTCAGAATAATTGGCTTGATTAAAATCTAGGACGTTAAAAATTGGGTCAACTGGGTCTAAGACTAGGTCAAATCTTAGAAAAATCTTTTATGTACTCTAAAGAGGCCACATTTTTTACCCAATCAACCTGAAATTTGGTCAGAAAAATTGTCTTGATGAACGCTCGGACAATTTTGAAATGTTTTCAATTGGGGTCAAAAACTAGGTAACTGGGACAAATCTTCAAAGAAGGTGGTCTGAATGTGTCAGTTTGTATTCAGCTCTTTTCAGAATCTTAAGTAGATGAATCTGAACAATTTTCAGATATATTAAAGACATAATTCAGACAAATTTCTGCAAACTGAGTATGGTCTGAAATATTTTCCAGCGCCAATTCAGAGGTAATTTTCCTGGCAGATTCCATTCAGACACCATTCAGCAAAAACTCAGACTGAACCCCCAAAAATTTCAGACATTTGTTTTGTGAGGGATACCACTGGCATTTCAAATACCACTGGTATTTTTTTGTCACTGGTAATCCACTGGAATGCCAGTGTCAGTGGCTTCAGCAGTGGTATACCAGTGAAAGACGTTTCAAATACCAGTGGAATACCACTGACTGCTTTGATTCCACCGGTATACCAGTGGCATTCCATTGGTATTATTTATTCCAGTGGTATTCAATGGTATTCCAGTGGTATTCCACCGACATTTTCTGTGGGGTTGTATTTGACAAGTGGGAAAATAGCACAGGTAGTAAGTGTGTTCGGACATACGTCTCTGCCCCTCTGAAGTCAAATGATGTTTAATATTGAGGTTCAATTCTCCGCAGATTATATATTTTTTGTAATGTTATCTTTTTTAGTGTATTTTCAAAAAAAAAAAATCAATTATTTTAGAATTGACACGTTCTTTTGTTATATGTGTAAGAAAACTTTTCATTTCATATTTTTTCTCTACTGATGTGTCAGTAATTCCTCATTTTTCTACTTTCAATTTAACTCATACACATGTTTTCATATTTAACAAAAATGGAAAGCGAATTTTGTTCAAAATAATGTCGTTTAAAATTGCTAATACTATGCGTCAAGTTTTAAATCTTGAATTTGTGAGAAAGACAAAAAATCTTATGTGACGATTCGAACCCATGAAGCACGTTATTTAGACTAGGGTGCGTTACCGACTGTGCTAATTACAACAGTTGTTTAGATGTGGGTTGAATAACAATTTAATTTCAACCTTGTCTTTGAAAAGTAAACAAAGAGTGACGTCACTTGCAATGTAGCCTCACTTGCAATGTAGCGTGGTTGATTTGTAGTATAGTGTAGAACCTTAACTTTAATACAGTACGGAACATCGGGAATTTGACAATCATTTCAATCACAATCCGATCATTCATGGGCAATCACGTTCAATCAGCGTTTAACATTCAATCAGCGTTCAATCACAATTTTTAAATCAGCGTTCAATCAGAATCGTTGAAAAGCGTTCAATCAGAACCGTTCACTCATTCCGATCGGTTACATGATAAGAAAGCGTTCAATCAGTTTTAACGAAAATATTTTCGTTTGATTTAAAATAATTCATTTTGTTGATAGAATAGATAAATAAAAAAGCGAATTCCCAATCTTCTCGAAATAAATAGCTCTAGCGAGTGTCGGAAACATCCAGGAAAATTAAAGGCAAGACGACGAGTAATTGCGCGTGTTCGTTTCTTATTCGAGTTCGACCCAAATACCGTTTTTGCCTCAGTGCCAGTTGGTACCTAGTCCGCTAGTAGAGAATGAAATGATGAACAGCCAAGAGAGTTTCCTTACTTTCTTAAAACAATGTCTCTCCTCAGACTGGTTAACCTGTCCTATCTACGCTACCCTCCGATCTATATCGATAGATTGAGGCAGGCTCGCCAGTCTAAACGTAATGTAGGTTTTACTCTAAAGTTGGAGGTTCAAAGTTAACCACATGCTGATTAAATTTCCCGAAGAAAATGAATCATAAGACTCACAACAGGGGCTATTTTAGATCTGCAACTTAAGTCTTTGGTAACTGCGGGGCTGCATTTTTTTATGAAAAGGTTTAGGTCAACTTGTATCGAGTCCTATGCCTGTGGTATGAGCACTTAATTATTGACTGTTGATATTACTGTATTTTACCAGTAAATACAGTAACAAGAATCTGGCAATTAAAAATTGAATGGCCTTTGAATGAAATTGAATGAGTGTGATGAGCAAAATTAGATTGATTTTCAAGGGAGGTAAAACAAAATCGACAATAAATTAGTGCAAATTGATTACCACATATCCGAACTCATGATCTTTCACAATGTTTACAGAGATTTCATAATTAAAAGTCATAAGGAAACCTCAGTTAACACTGTTACAGTTCATTACTCCCAAAATGTTGTGTATCTATCACGGATGTACTACCTTAAACCAATTCAATCTGAACCTGGAAATTCCCATTCTGGCAGGAGATATAGACAAGGATAATCCTGAACATATGTGCAGTCTGATCTTAGTCTACACCATCTGTTTGACCAAGAACTGTGTTGAGACTTAATTTTCAAGACAAAATTTGTTGGATGATTTCTCTTTCAGAGACATTCAGCACTTTGCCTTAAAGCTTAGCCTGGATTTATACTTAGCATAAGGGTAAATGGCCATTGGCATTGATGAGCTATTTCCCATGTGCGGATCCAGTGGGGGGATATCAGGACAAAAAGATTACATTGAAATACATTTATTCAAATATATTATCAGTTGGTGACCAATATGCTACCTAATTTGAGGTTTAGCTTAAATGTTTTGCTCACCAACTGATAAATTGATTAATAGAAAACTATGTTTGTGCTGCTCTCATGGAAAACAAAAGCACCACATGCGGGTGCCTATACTTGGCTGTTGGTGAAAAAAAATTGTTGAAACAGGGGCATGATTTGCAAAATACGCATCTAGATTTATACATCTTGGCAGTAGAGTTGGTTCTTTGGTTAGAGAAAATATGAGACAATTTCCAATTCAATACCTTTAGGAATATCATAGATATCACAAAATGTCAAAAGGTCACGCAAGACGACAACCAAGGCTATAGCAACTACTTCAGGATCAGCACATGTAATTCTTGTTGTACAAATGTTCAAAACAAAAGGATTTGAACCTTTTATTGGACCAAATATTTACAAAATGCAAAAAAGAGTGTAATTACATTTATTTAATTCTATAAACAAGACATACCAAACAAAAATCCCTAAACGAATTTGAATATGACCTATTCAATTAATACATAAACTATTTTTAATAACTGCCTATCTGATTCTTTATTCTTTTAAGTAGCACCTTCCTTTCCATATCAATGAGTCATTCTACCCTACTATAAAGTCAAATTGTGAATAGCAGAAAGTGAAGTCTCAGAGTTAAAACTTAAAACCCAAATATAAATTTCAGGGTGAAACAACAGTAGCTAAGTACAATTAAAGCTGTTAATTTTGTCCCTTGTCCAATGATAAATTCAATCAATAATTGAAAAAATTGCACATTCGTTAAAACATTAATGATCAAGCACAGAGGTGCGTTTTATAGATTAAGATTTCAAAGATATCTTAAGATTTTTAATCGGAATATCCCAAGCAATGCAGTTGAAATTCTACATAGCAGTCCGAGATATCCCGATTAAAAAATAAAAATAAATCTTAAAATTCTTCATCCTAAAAAACACACCTCAGGTCAATTGAAATTCAATTTTAAAGAAAAATGTAATGCAGAGTGTACAGTCCAACAGGGATCAATATTTTGCCAGATCAGTATTGGTTTGAAGGTAGTGGACCCGTAATAGTTTCACAACACTTCAAAGCAATGAATTTTAATATTGTTAACCGAGGTTTCCTAATGATTATCATTTGCAGGTGTTTTTTTACTGAGAAACTGGGGCTGAATATCGGCCCCTTCCCCTCAGTGATTTTTCCCCCAAAATGGACCTTTTCCCCTCCCAAAGGAATTTCCCCACCCAAACAAGGTTTTCCCCAGTTAATGTTCATGTAATAAATCAAAGATAGTGGATAATTTGCTTTTAAAATGCATTTAAGGTTCCATTTTTAGTCGTAAAACAGCATCAGACATCTTTCAAAAGGGGCAAAAATGTAAACATTCTGGAATTTCACAGACATCATTAGGCTCCACTTGGTCGATTCTGTATCAATATTCACCAAATCTGGAACCCTCAGCAATTACAAAATACTCAAAACATCGCTCAGACTTTTTCGTGATGCCATTTTATTATGATTCTGCTCAGACTTTACACAAGGGACCATTCTAAGGTAGTGGACCCGTAAAAGTTCCGCAACATTTCAGGAGGCATGAAGTTTAACAAGTTAAACCGAGGTTTCCTAATGATTTCATTTGGAATATAGGTTAACATTATGAAATAATATGAGTCACAAACAGCATAGATTAACCACTTTTAGTCGAGATGTAAAATATTTGAGGTAAATTATGTGAGAGATTATAACTAGCACTAATTCTAATATTCACTTTGGATAAAACAGTGTATCTCACTCAGTGTCACTGTGGTAAAGGTACTTGATTCTTGACCTGGAAGTTAGTGGTTCAAGCCCCACTGTCACCAAGGTGTGTTAATAAATGGGCACTTAGTAGCCAGCCCCAGTTCACCCAGCTTTTTTTCACAATCTGAAATAAATGTATCTGGCACCCTAACCAATGACTAACAGTTTTCATTCAGCACAGACAATCACTTGCTAGTAATACCCGAAAGGGGAAATAGGCAGTAGATAGATAAGGAACCAGTCAAACTGGCTCCTCGGTCAAACAGGCCTCAATACGGTCACACCAGCCCCCAAAAATAGTCAAACTGGCCCTAATCAGTCAAACCGGGCCTTATTTTATTTCAAACGTTGGTTATATACATGTATTTTACTTTAATTTTTGAACTATTGACTGTAATGCGATAGATACATAGTGACAAATAAATCGACAGATAGAAAGTGTATCTTCCTCATTTGCTTAAGCTACAGTGCTGTCGGCTAATCCTGCGCACCTAAGAAAGTCAAGTACAACATTCGTGTAAAGATACCGAATGAACACAAAAAATCAATACACGACTGAACACAATTACTGTTTTTGCTATGTAAAAGACATTTTATATTGAAGAAAATGTCACTAAAATAAAACAATCCGGTGATGAACAGAGGCACCATCGTGTTTTATCAACGCAGTTTTCGTCGGCTAAACCCGCGCAGTCAAGAAAAGAACCAAACTTGTTGGCTTTAAATCTGTTAGAATTAAAACAAAACAAAAAAAAAAAAATGTGACAAAAACGGGAATCTTTTTACTTTATAATACACCAGCGTTCTCCGCAGGCCCTTATGGCGTATCAGGGCCGATACGCCTTAAAGAAATTTAACAGGTTGCCGATACACCTTAGGAACGCCGATAAGCTTAAATTTGATCACCAATACAGCTTAATTTCTTTCTGAACAAAGGGTCAAAACGAGCAATAAAACTGATTGCAGACGCGCGGTCATTACATAATCGCGATCTGGGAAGATGTATACACAAAGACCCTAATTGATAAGGGTGGACGGACGTTTTGGCCACGGACGTTTTGGCCAGGACGTTTTGGCCAGGACGTTTTGGCCACGGACGTTTTGGCCATAATATTTTTTAAAGTAGGACCTTTTGGCCAAAAAATATTTTTTGGAAGAATAAGTCATTTTAATAAATTTTAATTATTTTAAAGTTGTTACTTTAGTCATTTAGATAATATTGTTGACATTTTTCACCATTTTGATGTGTTTAATCACTTAGTAGCACATTTAAAGAAGAAAAAATCCCATCTTTGGGACTCCCCTACAAAATTTTACCATGATAATAAATTAATTGAAAAGACTATGAAATATTTATGATTTAAAGTTTACAAAATGCAATATTTGCATATATTTCTTTCAAATACTATATGAAAATATAAGATAAAAAAAATATGATTTTTTTTTAAGAAAGCACAATTACCATAGATCATTTCTTTTGGCCAAAAGAATGTGAGTAATCAAATTACTTATCAACTAGTAATGTAAGAATACCCAATAAATGAACAAAAGATAAAACAGATATTGCTCAAAACAAAGCAAGTTTGCAAAATCCAATCATCAACATTTAATTGATCATTAAAAACAATTAATAGGGATTAAAAGATTTTCCCCAATCAAATATTTGGCCGAAAATGTATAATTCTTTGAGGAAATAAACTCCTTTCCTCACACAATTTTGTTAATGGTATGGTATTTTTATCTTGTAACTACACTTCTGAAGTCGACAAATTGTTGAATGGGAAGAAAAAAATAAAGAATAACATTTAATCATTATATGCAATCTTTTTAATACCCATGTAATAGAATTTGGCCAAAAGGTCCTACTTTGAAAAACATCGTGGCCAAAACGTCCGTGGCCAAAACGTCCTGGCCAAAACGTCCTGGCCAAAACGTCCGTGGCCAAAACGTCCTACATTCATTGATAAGACCCTTGCTAATTGGTGATTATCGATTTTTTCTCCACGGTTGGTTGATTTTCACTGGTTCCTCACTTCCAGTAACACAGAAGAACAGATGGGTACCAATACAAAAACGGTCACTTACAGTCCACTTCATTTACCGAGAATTGCAAATTTTTACCGAGATCCACCGGAAACGACGGAAAAGGTTGTTTTAACATCCTTTCCTAACCCCAAACTGCTATCTCACTTTGGTCTACGATTATTAACCCATGGGTGAGTGATTTATAGTCAGAAAGAATGAGTGCAGCTGTCGGAGATACACGGAATCCCAATATTGACAGTCCGGCGCGCTACCAACTGCGCTTTGTCGACGGCAGGGACGAAATTAGCCACCAAAAAGTCTAGCTCGCATGTGATTAAATCCAAGTTAATAAATTTTAGAAGAAGCCGTGTTTTTGCAAAATGAGCTAATCTCGTTTTTTATTCTCAAATCTTGAACATTTACCGCTGTTGACAAACGATTCAAAAAGCGACTCGCCCCTTACCCAATTTATTGGTTTATTACCTCCCTTTGCCAATCCCGTTGAATTTTCTTATAAATATAACATTTTTTGTAAATATATGATAAAATTTTGTTTCTTTTTCATTAAACTTATTCATTTTATAGTCATTGTTTTACAGGGTTTGAAATTATAAAGCCTGATTGAATCATTATCGTTGATTCTTATCTCTCACTAAATAGACAACTTCATTGAGTTTTAAACAGGAAGCGATATATGAACCTACATTTCCCGCTCCGATGAGTTTAACAAAGAAACTGAAATTGGCCCCAAAACGTTGTTTCGCATTTGTCTAGACTTTCTTTCCTGAAGATCTACTATTTGATGATCAAAGCCGTGAATTAATCTTGTCAAACCCAGTGTTACGAACGTATGATCTATACGGGTTTCGAGAAGAAGGTTTCGATACCCCTTGACTCGTGAAGATGATCTTTGCAAACCGGCGATCCAAATGTCGTAACTACAAATTCAGTTAATTGAATTTACGGCATTTTTTCTCGCTCATCGAAGAATGCGGTCCTGCACTCCGAGAGCTTTGATTACTTTGGTATAGTTTCGATCGGACGTAGGGTATTGTTTATTTTGATTGCGTAGATAATTATTTTCTCCTATTTTCCAGAAGACAACATTTAAAATATGAAATTTGTTGATCTTATGAAACTTTATGGATTTTACTAACTTTACCCTTTTGAGATAGTCGTTATTGGTGTTTCTCAGCTGCCGGGCGGGTAAGCCCGAGAAATCGGGATTAAGAGAACTAAGAGGAGTCTGCGATCGTTTAACCCTACAAACTAGATTACTTTATCAAAGATAGTTTTGTTTAGCTTGGGGACAACAAAACGATCTTAAAATAAAATACATCAAAGTAATAAATCGCGTTTGTTCTTCAATTCATTGCCGAGTTTTTAAAATATAAAATGCGATGGCCTAAATATGTACATGTATAGGCCTATTTAGATATCCGATATCGTTATCAATATTGACCCTGTGTCTGTTACGTTTCCGCGGTACGTTATTGTTCACCGCAGGAGGGGGGGGGGGGAATCGGCGTCGGCCGGGGTGGGTTGGTGGTACAGCGTTATAGCAGATACATCCACTTCTTCCACAGTTTCATTTTTGAATCCGACCACAGCGATTTAATGGAGTTGCAGTGTATTTGCTCAAGTCAAACTAGATTTACCTTTATGTTCCAATGTGAATTTTGATTATATCAAACAAAAAATCGACAAGAATATGCAGTTTTCGCGATCTTTCTACTACCGAGATTTAGGCAGAATAAGACATCGCAGACAGTCTGTCTGTTTAAAATTCACTTACCTCAAGCTTACTACCCAATTTATATGGACATTACGTCTAATTTCAGTTAGAAAATTGAAACAAAAACTTTTGATAATTCTCCACAGGAACGCCATTTCTTAACTAGATTCGTACCCTTATATGTTCAACCCAAATTCTTTTTCTTTTTTTTTGTTCATTCTAGAATTGAAATCAAGATAAATTCTATTATTTCTAAATTAGGTCATAGAAATTGATATAGGAAATAAATATTACAAAAAAAAGAAGGAAAAAAAATGAAGAAAAAAAACCCTTGTAAAATCAAAGTGCTAAAAGTCCTGTCACAGGCTTCTCCAAACTAGGTATCAACTTTTAAATTTGTTACATGGTTTTTGTAGAATAAAATAATGTTCTTAGACATTTTTTGGGGGAAGATATGAAAAGGGTTTGCAAACACATAAGAAAATCGAATCTAGTTTTACTTATTTCAGGAGAAGGGCCTTCCTTAATCATACAAGGACTTCCCAAGGATTTTACACTGCCCTCCAAAAGATCCTTCACACACATTTCATTTATAAGATTTTCAGATTTGAATTGGAATTGGGGTTTTACGTCGCTTTCAACAATCTCTCAGTTATATCGCGACGACTGGAGCACCTAACGATGGATTCCTGGTACTTCTCACACCAGTACTACCACCACATCCCTTTCCTAGCCTCCAGTTGCTATTCCACATAGGTTTACGATTATCTACCCATTGGTGGAAGACAAATGTCGGAAAGGATAAGTGCCGCGGCCGGGGATCGAACCCGTGCGAATATAGACCCCTGGATTAGAAGTCCGGCGCGCTACCAACTGCGCTATTGCCGCGGCTATAAGATTTTCAGCTTTAATCTTTTAAAACAAAGTTATAGATTAGTTTTTATTACTTAAAATCTGATTATTCCCATTTGAACGCTACTTTAGACGACAAAATGACTGTTGATAAAGATACTATTTTAGAACAATGTATAACAGAAAATATTGAGACAAAAGGAGAAAATGCTGATTATCAGTGGAACGTTGTGAGAGACTTGTAAATAGCATGCCTAGATGCATGTTCAGGCTGTCTTACCTGCTAATTGAGGCTACACTAAATATTGACAGAAGTTGATCCCCTTGATAGAAAATTTGGCAAAATGGTGAACTATTCTGATTTTGTCGATTTTACATGATTTTGCCATTTCTGGTATTGCTTCTTAATTGATACATTGCAATAAAGATATAAAGTATACATTTTATTAATAAAAATAATACAAAATTTTGTTTTAAATTACTTAAGCTAAAGATCTTTAAAAGAAGTGTGTGTGAAGAAACATTTGGAGGGCAGTGTAAAAATTCCTTATATACATTATTAAATAGAGACCTATAAAAGTTGACAATACAGTCATGCAGTGCTGTCCTTGGAACTCTCAAATATACTGGCCAAAAGTCCTAACCGGCCACTTTAAAAATGACGATAACCTTTTTAAAAGTTCTAACATTTTAATGAAATTTGATATGTGAATTTTTTAGCATAATGTACATGGATTTCCATTATGATTTACCAATAGTTATCAAATTTGGATGTGTAATAAAGGAAAAGCTCAAAAAGCTCTAAATCTTAATAGAGCTCGGGATATTACACTTTCAACAAACCAAAGTACGCAAATCGTTAGCTGCAACCCACACCAAGAAAAAAAACAGAAAACATTGTCAATTTTTGTGTGACCTTTGACTACAGGAGAAACAGAAAGAATAGGAGGCATGGTAAAATGGTGTTTAAATTCAACCGGCAAACCATTTTATCTAGCGATTATGCTCAAATATGGTCTGGTGTGAAAAAAACGATGTGTCAAACTGATTTTTTTCACATATCCTACATTTTGTAGCTCAACGGGATTTATCAGTCTATATTTTATGCATTTTTGAAAAAAAAACGTGTTTTAGGTGTTGTTTCTAGGAACCGTTTTCTGCATACATAAGCTCTTTCACTTTCTTCTAGGGTCAGATGCCGCGCACAATTGTCGAACATTTTCAGTTTTTTTCTAAGTCTATGTTGCAGCTAACGACCCATGAGACAAAAATCGCTACATTGAAAATATTTTGAGCTCTGTGTAAATTTAGAGCTTTTTGAGCTTTTCTCATGTTGCGCTTTAAATTCAATGAAATAACGGTAACTTTTCGCCAAAATCATCTGGAAAGTTGCTTAAAAATTCACATAGCAAATTTCATGAAAATCCAAACACCACAGAAAAAATTATCGTTGTTTTAAAAGTGGCCGGTTAGAAGTTTTGACTAGTATATATGAGCATAACACAGCCTAAGTGCAGTTGATTTACTGTTTTCTTTGACTCTTTAATTTAATTTTCTTAAATATTCCAATTTTCTTCATTTCTTTTGTAATAGTCTTTTAGTACACAGTATATTCTATTAAAGGGAAGGGATACAAGGGGAAATTGGGAAAGGGGGGGGGGGGGGTATTTTTAAGCCATCATGCAAAATTTTATTGATGAGTTATTTATGAGATGCTATAAAGGTGTCAAAGAAAAAAATGTTCAAATCAAATTATATATTCAGCAAAACAGAAGTTCTGCTTCACAAATATCAAAATCCTTATCCAGTAAAACCACCGTAACCATCCTTTATTATTAACAAAAATACAAAGTAATCTGACAATATAGCCGCGCGCATATGCCACTACGCCTTCAAAATTTTCTGGGGAGAACCCTGTACACTAATGATTTTTTTGTTTAAAATGGTTGAATGATCGAATTTTTGAATATGAAAAAAAGGGTTGTTCTGCTTTTATGTTTCGCGGCCATTTTCTTAGTTTACATGACGTCATATAGCTGCGCAGCTTTAGACGACGCGCAGGATTACCCGACGTGAGTGTACTATCACATAAACACTCTGTTTGCTTTGGTGAGGCATCACTGATGACTTAATGTAGAATAGTTGATGAAATTGTTGACAAATTTCCAATAAGTTGACATCTAATTCATTCATTCAATGCAATGCCTTGTGAATTGGCCGGGCAAGGTCTAATCATCTGGTTGGCTTCATCAGGTTTTATTTTTTTTACATCAGAGTTTTATATTCTTTTCTGACCTGTTTACTTCAATTTGGAATCAGCCACTATCGTTGGCGACCCGACTAGTCAACGGCATCTAGTAGGCTTAATGACCATGTAATTTCTGTCTGGTATGCAGTAAACTCGACAGGTTGAAAGGTTCGAGGTCCGTAAAATTGATATCATATTCAACAGTCGATTTCTTTGGCGATCCTAGTATTCTTAAATAAGATCAATGTCCAGTCTTAACGAAGCTTATTTTAAGTCCAGCAAATGGTTTTCTAAATTCTAATCTGGAAATATCAAAATTTTTCCAAAAAGTTTTTCTTAATTAGAGTTCAGTTTCGTGTGTATTATAAATGGCGGCTTTTTATGCAAGGGAAATAATCAAAACAAAATGATGGTAGGTAATTTGCTGTGGACCCCTGCGGATAAATTAAAAAAAAAATATGCTAAGAAAAATTTAATTTTCATATTTCGTTTAATTTCTTTCGTTAATTATATTTTATTTGAATGATTGAACGCAGCGTTCAATTTGATTGAACGATCGGATTTAGCATAGAAAGCGTTCAATCCAATCAGAAGAAAAACGTTCAGAGGGCAATCACGATCATTCATAAACGTTCAATCACCGCTCAGCATACAATTACGTCCACCTCCCAATCGGATTGTCAAATTCCTGATGTTCCGTACTGTAAACATTATTCCTTAGCCAACCCCAACACCCAGGTGACTGAAATAGCTCCCTCCTCCGTTTTACAAAAAGTCAAGCTACAAATTAAAAGTATGAAAATATCTAATAAAATAATTTTCATTGAAAAATCATCTTTGATAGAATATTATTGTTCTTGTTAAAGTCAATTAGCCAATCAAAGGGAATAATGATGTGTTCAAAATTAACAGAGATACAACCAAAAGTTGAACATTTTATTATCAGTAATTCAAGTCATTTAAATGGAAAAGCTGATATTGGGCCACTATATTTTAATTTGAAAATAGTAAACTGTCAGTCTTCATCTAAAAATTCCAATAGACTTTCAAAGTGATTTCATTTTACTTCTTCAATGTACAGGTACTATGGTAAAATATCTCTTTTTTTATTATAATGAAGTGTGATTTATTGATTGTGTTCATCCAAGTATGAATCTTGGTTATTAGTTAGTACCATCTCACAGTCTTGCTTAATTAGATGGAAACCCCTCCTGTACAAGTAGAGATCCTTTTTGTGATATAATGGACTATATCTGACAGTTGTTAGATACAAGCATTTTTTCAAATTTTCATTTTCTCTGAAAATAAAAGGAATTTTCAGGTAACATTTTTAGGAGAAACAGGATGTGTATAATTGATACATTAAGATAATAAATACATGATAAAGATAATAAGTCAAAAATTGAGTTACAACCATTTTCCCTAAGCCCTTGATTATAACATCAGTGCTACCAAGCTTAACTTTTGTTACGCCCCTTTGTTGTTTTTCATACATATATTTGACCTGTCCATATTTCTAAAATTATAAAAGCTATGTTTTTTTTAGTAATAATTATAGTTCATTTCTGACAATTTACGCGATATAACCTAAGCGGAGCGCAAGGTTATACGCGTAAATTGTCAGAATATGAACTATAACTGTTTTACCGATCGACTTATTTTTTCGTCAAATAGCGTTAGGTAAAATGAGCTGCGCGTCAATCAATGATGTCAGTCATTTTTGTTGTGTCATACATTCTTCAATGACATCGAGGTAAACAAAAAGTGGGAGGAGCGAATTTAATTTCCATTGGGTTTCTGTAATTATTTTGTCATTTGGCGAGACATAATCAGTTGAGAACGTTCGGTGAACACAACCATGTTATTGCTGCAAGTGGGCTTTGTATTCTTTTTAGTTAGTTTTTTGCTGATATAATGCCTCCCTTTTGGGGATTTTATATAGCATATTCAGCCACGCAGTGGCAGCGAGCCGTACTATCATCCAAAAGGTCCCGGATTCGATTCCGGCGGCGACACTTATCCTGTCCGACTAGTCGCTCCCACCTATGGATCGATAATCGTAGACCTATGTGGGATAGCAGCTGGAGGCTAGGAAAGGAATAGTAGTATCGGTTAAGGATATACAAAGAATTCGTTGTTTGGTGTTCCAGCCGCAGAGATATAACTGAAAGATTGTTAAAAGCGGTGTTAAACCCCATAAAAAATAAAACAGGAATATTAATCATTATCAATAATATAATGTTTGCAACAAGACGTAAGTAAATAACTCATAATGTATTTCAAAGCTCAGCTGTAATTACCAAGATTTGGTTCCCCACGCATACGTCACAGTTAAACGGATCACATTGGCTTTCGATATTGGTCAGCTATCATAGGCCTAACATGCTTTTAAATCAATTTCTTTCTGCAAATATTTGTATAGATCTACCTAGAATCCTTGGAGCAGAGCTAAGCTTTTTATATTTTACAATTAATTTGCATACATGTACCTTTCAAAGGAATATTTGGTTGTATTTTGTTAGGATTGGGATTTTGTGAACTACTAAATTAAAATGTCGTTTAAAAGATCCAGAGTATTCATGTTTAAAAAGGAAGTGAGATTTTATATTGTTTCGACCCTGTCGTCTTTTCTTTTTTATGCCAATGTGAAAATGTGGATTACAGAGGACAAACACAATAACTAAAATTGAAATTGTAATCATTATTTGAACAAATCATTTCCACTATTTGAATTGATTAAAGGTTGGCAGAATCTGGCCGCAGTCCCTCGCGGAATCAGCTTAATCAGATGGGCCCTGGCATCAGAGACCCAACGCTAAGTTCATGAACTTTTCCAAATATACACAAGAATGCCCATAATAAAACTAAACAATTGATGCTGGTGAAGGTACAATCCGCCTGGTAGTAACACACAATCCGAGGGTACTGCGACTTGGAAGGCTTTCTTCTCTCTCCGGTATTGGTACTCTGAAACGAAACTAACTAAAAGAGAAGCAACTGTTACATGTACAAACAAGAATAACTAAAAGAGAAGCAACTGTTACGAGCCAGAATATATATGTTTGGCTAGAGACTAAAGTTACACAGCTGAAATAAATTTAAAGAAACAACGACTATTTAAGTTGCATTACCACAGATTTAGATAATTGATCGGCTTAAAGATTTCATCAAAAGAAATTTTATGAAAGGAGGCAACAAAGTTTTACTCAAATCTCTGTAAAAACAACCTTACAATGTTCAACTTGAATCAAAGGGTGGATGTGGGAGGGATTTACGAGGTCGGATGCCTTTTTTATCAGCTGGATAAATATTACCAACTTGCTGCTGTCAAAATTTCAACCGGAAAGGAAATAGAAAGAATTTCCGCAAAGGAATTTAGTAAAGCAATGGATTTTGTGCTGTCCCTGTAAAAGGTTTCAAGCCTTAATGCCTAAAACTTGTTACAGAGGACAAACACAATAACTAAAATTGAAATTGTAATCATTATTTGAACAAATCATTTCCACTATTTGAATTGATTAAAGGTTGGCAGAATCTGGCCGCAGTCCCTCGCGGAATCAGCTTAATCAGATGAGCCCTGGCATCAGAGACCCAACGCTAAGTTCATGAACTTTTCCAAATATACACAAGAATGTCCATAATAAAACTAAACAATTGATGCTGGTGAAGGTACAATCAGCCACATGGCAAAGCCATACCGCCACCAGTAGCAATAAAATACTTAAATGGGATGCGACCAGACTCCCAATTATCAGCATTTACTGTGGCATTTGAGTTAAGTAACTTAAAACATTCCCTTTTTTTATGATGGACAATCCCACAATTATCTGATAAAGACTTAGTAGCCGTGTGGGTATGGTATCTAGCCACTCTGCCCAAGCTGTAAAGGAATGTTAGTAAACATAGAACAAGAGTACTTGATCTTAATGTACGATTGATAAGCATTAGAACCCAAAAGGCCTGAAGTTTTGTAAGTTTAAATTGATACACCATTCTCTGAAGCACTTTTAGCTACCCCAATGCGGAAAGAATGGTCTTTGTATTCTATCTATCTATGTATACTGCCTTACTCCCCTTTCGGGTATTACTGGCAGGTGCGCGTCTATGCTGGAATAAAAACTGTCATTTGTTAGAGTGCCAAATTTTTAAAGCAGTGTGAGTGTTTGATAAAAAGATCTGGTAAAACAATTTTGGTTAATCAGGGACGGCTCATCTGAAAAGAATCAAGACTCTTCTTGAACGCGGCAATATCAGGTTTCTGTATAATTGTTTTTGTTAGGCTGTTCCATAGTATAACTGTGTAGGGGAAAAAAGAATATTCAAAGTAGGAAGCATTTGTGTGGATCCGTCTAAAAGTTTTTGTCGGGTGATCCTAACTGGTCTACCAAGAGAAGTTGGTATGGGTACTGCAACAAAACTATTCACAATTTTATTGGTGACTCTGGCGATGTCTCGTCTTTATCGAAGAGCTTGCAAGCCAAACTCCTTCTGCATGCAGGTGACACTGTCAGAATAAGAAAAAAACATATTTTTTGAACCCATCTTGCTACTCTAAATTGTACTTTTTCTACTTTGTCGATATAGGGTGGTGTGTAAGGGCTCAAAACAGTTGATGCGTATTCTACCTGAGGTCTAACCAAAGTTTTGTACGCTGTTTCTCTGATCCCACCTCCGGCCCGGGTGTCTCTGCGGGGAAAACCTAAAGTTTAATTTGGATTAGATGTTATATTGTCAATATGCTTGTTCTATCAAAGATCTTCAGATATAGTAACTCTTAGGTATTTGGCATTGTCCACAGTCTCTAGCACTTATCCGTGTAGCCTGTAATCAAAGGAAATCTTTTTCTTCTTTTTGGTAATATTTAGGACAATGTATTTGCTACATATTGCTTGCCTTTCAAACCTAAAAAACTAATATTTTTTGTGAGAACAGCAGAAGCTCAACTATATGAAAAATAAATAACAATAGAAGATTGTTTTTACCTATTGGACCTCAAAAGCATTATAACAAATTGAAAACCCTTCTTTGAAAAACCGTTAACATTTTTGAATTGATGAAGTTGCCGGTAGGACCATCCAGGATTCTAATTTTGTAAGTGGAGAAGGACCATTTATTGACATGTAAGCTATTAATTTGATAAACCTTGAACTGAGGGAGGTCAAACTTCCCCATATTTATTTCCATGCCTAAATTACGAGAACTGACAAGCATATACTACCCGAGTGTTTGGTGAAACAATGTTGTCTCAAAACAGACTTCAGATGATTGGAGATAAGTTGAATAAGTGAAACCGGTACTACTTGTTCTTCTTTGTCTGCATTGGAGATAACTCCCTGAATAGTTTCCATGACAACGAGATACAGACAGGTGCTCCAGCAGGAGAAACTTGAATGTGCCCTGCTTTGAATTGGATAGAGTGATGCATGCATACATGGATGAGAGACCTTAAAAGATACAAAACTTGTTTTGAACATGATGACTTTCTATACATAAAGCTTAATAAGGCTTGGTTATCAATATGGAGCTCTTTTATTATTATTATTATTATTTAACCTTAGGGCGCCAAAGGTTAGCAAAATTCAAAGACATCATGTCGGCTTTAATTGGAGCTGTCAATCCAACATCATGAAAATGTTTTGACCATCTGCATTGTATCATAAAATCGTCTGTTAAAAAATTCTAGCAACAGGAATAGCTCCAGTACAGAAATTAAGCAGACCTGTTATTAATTATAATACCTGCAAAGTTACCTTATTTTTGTCCAAGAATGGTAAATATACTGACTATATTTTCTCTTTTTTTGTAAGATGGAATTTGTATTCTAAATAAATTGAGTTCAACTCTAGACCAACAAAAACAAACAAACCAATTCTGGACTAACAATTTTGTCTTTAGCCAAAGAGACTCCTAAAAGAGCACATAAATCTTCAAATCTAGACTTAAATTTTCCCATAAAGAACATGATTTGGTACATCCCTTAGAAAGCGATTTAACTACAAAGACACATACCCTGTAATTAAAACCCCAATAAGCAAAAGCCATCGGGGATGGATAGGTAGTAATCAAAATTGAGCTCTTAATGTCCATCTTGCCCATTTAACGATTCATCCTTTTCAGTAAAATTGAATATATTACAACGTCTAAAGAGGTATTATTGACTGAATAGTAAATGGTCATCAATAAAATCGTTAGGGGTAGAACACTCAAGTACGATAAGTTTTATATTAATCACCAAGAACCATCCCGATTTGGAACTAGACCAATTGGCGATACCGATAAGTTATACATCGGGCAAATGTCGGAAGGGCCTGCAATTCTACGTAATGTTATTTCTTTCATAATTCTATTCAAGGCAGCACCTGGAATTCGTTTATGCGAATCAAGATTTTCTGATTTCTTGAAAATTCTGGGACCAGATTAGTTTTTAAAACCTAAAAACATTCTGAAATTCATTTAATTCTTTGCCATTAATTGGAAAATGAGTTTTCAATTTCAAATAATGATTTCGGAAAGAAAGATCTCAGCTTTTTGAACTAGGATAACTGGAAACCTAAGGTTATTGACACATTTTGTCGTAGGATGCTCTCCGAGACATTTTATGCACTTGTGTGAATAGTTGCAAACAAATTTCGATATTTTCTATAGTTAAAGTAAAAGCATTTTTACCCAATAGCAAATTTTTTACCTGTGGTTTTAGGTTTGCGCTTATGCAATAGCCATAACTCCTGATATACAATGGCCCAAGATATGCTACGGTGAGTCTCTTTATCCGGACTTTTCCATCATTACTAGCCTATTGTTTGGCACCAATCCTTATGATAGACAAGCTTTAAAAAATAATTCTTGATTTTGGTCTACCTTGGCTGTGCAATAAATGTCAAAGAAGATTATGATAGCATCTGTATCAATTTCAATATTACTGATCTTATTGCTTTTGGCTGGAAATGAAACTTTACAATGTTCATAAATGGTGAAAGACTGGTCTCGATTATCTTCTGGCTTTAATAAAATTGCAATATTAGTGGAGTCTTCATTCCAAATCTTTTGCTTTACAGGCGGTGGTATTTGGTCAGAAATTCACTTATAAGAACCAGGGTACATCTTATTTGAGGGCTCAGCAGAAGAGGGCCCTGGCAAAGGATCAGCTTGATTCATGAATGACCGTTGGCCCTGCAAACTAATAATGACATAAGTTTATCTTTACATCTTTACAGGTGACTACATCAAGCTGGTCAGCAGAGAGTTGCTTTCGTTCTACATGAGTAGTAGTTTCACCTACTGTGACAGGAATCACCAGATTAATGGAGCATGTTCATTCCTTTTTGGCTTTGGCATATTTCCTTCTAAAATACAACCTTTAATTATTTTTCTAGAACAAATAAGAGTAAGTGAACCGCAACATTCAAAGCTACAATAGGAAAATGTCGACAGGTTGACAAGACTCTCGTGTACCTTGTTAAACAGCTCGAAAACTTATATGAGATAGAATCAATTCACAAAACAGCAAAGCCATTTCTAACAAGAGCTGCTTTGAAGCAATTGCAGCAACATGGTCAATGAGTTGCAAACTATTTCTGGGAGACCGATAGCAAACAAAATCAATATTACTATTAAAATTATACACTGCAGTAAATCAATTTACTGATACGATTCATCACGATTACCTGCACATGCCTGTTCAATCCATTCAAACAAACTGATAATATTTTCATGATGCTGAAAAATAACAAGACACCACTGTGGATTAAATTACAATATAATTATGACATATTGATGAAAGAAAGAAAGGCTCGCAAATAGTTCATGCCTATTCACTCAAATCTGAATACAATGGTCCGACTGTGTACAGCAGCACCAACTACCAAATAATGATGTAAATTAATGCCAAACCATATTAGAAACACTTTTATTTAAAAAACAAATCTCCAAACAGCAAGAACAAATGTTAAGAAAAACATATGAGTTTCACAAAGATATCTCCATGCAATTCTCTTGGCCTCAGTGACAATGAAAGACACGTTTTCTGATCTAGTAACAGCGTCAATGACAGATTCAAAAATTAAAACCAAACAAAACAAATACAAACAACCCAGAATTATGTACACAAAACCAATCTGTTAAAGGCAGCATCAAATGGCAAACACAAAAAATCGTGCTTTGTAAACATAACCAAAATGTATACAGTAAAAGTAGATGGTAAAATATCACAGATTCACACAACTTGTATACAAACCAAATATGTATGCCACCGATTGATAACATAATATACATTTAACAAATAACTGGCAACGGTAATTTGATGCAACTCTTGTGGGTACACCGTAACAATACAATATACATCTCAGTGGACGATGCAACAAAGAAATGATTTATTCTAGAAGTCGAACAGACGCAATATTTATACAGGAACAAAGGTAAAAACAACAAATTGACACTGTATGTGAACAAACCAAAACTATACATCCACACACTGGGCACATGACATAATTCACAATTTGAACCAACTCATAAATATAATCATAAAAACACATTTTAAACAATCACAAAAACAAACTTATTTTGAATACAAAAATAAAATGTATAGAGTAACAAAGGTATAAACAACAAATTTAAACATCAATGTATACAAAACCAATTTGTATACATACACCAATTGATAACAAGCAACAAATAACTGGAACCGAGATTTCAATTCTCTCTGAATGGGCCCACATTAGACCACCATTAACACTTTTATGAATACAAAACCAATTTGTATACATCCACCAATTGTAACATAGCTAACAATCAACAAATGACTGGCATCGAGACTTCAATTCACTCTCATGGGCGCACAATGACAACACAATGCAACTTTAGGACTTGTAAGGCACATGACAGAATTCAGGATTTATACCAAACGCACAAATATAGAATAAACACGTTTTTAAACGAACACAAATACAAACTTATTTTGTATACAAAAACAAAATGTATACAGTAACAAAGGTATAAACAACAAATTCAAACTTCAATGTATACAAAACCAATTTGTATACATACACCAATTGATAACAATCAACAAATAACTGGCACCGAGATTTCAATTCTCTTTGAATGGGCGCACAGCTGACCACAAATTCACACTTTCATGTATACAAAACCAATTTGTATATATCCACCAACTGATTACATAGCTAACAATCAACAAATGACTGGCACCGAGACTTCAATTCACTCTCATGGGCGCACAATGACAACACAATGCAACATTTGGACTTGTAAGGCACATGACAGAATTCAGGATTTATACCAAACACACAAATATAGAATAAACACGTTTTTAAACGAACACAAATACAAACTTATTTTGTATACAAAAACAATATGTATACAGTAACAAAGGTATAAACAACAAATTCAAACTTCAATGTATACAAAACCAATTTGTATACATACACCAATTGATAACAATCAACAAATAACTGGCAACGAGATTTCAATTCTCTTTGAATGGGCGCACAGCTGACCACAAATTCACACTTTCATGTATACAAAACCAATTTGTATATAATCACCAACTGATAACATAGCTAACAATCAACAAATAACTGGCACCGAGACTTCAATTCACTCTCAAGGGCGCACAGCGACAACACAAGGTACAATTGATAACAATCAACAAATAACTGGCACCGAGATTTCAATTCTCTTTAAATGTGCACACAGTAGACCACAAATTCACACTTTCATGTATACAAACCCAATTTGTATACATCAAACAATTGATAACATAGCTAACAATCAACAAATAACTGGCACCGAGACTTCAATTCACTCTCATGGGCGCACAGTGACAACACAAGGTATATCATTTGGACTTTAGAGGGCACATGACATAATTCACAACTTTAACCAAACACACAAATATAAACACAAACACATTTTAAACGAACACAGATACAAACTTATTTTGTATACAAAAACAATATGTATACAGTAACAAGGGTATAAAAAACAAATTCAAACTTCAACGTATACAAAACCAATTTGTATACATACACCAATTGATAACAAAGCTAACAATCAACAAATAACTGGCACCGAGACTTCAATTCACTCTCATGGAAGCACAGTGACAACACTAGGTACATCATTTGGACTTTACAGGGCACATGACATAATTCACACTTTTAACCAAACACACAAATATAATCACAAAAACACATTTTTTAAACGAACACAAATACAAACTTATTTTGTATACAAAAACAATATGTATACAGTAACAAAGGTATAAACAACAAATTCAAACTTCAATGTATACAAAACCAATTTGTATATATACACCAATTGATAACAAGCAACAAATAACTGGAACCGAGATTTCAATTCTCTCTGAATGGGCACACAGTGGACCACAAATTTACACTTTCACGTATACAAAACCAATTTGTATATATCCACCAACTGATAACATAGCTAACAATCAACAAATAACTGGCACCGAGACTTCAATTCACTCTCATGGGCGCACAGTGATAACACAAGGTACATCATTTGGACTTTAGAGGGCACATGACATAATTCACAATTTAAACCAAACACACAAGTATCAACACAACTAGACACATGGCAGAATTCTCCAACCAATTCAATTACAAACAAATTTTAAACAATCCAAATAAGTATTCAATAGTAAGTTGAGAAGCTTTTCATCTACTCTTTTCTTATACCCCACACATAGCCACAATGTCTTTGCCATCATTATAGAAGAAGAAGAATAATAACAATCAACAAATCAACACCCCATTTTGGATATAAACCTGCTATGTTAACATCCAAGAATTGTTAACATAGTTCACCATGAAATTAAATGGCACCGAAATTAAAATGCAACGGTCTTGGTACAGTAACAACAAAATTCAGATTTTTTTGTCATTGAAACTTGGTAAATGACAAAAATTCGGCAAATTTAACCCACTAAAGAAGAAAAAACAAAAACGCCGGGATGAAAATCATTTACTGAAGGCAGCGAACTTTGGGCTATGTAGAGACATCCCATCATTTACAAGAATATTTTTATAAGAACCATTCAAAAAAGCTGCAAAATTGCACCAAGACATATCACCTCTGTAAACTAAGCTAGTAATCATAAAATGCTTTTCATTTATTTATTTATTTTTATCTTATAATTTTAATTTATTTATTTATTGTTTTATCTTTTCAACTTTATGCCCTATTTGTATTCACTGCGCTTAAAAGCATAGCAATGAAACATACTGCAATCATAACATAAAAAAAAATTACCAAATGTTGCAACTATCTTGACGTTATGCTATAAATATATATATATATATTATTCATAAATAAAATCATAGCATCTTTAAAGAATTAATGCTTAAATTGAAAGCCTGATACACGCTTATACCATCAGCGCAACAAAGCCCATTGAGCTGGCGCAAATCATATGAATATAAGTGAATTCATACTAGCATTAATGTGAACTGTAAACATGATGTCTTTTTGCATCTATTTTGCTTTTAGGCTAAAGTAGGCAATAATGAGTGAACGACAAAGCAGCCCCTATTGAAAATTTTATTCCAAAACTAATACAAGTAAACCAAATTAAAATGGTTTTTGAAGTGATTCTTAATTTTGCATCTGTTTATTTTTTGTGCCTAAATTAAGTTTGTACATGTCACGTGACTCGACACAGAACGAAAACCGATAACAGTTTAAACATTTTTACCATTTGGGTAAAAACCTTCGTCCATTTGTGTTCTTGAACACGCAAAAAATTATCGGAAGATTACACATTGCGTACATGAACGTAACCTTTATATGCGTTTTATTAATACACACACGTGAACATATCTGTCTACAGCCCCCGTCAAAACACGAAACCCATATGGTTCGAATTGAGCAATCTGACGACATAATCTATTTTGACTGATCAAATATATTGTAAGTGATTGAAAATTTATTTAAGGAATAGTAAAAACGACAGATATCTAATACACGGGTTAAATCTAAAACAAAATAAACGGTAGTAATTTCGAATGTTCTACGGTCATCATTTCATTCCATGATATTCCCGATGCAGACAAAAACGGACAAAAATCGGAAGGCAAAAGCACTAAATAATTATTCAGGGCCATGTACAAAGAAACAATTTTACTTTACGAGGTCGGATGCCTTTTTTATCAGCTGGATAAATATTACCGACTTGCTGCTGTCAAAATTTCAACCGGAAAGGAAATAGAAAGAATTTCCGCAAAGGAATTTAGTAAAGCAATGGATTTTGTGCTGTCCCTGTAAAAGGTTTCAAGCCTTAATGCCTAAAACTTGTTACAGAAAGGTTTGGTTCGAGTAAACTCGTCAGTGTCATTCTGCTGTATACCATGTAAATCAATATTTTGTTTCAGAATCATTGATTTATATTAGCTAAATCTTCTCTTGATTAACATACAGGCAAATTATTTTACAATATTACATCCTTTTATCGAGTATTTTTGCATGAGCATAATTAAAAAAAACCATTCAATTCTTTTTTGTAAATACTCGATTACATGTTAAGGGTCTTTTGGTACATTTTATCAGACAAGATTATGACGTCACTGTCAGGTATTGAATGTAGTCCCCGCCCTTTATGACCTAAAGTCACGTAGCTCACTTATTCGAGCAGATCGCCAGGTTACGGGATATATTTTTTGAATTTCAAACGAAATAGCGGCCTTTCATTGGAGGAAAAAATAGGGCGATCGGTAAAAGTCTGTAACCATCATGCTTTAAATTTGGAGTGAGACATTTATTTAAAAGTCACTTCTTAAGAAATAAAAAGGATGTCATTGTGATGGAGACTTTTCAATTTATAAATATTCTTTCTGATTTGTCTTATTTCATGAACAGGGTAGATTGCCCTTAGTTAATCAATATCATGTATGGAGGTTCGATTCCTTCCCCAGACTGTATAAACTGCTGGTGCAAAAAGGGACAAATTGTCTGGAGGTCTACACGATTTTGATATGAAAACATACATTTAATCATACAGGGGTTCTGAAATATTTTGATAGTCAACTTGTCCACGGACAAGCCACAATCACAATATGGCGTGTCCGTATCAAACGCTTTCTTGTCTGTTCTTTATCATAAACATTTTTTTCCAAATAAAAAGTCTTATTTTTTTTCTGACATTGAAGATACTATGGTTTTGCTATAAGAAGCATCCATAAAATAGTCTCATTAACTGTTAACAAAAGTATTATGGCATTTATTTTTAGAAAACTGCTTTTACTAAAACAAAGTATTACAATATTTTCTTGAGACTTTTCACTTGTCTATTGGCAACTTAGCAAGGAAAATCTGCTTGTCTGTGCAGTTTAATGGGCGAGTCGGACAACTCGGGCAGCTTATTTCAGAACCACCGTCATATTATTAAAATTGTCAGTTGAGAACAATGAAAACAATGTGTTATAAAAGTACAAAGTGATTGGCTAATTGTTTCATTGCAATAATACAATATGCATTGCAGTTATTATTTTGGCTATTCACTATTTTGTAAATTATTTTGAATTGATATTGATTTAAGATGGGGTTTTGGGTGAAATATATGAGAAGTAAAACAATTTCACAAATCTGATCTAAATGAAATTATCATCATTGTATAACCACCGTTTGAAATTAATACATTCTTTTCTCCTTTAGTCTCGTTTGGCATTTTCACTGTTCAATAAAAAGCTTAAAAATCAACATCAGCCATATAAGTCGTAGAATGAATTATTTGATTTGAATGAAAATGTGATCATTTGGAATGATTTCAAAGTGTTTTTAGCTCACCTTAGCACATTTTGCTCAAGGTGAGCTTTTGTGATCGTTGAATGTCCGTCGTCCGTCCTGGGATGTGTGTCGTCTGTTGTCCAATGTGCATCGTCATGCATCAACAATTTAAGTGTTTACACTCTAGAGGCCACAAATATGACCCAATCTTCATGGAACTTGGTCAGAATGTTTGCAAGGTCACAAAGATGAACCCTTTTGAAAATGGGAAGGATCCGTTCCATTTCACGGGAAAAGGGGCCTTAATAACAATTTTCTTTTTTACACTCAAGAGGCCACAAATGTTCTCCAATCATCATGAGACTTGGTCAGAATGTTTGCCATCTTACAAGGATTGACCCTATTGAAAATAGGAAGGATCTGTGCCATATTCCTGTTTACACAAAAAAGACCACAAATATTATCAGATTTCCTTTATGTAGGAAAAAAGGGAAAGGGGCTTTATGGCTTTACCCTAAGTTTTCTTTTTTACACCATAAAGTCCACAAATATCAACGGATTTCCTTAAGACTTTCATAGGATGGGCTGATCTGACACAAAAAAAGGGAAAATGGGCCTTATGGATTTTTGCTCAGAATATTCTCCTTTATACAATAAAGTCGATTTAATACATCAGAGTTTCTGAAACTTTTGCACGATAATAGAATAGAATGGCACTTTTCCTCCAGAAAAAAAAGGGGAAAGGAACCCTAAAGATTTTTGCTCAGTATTCTTATTTATGCAATAAAGTCCACAAATATTAACAGACTTCCTTGAAATTATCTAAGGATGATAACAGGGTCATAAGATAGGTGCTCTTTGAAAATGGGGCTGATCTGTCAGAAAACATCGGAAAAGGGACCTTTTGGTCGTTTGCTCAGAACCTTTAATGAAAACGCATTTAAAGGAGTCCCATGGATAATTGCTTAAACCTTATTAAAGGGGAGAATGTCAGCTGGGTTAATTTCAGATTCATACTTTCTTTTTAAAGTAATAAGTTCCTGAAATATCATATTTTAGCTGAGAAATAACTTGAGAGTCAGTAGAAGGTCTCATGTCCTCACAGGCCTCTTGTTCCCTACATGAAGTCATACACATTTGTTATTTATTATACTACCTCCCCCACCTTAGAAGTTAGGGTATTTTGGTTGTAGTTTTACCATGCCTGTCTTTCCATCCTTTCATCTGTCTGCAATAAGTGGCCTAGTCTAGAATCACAAAACTATACAATTGCACTTTGTCCCAAAACCTTTTCCAGAAAACTCATGAAGCTTAGTTGACCTAGAATCTTGAAACTTTATACAATTGTTGGCTACGACCCATGGAGGTGGTCATGGATGTCAAGGTCACAATTGAACTTTGTAAGAAAAATATACTGTGTAAAGATGAAAAATTGACACTTTCGAATTTCCTCAATTTCCCCCTTGTAAAATAAATACAAGTATGTCATGGAAAACCTGTCATACTAAGTAGAATTGATTTGACTCTATAAATTCTGTTAAATTTGAAGACCATGTGCTTTGCGCCAGTGTATAGCCTCAGAAAAGGGAAAACATTGACGTTCCATGTACATCATAAACGGTGTCTTTATCTCATAAACGCTTAGCATAGATTTAACTGAATAAAGTGGGAAACATGTAAATAACTTTAAATTTCAAACTGGACATAATTGAGAACTTGTTGTCACTTTCAAATGAAAATCAAAACACATTTCGGCAAAGTTTTTGATTTGTAGGTATATAAATGATTTTGCAATGACAAAATATTTTGAAAGACATTCAATTACAAGTGTTGTAGCGACTCATAGCAAAAATTAGAAAGTTTTTTTGCAAATCAAGCTTTGGCCAGACGCCATTGACGTCACTTTGAAACTTACGGCAACTTACGAAAAGGATTATGATATCATCATTAAAAGTAGAGAGATATCTTGTTTAAATGAGACCGTTTCAGTGGTCAAAATCGCTTATTTTGGCCGCCAATTCTCCACTGAGTAACATGAAGTGAATCCTTTTGTGAATTTTCTAAAAACGGTTTTCGACTTTATTGAATTTATTCGTTTGTTGAAACAGATTACCAGTGAGAAATTTTCTGGTTTCACCCTATGCCAATGTGAGTGACCATAATACAATTCAAAGAAAATTATTCTGTAGAAACGAAATGAACATTTTTTTTGAGATTTTTGAAGTATCAAATTTTCATTTTTGCTGAGAACATTTCAAATCTTTTGTTCATAAAGTTATTGCCCTTTCATCACTGATAGCACTTTTACAGTGACATATTAAGCACTAATTACACTTAAACTGGAAATAATGTCTGGTAAGGGTATTAATTTGCTTTGCGACAGCTCTCTCTTTTCAAAGCATTTCTGTGGCAAACTAAACAGTGATCATTTTACGCTTTGAAGTTAATGGGTTCTCATGGAAAGTTATGGGTCCTAATACTTTTAGAACATTTCCCCCTTTACTGCAAGGTACATGACCATTAAATGGTTGTCTACACATACAATGAGTTACCAGACATAGCCAGATTCTTTATGTCCTGTGAGACTGATTACTTTTAGCAGAATGGGTCGAAGGCATAAATCTTGCACCAGTGATGCAGGACCAACATATAAGATGATAACTTGTAAACAGAGATCAAACATCAACGTGTATTGCTTGTTTATTTCAATTAATCTTCTCTCATTTCACTCCCGCGAAACCCTTCAGGTGTCGCCCATCTAGTCAGGTAAAAAAAAAGAAATCCTACCTGGTCAGATGAAAGAATTTCTTCCTAACCAAGCTGAAAAATTTCTCATTATAGCCAAACGAAAAAATAAAAAATCCTCACCCCAGTCAGGAAAAAAAAAAGTTTCCTACCTGGCCAGATGAAAAAATTTCTTCCTAACCAAGCTGAAAAATTTCTCATTACAGCCAAACGAAAAATTTCTCACCCCAGTCAGGTAAAAAAAATTCCTACCTGGATGAAAAATTAAATATTCGACTCCAATGGGATTCGAACCCGGGACCTCTACATCCCAAAGCGAGTGCTCTACCACGTTGCTATTAGGGCTAACTTGTACCAAAAGTCAGTACAAACACACCTTATACACTTCCCGGCTATACCAGATGAAAGAATTTCTTCCTAACCAAGCTGAAAAATTTCTCATTACAGCCAAACGAAAAATTTCTCACCCCAGTCAGGTTAAAAAAATTCCTACCTGGCCAGATGAAAAAAATTCTTCCTAACCAAGCTGAAAGATTTCCCATTACAGCCAAACGAAAAATTTCTCACCCCAGTCAGGTAAAAAATAATTTCCTACCTGGCCAGATGAAAATTAAATATTCGACTCCAATGGGATTCAAATCCGGGACCTCTACATTCCAAAGCGAGTGCTGTACCACGTCGCTATTAAGGCTAACTCGTAAGACAAGGCAGTACAAACACACCTTATACACATCCCGGCTACACCAGATGAAAGAATTTCTTCCTAACCAAGCTGAAAAGTTTCTCATTACAGCCAAACGAAAAAATTCTCACCCTAGTAAGGTAAAAAGAAAAAAAATCTTACCTGGTCAGATGAAAGAATTTCTTCCTAACCAAGCTGAAAAATTTCTCATTAAAGCCAAACGAAAAATTTCTTACCCCAGTCAAATAAAAAAAAAATCCTACCTGGTCAGATGAAAGAATTTCTTCCTAACCAAGCTGAAAAATTTCTCATTATAGTCTTACGAAAACTGTCTCACCCTTTTCAGGTAAAAAAGTTTCCTACCTGGCCAGATGAAAAAATTTCTTCCTAACCAAGTTGAAAAATTTCTCATTACAGCCAAACGCAAAATTTCTCACCCTAGTCAGGTAAAAATAAGATTCCTACCTGGCCAGATGAAAAATTAAATATTCGACTCCAATAGGACTCGAACCCGGGACCTCTATATCCCAAAGCGATTGCTCTACCACGTCGCTATTAAGGCTAACTTGTACTACAAGGCAGTACAAACACACCTTATACACATCCCGGCTATACCAGATGAAAGAACTTCTTCTATACCAAGCTGAAAAATTTCTCATAACAGCCAAACGAAAAATTTCTCACCCTAGTCAGGTAAAAAAAAATCCTACCTGGCCAGATGAAAGAATTTCTTCCTAACCAAGCTGAAAAATTTCTCATTACAGCCAAACGAAAAATTTCTCACCCCACTCAGGTAAAAAAAAATTCCTACCTGGTCAGATGAAAGAATTTCTTCCTAACCAAGCTGAAAAAATTCTCATTACAGCCAAACGAAAAATTTCTCACCCCAGTCAGGAAAAAAATTTTCCTACCTGGCCAGATGAAAGAATTTCTTCCTAACCAAGCTGAAAAATTTCTCATTATAGCCAAACGAAAAATTTCTCACCCCAGTCAGGTAAAAAAAACCTTCCTACCTGGCCAGATGAAAAATTAAATATTCGACTCCAATTGGATTCGAACCCGGGACCTCTACATCCCAAAGCGAGTGCTGTACAACGTCGCTATTAAGGCTAACTCGTACGACAAGGCAGTACAAACACACCTTATACACATCCCGGCTATACCAGATGAAAGGATTTCTTCCTAACCAAGCTGAAAAATTTCTCATTACAGCCAAACGAAAAATTTCTCACCCTAGTCAGGTAAAAAAAAATCCTACCTGGTCAGATGAAAGAATTTCTTCCTAACCAAGCTGAAAAATTTCTCATTACAGCCAAACGAAAAATTTTTCACCCCAGTCAGGTAAAAAAAAATTTCCTACCTGGCCAGATGAAGAATTAAATGTTCAACTCCAATATGATTCGAATCCGGGACCTCTACATCCCAAAGCGAGTGCTGTACCACGTCGCTATTAAGGCTAACTTGTACGACAAGGCAGTACAAACACACCTTATACACATCCCGGCTATACCATAAGAAAGAATTTCTTCCTAACCAAGCTGAAAAGTTTCTCATTACTGCCAAACGAAAAATTTCTCACCCTGGTCAGGTTAAAAAAAAAAAAATCCTACCTGGTCAGATGAAAGAATTTCTTCCTAACCAAGCTGAAAAATTTCACATCTGGTATAGCCGGGATGTGTATAAGGTGTTTTTGTACTGCCTTGTCGTACGAGTTAGCCTTAATAGCGACGTTGTACAGCACTCGCTTTGGGATGTAGAGGTCCCGGGTTCGAATCCCATTGGAGTCGAATATTTAATTTTTCATCTGGCCAGGTAGGATTTTTTTTTACCTGACTGGGGTGAGAAATTTTTCGTTTGGCTGTAATATAAATTTTTCAGCTTGTTTAGAAAGAAATTCTTTCATCTGACCAGGAAGGATATCTTTTTTTAACCTGACTAGGGTGAGAAATTTTTCGTTTGGCTGTAATGAGAAATTTTTCAGCTTGGTAAGGAAGAAATTCGTTCATCTGACCAGTTAGGAAACTTTTTTTTACAGCCAAACGAAACATTTCTCACCCTGGTCAGGTTAAAAAAAAATCCTTCCTGGTCAGATGAAAGAATTTCTTCCTAACCAAGCTGAAAAATTTCTCATTACAGCCAAACGAAAAATTTCTCACCCCAGTCAGGCAAAAAAAAATTCCTACGTGGTCAGATGAAATAATTTCTTCCTAACTAAGCTGAAAAATATATCATTATAGGCAAACGAAAGATTTCTCACCCCAGTCAGGTAAAAAAATTTCTTACCTGGCCAGATGAAAGGATTTCTTCCTAACCAAGCTGAAAAATTTCTCATTACAGCCAAACGAAAAATTTCTCTCCCAAGTCAGGTAAAATAAAGTTTCCTACCTGGTCAGATGAAAGAATTTCTTCCTAACCAAGCTGAAAAATTTCTCATTACAGCCAAACGAAAAATTTCTCACCCCAGTCAAGTAAAAAAAAATCCTACCTGGCCAGATGAAAAATTAAATATTCGACTCCAATGGGATTCGAACCCGGGACCTCTACATCCCAAAGCGAGTGTTCTACCACGTCGCTTTTAAGGCTAACATGTACGACAAGGCAGTACAAACACACCTCATACACATAACGGCTATACCAGATGAAAGAATTTCTTCCTAACCAAGCTGAAAAATTTCTCATTACAGCCAAACGAAAAATTTCTCACCTTAGTCAGGTTAAAAAAATATCCTTCCTGGTCAGATGAAAGAATTTCTTTCTAACCAAGCTGAAAAATTTCTCATTACAGCCAAACAAAAAATTTCTCACCCCAGTCAAGTAAAAAAAAATCATACCTGGTCAGATGAAAGAATTACTTCCTAACCAAGCTGAAAATTTCTCATTATAGGCAAACGAAAAATTTCTCACCCCAGTCAGGCAAAAAAAAATTCCTACCTGGCAAGATGAAAAATTAAATATTCGACTCCAATGGGATTCGAACCCGGGACCTCTACATCCCAAAGCGAGTGCTGTACAACGTCGCTATTAAGGCTAACTCGTACGACAAGGCAGTACAAACACACCTTATACACATCCCGGCTATACCAGATGAAAGGATTTCTTCCTAACCAAGCTGAAAAATTTCTCATAACAGCAAAACGAAAAATTTCTATCCCTAGTCAGGTTAAGAAAAAATCCTACCTGGTCAGATGAAAGAATTTCTTCTTAACCAAGCTGAAAAATTTCTCATTATAGCCAAACGAAAAATTTCTCACCCTAGTCAGGTTAAAAAATTTCCTACATGGTCAGATGAAAGAATTTTTTCCTAACTAAGCTGAAAAATATATCATTATAGGCAAACGAAAAATTTCTAACCCCAGTCAGGTAAAAAAAATTCCTACCTGGCCAGATGAAAAATTGCATATTTGACTCCAATGGGATTCGAACCCGGGACATCTACATCTCAAAGCGAGTTCTCTACCACGTCGCTATTCAGGCTAACTTGTACGACAAGGCAGTACAAACACACCTTATACACATCCCGGCTATACCAGATGAAAGAATTTCTTCCTTACCAAGCTAAAAAATTTCTCATTACAGCCAAACGAAAAATTTCTCCCCCTACTCAGGTAAAAAAAAAATCCTACCTGGTCAGATGAAAGAATTTCTTCCTAACCAAGCTGAAAAATTTCTCATTACAGCCAAACGAAAAAATTCTCACCCCAGTCAGGTAAAAAAAAGTTTCCTACCTGGTCAGATGAAAGAATTTCTTCCTAACCAAGCTGAAAAATTTCTCATTACAGCCAAACGAAAAATATCTCACCCCAGTCAGGTAAAAATAAACTTCCTACCTGGTCAGATGAAAGAATTTCTTCCTAACCAAGCTGAAAAATTTCTCATTACAGCCAAACGAAAAATTTCTCATCCCAGTTTGGTAAAAAAAAATTCCTACCTGGTCAGATGAAAGAATTTCTTCCTAACCAAGCTGAAAAATTTCTCATTAAAGCCAAACGAAAAATTTCTCACCCCAGTCAGGTAAAAATAATTCCTACCTGGCCAGATGAAAAAATTTCTTCCTAACCAAGCTGAAAATTTTCTCATTACAGTCAAACGAAAAATTTCTCACCCCAGTCAGGTAAAAAAAAAAATCCTACCTGGCCAGATGAAAAATTTAATATTCGACTACAATAGGATTCGAACCCGGGACCTCTACATCCCAAAGCGAGTGCTCTACCACGTCGCTATTAAGACTAACTTGTACGACAAAGCAGTACAAACACACCTTATATACATCCGAGATATACCAGATGAAAGAATTTCTTCCTTACCAAGCTGAAAAATTTCTCATTACAGACAAACGAAAAATTTCTCACCCCAGACAGGTAAAAAAATTTCCTACCTGGCCAGATGAAAGAATTTCTTCCTAACCAAGCTGGAAAAATTCTCATTACAGCCAAACGAAAAATTTCTCACCCCAGTTAGGTAAAAACAATTTCCTACCTGGTCAGATGAAAGAATTTCTTCCTAACTAAGCTGAAAAATTTCTCATTACAGCCAAACGAAAAATTTCTCACCCCAGTCAGGTAAAAAAATTTCCTACCTGGCCAGATGAAAAAATTTCTTCCTAACCAAGTTGAAAAATTTCTCATTACAGCCAAACGAAAAATTTCTCACCCCAGTCAGGTAAAATAAATTTCCTACCTGGCCTGATGAATAATTAAATATTCGCCTTCTATAGGATTCGAACCCGGTACCTCTACATCCCATGGCGAGTGCTCTACCACGTCGCTATTAAGGCTAACTTGTACGACAAGGCAGTACAAACACACCTTATACACATCCCGGCTATACCAGATGAAAGAATTTCTTCCTAACCAAGCTGAAAATTTTCTCATTACAGCCAAACGAAAAATTTCTCACCCTGGTCAGGTTAAAAAAAAATCCTACCTGGTCAGATGAAAGAATTTCTTCCTAACTAAGCTGAAAAATATATCATTATAGGCAAACGAAAAATTTCTCACATATGTCAGGTAAAAAAAAATTCCTACATGGTCAGATGAAAGAATTTCTTCCTAAACAAGCTGAAAAATTTCTCATTACAGCCAACTGAAAAATTTCTCACCCCTGTCAGGTAAAAAAAAAATTCCTACCTGGCCAGTTGAAAAATTGAATATTTGACTCCAATGGGATTCGAACCCGGGACATCTACATCCCAAAGCGAGTGCTCTACCACGTCGCTTTTAAGGCTAACATGTACGACAAGGCAGTACAAACACACCTTATACACATCCCGGCTATACCATTTGAAAGAATTTCTTCCTAACCAAGCTGAAAAATTTCTCATTACAGCCAAACGAAAAATTTCTCACCCTAGTCAGGTAAAAAAAATTCTACCTGATCTGATAAAAAAAATTCTTCCTAACCAAGCTGAAAAATTTCTCATTACAGCCAAACGAAAAAATTCTCACCCCAGTCAGGTAAAAAAATTTCCTACCTGGCCAGATGAAAGGATTTCTTCCTAACCAAGCTGAAAAATTTCTCATTACAGCCAAACGAAAAATTTCTCACCCAAGTCAGGTAAAATCAAGTTTCCTACCTGGTCAGATGAAAGAATTTCTTCCTAACCAAGCTGAAAAATTTCTCATTACAGCCAAACGAAAAATTTCTCACCCCAGTCAGGTAAAAAAAAATTCCTACCTGGCCTGATGAAAAATTAAATATTCGCCTTCAATAGGATTCGAACCCGGTACCTCTACATCCCATGGCGAGTGCTCTACCACGTCGCTATTAAGGCTAACTTGTACGACAAGGCAGTAAAAACACACCTTATACACATCCCGGCTATACCAGATGAAAGACTTTCTTCCTAACCAAGCTGAAAATTTTCTCATTACAGCCAAACGAAAAATTTCTCACCCTGGTCAGGTTAAAAAAAAATCCTACCTGGTCAGATGAAAGAATTTCTTCCTAACTAAGCTGAAAAATAAATCATTATAGGCAAACGAAAAATTTCTCACCCCAGTCAAGTAAAAAAGATTCCTACATGGTCAGATGAAATAATTTCTTCCTAACTAAGCTGAAAAATATATCATTATAGGCAAACGAAAGATTTCTCACCCCAGTCAGGTAAAAAAAATTCCTACCTGGCCAGATGAAAAAATTTCTTCCTAAACAAGCTGAAAAATTTCTCATTACAGCCAACTGAAAAATTTCTCACCCCAGTCAGGTAAAAAAAAAATTCCTACCTGGCCAGATGAAAAATTGAATATTTGACTCCAATGGGATTCGAACCCGGGACATCTACATCCCAATGCGAGTGCTCTACCACGTCGCTTTTAAGGCTAACATGTACGACAAGGCAGTACAAACACACCTTATACACATCCCGGCTATACCATTTGAAAGAATTTCTTCCTAACCAAGCTGAAAAATTTCTCATTACAGCCAAACGAAAAATTTCTCACCCTAGTCAGGTAAAAAAATTTCCTACCTGATCAGATAAAAAAAATTCTTCCTAACCAAGCTGAAAAATTTCTCATTACAGCCAAACGAAAAAATTCTCACCCCAGTCAGGTAAAAAAAATTTCCTACCTGGCCAGATGAAAAAATTTCTTCCTAACCAAGCTGAAAAATTTCTCATTACAGCCAAACGAAAAATTTCTCACCCAATTCAGGTAAAATAAAGTTTCCTACCTGGTCAGATGAAAGAATTTCTTCCTAACCAAGCTGAAAAATTTCTTATTACAGCCAACCGAAAAATTTCTCACCCCAGTCAGGTAAAAAAAAAATATCCTACCTGGCCAGATGAAAAATTAAATATTCGACTCCAATGGGATTCGAACCCGGGACCTCTACATCCCAAAGCGAGTGTTCTACCACGTCGCTTTTAAGGCTAACATGTACGACAAGGCAATACAAACACACCTTATACACATCCCGGCTATACCAGATGAAAGAATTTCTTCCTAACCAAGCTGAAAAATTTCTCATTACAGCCAAACGAAAAATTTCTCACCCTAGTCAGGTTAAAAAAAATATCCTTCCTGGTCAGATGAAAGAATTTCTTTCTAACCAAGCTGAAAAATTTCTCATTACAGCCAAACGAAAAATTTCTCACCCCAGTCAAGTAAAAAAAAATCATACCTGGTCAGATGAAAGAATTACTTCCTAACCAAGCTGAAAAATTTCTCATTTTAGGCAAACGAAAAATTTCTCACCCCAGTCAGGCAAAAAAAAATTCCTACCTGGTAAGATGAAAAATCAAATATTCGACTCCAATGGGATTCGAACCCGGGACCTCTACATCCCAAAGCGAGTGCTGTACAACGTCGCTATTAAGGCTTACTCGTACGACAAGGCAGTACAAACACACCTTATACACATCCCGGCTATACCAGATGAAAGGATTTCTTCCTAACCAAGCTGAAAAATTTCTCATAACAGCAAAACGAAAAATTTCTATCCCTAGTCAGGTTAAGAAAAAATCCTACCTGGTCAGATGAAAGAATTTCTTCCTAACCAAGCTGAAAATTTTTCTAATTACAGCCAAACGAAAAATTTCTCACCCTAGTCAGATAAAAAAAATACACCTGGTCAAATGAAAGAATTTCTTCCTAACCAAGCTGAAAAATTTCTCATTACAGCCAAACGAAAGATTTCTCACCCCGGTCAGGTAAAAAAAAAATTCCTACCTGGTCAGATGAAAGAGTTTCTTCCTAAATAAGCTGAAAATTTTCTCATTATAGCCAAACGAAAAATTTCTCACCCCAGTCAGGTAAAAAAATTTCCTACCTGGCCAGATGAAAAAATTTCTTCCTAACCAAGCTGAGAAATTTCTCATAACAGCCAAACGAAAAATTTCTCACCCCAGTCAGGTAAAAAAGAATTCCAACCTGGCCAGATGAAAAATTAAATATTCGACTCCAATGGAATTCGAACCCAGCCTCTACATCTCAAAGCGAGTGCTCTACCACGTCGCTATTAAGGCTAACTTGTATGGTGTACCGTTTGGGTCAAAAGTCTGCAAACAGTCGTGCACGCTTATTAATGGGGGTGCACCCGTAAATAATGGGGATGCACCCGTATTATTTTCGGGTGAACGTCAATATTTTAGGCGTGCACCCGTATTAATATGGGTGCACGTCCATAATTTGGACGTGCACCCCCAAAAATATACGGGTGCACGTCCAAATATGGACGCGCACGCCTATTTTTCGCCATAATTTTACCAGCCAATCAAAAGTACTGTCTTAAACCTATATTTTCGACTCCCGATTAGGGAAGGACGGAATATTAAATAGATATTATTGGCATTTATTTTTTGTCTGTTATCATTACCTATATGATAAATATAATCTAAATCTCTAAATATTTAAATGTAATTAGCTTTTGATGAAAATGAGTATCGTACTGTTATTTGACCGCGTAACAAAGCAGTGGTTATAATCCGTTTTTCAATCAACACGTTTTGACGATCGGTCCATTTCACAATATAGAGAAAAGGATCTGTTTATTTTGAAATGGTAATCGAGTGTTTTTGTATTTAAATTCAATTTTTTAAGTAAAAGATGTGTATATCAATGAATAAAATAAAACTTGCCTAAATCTACATTATTTTTTATGACTGGCGTTTAAGTTGTTCTTTGTATTTCATATGAAAAATTCACATGATGTGAAAAAGCATTCTCACTTCTCCGAGATATAGTACATGTATTCCAAAACTTGCCTTTTCCCCACTGATTTTTTTTAATGGAATTTGATTTCTTTGAATATATTATACTAGAATACTCTTTATTCGAGGGATGGATTATCTTGAATAAGTTTACTGAAAAAGTTTAGGTTAAGAATATAAAAAATATTAAGTACCACTTTTCGAGCTTTATAGTTCCGTCGGTGGTGACGACTTGATTACCCTTTTTGTATATCATGGTTGCTTGCATCTAATTCCTTTGAAAAAAAATAAATGCGAAGAGTTTTTACTTACAGCAGTAAATAAAAAAAATGTAGAATAGTCCTAATTGTCCATCCGATATCACTATTAATCACTGATCGCATTTGTTAACATCGTTACTTTTCCTACATTTAAAAAATTGTCAACTATACAGGATGTTTAAAATTCGATACCCAGTGTCAAAATAGATAAGATAATTTGCCTCCCTATCGGATTCAACAAACCATGACACGTATCTTACAAACAGGTCAGTTACTAAGACAGACTTAAATTCATACTAAATATGGAGGAGAATCAACTAAAAAAGTTTCAAAATTATTTACAATCAACAAATAATAAGCATACTTTTTTAAATGGGTGAAAGTGTAAACTTTCACACCTAAGATAACAAACCAAAGATCTTGACAAGCATAACAAATAATGACACCTGACAAGGTGTTTAATCCTTCTTACCAAATTGAAAATTAAGAAATTATCAATGTTCATAAATCATGATTTAAATAGATGTTTTGTCAATGCCCTTTTTATTCGACCCATAACTACTTTTTGGTTACTCTTTTACTTTATTTTTTCCTATTACATACTTTCCTACGATCCTTGTCAATATACTCTGCTGGTTGATATTAGGTGTTACTTTCTATAGTAATGCTTATGAAGCCCAAAAAACAATAAAAAAAATAAAATAAATAAAGAAAATATAAGCTAAATAATTTTGAAGTTTCAATTTATTTCTTTCTCTGCCGATTCAGTTAGAAAGGCTATTTTACTTTTGCGCCTTGGAGTTATCATTCAGAATATCTTGTATCCGTAAAAACTCTTCCAAAAATGTTTTGAGTATGCCAAATGATTCCATATTTGTGCCTTCTTTACCTCTGTTAACAATTTTCAATGAAATTTACGAATACTTTCAAAAAATTTAATTTATGTAACAGATTTTCCTTATTTTTTACCACCCCAGTCTAAGCATACATATCACCATGCTAACGAAATTCAAAGCCGCTTTGTATGATTTCGTAAAAATAATAGAATTTGTGTTCTTCGAAGATACTGAACTGCACAAACAAATTATTCACTGCACAAGGTAGAATGCCTAAGGCTTAAGGCAATTATACGAATATCTGGATCATCCCTCGTACAATTTAACAAAATGATTAATATTTCGTTGAAATTTCACCAATTCAGTTATGTTGATTGTATATGGTTTTCTTTTTTTACTTCGTAGAAGAAATGAATCATTAAGAAAAAGTTACTAATTACGTTATGATAACTGAATTGTCGCTTTACAATTACAATTATACATCAAACTTAATAATCTGAAAAACGGCTATCTTGTATGGTGGACGGGCGTTTTGGCCACGGATGTTTTGGCCAGGACATTTTGGCCATGGACGTTTGAGCCACAATATTTTTCAAAATAGGACCTTTTGGCCAAAAAATATTAGATGGGAGAAAAAGTTATTATATGAATTCCTTATCAAGTTATAGTTGTTATTTTAGTCATTTAAGTAATATTACCGATCGCCCTATTTTTTCCTCCAATGAAAGGCCGCTATTTCGTTTGAAATTAAAAAAGTATATCCCGTAACCTGACGATCTGCTCGAAAATAATTGGCGGGGACTACATTCAAAACCAGACAGTGACGTCATAATCTTGTCTGATAAGCTGTCCCGAAAGACCCTTAACTTTTAATCGAGTATTCATAAAAAATGTTTAGTGAATGTTCTTTTGAAGTTATCCTTATACACAATTACTCATTAAAGGAGGAGAAAATTCCTGAATAATTTGTCTGCATGTTAATCAAGACAAGATTTGGTGGGTCGAAAGCCTTTTTATAGTCGTGCACGTCTAAATTTGGACGTGCACCCCTATTTTTTGGGGTGCACGTCCAAATTATGAGGCTGGGCCCGTAAAATTTACGGGTGCACCCCTATATTTATACGACCACTGAGAAATTGGGGGTGCACCCTTAAATTTTCAGAGAAACCACATTGACTAATCAAATACAAGCTTACATTGGATCCCTTTAACCTTTGTTATAAACCGTTTTAGAATATCGGGCTTATTTGGAATTACTTGGTATTTCGACGCGGTAAGATTCGCATCAAGACTCTTAGTCTATTTCTAGCCTTAGTTTTCATTTTACGTGTTTACAGAACTAGTAAGAGGCATGTTGTTTATCTCGGGTTCCTATTGCTAAGCTTATTGTGTAACTCTTTATTACCCTAGGTGTTAATCGCTATGTTTATTCCAAATATGACAGTTACCCTTATTGGTCAACATTAGTATCCATTACATTTGCGCCTATACCCTAGTGTTAAAGATTATTTGTGAATATTATAGAACATTTAAACATTTGAATTGTTTATCCTATATTTTCATATGTTTTCTGAAAGAAATATGTTTAGATAATACATTTTGTAAACTTTACATTATAGATATCTCAAAGTATATTCAATTTAGTCTTCATTATCTTTGCATAGTAAAGATATTATTTAATTCTTCTTCAGATATATTAAGATATACTATTGAGTGAATAAACACATCAAAATGGAAAAAAAATATCAATATGTAATAGATTTAGTTCATTTCTGGCAATTTACGCATATTTCGTTATTTTGTAGTGACCCCCTCCTAATTGAATTGCACTTAAAAAGTATTTTTATTGTTAAATTCAATGATCCAGTCATTCAGTAGATAGCATAATTATGTTGAAAAGAAGCTAGATTATGAAATTGTATCATAATTATTCTACGTTATTTCCTTAAGCAGAATCTTATGAAAACCGATATTGTTAAACAATGCCCAAAGAGAGCCGTAAAATAAACGAAAACCTACTCCCGATTTAAAGAGTCGAAAGGCTGCTGTCCATTGCTACCTTAAAAGACCATTCAGGGCCCTACTTTCTTGCCTGATCTTTATCTTTTATCATTCAATTAAAAAAGTTTAACTCCATGTTTAACTTCATATTAATTGTCACCAGAAACGTTATACAATATAGTCTTCCATTTCCATGCACTGACTGCAGCATCAGCAGAAATATACACTGGAGAGATATTAGAGAAGAAAATGAGAGAGAAAAGACCATTTAAGGAGAAGATGAAGTAGAAGAAGAGGGAGAGGTAAAAGAAATGGGAAAGAGAGGAGTAGAGAGGGGAAGACATGGAGAGAAAGAGATAGGTGAAAGTGGAGAGAGAGACACTTAAATACACATGAATCAGAAGGGCAAGAAAAAAACAGAGGCCCACGTGAGCCTTAGACGCTCCATTTCTCATCAATTTTTTTTTATCGTAATTGACGAATTTTAAGTACTTTATTGCTTTTAAGAGAATGTATAGTCCATTTGACTTTTATATGGACAAACAATTACAAATGTACATGTATTTTATTCTTTTAATCTTAATCTTAGCCTTATAGCATTTGAAGAAATATTTTCCTTAGATGAAATAATTTCAAAATAGTGTTTTTTCTATGTAGTTAATGATAATATTTTTGCATTTTCCTTCCATAAACAAGAGGGGTGGTGACGGCCATTTAGTATAGCTCCGCAAGCAAGAGTGAGTTCAGAAAACTGTTATCTCCTACCATTTTCAATGTAGTCTTAAGTAGGAAAATGTAAACATTTTGTAAAAACACGTGGTTTTTATAACGTTTGACCAAAGAAATGTCCAATTTTCCTCATTTGGACATGTTCATTAGCAAATCGACGGTCACGTCATCGCAAACTTAAATATGCAAAAGAAAGAAAGAAAACGAGCGCCGTGGTATAATCCAGCAATTTCAAGTGAGTGATCAAAGATCAATTCTACATTGACAATGATAGGAGATAACGGTTTCTCGAACCCCACTCTTACTTGCGGAATTATATATGGGAAATAGACAAAAGCTTTCCTGAGAAACTATAAGCGTGTTCCTCGTGTATTTATTGCTTGGGACTGAGGTTTATCAAACCAAGTTACTATACAAAATAAATTATGAAAGGTCAACTAACTATACAACGTGTTTTCAAGTGTCTGTACAAGATGGTTTTTATCCAACGACTTATTTTTAAAGAGTCTTTACAAAGATCACATAAAGTTTTATTTCTCAGTATCGGCACACTTGACTAGAACAGATCGAAAAATCTTTTACTACCTTTTTCAAATGAAGGATTGTGCTATTCTATAAGCATCGTATATATAGCCTTGGTGTCGTCGGTGTCGTCATGCTATAGCTATGACATTTTGCGATATATCAGGATTTACTGAAGACATTCACGTAAAACTTGCCACACAGATTCATCATCAAAAGAGTAACCTATATTATCTATGGCGATAACTCTAGATGCAATTTGTGCAAATTATACCCCTTTTTCGACTTTTTTCTCACCATTCACCACTCAACATCCAAACATAGGCACCCGTGGGCGGTGCTCTTTTTTAAAGATAAACTATAAATCACATTTCGCGCAATTTATAAGATACATTTGATGTAAAATAGAGATTTATTTTCTACTTTACTATTGATAACGTTATCATATTTACGAATAGCATAAATATTTATTTTGTATTTACAAAAGTAAAATTCGCAACATCCCCAAAGATACACTAAAATACAAGACAATGTTACCTAGGGTCTTCGTGGCGAAATAAACGTTGCTTCAAGTGATTAAACTGCCATTGTACACAATCACAAGCGACAATTTCAGTAAGCAAGCTCCTCACTTCCGCTCATACACTGTGTTGATGGTCTAGCCATTCCTTTGGTACTTGTGCAGTGATTTCTTTTACGGAGACCGTGCAATTTGTAAACCATATTCACTGTTAACCGTGCGACCGCCGTGAGATCATCGCACGGTACACGCGCTGGGACCATAGAAAGATTCTTTTAAGGCCGTGCGATTGCCTTGCTGTGATCATGCGATGCCTCTACGACGTGTCTACGGTTTATTGGCTTTTAGACTAAATGGGAATTTGACTTTTAGACCAAATGGGATTAGACGAAGTGGGAACAACCCGGTCTCCGTGAGGCCTTGCGATTTTTTTTTAAATTTGTATAACTATTTTCTATACAAAATCGCAAGGATCTACGGTACCCGTAAAACCATGCGGTGATCGCATGGACACCGTATGCCGCCGCACGATTTTGGAGTTACGGTGAGTGACGGGCGCCGTACTGGCACCGTAAGCCAAATGTTTACTAGGCTCATTTTTTTTCATTATTTTTTTAGGCTTCATAAGCATTACTTTGTCGATCGGATAAAAGTATAGAAAGAAACACCTAATATCCACCACCAGAGTATATTGACAAGGATTGTAGGAAAGAATGTAACAGGAAAAAATAAAGTAAAAGAGTAACCAAAAAAGTAAGTCCTACATTTAAGTTACAGTATAACACTAAGTTATGGGTCTAGTAAAAAGGACATTAAAAAAACATCTATTTTAGTCATGATATTTGAACTTTGGTAATTTCTTAATTTTCAATTTGGTAAAAAGGATTTAACACCTTGTCAGGTGTCATTATTTGTTATGCTTGTCAAGATCTTTGGTTTGTCATCTTAGGTGTGAAAGTTTACACTTTTACCCATTTAAAAAAGTAATGCTTATTATTTGTTGATTGTAAATAATTTTGAAACGTTTTTAGTTGATTCTCTTCCACATTTAGTATGAATAAGTCGAATGTCTTAGTATTTGACCTGTTTGTAATTCATAGAAATAGCAGTAGTACAAATTAATCCATATGTAAACCTTTCTTTACGACAACCACACCATCATCAACAACAAAAAAGACCTACTTCATCTTGCTTTCTGCTTTCGACAATTTTTCAAGTTGAAGTTCATGTTTAATTTTTATAAATTTTTAACTAGATAATCTAAGAAGCTATAAGGCCCATTTTGGAAATAAACAAGAATGAAATAACAACAAAATTTGATATTTACCATTTACCATTTAATACCAAAAAAGCTTTAAACACTTACCGTGTTTCTAGCTACATATTATAATACATAGTACAAAACATACATAGGTTAACAAAGATCAATACATATGTAAAACAATAGTCACAGGGTACGGTGGCTTCAATATTAGAATTAATTAAAAGTTTGTTTGTTTGCTTGTTTGTTTGTTTTTAATTTCTCATTTTGTTTGCGAAATAAATATATTTAGATGTGTGAATAATTTCCTTTTTAGAGTTTGAGGTTAAAAGTGTTTTAAATTTATATAAAGATGGCCAAGTGTAAAAATATTTCTTCATGTGCCTTTTCCTTAATTCTGAGTATTTCGGGCAAACCAATAAAAAGTGATACTCGTTTTCAATACAATTCATATTACAGTTTAAGCATAATCTATTTTCACGAGGGATGTTTGTATATCTACCTTTTTCGATGTTTAGATCGTGAGATGAGGTTCTAAATTTTGTTAATGCTGTCTTAAACTTTACATCATATTCAATATCTAAGTATTTTTCAGGTACAAGGGATTCCTTAAAAAGATTATAGCAGGCCAATTTAGACGTATTATTAATTTCTGAGGACCATAACTGAACATAATTATCAAATAGTCGTTGTTTGATAGATGCGAGATTTATGTGGGGCGTTCTTTGATTAATCCATAAGAAGGATAACCCATTATCCTGCAGTATACTTTTAACTTGGAAAGCCCAGTTATTTCCCCTGTATGTATTTCCATTTTCACAGTCCGATTTTAACATATTGTAGGTTGATTTGAGAATGCTGTTTTCATTTTGAGTGATTATGTGCGCCCAATATTTAATCATATTGAATTTATTTGAAACGCTTTGTGGTGTTCTACCACTTTCTCCATATAGTGTGGCTAATGGTGTCGATTTTTTTACGCGAAGCGCGCGACGTATAAATTTAGTATGAATGTTTTCAATATCTTTTGAAGTATGATAACCCCACAAAGGTGAACCAAATTGAAGGATGGAACCAACCAGACTATCAAATAGCTTACATTGTTGCGAGATGGGTAATTCTAAATTGACTGAAATTCTGCTGATGTTATGGAGAGAAAATAGTGCTTGTTTGGCAATATCTTTTTGCGTGCGAGACCATAATCCGTTTTTATAAAGGTTAATCCCTAAATATTTAAAATTTTTGACAGTTTCAATGGCGACATTATTAATATAGAATGTATAACTAGTATGTCTTCCCTTCTCAAAAATCATTGCTTTAGTCTTAGACGTGTTAATTTTTAAGCCAGATAAAGTACAATATGCTTGTAAATCATTCAACATGGATTGTAAAGAAGTTGGAGATTTCGCGAATAACACTTGGTCATCTGCATACAATATCAAGAATAATTTCATATGGTCCAAAGTAAAAATTTCATCAAGATCGGAATTTATATGTTCGATGACGTCATTGACGAACATCATGAAAATTAGAGGTGACGATGGATCGCCTTGTTTCAAACCGATCTTTGATTCTATAAATGCCGAGAACTCATGTTCGTAACGAACACAAGCTTTTACTGACGTGTAAATAGATTTTAAAGCTTTTACAAAATGAGTGCTTATGTTTTCCTGAATCAATTTTGACCACAGAAGGTTTCGATTAATACTATCGAAGCACTTTTCGTAGTCAATGAATACGCAATAAAGTTTATTACCAGACGATAACACTTTTGATATAACCGAGTTCATAATGAAGATGCAGTCTAAAATGGATTTTCCTTTCTGAAATCCAAATTGATTATCATTAAGCTTTTTATATTTTTCTGTCCACCTAGTGAGTCTATTTAGCAGAATTTGAGAATATATTTTTGATAATATGTTAATTAAGGTGATACCTCTGTAATTTTCCGAATTATTAGGATCACCCTTTTTAAAAATAGGAGTGATTATTCCCCTTCCCCATTGCTCCGGGTAGTCGCCTGTTTGAAAGCAAAGAGGAAAGGTGCAATAATTTCGTAAGACGCTTTAATAATTTCACAGGGAATTTCATCGATACCGGGGCTTTTACCGTTATTTTGCATAAATACAGCTTTCTTAATTTCTCCTTCTGAGATAATCATGTCCAATTCGGGATTAATTTCACTGTTTTGCATATCAATGTTGCTTTGCGGATATTGTTCGTTTTGTGTGTTTTCGTCTGGTGTATCAAACATATTTCTAAAATGATCAAACAATTGTTCTATGGAGAGAGAATCTGGTGGATTGTTTGGTTTTGTATATGTACCTTTTATCTTACGCCAAAAACCTCGTGGGTCCGATTTTGAAAGTTTGCTGATTCGATAGCCCTCTGCTAGTCTAAATTTTTTCTTAGCAGATTTTTTTACGTTGTTATAATGAGCACGCGCCCGGCTAAAAGCTTGTCTGTTAATATTATTCCTCTCTCTATAGAACAAGTTTCTTGCTCGTTTAAAAGCCTGTTTAGCATCAAAACAATTCCCATTAAACCATTTACAATTTTGATTACCAACATGTTTGTGTTTCATTCTTTGGGTTTTCCCAAACACTATGAATGCATTATCCCTCAAGAAACGCGTGAAATCGCTAACTATGCTATTTATATCTTTGGTTGCTGACCAATCGATTAAATCTAGCAGCACTCTTTGATTATTCATGAGTTGTTCTAAAAATAGATCGCTCTTACTGCTATCCCATATCAGTTTATCGCATGTTTTTGTCGGTTTATTTGTTGTTGAAAATTTTTTCTTCATACTCAAATTTGAATTTATTGAAAATAGGATTGGAGCGTGATCAGAGTGCTCATTGAAATCAAATATTTCAAAATTACTTATGTATTGAAAATTATTTCTATTCGTTAAAACATAGTCAACAGTACTCATTCCGCCATGTGAACAAAAAGTAAACTTACCACGCTCCCTGTCCGAGTGCAGACGACCATTGACCATTGACAAACAACTTATTTGACACATTTCGAGCAGACGACGTCCATTTGCATCTACCACGTGGTCTGAATTTACGCGTCGCGGCAGGTAAACAATCGGCACATTTTCATCGGCGAAATTATCGTTGTCGACAAAATCGTCACACGAAGACGTGCGCCCATTGAAATCGCCTGTGACAAAGACTTTTCCTTTATCTTTATATTTCATAATACTTAATTCAAGATCTTCAAATAAATCCGTATCTCCCGTTATTCTTGAGTTATTAGGTGGCATATAAATACAACAAATAAATACATCTTCATTAAATCTGAATGTCTTAGATGAAATTTTTACCCATATCATACCACTTTGTATCTTTTCGACGACAGTAACCGAGTCTTTCAAAATCTCTTTGTAATAGAAACTGATTCCTCCACTGAACCTACCCTTTTTGGTTGTTTTAGTTTTATTGCCATAAAGATGATTTGAACAGTACCCTTTGATATCATAATTCATACCATCTTTACCCGATAACCATGTTTCACTTAATAGTATCAGATCGAATTCGGATATACACTGTAGAAAATCTGGATCGTCGATTTTACGCTTCAAACCGTTCACATTCCATGAAACTACACTAAGATCACGATCTTTTTGACGTCCCTAACTTCCGACCTTGGCCTTGTACTCAATTCCGTCGATGAAGAGCTTTTTCCCAACGAATCGAACTTTTTTTCCGCAATCGCGCGCTTCTTTCATTGGATTATACAATGGTTTTCGAGCTTCTCTTATTTCTTTTGGTATCTGTGGTCCTACACCAAGCTTCTCGTTATTCAGGACATCTTTTTTAGTAATTGATTCTTCTCTCACCTTTTCTCGTTCAATGTAATAATGAAACTTGGCAACGATAGGTCGAGGCTTGGTTAATGTACCTTGTTTTGCGCCAACTCGGTGAACACGATCCATCAAAATCTGATCAGCATCCTCTATTTTTAGGACTCTTTTGCACACATCTTTTACTAGCTCCTCACAATTCTCATGATCGGATTCTTTTAGCCCATAAAACATTAGATTTTCCCTCATAGATCTAAATTCTAAGTCTAATATTTTTTCTTCTGCTAACTCTCTCTCCATTTCAAGAGAAAGTGTACTCTTTTGTAGTTTCTCACACAAATCATTTGCTTTATTTAACTTTTCTTTGATGACTTTCATCTCTTTCTTATTTGCATCATGTTCTGCAGAAATGAATTTGCAACTGTTTTCTGTATCTAGCACTCTCTTGTCTAGGGACTTCAAATTTGATTCTATCTCAGTCATTTTAAAGTTTATTGATTGAACTGTTGACTTAATTTCGTCAACTGATTGCAATTTGTCTTTAATTTCTTTGATATCGTTCATTAGATCTGTAGCCCAGCTCGGTATCTGTGATGTTATCTGTCCGGTTGGGGTCGATATGCCATAAGGAGCCATTTGAAATTGATTTGGAGGACTCTGCATAAACTGGGGGTTAGTAAATCCGCTTGGGTTTTGGAATGGCATAGCCATGGTTGCGTATTCAAACTGGCGATGTGTTAAAGGAGTTTCAAAGTTCGTACTCACAGTTCTCACTGACGGTTGAATGTCCAAAATCGTTTGGGAATCCTGAACCTGAACCTGTTTGTTTTGTTTTGATTTTTTGGCCCGTCCTTTATTTTGACCTTTTGAGTTGCTCGTTTCGCCCGTGCACTCCAATAATGGCGGTTCAATCAATGGTGATGTAGCCTTGCGTTTTTCGTTTTCTTTTTTATCCGAATTAGATGGAATACTTCTCTGTGACTTCTTCGGAGGCATCTAGGATCATTTAGAACGGCGTTTGTCAAAAAATCCTCCCAGAAAACTTGCAAATAACCATCATTTTCGCTATTTATCACGGAGCCGATAACCCATGTATATTTGTACATGTCACGTGACCATATTGAAAAAGATGTTATTTCGTTCCTGATACTTTCTTTTCGTACCTGAAATTGCTACTTGCTTTCCGCTTACCACTGAAAAATATATCAAAATTTGATATTCATTGGTGTTAATTTCTTCTTCTCCCCCCCTTATTTTGAATTCTTTTGCACTATATTGGATAATGAATTTATAAATTCAATACTTTTTCATCAACGTATATTTATCGAAATTTAACTATTAACTTTACAACTAGTTTGAAAGTATAATGTTACTTTTTTTGTCTATTAATTTTTCGATTCCTAAGATCAAAAAAGAAATGCATGTATATTTCGAACTTCTGGTCAGCCTGCGAGATGGTCTCTTTCCCCAACTGACAGTAAGTGTCTTTAATGTTGACAATTAATGATTGAAATGAAATGATGTAGACTATGAAACTTACAGGTTTATGTGTTTATAACTGTTATTATAATCATTATTTTGTTTCAGGTAAATTAAAATCACTACCGTCTTATAAATTAATTAAAAAATCAACAGCAATATTTTTCTAATTACTTCTATCTGTTGAGAGAGGGAAAGGTAGGGAGACAGAGGGTAGTGAGAGTGAGAGAAAGTGAGAGAGAGAGATAATGGAAGAGAGAGAGAGAGAGAGAGAGAGAGAGAGAGAGAGAGAGAGAGAGAGAGAGAGAGAGAGAGAGAGAGAGAGAGGGAGAGAGGGAGAGAGAGAGAGAGAGAGAGAGAGAGAGAGAGAGAGAGAGAGAGAGAGAGAGAGAGAGAGAGAGAGAGAGAGAGAGAGAATGGGAGATTATTTTGTTAAAGGACATCATTTGTTTATAGTACATGTACTTGAATGATGTATGTAAGTGTGCTTGCTCGAGGAGAATTATTTAAAGTCCATATCGAAAATAAGAAATTGGTGTTTGGTGTTATGAATAATTTCTTAATGTGTAATCTTCATTGAATATAGATTTTATTATTATAATTATTATTATTATTAATGATAATAGTTTTATTATATCATATTGATTAATTCATCAATCATCCAGGATCTGTTCTTTTGAGATTTTTTCATTTGCCCACTCTTCCTTGATATGTTCTTTAATTGGCAAAAACTTCATTTCTTCTCTTATTCACTCATCATTTCTATTCATCTTAGAAGGCTTATTGTTTAAATATATAGAAGTCCGAAAATCACAATTTAAGATAGGTCTTCATACATCTTTTTATTATATAATATATTCATAGGCCTTTGTGATGTAAATTTTTCATTTTGGAGGGGCAAGGATTTATATAATTTTAAAGGCTTTAGGAGATACGTGTCATGGTTTATTGAATCCGATAGGAAGGCCAATTATCTTTTCTCTTTTGACACTGGGTATCGAATTTTAAACATCCTGTATAGTTGACATTTTATTTTAAATATAGGAAAAAAATACAAGTTACCAGGTTAACAAATGCGATCAGTGATTAATAGTGATACTGGACGGACAATTAGGACTATTGCGCATTTTTTTATTAACTGCTGTAAGTAAAAACTCATCGTATTCATATTTTTCAAAGGAATTAGAAGCAAGCACCAATGATACACAAAAAGGGTAATCAAGTCGTCACCATCGATGGAACTATAAAGCTCGAAAAGTGGTACTTGATTTTTTATGGTATTCTTAACCTAAACTTTTTCAGTAAACTTATTCAAGATATACTATCCATCGAATAAAGAGTATTAAAGTATAATGTATTCAAAGAAATTAAATTCTATGGAATGTTTTTGTTGGTTTTTTTCCCAGTGGGGAAAAGGCAAGTTTTGGAATCCTATATCTCGGAGAAGTGAGAATGCTTTTTCACATCATGTGAATTTTACAATTGAAATACAAAGAACAACTTAAAGGAAAGACATAAAAGATAATGTAGATTTAAGCAAGTTTTTTGTTATTCATTGATATACATATCGTTTACTTAAAAAAATGGTTTTAGATTCAAAAACACTCGACTACCATTTCAAAATAAACAGATCATTTTCTCTATATTGTGAAATGGACCGATCGTCAAAACGTGTTGATTGAAAAACGGATTATAACCACTGCTTTGTTACGCGGTCATATAACAGTGCGATACTCATTTTCATCAAAAGCTAATTACATTTAAATTTCATATCTAGAGATTTAGATTATATTTATCATATAGGTAACGAAAATAGACAAAATATAAATGCCAATAATATCTATTTAATATTCCGTCCTTCCCTAATCGGGAGTCGAAAATATAGGTTTAAGACAGTCCTTTTGATTGGCTGGTAAAAATTATGGCGAAAAATAGGCGGGCGCGTCCATATTTGGACGTGCACCCGTATATTTTTGGGGGTGCACGTCCAAATTATGGACGTGCACCCATATTAATACGGGAGCACGCCTTAAATATGGACTATCACCCAAAAATAATACGGGTGCACCCCCATTATTTACGGGTGCACCCCCATTAATAGGCGTGCACGACTGTTTGCAGACTTTCGACCCAAACGGTACACCATAAACTTGTACAACAAGGCAGTACAAACACACTTATACACATCCCGGCTATACCAGATGAGAGAATTTCTTCCTAACCAAGCTGAAAAATTTCTCATTACAGCCAAACGAAAAATTTCTCACCCTAGTCAGGTAAAAAAAAAAATCATACCTGGTCAGATGAAAGAATTTCTTCCTAACCAAGCTGAAAAAATTCTCATTACAGCCAAACGGGAGTTTCTCACCCCAGTCAGGTAAAAAGAAAATTCCTACCTGGTCAGATGAAAGAATTTCTTCTTAACTTAGCTGAAAAATTTCTCATTATAGCCAAACGAAAAATTTCTCACCCCAGTCAGGTAAAAAAAGTTTCCTACCTGGTCAGATGAAAGAATTTCTTCCTAACCAAGCTGAAAAATTTCTCATTACAGCCAAACGAAAAATTTCTCACCCCAGTCAGGTAAAAAAAAATTCCTACCTGGCCAGATGAAAAATTAAATATTCGACTCCAATGGGATTCGAACCCGGGACCTCTACATCCCAAAGCGAGTGCTCTACCACGTCGCTATTAAGGCTAACTTGTACGACAAGGCAGTACAAACACACCTTATACACATCCCGGCTATACCAGATGAAAGAATTTCTTCCTAACCAAGCTGAAAAATTTCTCATTACAGCCAAACGAAAAATTTCTCACCCTAGTCAGGATAAAAAATATCCTTCCTGGTCAGATGAAAGAATTTCTTTCTAACCAAGCTGAAAGTTTCTCATTATAGCCAAACGAAAAATTTCTCACCCCAGTCAGGTAAAAAAAAATTCCTACCTGGCCAGAAGAAAAATTAAATATTCGACTCTATTGGGATTCGAACCCGGGACCTCTACATCCCAAAGCGAGTTCTGTACCACGTCGCTATTAAGGCTAACTCGTACGACAAGGCAGTACAAACACACCTTATACACATCCCGGCTATACCAGATGAAAGAATTTCTTCCTAACCAAGCTGAAAAATTTCTCATTACAGCCAAACGAAAAATTTCTCACCCTAGTCAGGTAAAAAAAAAATCCTACCTGGTCAGATGAAAGAATTTCTTCCTTACCAAGCTGAAAAAATTCTCATTACAGCCAAACGAAAAATTTCTCACCCCAGTTAGGTAAAAAAAAATTTCCTACCTGGTCAGATGAAAGAATTTCTTCCTAACCAATCTGAAAAATTTCTCATTATAGCCAAACGAAAAATTTCTCACCCCAGTCAGGTAAAAAAATTTCCTACCTGGCCAGATGAAAAAAATTCTTCCTAACCAAGCTGAAAAATTTCTCATTACAGCCAAACGAAAAATTTCTCACCCCAGTCAGGTAAAAAAAAACCCTACCTGGCCAGATGAAAAATTTAATATTCGACTACAATAGGATTCGAACCCGGGACTTCTACATGCCAAAGCGAGTGCTCTACCACGTCGCTATTAAGGCTTACTCGTACGACAAGGCAGTACAAACACACCTTATACCCATCCCGGCTATACCAGATGAAAGAATTTCTTCCTAACCAAGCTGAAAAATTTCTCATTACAGCCAAACGAAATATTTCTCACCCTAGTCAGGATAAAAAAAATATCCTACCTGGTCAGATGAAAGAATTTCTTCCTAACTAAGCTGAAAAATTTCTCATAATAGCCAAACGAAAAATTTCTCACCCCAGTCAGGTAAAAAAAAATTCCTACCTGGCCAGATGAAAGGGTTTCTTCCTAACCAAGCTGAAAAAAAATCTCATTATAGCCAAACGAAAAATTTCTCACACCAGTCAGGTAAAAAAAAAAATTCCTACCTGGCCTGAGGAAAAATTAAATATTCGCCTTCAATAGGATTCGAACCCGGGACCTCTACATCCCAAAGCGAGTGCTCTACCACGTCGCTATAAGGGCTAAGTTGTACGACAAGGCAGTACAAACACACCTTATACCTTCCTAACCAAGCTGAAAAATTTCTCTTAACAGCCAAACGAGAAATTTCTCACCCTAGTCAGGTAAAAAAAAAATCCTACCTGGTCAAATAAAAGAATTTCTTGCTAACCAAGCTGAAAAATTTCTCATTACAGCCAAACAAAAAATTTCTCACCCCAGTCAGGTAAAAAAAAAATCCTACCTGGTCAGATGAAAGAGTTTTTACCTATCTCAGCTGAAAAATTTCTCATTATAGCCAATCGAAAAATTTCTCACCCCAGTCAGGTAAAAAAATTTCCTACCTGGCCAGACGAAAAAATTTCTTCCTAACCAAGCTGAAAAATTTCTCATTACAGCCAAACGAAAAATTTCTGACCCCAGTCAGGTAAAAAAAAATTCCAACCTGGTCAGATGAAAAATTAAATTCGACTCCAATGGAATTCGAACCCGGGACCTCTACATCTCAAAGCGAGTGCTGTAACACGTCGCTATTAAGGCTAACTTGTACGACAAGGCTGTAAAAACACACCTTATACACATCCCGACTATACCAGATGAAAGAATTTCTTCCTAACCAAGCTGAAAAATTTCTCATTACAGCCAAACGAAAAATTTCTCACCCCAGTCAGGTAAAAAAAAATTCCTACCTGGCCAGATGAAAAATTAAATATTCGACTCCAATGGGATTCGAACCCGGGACCTCTACATCCCAAAGCGAGTGCTCTACCACGTCGCTATTAAGGCTAACTTGTACGACAAGGCAGTACAAACACACCTTATACACATCCCGGCTATACCAGATGAAAGAATTTCTTCCTAACCAAGCTGAAAAATTTCTCATTACAGCCAAACGAAAAATTTCTCACCCTAGTCAGGATAAAAAATATCCTTCCTGGTCAGATGAAAGAATTTCTTTCTAACCAAGCTCAAAGTTTCTCATTATAGCCAAACGAAAAATTTCTCACCCCAGTCAGGTAAAAAAAAAATCCTACCTGGCCAGAAGAAAAATTAAATATTCGACTCTATTGGGATTCGAACCCGGGACCTCTACATCCCAAAGCGAGTGCTGTACCACGTCGCTATTAAGGCTAACTTGTACGACAAGGCAGTACAAACACACCTTATACACATCCCGGCTATACCAGATGAAAGAATTTCTTCCTAACCAAGCTGAAAAATTTCTCATTATAGCCAAACGAAAAATTTCTCACCCCAGTCAGGTAAAAAAAAAAATCCTACCGGGTCAGATAAACAAATTTCTTCCTAACCAAGCTGAAAAATTTCTCATTACATCCAAACGACAAATTTCTCACCCCAGTCAGTTAAAAAAATTTCCTACCTGGCCAGATGAAAAAATTTCTTCCTAAACAAGCTGAAAAATTTCTTATTACAGCCAAACGAAAAATTTCTCACCCCAGTCAGGTAAAAAAAAAATTTTCCTACCTGGCCAGATGAAAAATTAATTATTCGACTCCGATGGGATTCGAACCCGGGACCTCTACATCCCAAAGCGAGTGCTGTACCACGTCGCTATTAAGGCTAACTTGTACGACAAGGCAGTACAAACACATCTTATACACATCCCAGCTATATCAGATGAAAGAATTTCTTCCTAACCAAGCTGAAAAATTACTCATTACAGCCAAACGAAAAATTTCTCACCCTAGTCAGGTAAAAAGAAATCCTACCTGGTAAGATGAAAGAATTTCTTCCTAACCAAGTTGAAAAATTTCTCATTAAAGCCGAACGAAAAATTTCTCACCCCAGTCAGGTAAAAAAAAAATCCAACCTGGTCAGATGAAAGAATTTCTTCCTAACTAAGCTGAAAATTTTCTCATTATTGCCAAACGAAAAATTTCTCACCCCAGTCAGGTAAAAAAAAAAATTCCTACCTGGCCAGATGAAAAAATTTCTTCCTAACCAAGCTGAAAAATTTCTCATTACAGCCAAACGAAAACATTATCACCCCAGTCAGGTAAGAAAAAATTCCTACCTGGCCAGAAGAATACTTAAATATTTGACTCCAATGGGATTCGAACCCGGGACCTCTACATCCCAAAGCGAGTGCTCTACCACGTCGCTATAAAGGCTAACTTGTACGACAAGGCAGTACAAACACACCTTATACACATCCCGGCTATACCAGATAAAAGAATTTCTTCCTAACCAAGCTGAACAATTTCTCATTACAGCCAAACGAAAAATTTCTCACCCTAGTCAGGTCAAAAAAAAAAAATCCTACCTGGTCAGATGAAAGAAGTTCTTTCTAACCAAGCTGAAAAATTTCTCATTACAGCCAAACAAAAAATGTCTCACCCCAGTCAGGTAAAAAAAAAAAATCCTACCTGGTCAGATGAAAGAATTTCTTCCTAACCAAAGTGAAACATTTCTCATTATAGCCAAACGAAACATTTCTCACCCCAGTCAGGTAAAAAAAATTCCTATCTGGCCAGATGAAAAAATTTCTTCCTAAACAAGCTGAAAAAATTCTCATTACAGCCAAACGAAAAATTTCTCACCCCAGTCAGGTAAAAAAAATTCCTACCTGGCCAGATGAAAAATTAAATACTTGACTCCAATGGGATTCGAACCCGGGACCTCTACATCCTAAAGTGAGTGCTCTACCACGTCGCTATGAAAGCTAACTTGTACGACAAGGCTGTAAAAACACACCTTATACACATCCTGGCTATACCAGATGAAAGAATTTCTTCCTAACCAAGCTGAAAAATTTCTCATTACAGCCAAACGAAAAATTTCTCACCCTAGTCAGGTAAAAAAAAAATCCTACCTGGTCAGATGAAAGAATTTCTTCCTTACCAAGCTGAAATTTCTCATTACAGCCAAACGAAAAATTTCTCACCCCGGTCAGGTTAAAAAAAAAATTCCTACCTGGCCAGATGAAAAAAACGTCTTCCTAACCAAGCTTGAAAAATTCTCATTACAGCCAAACGAAAAATTTCTCACCCCAGTCAGGTAAAAAAAAATTCCTACCTGGTCAGATGAAAGAATTTCTTTCTAACCAAGCTGAAAAATTTCTCATTAAAGCCAAACGAAAAATTTCTCACCCCAGTCAGGTAAAAAAAATTGCCTACCTGGCTAGATGAAAAACTAATTATTCGACTCCAATTGGATTCGAACCCGGGACCTCTAAATCCCAAAGCGAGTGCTGTACTACGTCGCTATTAAGGCTAACTCGTACGACAAGGCAGTACAAACACACCTTATGCACATCCCGGCTATACCAGATGAAAGAATTTCTTCCTAACCAAGCTGAAAAATTTCTCATTACAGCCCAACGAAAAATTTCTCACCCCAGTCAGGTAAAAAAAAATGCTTCCTGGTCAGATGAAAGACTTTCTTCCTAACCAAGCTGAAAAATTTCTCATTATAGCCAAACGACAAATTTCTCACCCCAGTCAGTTAAAAAAATTTCCTACCTGGCCAGATGAAAAAATTTCTTCCTAAACAAGCTGAAAAATTTCTTATTACAGCCAAACGAAAAATTTCTCACCCAAGTCAGGTAAAAAAAAATTCCTACCTGGCCAGATGAAAAATTAAATACTTGACTCCAATGGGATTCGAACCCGGGACCTCTACATCCAAAAGCGAGTGCTCTACCACGTCGCTATGAAGGCTAACTTGTACGACAAGGCTTTAAAAATACACCTTATACACATCCCGGCTATACCAGATAAAAGAATTTCTTCCTAACCAAGCTGAAAAATTTCTCATTACAGCCAAACAAAAAATTTCTCACCCCAGTCAGGTAAAAAAAATTTCCTACCTGGTCAGATGAAAGAATTTCTTTCTAACCAAGCTCAAAAAATTTCTCATTACAGCCGAACGAAAAATTTCTCACCCCAGTCAGGTAAAAAAAATGCCTTCCTGGCCAGATGAAAAAATAAATTATTCGCCTCCAATGGGATTCGAACCCGGGACCTCTATATCCCAAAGCGAGTGTTGTACTACGTCGCTATTAAGGCTAACTCGTACGACAAGGCAGTACAAACACACCTTATACACATCCCGGCTATACGAGATGAAAGAATTTCTTCCTAACCGAGCTGAAAAATTTCTCATTACAGCCAAACGAAAAATTTCTCACCCTAGTCAGGTAAAAAAAAAATCCTACCTGGTCAGATAAAAGAATTTCTTTCTAACCAAGCTGAAAAATTTCTCATTACAGCCAAACGAAAAATTTCTCACCCCAGTCAGGTAAAAAAAAAATTCCTACCTGGTCAGATGAAAGAATTTCTTCCTAACCAAGCTGAAAAATTTCTCATTACAGCCAAACGAAAATTTTCTCACCCAAGTCAGGTAAAAAAAAAAATTCCTACCTGGCCAGATGAAACATAAAATACTTGACTCCAATGGGATTCGAACCCGGGACCTCTACATCCCAAAGCGAGTGCTCTACCACGTCGCTTTGAAGGCTAACTTGTACGACAAGGCTGTAAAAACACACCTTATACACATCCCGGCTATACCAGATGAAAGAATTTCTTCCTAACCAAGCTGCAAAATTTCTCATTACAGCCAAACGAAAAATTTCTCACCCTAGTCAGGTAAAAAAATAAATCCTACCTGGTCAGATGAAAGAATTTCTTCCTAACCAAGCTGAAAAATTTCTCAATACAGCCAAACGAAAAACTTCTCACCCCAGTCAGGTAAAAAAAAATCCTACCTGGCCAGATGAAAAAACGTCTTCCTAACCAAGCTGAAAAATTTCTCATTACAGCCAAACGAAAAATTTCTCACCCTAGTCAGGTAAAAAAAAAAAATCCTACCTGGTCAGATGAAAGAATTTCTTCCTAACCAAGCTGAAAAATTTCCCAATACAGCCAAACGAAAAACTTCTCACCCCAGTCAGGTAAAAAAAATTGCCTACCTGGCCAGATGAAAAATTAATTATTCGACTCCAATGGGATTCGAACCCGGGACCTCTATATCCCAAAGCGAGTGCTGTACTACGTCGCTATTAAGGCTAACTCGTACGACAAGGCAGTACAAACACACCTTATACACATCCCGGCTATACCAGATGAAAGAATTTCTTCCTAACCGAGCTGAAAAATTTCTCATTACAGCCAAACGAAAAATTTCTCACCCTAGTCAGGTAAAAAAAAAAAAAAAAAAAAAAAAAAAAAAGAAATTCTACCTGGTCAGATGAAAGAATTTCTTCCTAACCAAGCTGAAAAATTTCTCATTACAGCCAAACGAAAAATTTCTCACCCCAGTCAGGTAAAAAAATATTTCTACCTGGTCAGATGAAAGAATTTCTTCCTAACTAAGCTGATAAATTTCTCATTATAGCCTAACGAAAAATTTTTCAACTCTGTCAGGTAAAAAAATTCCTACCTGGCCAGATGAAAAAATTTCTTCCTAACCAAGCTGAAAAAATTTTCATTATAGCAAAACGAAAAATTTCTCACCCCAGTCAGGTAAAAAAAAAATTTCCTACCTGGCCAGATGAAAAATTAAGTATTCGACTCCAATGGGATTCGAACAAGGGACCTCTACATCCCAAAGCGAGTGTTCTACCACGACGCTTTTGAGGCTTACTTGTACGACAAGGCAGTACAAATACACCTTATACACATCCCGGCTATACCAGATGAAAGAATTTCTTCCTAACCATGCTTAAAAACTTCTCATTATAGCCAAACGAAAAATTTCTCACCCCAGTCAAGTAAAAAAAAATTTCTACCTGGCCAGATGAAAAGGTTTCTTCCTAACCAAGCTGAAAAACTTCTCATTACAGCCAAACGAAAAATTTTTCACCCAAGTCAGGTAAAGAAAAAAAAAATTCCTACCTGGCTAGATGAAAAGATCTCTTCCTAACCAAGCTGCAAATTTTCTCATTACAGCCAAACGAAAAATTTCTCACCCTAGTCAGGTAAAAAAAAAAATTCTACCTGGTCAGATGAAAGTATTTCTTCCTAACCAAGCTGAAAAATTTCTCAATACAGCCAAACGAAAAACTTCTCACCCCAGTCAGGTAAAAAAAAATTCCTACCTGGCCAGATGAAAAAACGTCTTCCTAACCAAGCTGAAAAATTTCTCATTACAGCCAAACGAAAAATTTCTCACCCTAGTCAGGTAAAAAAAAAAAATCCTACCTGGTCAGATGAAAGAATTTCTTCCTAACCAAGCTGAAAAATTTCCCAATACAGCCAAACGAAAAACTTCTCACCCCAGTCAGGTAAAAAAATGCCTACCTGGCCAGATGAAAAATTAGCTATTCGACTCCAATGGGATTCGAACCCGGGACCTCTATATCCCAAAGCGAGTGCTGTACTACGTCGCTATTAAGGCTAACTCGTACGACAAGGCAGTACAAACACACCTTATACACATCCCGGCTATACCAGATGAAAGAATTTCTTCCTAACCGAGCTGAAAAATTTCTCATTACAGCCAAACGAAAAATTTCTCACCCCAGTCAGGTAAAAAAAAAAAAAAAAGAAATTCTACCTGGTCAGATGAAAGAATTTCTTCCTAACCAAGCTGAAAAAATTCTCATTACAACCAAACGAAAAATTTCTCACCCCAGTCAGGTAAAAAAAAAATTCCTACCTGGTCAGATGAAAGAATTTCTTCCTAACTAAGCTGAAAAATTTCTCATTATAGCCTAACGAAAAATTTTTCAACTCTGTCAGGTAAAAAAATTCCTACCTGGCCAGATGAAAAAATTTCTTCCTAACCAAGCTGAAAAATTTTTCATTATAGCAAAACGAAAAATTTCTCACCCCAGTCAGGTAAAAAAAAAATTTCCTACCTGGCCAGATGAAAAATTAAGTATTCGACTCCAATGGGATTCGAACAAGGGACCTCTACATCCCAAAGCGAGTGTTCTACCACGACGCTATTGAGGCTTACTTGTACGACAAGGCAGTACAAATACACCTTATACACATCCCGGCTATACCAGATGAAAGAATTTCTTCCTAACCATGCTTAAAAATTTCTCATTACAGCCAAACGAAAAATTTCTCACCCCAGTCAGGTAAAAAAAAATTCCTACCTGGCCAGATGAAAAGATTTCATCCTAACCAAGCTGAAAAACTTCTCATTACAGCCAAACGAAAAATTTCTCACCCAAGTCAGGTAAAGAAAAAAAAAATTCCTACCTGGCTAGATGAAAAGATCTCTTCCTAACCAAGCTGAAAAATTTCTCATTATAGCCAAACGAAAAATTTCTCACCCTTATCAGGTAAAAAAAAAATCTTCCTGGTCAGATGAAAGAATTTCTTCCTAACCAAGCTGAAAAATTTCTTATTACAGCCAAACGAAAAATTTCTCACCCCAGTCAGGTAAAAAGAATTCCTACCTGGCCAGATGAAAAATTAAATATTCGACTACAATAGGATTCGAACCCGGGACCTCTACATCCCAAAGCGAGTGCTCTACCACGTCGCTATTAAGGCTAACTTGTACGACAAGGTAGTACAAACACACCTTATACCCATCCCGGCTATACCAGATGAAAGAATTTCTTCCTAACCAAGCTGAAATATTTCTCATTACAGCCAAACGAAAAATTTCTCACCCCAGTCAGGTAAAAAAAAAATTTCCTACCTGGCCAGATGAAAAAATTTCTTCCTAACCAAGCTGAAAAATTTCTCATTATAGCCAAACGAAAAATTTCTCACCCCAGTCAGGTAAAAAAAATTTCCTACCTGGCCAGATGAATAGATTTCTTCCTAACCAAGCTGAAAAAATTCTCATTACCGCCAAACGAAAAAATTCTCACTCAAGTCAGGTTAAAAAAAAATCCTACCTGGCCAAATGAAAAATTAAGTATTCGACTCCAATGGGATTCGAACCCGGGACCTCTACATCCCAAAGCGAGTGCTCTACCACGTCGCTATTAAGGCTAACTTGTATGACAAGGCAGTACAAACACACCTTATACACATCCCGGCTATACCAGATTAAAGAATTTCTTCCTAACAAAGCTGAAAAATTTCTCATTACAGCCAAATGAAAAATTTCTCACCCTAGTAAGGTAAAAAAAAATCCTACCTGGTCAGATGAAAGAATTTCTTCCTAACCAAGCTGAAAAATTTCTCATTACAGCCAAACGAAAAATTTCTCACCCTTATCAGATAAAAAAAAAAATCTTCCTGGTCAGATGAAAGAATTTCTTCCTAACCAAGCTGAACAATTTCTCATTACAGCCAAACGAAAAATTTCTCACCCCAGTGAGGTAAAAAAAAAATCCTACCTGGTCAGATGAAAGAATTTCTTCCTAACCAAGCTGAAAAATTTCTCATTACAGCCAAACGAAAAAATTTCTCACCCCAGTCAGGTAAAAAAAAAAATCCTACATGGTCAGATGAAAGAATTTCTTCCTAACTAAGCTGAAAATTTCTCAATACAGCCAAACGAAAAATTTCTCACCCCAGTCAGGTAAAAAAATTTCATACCTGGCCAGATGAAAAAATTTCTTCCTAACAAAGCTGAAAAATTTCTCATTACAGCCAAACGAAAAATTTCTAACCCCAGTCAGGTAAAAAAAATCCTACCTGGCCATATGAAAAATTAAATATTCGACTCTAATGGGATTTGAACCCGGGACCTCTACTTCCCAAAGCGAGTGCTCTACCACGTCGCTTTTAAGGCTAACTTGTACGACAAGGCAGTACAAACACACCTTATACACATCCCGGCTATACCAGATTAAAGAATTTCTTCCTAACCAAGCTGAAAAATTTCTCATTACAGCCAAACGAAAAATTTCTCACCCTAGTCAGGTTAAAAAAAATCCTACCTGGTCAGATGAAAAAATTTCTTCCAACCAAGCTGAAAAATTTCTCATTACAGCCAAACGAAAAATTTCTCACCCCAGTCAGGTAAAAAAAAAATCCTACCTGGTCAGATGAAAGAATTTCCCTCCTTACTAAGCTGAAAATTTTCTCTATATAGCCAAACGAGAAATTTCTCACCCCAATCAGGTAAATAAATTCCTACCTGGCCACATGAAAAATTAAATATTCGACTCCAATGGGATTCGAACCCGGGACCTGTACATCCCAAAGCGAGTGTTCTACCACGTCGCTATTAAGGCGAACTTGTACGACAAGGTAGTACAAACACACCTTATAAACGTCCCGGCTATACCAGATGAAAGAATTACTTCCTAACCAAGCTGAACAATTTCTCATTACAGCCAAACGAAAAATTTCTCACCCTAGTAAGGTTAAAAAAACCTACCTGGTCAGATGAAAGAATTTCTTCCTTACCAAGCTGAAAAATTTCTCACCCCAGTCAGGTAAAAAAAAAAATCCCTACCTGGTCAGATGAAAGAATTTCTTCCTAACTTAGATGAAAAATTTCTCATAAGAGCCAAACGAAAAATTTCTCACCCCAGTCAGGTAAAAAAAATTCCTACTTGGCCAGATGAAAGAATTTCCCTCCTTACCAAGCTGAAAATTTCTCATTACAGCCAAACGAAAAATTTCTCACCCTAGTAAGGTTAAAAAAACCTACCTGGTCAGATGAAAGAATTTCTTCCTTACCAAGCTGAAAAATTTCTCACCCCAGTCAGGTAAAAAAAAATCCTACCTGGTCAGATGAAAGAATTTCTTACTAACTTAGCTGAAAAATTTCTCATAAGAGCCAAACGAAAAATTTCTCACCCCAGTCAGGTAAAAAAATTTCCCAATTGGCCAGATGAAAAAATTTCTTCCTTACCAAGCTGAAAAATTTCTAATTACAGCCAAACGAAAAATTTCTCAACCTAGTCAGGTAAAAAAAAAATTTCCTACCTGGCCAGATGAAAAGATTTCTTCCTAACCAAGCTGAAAAATTTCTCATAACAGCCAAACGAAAAATCTCTCACCCCAGTCAGGTAAAAAAAGTTCCTACCTAGCCAGATGAAAAATTAAATATTCGACTCCAATAGGATTCGAACCCGGGACCTCTACATCCCAAAGCGAGTGCTCTACCACGTCGCTATTAAGGCTAACTTGTACGACAAGGCAGTACAAACACACCTTATACACATCCCGGCTATACCAGATGAAAGAATTTCTTCCTAACCAAGCTGAACAATTTCTCATTACAGCCAGACGAAAAATTTCTTACCCCAGTCAGGTAAAAAAAAATTCCTACCTGGTCAGATGAAAGAATTTCTTCCTAACCAAGCTGAAAAATTTCTCATTACAGCCAAACGAAAAATTTCTCACCCCAGTCAGGTTAAAAAAAAATCGTACCTTGCCAGAAAGAAAACTTAGTATTCGAATCCAATGGGATGCGAACCCGGGACCTCTACATCCCAAAGCGAGTGCTCTACCACGTCGCTAGTAAGGCTAACTCGTACGACAAGGCAGTACAAACACACCTTATACACATCCCGGCTATATCAGATGAAAGAATTTCTTCCTAACCAAGCTGAAAAATTTCTCATTACAGCCAAACGAAATTTTTCTCACCCTAGTCAGGTAAAAAAAAATCCTACCTGGTCAGATGAAAGAATTTCTTCCTTACCATGCTGAAATATTTCTCATTACAGCCAAACGAAAAATTCCTCACCCCAGTCGGGTAAAAAAAAAATTACTTCCTAGTAAGATGAAAGAATTTCTTCCTAACTAAGCTGAAAAATTTCTCATTAAAGCCAAACGAAAAATTTCTCACCCCAGTCAGGTTAAAAAAAAATCATACCTGGCCAGATGAAAAATTAAATATTCGACTCCAAAGAGATTCGAACCCGGGACCTCTGCATCCCAAAGCGAATGCTCTACCACGTCGCTATTAAGGCTAACTTGTACGACAAGGCAGTACAAACACACCTTATAAACATCTCGGCTATACCAGATGAAAGAATTTCTTCCTAACCAAGCTGAAAAAGATCTCATTACAGCCAAACGAAAATTTTCTCACCCTAGTCAGGTAAAAAAAAAAAAATAAAAAATCCTACTTGGTCAGATGAAAGAATTTCTTCCTAACCAGGCTGAAAAATTTCTCATTACAGCCAAACGAAAAATTTCTCACCCAAGTCAGGTAAAAAAAAAGTTCCTACCTGGTCAGATGAAAGAATTTTTTCCTAACCAAGCTGAAAAATTTCTCATTATAGCCATACGAAAATTTCTCACCCCCGTCAGGTAAAAATAAAATTCCTACCTGGCCAGATGAAAGAATTTCTTCCTAACCAAGCTGAAAAATTTCTCATAACAGCCAAACGAAAAACTTCTCACCCCAGTCAGGTAAAAAAATTTCCTACCTGGCCAGATGAAAAAATTTCTTCCTAACCAAGCTGAAAAATTTCAAATTACAGCCAAACGGAAAATTTCCCACCCTAGTCAGGTAGAAAAAAATCCTACCTGCCCAGATAAAAAGATTTCTTCCCAAACAAGCTGAAAAATTGCTCATAACAGCCAAACAAAAAATTTCTCACCCCAGTCAGGTAAAAAAAAATTTCCTACCTGGCCAGATGAAAAATTAAATATTCGACTCCAATGGGATTCGAAACTGGGACCTCTACATCCCAAAGCGAATGTTGTACCACGTCGCTAGTAAGGCTAACTAGTACGACAAGGCAGTACAAACACACCTTATACACATCCCGGCTATACCAGATGAAAGAATTTCTTCCTAACCAAGCTGAAAAATTTCTCATTACAGCCAAACGAAAAATTTCTCACCCTTGTCAGGTAAAAAAAAAGTCCTACCTGGTCAGATGAAAGAATTTCTTCCTTACTAAGCTGAAAAATTTCTCATTATAGCCAAACGAAAAATTTCTCACCCCAGTCAGGTAAAAAAATTTCATACCTGGCCAGATGAAAGAATTTCTTCCTAACTAAGCTAAAAAATTTCTCATTACAGCCAAACGAAAAATTTCTCACCCAAGTCAGGTTAAAAAAATTTCCTACCCTGCCAGATGAAAAAATTTCTTCCTAACCAAGCTGAAAAAATTCTCATTATAGCCAAACGAAAAATTTCTCACCCCAGTCAGGTTAAAAAAAATTCATACCTGGCCAGATGAAAAATTAAATATTCGACTCCAATGGGATTTGAACCCGGGACCTCTACATCCCAAAGCGAGTGCTCTACCACGTCGCTATTAAGGCCAACTTGTACGACAAGGCAGTATAAACACACCTTATACAATCCCGGCTATAGCAGATGAAAGAATTTCTTCCTAACCAAGCTGAAAAATTTCTCATTTCAGCCAAACGAAAAATTTCTCACCCTAGTCAGGTAAAAAAAATCCTACCTGGTCAGATGAAAGAATTTCTTCCTAACCATGCTGAAATATTTCTCATTACAGCCAAACGAAAAACTTCTCACCCAAGTCAGGTAAAAAAAAATTCCTACCTGGTCAGATGAAAGAATTTCTTCCTTACTAAGCTGAAAAAATTCTCATTATAGCCAAACGAAAATTTCTCACCCCAGTCAGGTAAAAAAATTTCATACCTGGCCAGATGAAAAAAATTCTTCCTAACCAAGCTGAAAAATTTCTCATTAAAGCCAAACGAAAAATTTCTCACCCAAGTCAGGTTAAAAAAAATTTCATACCTGGCCAGAAGAAAAATTAAATATTCGACTCCAATGAGATTCGAACGCGGGACCTCTGCATCCCAAAGCGAGTGCTCTACCACGTCGCTATTAAGGCTAACTTGTACGACAAGGCAGTACAAACACACCTTATACACATCCCGGCTATACCAGATGAAAGAATTTCTTCCTAACCAAGCTGAAAAAAATCTCATTACAGCCAAACGAAAAATTTCTCACCCTAGTCAGGTAAAAAAAAATCCTACCTGGCCAGATGAAAGAATTTCTTCCGAACCAGGCTGAAAAATTTCTCATTACAGTCAAACGTAAAATTTTTCACCCCAGTCCGGTAAAAAAAAATCCTACCTGGTCAGATGAAAGAATTTCTTCCTAACCAAGCTGAAAAATTTCTCATTATAGCCATACGAAAAATTTCTCACCCCAGTCAGGTAAAAAAAAAAAAAATCTACCTGGCAAGATGAAAAAATTTCTTCCTAACCAAGCTGAAAAATTTCTCATTACAGCCAAACGAAAAATTTCTGACCCCAGTCAGGTAAAAAAAAAATTCCTACCTGGCCCGATAAAAGAATTTCTTCCTAACCAAGCTGAAAAATTTCTCATAGTAGCCAAACGAAAAATTTCTCACCCCATTCAGGTAAAAAAATTTCCTACCTGGCCAGATGAAAGAATTTCTTCCTAACCAAGCTGAAAACATTCTAATTACAGCCAAACGGAAAATTTCTCACCCTAGTCAGGTAAAAAAAAATCCTACCTGGCCAGATGAAAAGATTTCTTCCTAATCAAGCTGAAAATTTCTCATAACAGCCAAACGAAAAATTTCTCACCCCAGTCAGGTAAAAAGAAATTCCTACCTGGCCAGATGAAAAATAAAATATTGGACTCCAATGGGATTCGAACCCGGGACCCCTACATCCCAATGCGAGTGCTCTACCACGTCGCTATTAATGCTAACTCGTACGACAAGGCAGTACAAACACACCTTATACACATCCCGGCTAAACCAGATGAAAGAATTTCTTCCTAACCGAGCTGAAAAATTTCTCATTACAGCCAAACGAAAAATTTCTCACCCCAGTCAGGTAAAAAGAAATTCCCACCTGGCCAGATGAAAAATAAAATATTGGACTCCAATGGGATTCGAACCCGGGACCTCTACATCCCAAAGCGAGTGCTCTACCACGTCGCTATTAAGGCTAACTTGTACGACAAGGCAGTACAAACACACCTTATACACATCCCGGCTTTACCAGATGAAAGAATTTCTTCCTAACCAAGCTGAAATATTTCTCATTACAGCCAAACGAAAAATTTCTCACCTTAGTCAGGTTAAAAAAAATCCTACCTGGTCAGATGAAAGAATTTCTTTCTAACCAAGCTGAAAAATTTCTCATTACAGCCAAACGAAAAATTTCTCACCCCAGTCAGGTAAAAAAATTTCCTACCTGGCCAGATGAATAGATTTCTTCCTAATTAAGCTGAAAAACTTCTCATTACCGCCAAACGAAAAAATTCTCACTCAAGTCAGGTAAAAAAAAATCCTACCTGGCCAAATGAAAAATTAAGTATTCGACTCCAATGGGATTCGAACCCGAGACCTCTACATCCCAAAGCGAGTACTCTACCACGTCGCTATTAAGGCTAACTTGTATGACAAGGCAGTACAAACACACCTTATACACATCCCGGCAATACCAGATTAAAGAATTTCTTCCTAACAAAGCTGAAAAATTTCTCATTACAGCCAAATGAAAAATTTCTCAGCCTAGTAAGGTAAAAAAAAAATCCTTCCTGGTCAGATGAAAGAATTTCTTCCTAACCAAGCTGAAAAATTTCTCATTACAGCCAAACGAAAAATTTCTCACCCTTATCAGGTAAAAAAAAAATCTTCCTGGTCAGATGAAAGAATTTCTTCCTAACCAAGCTGAACAATTTCTCATTACAGCCAAACGAAAAATTTCTCACCCCAGTGAGGTAAAAAAAAAATCCTACCTGGTCAGATGAAAGAACTTCTTCCTAACCAAGCTGAAAAATTTCTCATTACAGCCAAACGAAAAATTTCTCACCCCAGTCAGGTAAAAAAAAAATCCTACATGGTCAGATGAAAGAATTTCTTCCTAACTAAGCTGAAAATTTCTCATTATAGCCAAACGAAAAATTTCTCACCCTAGTCAGGTAAAAAAATTTCATACCTGGCCAGATGAATAGATTTCTTCCTAACAAAGCTGAAAAATTTCTCATTACAGCGAAACGAAAAATTTCTAACCCCAGTCAGGTAAAAAAAAATCCTACCTGGCTATATGAAAAATTAAATATTCGACTCCAATGGGATTTGAACCCGGGACCTCTACTTCCCAAAGCGAGTGCTCTACCACGTCGCTTTTAAGGCTAACTTGTACGACAAGGCAGTACAAACACACCTTATACAAATCCCGGCTATACCAGATGAAAGAATTTCTTCCTAACCAAGCTGAAAAATTTCTCATTACAGCCAAACGAAAAATTTCTAACCCTAGTCAGGTTAAAAAAAATCCTACCTGGTCAGATGAAAGAATTTCTTCCAACCAAGCTGAACAATTTCTCATTACAGCCAAACGAAAAATTTCTCACCCCAGTCAGGTAAAAAAAAATTCCTACCTGGCCAGATGAAAGAATTTCCCTCCTTACTAAGCTGAAAATTTCTTATTATAGCCAAACGAAAAATTTCTCACCCCAGTCAGGTAAAAAAAAAAAATTCCTACCTGGCCAGATGAAAAAATTTCTTCCTAACCAAGCTGAAAAATTTCTCATTATAGCCAAACGAAAAATTTCTCACCCCAGTCAGGTTAAAAAAAAAATCATACCTGGCCAGATGAAAAATTAAATATTCGACTCCAAAGAGATTCGAACCCGGGACCTCTGCATCCCAAAGCGAATGCTCTACCACGTCGCTATTAAGGCTAACTTGTACGACAAGGCAGTACAAACACACCTTATACACATCCCGGCTATACCAGATGAAAGAATTTCTTCCTAACCAAGCTGAAAAAGATCTCATTACAGCCAAACGAAAATTTTCTCACCCTAGTCAGGTAAAAAAAAAAATAAAAAATCCTACTTGGTCAGATGAAAGAATTTCTTCCTAACCAGGCTGAAAAATTTCTCATTACAGCCAAACGAAAAATTTCTCACCCAAGTCAGGTAAAAAAAAAAGTTCCTACCTGGTCAGATGAAAGAATTTTTTCCTAACCAAGCTGAAAAATTTCTCATTATAGCCATACGAAAATTTCTCACCCCCGTCAGGTAAAAAAAAAAATTCCTACCTGGCCAGATGAAAAAATTTCTTCCTAGCCAAGCTGAAAAATTTCTCATAACAGCCAAACGAAAAACTTCTCACCCCAGTCAGGTAAAAAAATTTCCTACCTGGCCAGATGAAAAAATTTCTTCCTAACCAAGCTGAAAAATTTCAAATTACAGCCAAACGGAAAATTTCTCACCCTAGACAGGTAAAAAAAAATCCTACCTGCCCAGATAAAAAGATTTCTTCCCAAACAAGCTGAAAAATTGCTCATAACAGCCAAACAAAAAATTTCTCACCCCAGTCAGGTAAAAAAAAATTTCCTACCTGGCCAGATGAAAAATTAAATATTCGACTCCAATGGGATTCGAACCTGGGACCTGTACATCCCAAAGCGAGTGCTGTACCACGTCGCTAGTAAGGCTAACTCGTACGACAAGGCAGTACAAACACACCTTATACACATCCCGGCTATACCAGATGAAAGACTTTCTTCCTTACCAAGCTGAAAAATTTCTCATTACAGCCAAACGAAAAATTTCTCACCCTAGTCAGGTAAAAAAAAAGTCCTACCTGGTCAGATGAAAGAATTACTTCCTTACTAAGCTGAAAAATTTCTCATTATAGCCAAACGAAAAATTTCTCACCCAAGTCAGGTAAAAAAATTTCCTACCTGGCCAGATGAAAAAATTTCTTCCTAACCAAGCTGAAAAAATTCTCATTATAGCCAAACGAGAAATTTCTCACCCCAGTCAGGTTAAAAAAAATTCATACCTGGCCAGATGAAAAATTAAATATTCGACTCCAATGGGATTTGAACCCGGGACCTCTACATCCTAAAGCGAGTGCTGTACCACGTCGCTATTAAGGCCAACTTGTACGACAAGGCAGTACAAACACACCTTATGCACATCCCGGCTATAACAGATGAAAGAATTTCTTCCTAACCAAGCTGAAAAATTTCTCATTTCAGCCAAACGAAATATTTCTCACCCTAGTCAGGTAAAAAAAAAATCCTACCTGGTCAGATGAAAGAATTTCTTCCTAACCATGCTGAAATATTTCTCATTACAGCCAAACGAAAAATTACTCACCCAAGTCAGGTAAAAAAAAAATTCCTACCTGGTCAGATGAAAGAATTTCTTCCTTACTAAGCTGAAAAATTTCTCATTATAGCCAAACGAAAAATTTCTCACCCCAGTCAGGTAAAAAAATTTCATACCTGGCCAGATGAAAAAAAATTCTTCCTAACCAAGCTGAAAAATTTCTCATTATAGCCAAACGAAAAATTTCTCACCCAAGTCAGGTTAAAAAAAAAATTTCATACCTGGCCAGAAGAAAAATTAAATATTCGACTCCAATGAGATTCGAACGCGGGACCTCTGCATCCCAAAGCGAGTGCTCTACCACGTCGCTATTAAGGCTAACTTGTACGACAAGGCAGTACAAACACACCTTATACACATCCCGGCTATACCAGATGAAAGAATTTCTTCCTAACCAAGCTGAAAAAAATCTCATTACAGCCAAACGAAAAATTTCTCACCCTAGTCAGGTAAAAAAAAAAACCTACCTGGCCAGATGAAAGAATTTCTTCTGAACCAGGCTGAAAAATTTCTCATTACAGTCAAACGAAAAATTTCTCACCCCAGTCCGGTAAAAAAAATCCTACCTGGTCAGATGAAAGAATTTCTTCCTAACCAAGCTGAAAAATTTCTCATTATAGCCATACGAAAAATTTCTCACCCCAGTCAGGTAAAAAAAAAATTCTACCTGGCCAGATGAAAAAATTTCTTCCTAACCAAGCTGAAAAATTTCTCATTACAGCCAAACGAAAAATTTCTGACCCCAGTCAGGTAAAAAAAAAATTCCTACCTGGCCCGCTGAAAGAATTTCTTCCTAACCAAGCTGAAAAATTTCTCATGATAGCCAAACGAAAAATTTCTCACCCCATTCAGGTAAAAAAATTTCCTACCTGGCCAGATGAAAGAATTTCTTCCTAACCAAGCTGAAAACATTCTAATTACAGCCAAACGGAAAATTTCTCACCCTAGTCAGATAAAAAAAAATCCTACCTGGCCAGATGAAAAGATTTCTTCCTAATCAAGCTGAAAAATTTCTCATAACAGCCAAACGAAAAATTTCTCACCCCAGTAAGGTAAAAAGAAATTCCTACCCGGCCAGATGAAAAATAAAATATTGGACTCCAATGGGATTCGAACCCGGGACCCCTACATCCCAATGCGAGTGCTCTACCACGTCGCTATTAATGCTAACTCGTACGACAAGGCAGTACAAACACACCTTATACACATCCCGGCTAAACCAGATGAAAGAATTTCTTCCTAACCGAGCTGAAAAATTTCTCATTACAGCCAAACGAAAAATTTCTCACCCCAGTCAGGTAAAAAGAAATTCCTACCTGGCCAGATGAAAAATAAAATATTGGACTCCAATGAGATTCGAACCCGGGACCTCTACATCCCAAAGCGAGTGCTCTACCACGTCGCTATTAAGGCTAACTTGTACGACAAGGCAGTACAAACACACCTTATACACATCCCGGCTTTACCAGATGAAAGAATTTCTTCCTATCCAAGCTGAAATATTTCTCATTACAGCCAAACGAAAAATTTCTCACCTAAGTCAGGTTAAAAAAAATCCTACCTGGTCAGATGAAAGAATTTCTTTCTAACCAAGCTGAAAAATTTCTCATTACAGCCAAACGAAAAATTTCTCATCCCAGTAAGGTAAAAAAAAAAATTCCTACCTGGTCAGATGAAAGAATTTCTTCCTAACCAAGCTGAAAAATTTCTCATAATAGCCAAACGAAAAATTTCTCACCCCAGTCAGGTAAAAAAAATTTCCTACCTGGCCAGATGAAAAATTAAATATTCCACTCCAATGGGATTCGAACCCGGGACCTCTACATCCCAAAGCGAGTGCTATACCACGTCGCTATTAAGGCTAACTTGTACAACAAGGCAGTACATACACACCTTATACACATCCCGGCTATACCAGATGAAAGAATTTCTTCCTAACCGAGCTGAAAAATTTCTTATTACAGCCAAACGAACAATTTCTCACCTTAGTCAGGTAAAAGAAAAATCCTACCTGGTCATATAAACAAATATCTTCCTAACCAAGCTGAAAAATTTCTCATAACAGCCAAACGAAAAATTTCTCACCCCAGTCAGGTATAAAAAATAAATTCCACCTGGTCAGATGAAAGAATTTCTTCCTAACTAAGCTGAAAAATTTCTCATTATAGCCAAACGAAAAATTTCTCACCCCAGTCAGGTAAAAAAAAAATTCTACCTGGCCAGATGAAAATTTTTCTTCCTAACCAAGCTGAAAAATTTCTCATTATAGCCAAACGAAAAATTTCTCACCCCAGTCAGGTAAAAAAAGATTTTCCTACCTGGCCAGATGAAAAATTTAATATTCGACTCCAATGGGATTCGAACCCGGGACCTCTACATCCCAAAGCGAGTGCTGTACCACGTCGCAATTAAGGCTAACTTGTACGACAAGGCAGTACAAACACACCTTATACACATCCCAGCTTTACCAGATGAAAGAATTTCTTCCTAACCAAGCTGAAAAATTTCTCATTACAGCAAAACGAAATATATCTCACCCTAGTCAGGTAAAAAAAATCCTACCTGGTCAGGTAAAAGAATTTTTTCTTTAACAAGCTGAAATTTCTCATTAAAGCCAAAGGAAAAATTTCTCACCCCAGTCAGGTAAAAAAAAATCCTACCTGGTCAGATGAAAGAATTTCTTCCTAACTAAGCTGAAAAATTTCTCATTACAGCCAAACGAAAAATTTCTCACCCCAGTCAGGTAAAAAAAAATCCTACCTGGCCAGATGAAAAAATTTCTTCCTATCCAAGCTGAAAAATTTCTCATTACAGCCAAACGAAAAATTTCTCACCCCAGTCAGGTAAAAAAAAAATTCATAACTGGCCAGATGAAAAATTAAATATTCGACTCCAATGGGATTCGAACCCGGGACCTCTGTATCCCAAAGCGAGTGCTGTAACACGTCGCTATTAAGGCTAACTTATACGACAAGGCAGTACAAACACACCTTATACACATCCCAGCTTTACCAGATGAAAGAATTTCTTCCTAACCAAGCTGAAAAATTTCTCATTACAGCAAAACGAAATATTTCTCACCCTAGTCAGGTAAAAAAAAATCCTACCTGGTCAGGTGAAAGAATTTTTTCTTAAGCAAGCTGAAAAATTTCTCATTAAAGCCAAAGGAAAAATTTCTCACCCCAGTCAGGTAAAAAAAAAATCCTACCTGGTCAGATGAAAGAATTTCTTCCTAACTAAGCTGAAAAATTTCTCATGACAGCCAAACGAAAAATTTCTCACCCCAGTCAGGTAAAAAAATCCTACCTGGCCAGATGAAAAAATTTCTTCCTATCCAAGCTGAAAAATTTCTCATTACAGCCAAACGAAAAATTTCTCACCCCAGTCAGGTAAAAAAAATTTCATACCTGGCCAGATGAAAATTAAATATTCGACTCCAATGAGATTCGAACGCGGGACCTCTGCATCCCAAAGCGAGTGCTCTACCACGTCGCTATATTAAGGTTAATTTGTACGACAAGGCAGTACAAACACACCTTATACGCATCCCGGCTATACCAGATGAAAGAATTTCTTCCTGACCAAGCTGAAAAAATTCTCATTACAGCCAAACGAAAAATTTCTCACCCTAGTCAGGTCAAAAAAAAAAATCCTACCCGGTCAGATGAAAGAATTTCTTTCTAACCAAGCTGAAAAATTTCTCATTACAGCCAAACGAAAAATTTCTCACCCCAGTCAGGTAAAAAAAATTCCTACCTGGCCAGATGAAAAAAATTCTTCCTAAACAAGCTGAAAAATTTCTCATTACAGCCAAACAAAAAATTTCTCACCCAAGTCAGGTGAAAAAAAATCCTACCTGGCCAGATGAAAAATAAAATATTGGACTCCAATGGGATTCGAACCCGGGACCTCTACAGCCCAAAGCGAGAGCTCTACCACGTCGCTATGAAAGCTAACTTGTACGACAAGGCTGTAAAAACACACCTTATACACATCCCGGCTATACCAGATGAAAGAATTTCTTCCTAACCAAGCTGCAAATTTTCTCATTACAGCAAAACGAAAAATTTCTCACCCTAGTCAGGTAAAAAAAAAATCCTACCTGGTCAGATGAAAGAATTTCTTCCTAACCAAGCTGAAAAATTTCTCATTACAGCCAAACGAAAAATTTCTCACCCCAGTCAGGTAAAAAAAATTCCTACCTTGCCAGATGAAAAAACGCCTTCCTAACCTAGCTGAAAAAATTCTCATTACAGCCAAACGAAAAATTTCTCACCCTAGTCAGGTCAAAAAAAAAATCCTACCCGGTCAGATGAAAGAATTTCTTTCTAACCAAGCTGAAAAATTTCTCATTACAGCCAAACGAAAAATTTCTCACCCCAGTCAGGTAAAAAAAATTCCTACCTGGCCAGATGAAAAAATTTCTTCCTAAACAAGCTGAAAAATTTCTCATTACAGCCAAACAAAAAATTTCTCACCCAAGTCAGGTGAAAAAAAAATCCTACCTGGCCAGATGAAAAATAAAATATTGGACTCCAATGGGATTCGAACCCGGGACCTCTACATCCCAAAGCGAGAGCTCTACCACGTCGCTATGAAAGCTAACTTGTACGACAAGGCTGTAAAAACACACCTTATACACATCCCGGCTATACCAGATGAAAGAATTTCTTCCTAACCAAGCTGCAAATTTTCTCATTACAGCAAAACGAAAAATTTCTCACCCTAGTCAGGTAAAAAAAAAATCCTACCTGGTCAGATGAAAGAATTTCTTCCTAACCAAGCTGAAAAATTTCTCATTACAGCCAAACGAAAAATTTCTCACCCCAGTCAGGTAAAAAAAATTCCTACCTTGCCAGATGAAAAAACGCCTTCCTCACCTAGCTGAAAAATTTCTCATTACAGCCAAACGAAAAATTTCTCACCCCAGTCAGGTAGAAAAAATTTCCAACCTGGCCAGATGAAAGAATTTCTTCCTAACCAAGCTGAAAACATTCTAATTACAGCCAAACGGAAAATTTCTCACCCTAGTCAGGTAAAAAAAAAACCTACCTGGCCAGATGAAAAGATTTCTTCCTAATCAAGCTGAAAAATTTCTCATAACAGCCAAACGAAAAATTTCTTACCCCAGTCAGGTAAAAAAAAATTCATAACTGGCCAGATGAAAAATTAAATATTCGACTCCAATGGGATTCGAACCCGGGACCTCTGCATCCCAAAGCGAGTGCTGTAACACGTCGCTATTAAGGCTAACTTATACGACAAGGCAGTACAAACACATCTTATACACATCCCAGCTTTACCAGATGAAAGAATTTCTTCCTAACCAAGCTGAAAAATTTCTCATTACAGCAAAACGAAATATTTCTCACCCTAGTCAGGTAAAAAAAAATCCTACCTGGTCAGGTGAAAGAATTTTTTCTTAAGCAAGCTGAAAAATTTCTCATTAAAGCCAAAGGAAAAATTTCTCACCCCAGTCAGGTAAAAAAAAAAATCCTACCTGGTCAGATGAAAGAATTTCTTCCTAACTAAGCTGAAAAATTTCTCATTATAGCCAAACGAAAAATTTCTCACCCCAGTCAGGTAAAAAAATCCTACCTGGCCAGATGAAAAAAATTCTTCCTATCCAAGCTGAAAAATTTCTCATTACAGCCAAACGAAAAATTTCTCACCCCAGTCAGGTAAAAAAAATTTCATACCTGGCCAGATGAAAATTAAATATTCGACTCCAATGAGATTCGAACGCGGGACCTCTGCATCCCAAAGCGAGTGCTCTACCACGTCGCTATATTAAGGTTAATTTGTACGACAAGGCAGTACAAACACACCTTATACGCATCCCGGCTATACCAGATGAAAGAATTTCTTCCTGACCAAGCTGAAAAAATTCTCATTACAGCCAAACGAAAAATTTCTCACCCTAGTCAGGTCAAAAAAAAAATCCTACCCGGTCAGATGAAAGAATTTCTTTCTAACCAAGCTGAAAAATTTCTCATTACAGCCAAACGAAAAATTTCTCACCCCAGTCAGGTAAAAAAAATTCCTACCTGTCCAGATGAAAAAAATTCTTCCTAAACAAGCTGAAAAATTTCTCATTACAGCCAAACAAAAAATTTCTCACCCAAGTCAGGTGAAAAAAAATCCTACCTGGCCAGATGAAAAATAAAATATTGGACTCCAATGGGATTCGAACCCGGGACCTCTACATCCCAAAGCGAGAGCTCTACCACGTCGCTATGAAAGCTAACTTGTACGACAAGGCTGTAAAAACACACCTTATACACATCCCGGCTATACCAGATGAAAGAATTTCTTCCTAACCAAGCTGCAAATTTTCTCATTACAGCAAAACGAAAAATTTCTCACCCTAGTCAGGTAAAAAAAAAAATCCTACCTGGTCAGATGAAAGAATTTCTTCCTAACCAAGCTGAAAAATTTCTCATTACAGCCAAACGAAAAATTTCTCACCCCAGTCAGGTAAAAAAAATTCCTACCTTGCCAGATGAAAAAACGCCTTCCTAACCTAGCTGAAAAAATTCTCATTACAGCCAAACGAAAAATTTCTCACCCTAGTCAGGTCAAAAAAAAAATCCTACCCGGTCAGATGAAAGAATTTCTTTCTAACCAAGCTGAAAAATTTCTCATTACAGCCAAACGAAAAATTTCTCACCCCAGTCAGGTAAAAAAAATTCCTACCTGGCCAGATGAAAAAATTTCTTCCTAAACAAGCTGAAAAATTTCTCATTACAGCCAAACAAAAAATTTCTCACCCAAGTCAGGTGAAAAAAAAATCCTACCTGGCCAGATGAAAAATAAAATATTGGACTCCAATGGGATTCGAACCCGGGACCTCTACATCCCAAAGCGAGAGCTCTACCACGTCGCTATGAAAGCTAACTTGTACGACAAGGCTGTAAAAACACACCTTATACACATCCCGGCTATACCAGATGAAAGAATTTCTTCCTAACCAAGCTGCAAATTTTCTCATTACAGCAAAACGAAAAATTTCTCACCCTAGTCAGGTAAAAAAAAAATCCTACCTGGTCAGATGAAAGAATTTCTTCCTAACCAAGCTGAAAAATTTCTCATTACAGCCAAACGAAAAATTTCTCACCCCAGTCAGGTAAAAAAAATTCCTACCTTGCCAGATGAAAAAACGCCTTCCTAACCTAGCTGAAAAATTTCTCATTACAGCCAAACGAAAAATTTCTCACCCCAGTCAGGTAGAAAAAATTTCCAACCTGGCCAGATGAAAGAATTTCTTCCTAACCAAGCTGAAAACATTCTAATTACAGCCAAACGGAAAATTTCTCACCCTAGTCAGGTAAAAAAAAAACCTACCTGGCCAGATGAAAAGATTTCTTCCTAATCAAGCTGAAAAATTTCTCATAACAGCCAAACGAAAAATTTCTTACCCCAGTCAGGTAAAAAAAAATTCATAACTGGCCAGATGAAAAATTAAATATTCGACTCCAATGGGATTCGAACCCGGGACCTCTGCATCCCAAAGCGAGTGCTGTAACACGTCGCTATTAAGGCTAACTTATACGACAAGGCAGTACAAACACATCTTATACACATCCCAGCTTTACCAGATGAAAGAATTTCTTCCTAACCAAGCTGAAAAATTTCTCATTACAGCAAAACGAAATATTTCTCACCCTAGTCAGGTAAAAAAAAATCCTACCTGGTCAGGTGAAAGAATTTTTTCTTAAGCAAGCTGAAAAATTTCTCATTAAAGCCAAAGGAAAAATTTCTCACCCCAGTCAGGTAAAAAAAAAAATCCTACCTGGTCAGATGAAAGAATTTCTTCCTAACTAAGCTGAAAAATTTCTCATTATAGCCAAACGAAAAATTTCTCACCCCAGTCAGGTAAAAAAATCCTACCTGGCCAGATGAAAAAAATTCTTCCTATCCAAGCTGAAAAATTTCTCATTACAGCCAAACGAAAAATTTCTCACCCCAGTCAGGTAAAAAAAATTTCATACCTGGCCAGATGAAAATTAAATATTCGACTCCAATGAGATTCGAACGCGGGACCTCTGCATCCCAAAGCGAGTGCTCTACCACGTCGCTATATTAAGGTTAATTTGTACGACAAGGCAGTACAAACACACCTTATACGCATCCCGGCTATACCAGATGAAAGAATTTCTTCCTGACCAAGCTGAAAAAATTCTCATTACAGCCAAACGAAAAATTTCTCACCCTAGTCAGGTCAAAAAAAAAATCCTACCCGGTCAGATGAAAGAATTTCTTTCTAACCAAGCTGAAAAATTTCTCATTACAGCCAAACGAAAAATTTCTCACCCCAGTCAGGTAAAAAAAAATCCTACCTGGTCAGATGAAAGAATTTCTTCCTAAACAAGCTGAAAAATTTCTCATTACAGCCAAACAAAAAATTTCTCACCCAAGTCAGGTGAAAAAAAAATCCTACCTGGCCAGATGAAAAAATAAATACTTGACTCCAATGGGATTCGAACCCGGGACCTCTACATCCCAAAGCGAGAGCTCTACCACGTCGCTATGAAAGCTAACTTGTACGACAAGGCTGTAAAAACATACCTTATACACATCCCGGCTATACCAGATGAAAGAATTTCTTCCTAACCAAGCTGCAAATTTTCTCATTACAGCAAAACGAAAAATTTCTCACCCTAGTCAGGTAAAAAAAAATCCTACCTGGTCAGATGAAAGAATTTCTTCCTAACCAAGCTGAAAAATTTCTCGTTACAGCCAAACGAAAAATTTCTCACCCCAGTCAGGTAAAAAAAATTCCTACCTTGCCAGATGAAAAAACGCCTTCCTAACCTAGCTGAAAAATTTCTCATTACAGCCAAACGAAAAATTTCTCACCCCAGTCAGGTAGAAAAAATTTCCAACCTGGCCAGATGAAAGAATTTCTTCCTAACCAAGCTGAAAACATTCTAATTACAGCCAAACGGAAAATTTCTCACCCTAGTCAGGTAAAAAAAAATCCTACCTGGCCAGATGAAAAGATTTCTTCCTAATAAAGCTGAAAAATTTCTCATAACAGCCAAACGAAAAATTTCTTACCCCAGTCAGGTAAAAAGAAATTCCTACCTGGCCAGATGAAAAATAAAATATTGGACTCCAATGGGATTCGAACCCGGGACCTCTACATCCCAAAGCGAGTGCTCTACCACGTCGCTATTAATGCTAACTCGTACGACAAGGCAGTACAAACACACCTTACATCACACCAAACATCCCGGCTAAACAAGATGAAAGAATTTCTTCCTAACCGAGCTGAAAAATTTCTCATTACAGCCAAACGAAAAATTTCTCACACCAGTCAGGTAAAAAAAAAAAAAAAAAAAAAAAGAAATCCTACCTGGTCAGATGAAAGAATTTCTTCCTAACCAAGCTGAAAACATTCTAATTACAGCCAAACGGAAAATTTCTCACCCCAGTCAGGTAAAAAAATTTCCTACCTGGCCAGATGAAAAAATTTCTTCCTAAACAAGCTGAAAAATTTCTCATTACAGCCAAACGAAAAATTTCTCACCCAAGTCAGGTAAAATAAAATCCTACCTGGCCAGATGAAAAATTAAATACTTGACTCCAATGGGATTCGAACCCGGGACCTCTACATCCCAAAGCGAGTGCTCTACCACGTCGCTATGAAGGCTAACTTGTACGACAAGGCTGTAAAAACACACCATACACATACCGGCTATACCAGATGAAAGAATTTCTCCCTAACCAAGCTGCAAAATTTCTCAGTACAACCAAACGAAAATTTCTCACCCTAGTCAGGTAAAAAAAAAATCCTACCTGGTCAGATAAAAGAATTTCTTCCTCACCAAGCTGAAAAATTTCTCATTACAGCCAAACGAAAAATTTCTCACCCCAGTCAGGTAAAAAAATTCCTACCTGGCCAGATGAAAAAACGTCTTCCTAACCAAGCTGAAAATTTTCTCATTTCAGCCAAACGAAAAATTTCTCACCCCAGTCAGGTAAAAAAAGATTTTCCTACCTGGTCAGATGAAAGAATTTCTTTCTAACCAAGCTGAAAAATTTCTCATTACAGCCAAACGAAAAATTTCTCACCCCAGTCAGGTAAAAAAAAATGCCTACCTGGCCAGATGAAAAATTAATTATTCGACCTCAATGGGATTCGAACCCGGGACCTCTATATCCCAAAGCGAGTCCTGTACTACGTCGCTATTAAGGCTAACCTGTACGACAAGGCAGTACAAACACACCTTATACACATCCCGGCTATACCAGATGAAAGAATTTCTTCCTAACAAAGCTGAAAAATTTCTCATTACAGCCAAACGAAAAATTTCTCACCCTAGTAAGGTAAAAAAAAATCCTACCTGGTCAGATGAAAGAATTTCTTCCAAAACCAAGCTGAAAAATTTCTCATTACAGCCAAACGAAAAATTTCTCACCCTAATCAGGTAAAAAAAATTCTACCTGGTCAGATGAAAGGATTTCTTCCTAACCAAGCTGAAAAATTTCTCATTACAGCCAAACAAAAAATTTCTCACCCCAGTGAGGTAAAAAAAAAAAATCCTACCTGGTCAGATAAAAGAATTTCTTCCTAACCAACCTGAAATATTTCTCATTATAGCCAAACGAAAAATTTCTCACCCCAGTCAGGTAAAAAAGAAAATTCTACCTGGCCAGATGAAAAAATTTCTTCTTAACCAAGCTGAAAAATTTCTCATTACAGCCAAACGAAAAGTTTCTCACCCCAGTCAGGTAAAAAAAAATTTCCTACCTGGCCAGATGAAAGAATTTCTTCGTAACCAAGCTGAAAAATTTCTCATAACAGCCAAACGAAAATTTTTTCACCCCAGTCAGGTAAAAGAATTCCTACCTGGCCAGATGAAAAAATTTCTTCCTAGCCAAGCTGAAAAATTTCTTATTACAGCCAAACGGAAAATTTCTCACCCTAGTCAGGTAAAAAAAATCCTACCTGGCCAGATGAAAAGATTTCTTCCTAACCAAGCTGAAAAAATTCTCATATTAGCCAAACAAAAAATTTCTCATCCCAGTCAGGTAAAAAAAAATTCCTACCTGGCCAGATGAAAAATTAAATATTCGACTCCAATGGGATTCGAACCCGGGACCTCTACATCCCAAAGCGAGTGCTCTACCACGTCGCTATTAAGGCTTACTTGTACGACAAAGCAGTACAAACACACCTTATACACATCCCGGATTTACCAGATGAAAGATTTTCTTCCTATCCAAGATGAAATATTTCTCATTACAGCCAAACGAAAAATTTCTCACCCTAGTCAGGTTAAAAAAATCCTACCTGGTCAGATGAAAGAATTTCTTTCTAACCAAGCTGAAAAATTTCTCATTACAGCCAAACGAAAAATTTCTCATCCCAGTCAGGTAAAAAAAAAATTCCTACCTGGCCAGATGAAAGAATTTCTTCCTAACCAAGCTGAAATATTTCTCATAATAGCCAAACGAAAAGTTTCTCACCCCAGTCAGGTAAAAAAAAATTCCTACCTGGCCAGATGAAAAATTAAATATTCGACTCCAATGGGATTCGAACCCGGGACCTCTACATCCCAAAGCGAGTGCTCTACCACGTCGCTATTAAGGCTAACTTGCACGACAAGGCAGTACAAACACACCTGAGACACTTCCCGGCTATACCAGATGAAAGAATTTCTTCCTAACCAAGCTGAAAAAATTCTCATTTCAGCCAAACGAAATATTTCTCACCCTAGTCAGGTAAAAAAAAATCCTACCTGGTCAGATGAAAGAATTTCTTCCTAAGCATGCTGAAATATTTCTCATTACAGCCAAACAAAAAATTTCTCACCCCAGTCAGGTAAAAAAAAAATCCTACCTGGTCAGATGAAAGAATTTCTTCCTAACCAAGCTGAAAAATTTCTCGTTACAGCCAAACAAAAAATTTCTCACCCCAGTCAGGTAAAAAAAAAAAATTCCTACCTGGCCAGATGAAAAATAAAATATTCGACTCCAATGGGATTCGAACCCGGGACCTCTACATCCCAAAGCGAGTGCTCTACCATGTCGCTATTAAGGCTAACTTGTACGACAAGGCAGTACAAACACACTTTATCGCATCCCGGCTATACCAGATGAAAGAATTTCTTCCTAACCAAGCTGAAAAATTTCTCATTACAGCCAAACGAAAAATTTCTCATCCTAGTCAGGTAAAAAAAAAATCCTACCTAGTCAGATGAAAGAATTTCTTCCTAACCAAGCTGAAAAATTTCTCATTATAGCCATACGAAAAATTTCTCACTCCAGTCAGGTAAAAAAAAAATTCTACCTGGCCAGATGAAAAAATTTCTTCCTTACCAAGCTGAAAAATTTCTCATTACAGCCAAACGAAAAATTTCTCACCCCAGTCAGGTAAAAAAATTTGCTACCTGGCCAGATGAAAGAATTTCTACCTAACCAAGCTGAAAAATTTCTCATTATAGCCGAACGAAAGATTTCTCACCCCAGTTAGGTAAAAAAAATTCCTACTTCGCCAGATGAAAAAAAAATCTGCCTAACCAAGCTGAAAAATTTCTCATAACAGCCAAACGAAGAAATTTCTCATCCCAGTCAGGTAAAAAAAAATTTCCTACCTGGCCAGATGAAAAATTAAATATTGGACTCCAATGGGATTCAAACCCGGGACCTTTACATCCCAAAGCGAGTGCTTTACCACGTCGCTATTAAGGCTAACTTGTACGACAAGGCAGTACAAACACACCTTATACACATCCCGGCTATACCAGATGAAAGACTTTCTTCCTTACTAAGCTGAAAAATTTCTCATTACAGCCATACGAAAAATTTCTCACCCAAGTCAGGTTAAAAAAAAAATCCTACGGGTCAGATGAAAGAATTTCTTATTTACCAAACAGAAAAATTTCTCATTTCAGCCAAACGAAAAATTTCTCATCCCATTCAGGTAAAAAAAAAAATTCCTACCTGGTCAGATGAAAGAATTTCTTCCTAACCAAGCTAAAAAAATTCTCATAATAGCCAAACGAAAAATTTCTCACCCCAGTCAGGTAAAAAAATTTCCTACCTGGCCAGATGAACAAATTTCTTCCTAACCAAGCTGAAAAATTTCTCATTACAGCCAAACGAAAAATTTCTCACCCATGTCAGGTAAAAAAAAATTCCTACCTGGCCAGATGAAAAATTAAATATTCGACTCAAATGGGATTCGAACCCGGGACCTCTACATCACAAAGCGAGTGCTCTACCACGTCGCTATTAAGGCTAACTTGTACGACAAGGCAGTACAAACACACCTTATACACAACCCGGCTATACCAGATGAAAGAATTTCTTCCTAACCAAGCTTAAAAATTTCTCATTATAGCTAAACGAAAAATTTCTCACCCCAGTCAGGTAAAAAAAATTCCTACCTAGCCAGATGAAAAAATTTCTTCCTAACCAAGCTGAAAAATTTCTCATTACAGCCAAACGAAAAATTTCTCACCCCAGTCAGGTTGAAAAAAAATTCCTACCTGGCCAGATGAAAAATTAAATATTCGACTCCAATGAGATTTGAACGCGGGACCTCTACATCCAAGAGCGAGTGCTCTACCACGTCGCTATTAAGGATAACTTGTACAAAAAAGCAGTACAAACACACCTTATACACATCCCGGCTATACCAGATGAAAGAATTTCTTCCTAACCAAGCTGAAAAAATTCTCATTACAGCCAAACGAAAAATTTCTCACCCTAGTCAGGTAAAAAAAAATCCTACCTGGCCAGATGAAAGAATTTCTTCCTAACCAGGCTGAAAAATTTCTCATTACAGCCAAACGAAAAATTTCTCACCCCAGTCAGGTAAAAAAAAAATCCTACCTGGTCAGATGAAAGAATTTCTTCCTAACAAAAGCTGAAAAATTTCTCATTATAGCCATACGAAAAATTTCTCACCCCAGTCAAATAAAAAAAAATTTCTAATTGGCCAGATGAAAAAATTTCTTCCTAACCAAGCTGAAAAATTTCTCATTACAGCCAAATAAAAAATTTCTCACCCCAGTCAGGTAAAAAAATTTCCTTCCTGGCCAGACGAAAAAATTTCTTCCTAACCAAGCTGAAAAATTTCTCATTACAGCCAAACGGAAAATTTCTCACCCTAGTCAGGTAAAAAAAAATCCTACCTGGCCAGATGAAAGAATTTCTTCCTAACCAAGCTGAAAAATTTCTCATAACAGCCAAACGAAAAATTTCTCACCCCAGTCAGGTAAAAAAAAATTCCTACCTGGCCAGATGAAAAATAAAAAAATGGACTCCATTGGGATTCGAACCCGGGACCTCTACATCCCAAAGCGAGTGCTCTACCACGTCTCTATTAAGGCTAACTTGTACGACAAGGCAGTACAAACACACCTTATACACATCCCGGCTTTACCAGATGAAAGAATTTCTTCCTAACCAAGCTGAAATATTTCTCATTACAGCCAAACGAAAAATTTCTCACCCTAGTCAGGTTAAAAAAAATCCTACCTGGTCAGATGAAAGAATTTCTTTCTAACCAAGCTGAAAAATTTCTCATTACAGCCAAACGAAAAATTTCTCATCCCAGTCAGGTAAAAAAAAATAAATTCCTACCTGGTCAGATGAAAGAATTTCTTCCTAACCAAGCTGAAAAATTTCTCATAATAGCCAAACGAAAAGTTTCTCACCCCAGTCAGGTAAAAAAAATTTCCTACCTGGCCAGATGAAAAATTAAATATTCGACTCCAATGGGATTCGAACCCGGGACCTCTACATCCCAAAGCGAGTGCTCTACCACGTCGCTTTTGAGGCTAACTTGTACGACAAGGCAGTACAAACACACCTTATACAATTCCCGGCTATACCAGATGAAAGAATTTCTTCCTAACCAAGCTGAAAAATTTCTCATTACAGCCAAACGAAAAATTTCTCACCCTAGTCACGTAAAAAAAGACAACCTACCTGGTCAGATGAAAGAATTTTTTTCTAAACAAGCTGAAAAATTTCTCATTACAGCCAAACGAAACATTTCTCATCCCAGTCAGGTAAAAAAAAAAATTCCTAACTGGCCAGATGAAAAAAAATTCTTCCTAACCAAGTTGAAAAATTTATCATTACAGCCAAACGGAAAATTTCTCACCCCAGTCAGGTAAAAAAAAATTCCTACCTGGTCAGATGAAGGAATTTCTTCCTAACCAAGCTGAAAAATTTATCATTACAGCCAAACGAAAAATTTCTCACCCTAGTCAGGTTAAAAAAAAATCCTACCTGGTCAGATGAAAGAATTTCTTCCTAACCAAGCTGAAAAATTTCTCATTATAGCCAAACGAAAAATTTCTCAAACGAGTCAGGTAAAAAAAATTCCTACCTGGCCAGATGAAAAAATTTCTTCCTAACCGAGCCAAAAAATTTCTCATTAAAGCCAAACGAAAAATTTCTCACCCCAGTCAGGTAAAAAAATTTCCTAACTGGCCAGATAAAAAATTTCTTCCTAACCAAGCTGAAAAATTTCTCATGACAGCCAAACGAAATATTTCTCACCCTAGTCAGGTAAAAAAAAATTCCTACCTGGCAAGATGAAAAATTAAATATTCGACTCTAATGTGATTCGGACCCGGGACCTCTACATCCCAAAGCATGTGCTCTACCACGTCGCTATTAAGGCTTACTTGTACGACAAGGCAGTACAAACACACCTTATACACATCCCGGCTATACCAGATGAAAGAATTTCTTCCTTACCTAGCTGAAAAATTTCTCATTACAGCCAAACGAAAAATTTCTCACCCTTGTCAGGTAAAAAAAAAAATAAAAAATCCTACCTGGTCAGATGAAAGAATTTCTTCCTAACCAAGCTGAAAAATTTCTCGTTACAGCCAAACAAAAAATTTCTCACCCCAGTCAGGTAAAAAAAAAAAATTCCTACCTGGCCAGATGAAAAATAAAATATTCGACTCCAATGGGATTCGAACCCGGGACCTCTACATCCCAAAGCGAGTGCTCTACCACGTCGCTATTAAGGCTAACTTGTACGACAAGGCAGTACAAACACACCTTATACTCAACCCGGCTATACCAGATGAAAGAAATTCTTCCTAACCGAGCTGAAAAATTTCTCATTACAGCCAAACGAAAAATTTCTCACCCTAGTCAGGTTAAAAAAAAATCCTACCTGGTCAGATGAAAGAATTTCTTCCTAACTAAGCTGAAGAATTTCTCATTACAGCCAAACGAAAAATTTCCACCCCAGTCAGGAAAAAAAATTCCTACCCGGTCAGATGAAAGAATTTCTTCCTTACCAAGCTGAAAAAATTCTCATTACAGCCAAACGAAAAATTTCTCACCCTAGTAAGGTTAAAAAAAAAATTCTACCTGGTCAGATGAAAGAATTCTTCCTTACCAAGCTGAAAAATATCTCACCCCAGTCAGGTAAAAAAAATTCCTACCTGGTCAGATGAAAGAATTTCTTCCTAACCAAGCTGAAAAATTTCTCATTATAGCCAATTGAAAAATTTCTCACCCCAGTCAGGTAAAAAAATTCCTACCTGGCCAGATGAAAAAAAGTCTTCCTAGCCAAGCTGAAAAATTTCTTATTACAGCCAATCGGAAAATTTCTCAACCTAGTCAGGTAAAAAAAGTTCCTTCCTAGACACATGAAAAATTAAATATTCGACTCCAATGGGATTCGAACCCGGGACCTCTACATCCCAAAGCGAGTGCTCTACCATGTCGCTATTAAGGCTAACTTGTACGACAAGGCAGTACAAACACACTTTATACACATCCCGGCTATACCAGATGAAAGAATTTCTTCCTAACCAAGCTGAAAAATTTCTCATTACAGCCAAACGAAAAATTTCTCACCCTAGTCAGGTAAAAAAAAATTCCTACCTGGTCAGATGAAAGAATTTCTTCCTAACCAGGCTGAAAAATTTCACATTACAGCCAAACGAAAAATTTCTCACCCAATTTAGGTAAAAAAAAATCCTACCTAGTCAGATGAAAGAATTTCTTCCTAACCAAGCTGAAAAATTTCTCATTATAGCCATACGAAAAATTTCTCACCCCAGTCAGGTAAAAAAAAAATTCTACCTGGCCAGATGAAAAAAATTCTTCCTAACCAAGCTGAAAAATTTCTCATTATAGCCGAACGAAAAATTTCTCACCCCAGTTAGGTAAAAAAAATTCCTACTTCGCAAGATGAAAAAAAAATCTGCCTAACCAAGCTGAAAAATTTCTCATAACAGCCAAAAAAAAAAAATTTCTCATCCCAGTCAGGTAAAAAAAAAAATTTCCTACCTGGCCAGATGAAAAATTAAATATTGGACTCCAATGGGATTCAAACCCGGGACCTCTACATCCCAAAGCGAGTGCTCTACCACGTCGCTATTAAGGCTAACTTGTACGACAAGGCAGTACAAACACATCTTATACACATCCCGGCTATACCAGATGAAAGACTTTCTTCCTAATTAAGCTGAATAATTTCTCATTACAGCCAAACGAAAAATTTCTCACCCAAGTCAGGTTAAAAAAAATCCTACCTGGTCAGATGAAATAATTTCTTATTAACCAAACTGAAAAAATTCTCATTTCAGCCAAACGAAAAATTTCTCAACCCAGTCAGGTAAAAAAAAAATTCTACCTGGTCAGATGAAAAAATTTCTTCCTAACCAAGCTAAAAAAATTCTCATAATAGCCAAACGAAAAATTTCTCACCCCAGTCAGGTAAAAAAATTTCCTACCTGGCCAGATGAAAAAATTTCTTCCTAACCAAGCTGAAAAATTTCTCATTATAGCCGAACGAAAAATTTCTCACCCCAGTTAGGTAAAAAAAATCCTACTTCGCCAGATGAAAAAAAAAATCTGCCTAACCAAGCTGAAAAATTTCTCATAACAGCCAAAAAAAAAAAAATTTCTCATCCCAGTCAGGTAAAAAAAAATTTCCTACCTGGCCAGATGAAAAATTAAATATTGGACTCCAATGGGATTCAAACCCGGGACCTCTACATCCCAAAGCGAGTGCTCTACCACGTCGCTATTAAGGCTAACTTGTACGACAAGGCAGTACAAACACACCTTATACACATCCCGGCTATACCAGATGAAAGACTTTCTTTCTAATTAAGCTGAAAAATTTCTCATTACAGCCAAACGAAAAATTTCTCACCCAAGTCAGGTTAAAAAAAAATCCTACCTGGTCAGATGAAATAATTTCTTATTAACCAAACTGAAAAAATTCTCATTTCAGCCAAACGAAAAATTTCTCAACCCAGTCAGGTAAAAAAAAAATCCTACCTGGTCAGATGAAAAAATTTCTTCCTAACCAAGCTAAAAAAATTCTCATAATAGCCAAACGAAAAATTTCTCACCCCAGTCAGGTAAAAAAATTTCCTACCTGGCCAGATGAAAAAATTTCTTCCTAACCAAGCTGAAAAATTTCTCATTACAGCCAAACGAAAAATTTCTCACCCCAGTCAGGTAAAAAAAATTCCTACCTGGCCAGATGAATAATTAAATATTCGACTCAAATGGGATTCGAACCCGGGACCTCTACATAACAAAGCGAGTGCTCTACCACGTCGCTATTAAGGCTAACTTGTACGACAAGGCAGTACAAACACACCTTATACACAACCCGGCTATACCAGATGAAAGAATTTCTTCCTAACCAAGCTGAAAAATTTCTCATTATAGCTAAACGAAAAATTTCTCACCCCAGTCAGGTAAAAAAAGTTCCTACCTAGCCAGATGAAAAAATTTCTTCCTAACCAAGCTGAAAAATTTCTCATTACAGCCAAACGAAAAATTTCTCACCCCAGTCAGGTAGAAAAAACAAATTCCTACCTGGCCAGAAAAAAATTAAATATTCGACTCCAATGGGATTCGAACCCGGGACCTCTACATCCCAAAGCGAGTGCTGTACCACGTCGCCAGTAACGCTAACTCGTACGACAAGGCAGTACAAACACACCTTATACACATCCCGGCTATACCAGATGAAAGAATTTCTTCCTAACCAAGCTGAAAAATTTCTCATTAATGCCAAACGAAATATTTCTCACCCTAGTCAGGTAAAAAAAATCCTACCTGGTCAGATGAAAGAATTTCTTCTTACTAAGCTGAAATATTTCTCATTATAGCCAAACGAAAAATTTCTCAACCCAGTCAGGTAAAAAAATTTCCTACCTGGCCAGATGAAAAAAATTCTTCCTAACCAAGCTGAAAAATTTCTCATTATAGCCAAACGAAAAATTTCTCACCCCAGTCAGGTTAAAAAAAATCATACCTGGCCAGATGAAAAATTAAATATTCGACTCAAATGGGATTTGAACCCGGGACCTCTACATCCCAAAGCGAGTGCTCTACCACGTCGCTATTAAGGCCAACTTGTACGACAAGGCAGTACAAACACACCTTATACACATCCCGGCTATACCAGATGAAAGAATTTCTTCCTAACCAAGCTGAAAAATTTCTCATTACAGCCAAACGAAAAATTTCTCACCCGAGTCAGGTAAAAAAAAAAAAAAAAAAAAATCCCTACCTGGTCAGATGAAAGAATTTCTTCCTTACCAAGCTGAAATATTTCTCATTACAGCCAAACGAAAAATTTCTCACCCCAGTCAGGTAAAAAAAAAATCCTACCTGGTCAGATGAAAGAATTATAGTGTGAAATTATTGACATGACTTGACCTTTATGCAATGAATAAATTAACCAATGAATACATTTATCATCGAGTGTAGCCGCAAGCTTTCGAAAAACATCGTATATCCGTGTAGTGTATAGATTTTAAAAATAATGTTATTATTCCTTTACACACTGATTTACTGAGTGGTCGAGAGGTCTAGTTCGATGACTACGGGTGCAGGGATCATGAGTTCAAATCTGCTCCCATCCCACTGTTTTTATGTTGTTTTTTTTCTTTTCCTGTTAGCCCCCAATTGACTAGTTATCTCGTGTTTGAATGACAATAATTGTTTTGCACAGCGTGTTTCATTTTATCAACTTCTATCTCCTGAACTCAAAAATGGAACACACAAGAAGATGTCAAAGGGCCTAAAGAGCAAATTTGGTTGAAAATCGAGGACCTATGTTGGATTAGTAGCTTGAGTCTCGAAAGAGTTGTCGTTGTAGAATTCGTAAGAGAAATACCAGGCATCCATAGTCTAAGCGTTTCACCCTCCGCCAAATGACCGGAAAAATATAAAAGAGTCGTTAAACTCATTCAAACAAGTAAAAAAAGAAACTAACGGGAAAAACAAATAGTTTATAACATACCGCAAATCTCTTTGAGAATCGGGTGATATTCAACATTACTCAAAAGAAAAAATCTATAAAATTGATTGAAACCTTGAGAAAAAAAAATGCTGTCATAGTGACTCGAACCACTGTCGTCGTCTTCTGATTCTTTAATCGTTCCACGTGCAATGACATGTACCTAATCATCACAGTGTCAATTAATAGGTATATATTATGAAACTTGGTTCACGAAGTTAAACGAGACCTAACGGAGATACCATGTGACAATCAGTCAAGCATGTAATGTATGCTAATAGAGGTTACGGTCAGTCATGTCAATGATTTTACACTATACTTCCTAACCAAGCTGAAAAATTTCTCATTACAGCCAAACGAAAAATTTCTCTGCCCAGACAGGTAAAAAAATTTCCTGACTGGCCAGATGAAAAAAATTCTTCCTAACCAAGTTGAAAAATTTCTCATTACAGCCAAACGAAAAATTTCTCACCCCAGTCAGGTAAAAAAAAATCCTACCTGGTCAGATGAAAGAATTTCTTCCTTACCAAGCTGAAAAATTTCTCATTACAGCCAAACGAAAAATTTCTCACCCAAGTCAGGTAAAAAAAATTCCTACCTGGCCAGATGAAAAGATTTCTTCCTAACCATGCTGAAAAATTTCTCATAACAGCCAAACAAAATTTCTCACCCGAGTCAGGTAAAAAAAAATCCTACCTAGCCAGATGAAAAATTAATTATTCGACTCAAATTGGATTCGAACCCGGGACCTCTACATCCCAAAGCGAGTGCTCTACCACGTCGCTATTACGGCTAACTTGTACGACAAGGCTGTACAAACACACCTTATACACATCCCGGCTATACCAGATGAAAGAATTTCTTCCTAATCAAGCTGAAAAATTTCTCATTACAGCCAAACGAAAAATTTCTCTCCCTTCCAGTCAGGTAAAAAAAAAAATTTCCTACCTGGTCAGTTGAAAGAATTTCTTCCTAGCTAAGCTGAAAAATTTCTCATTATAGCCAAACGAAAAAATTTTCACCTCAGTCAGGTAAAAAAAAATCCTATCTGGCCAGATGAAAAAATAAATATTCGTCTCCAATGGGATTCGAAACCGGGACCTCTACATCCCAAAGCGAGTGCTCTACCACGTCGCTTTTAAGGCTAACTTGTACGGTACGGCAGTACAAACAACCCTTATACACATCCCGGCTACACCAGATGAAAACAATTCTTCCTAACCAACGTGAAAAATTTCTCATTACAGCCAAACAAAAAAATTTTCACCCAAGTCAGGTAAAAAAAATTCCTACTGGCCAGATGAAAAAAATTCTTCCTAACCAAGCTTAAAAATTTCTCATTACAGCCAAACGAAAATTTTTTCACCCAAGTCAGGTAAAAAAAATCCTACCTGGCCAGATGAAAAAATTTCTTCCTAGCCAACGTGAAAAATTTCTCATTACAGCCAAATGAAAAATTTTTCATCACAGTCAGGTAAAAAAAAATTACTACCTGGCCAGATGAAACAGTAAATATTCGATTCCAATGGGATTCGAACCCGGGACCTCTACATCCCAAAGCGAGTTTTCTACCACGTCGCTATTTAGGCTAATTCGTACGACAAGGCAGTACAAACACACCTTATACACATCCCGGCTATACCAGATGATAGAATTTCTTCCTAACAAAGCTGAAAAATTTCTCATTACAGCCAAACGAAAAATTTCTCACCCTAGTCAGGTTTAAAAAAAAACCTACCTGGTCAGATGAAAGAACTTCTTCCTAACCAAGCTGAAAAATTTCTCATTACAGCCAAACGAAAAATTTCTCCCTACCAGTGAGATAAAAAAAAATTCCTACCTGGTCAGATGAAAGAAGTTCTTCCTAGCTAAGCTGAAAAATTTCTCATTACAGCCATACGACAAAATTTTCACCCCAGTCAGGTAAAAAAATTTCCTACTAGCAAGATGAAAAAGTTTCTTCCTAACCAACGTGAAAATTTCTCATTTCAGCCAAACGAAAAACATTTCACCCCAGTCAGGTTTAAAAAAAAAATCCTACCTGGCCAGATGAAAAAATAAATATTCGTCCCGAATGGGATTCGAACCCGGGACCTCTACATCCCAAAGCGAGTGCTCTTCCACGGCGCTATTAAGGCTAACTTGTACGGTAAGGCAGTACAAACAACCCTCATACACATCCCGGCTACACCAGAGAAAAAAAACTTCTTCCTAACCAACGTAAAAAATTTCTCATTACAGCCAAGCGAAAAATTTTTCACCCCAGTCAAATAAAAAATTTCCTAACTGGCCAGATGAAAAAATTTCTTCCTCACCAACGTGAAAAATTTCTCATTACAGCCAAGCGAAAAATGTTTCACCCCATTCAGGTAAAAAAAAAATCCTACCTGGCCAGATGAACAACTTTCTTCAACAGCCAAGCGAAAAAAAATTCACCCCAGTCAAATAAAAAATTTCCTACCTAGCCGGATGAAAAAAATTCTTCCTAACCAACGTGAAAAATTTCTCATTACAGCCAAGCGAAAAATTTTTCACCCAGTCAGATAAAAAAATTCCTTCCTGGTCAGATGAAAAAAAAAATTTCCTAACCAACGTGAAAAATTGCTCATTACAGCCAAACGAAAATTTTTTCACCCCAGTCAAATAAAAAATTTCCTAGCTGGCCAGATAAAAAAAATTCTTCCTAACCAACGTGAAAAATTTCTCATTACAGTCAAACGAAAAATTTTTCACCCCAGTCAAGTAAAAAAAAAATCCTACCTGGCCAGATGAAAAAAATTCTTCCTAACCAGATAGGCGACACCTGAAGGGTTTCGCGGAAGAGAAATGAGAGAAGATGAATTGAAATCAATGAATAGTTCAGGTCCGAAGTTGATTATATATTTTACATTTAAGAGTTGTTTAGATTATTCGTTAGTTTCATTGAAATATTAAACTTTAAACCTAACCACACTGTATGAATACACGAACTTGCCAAAGTACATGTATATTCAGGTCTACATCTGTAGTGAAGACTCTTGGAGGGTCGCTCTAGTCCCGATTCAATATGATACAGTTAATAACATCTTGCAATTGGCACTAATTTGGAGCAAAACATTCCAAAGGTTTATTCCCACTTCGTCTAATCTCATTTCGTCTACACTATAAAAATATTGGTTTAGACCAAAATTCCCATTTGGTCTAAAACTTAACACCTTATTGCATCAATTTCCCATTTCGTCTACAAAATGGTATATGACATGTTATGAGTGTCATAAAGTTGTTGATGTCCTATAGGTGTTATATACGGCACCCCCTCTCCATACACACAAAACTATTTTTTGATAAATGAAAAACAAATATCAATTTATACTTTTAAATAATTTCCTTTTAGGGATTTAAAGTTTTTGTTATTTCTAATAAATTATAAAAAATATTTTAGTTTGTTCCTATAATCTTATATTAGACAATTAGTTGGTTAGCATTTTTCAAATCATTTCTGATATGAATTAAAACATAAAAATCATTTAACTCTTATTTTCATGATAAAAACAGAAAAAGTATAAATTAAAATTATATAAAGCATAATTATTCAGACAAAAGAGTAAATAGCTTTTAGACCAAATGGGAATTAATCAAAATATGGCTTTTAGACCAAATGGGAATTTGACTTTTAGACCAAATGGGATTAGACAAAGTGGGAACAACCCATTCCAAATCCCTACCTCAGCACGCCATATATTTTAAATAATCAACCCAATTATTTAGAAACGCTCCGAGAACGCTCGTTGAAAAACACTTGAAATTGTACAATCCAATTCAAATCAAATAAATCATTCGACGACTTTTAATTTGACCTAATGATTTAGGAGAGCTAGATGTCTGTCATGGTTTCAAAGTGAACAAGATGTGTTTGTGAAACACAAATGTCCCCAGAACAGCATTTTTTTTAAAGTTTGACCTTAACCTTGTCACATGACCTTGACCTTGTCACATGACCTTGACTTAGGTGTACCTCTTTGTATGTCAAATACTTTTGGAGAAAAGGCAAAGGTTAAGTTTTCGGGTTAAGTTTTCGGACAGACGGACGGATAGACTGACGGACGGACGGACAGACAGACAGACAGACAGACAGACGGACGGACATGAATAAAACAATATGCCCCCGATCTCTCGATACTGGGGCATAAAAATTGCCAGGCTAATCAAAATTTGACTAAAAAACTTGACTTTTACTTATGGCCATTAATATATCATTCAATTATGAATCAGATAATTCATGATCATTAACTTAGTTTGATGGGGATGAAGGAATACAGTCCACAATTTCTTTAAGCATCTTCTCCTCCTAAACCAGTTGGCCAATCTTGATGAAACTTGGCAGGGATATTCCTTGGGTCAAGCTCTACCAAAGTTGTTCAAATAAATGAAATCCACCCTTAACTTTCCCTTTACCCTTAAGAAAAAGGGTGAAAATATGAAAATCTTTAAAAATCTTCTTCTCTAAAACAAGAAGGCAGACAGCTTTCATATTTGTTTGTAGCATCATCTAGTGGATCTCTACCAAGTTTGTTCATATCAAGACCCTGGGGTCATATTTGGGCTTTGCCCGGGCCCAACCCTTTTTACATAGAATCAAAGAGCGAAAATCTTAAAAAATCTTCTTCTCTGAAACCAGATGGCAGACAGCTTTCATATTTGGTATGTAGCATCACCTAGTGGGCCTCTATCAAGTTTGTTCATATCAAGACCCTTGGGTCATATTTGGGCTTTGCACGGGTGCATCCCTTTATCTCTTATGAGCATGAAGTGTAAAAAAATGAAAATCTTCAAAAATCTTCTTCTATGAAACCAGAAGGCAGACAGCTTTCATATTTGGTATGTAGCTTCATCTAGTAGACCTCTACCAAGTTTGTTCATATCAAGACCCTAGGATCATATTTGGGCTCCACCCGGGCGCAACCCTTTTTACATAGAATCAAAGAGAGAAAACCTTTTTAAATCTTCTTTAAAGCTGCTCTTTCACAGTTTTTCATAGAAAAAATACAAAACTTGTTCTAAGTTTTGGAAATGTGTGTATTTTTAGACTATTAAGAATGGCCCAAAGCATTGGCACTAGAAACAACATATTTCAATAATTTTGTAACTTATTTTTTTCGAAGTGGCAAGCTCAGTAAGGTATCCAGTCTATTTATTTCTAGTCTATTTATTACAAAATCGTTATTTTCCGTGAATAACCTTTCTTTTTTTGCTTGTATTGATATGAAGTTTCTAGCTGTCAAATACTTGAACCTTAATCTTTGATTGAATAAGACAAACATGCCGAATTTCAAGCAAAAATAGTTGGCTTGAAATTGAAGAATAATTTTTTTAGCGTTAGTAGTCACTTTATTTTTCAGAGTGAATTTAGCCTAAATTCGGGTATATCGGTCTTTCTTTCGATGCATTACCAGATTGAATCTTGTTATTTCAAAGGCTTCTACATGATGGGGTAGTTTATTCCGATTGATTTTACGAAAAATGTTAAAATTCACATTTTCCCAATCTGTGCAAGAGCAGCTTTAATCAAAACCACCAGAGGGCACACTGCTTTCATTTTAGGTATGTAGCATCATCTAGTGGGCCCCTACCAAGTTTGCTCATATCAAGACCCTTGGGTCATTTTTGGGCTCCACCCGGGCGCATTCCTTTCAGCTCCTCTGAGCACGAAGGGTGAAATTAGGAAAACCTTCAAAAATCTTCTTCTCTGAAACCAGTAGGCAGACAACTTTCATATTTAATATGTAGCATCATCTTATGGACCTCTTCCAAGTTCGTTCATATCAAGACCCTGGGGCCACATTTGGGGTCAGCCCGGGTGCATCCCTTATTACATAGAATCAAAGAGCAAAAAGGCATATCTGTCTTGCTCTTCGCTGGGAACGTTCCATGGTATTGATCTTAGGCCATTATCTTCTTTTTGACATCTGCCTATCTAATTAATGTGATGTCCCAGGGGTCAAAGAGACTCAGGTGAGCGATCTAGGACCATCTTGGTCCTCTTGTTTTTCATTTTGATTCATGCTCTGTTACTATCATGAACATTTATTAAAGATTATCACCCATATAAATGATGATAATTAAATACCAAATATGATAAATAATGGCCATAAAAAAACAAGTCATTAATTGGCATTGGAAAAATTCTGACAATTAATTCTGGCCATTCATATATATACTTTCGAATTCTAAATCAGTTCATTCATTGCCATTTACATTGTTTGAAATGGGTATTAATTAATGAGAAATGTAATACAGAATTAAAGCTTAAACTACTATCATTTTGATTCATGCCCATGACACAAACCATGAATAAGTCGTAATACAAAGTCATGACAAGAGTACCAATCTAAAAGTGACTGTGAATCTAGTCTATGGAAATCCAACATGGCTGCTGTTTTCAAACGAAATTTCCATTTGAAATGGTTGATCTTGCAGTAGTGTCTATCAAGGATTTCATAGTAAGAATGCCAAGCCCTGCCACGCCCATACTTATGGGGCAATAAGAATTTTGCAAACAAATTTAAGAAAGGCAATCCAAGGAAACATTCTGGAAAAGTTTCATTTAGTTTGGCCCTGTGGTTTAGGATGATCATTGTTCAAAGATTTCCAAGTGAAGAAATGCCATGCCCTGCCATACCCATAATTATTAGCCAATCAGAAATTCCCGAATAATTTTTTGAAGAGGATCACACAGGGTGCATTCTGACAAAATTTCATTGAAATCAGCCAACTGCTTGAGAGGAAAAAGTTCTACAAAATTTCATAGTGATGCATGAAACCACCACCCTGCTATGCCAATATTTATTGGCCTATCAGAATTTTGAGAATATTTTTGGAAGAAGGTCCACCAAGGAACATTCTTGCAAAGTTTTATTGAAATCGGCCCTCTGGTTCAGGAGTTAAAATATTTTTAAGTGACGAAATGCCATGCTCTGCCATGACCATTACTATGGGCCAATCAGGTTTTCAAAAACAATTTTTGAATATGGTCACCTAAGGAACATTCTTGAAAAAATAAATTCAAATCAGCTCAACTTAAAATTGGGAAAAATGTGTGTAACTAGATATTCCCTCAATACTCACCAGTGCTTAGGTCAAGCGAGGGTAGGTCTTTTTAATTCATATGGACATGAAACTAAAATTTTTTAAAAGCAAATCACACTGTATAAATATAACAAGAGCACCGCCAACGGGTACCTATGCTCAGCTGTCGATTGCTGGGTGGTGGGAAAAAATCTTAGTCGAAAAAGGGGCATAATTTGCACAAAATGCATCTAGTTATCCCCCTTGAAAGTATAGGGTGCTCTTTTGATGGTGAACATGTGTGCCAAGTTTCAAGTGAATGCCTTCAGTAGAACCAGAGATATAACAAAATATCAGAATTTTTCAGCTTGGTTAGGAAGAAATTTTTTCATCTGGCCAGGTAGGAATTTTTTTTACCTGACTGGGGTGAGAAATTTTTCTTTTGGCTATAATGAGAAATTTTTCAGCTTGGGTAGGAAGAAATTCTTTCATCTGACCAGGTAGGATTTTTTTTTTACCTGACTGAGGTGAGAAATTTTTCGTTTGGCTGTAATGAGAAATTTTTCAGCTTGGTTAGGAAGAAATTCTTTCATCTGACCAGGTAGGATTTTTTTTTTACCTGACTAGGGTGAGAAATTTTTTGTTTGGCTGTTATGAGAAAATTTTCAGCTTGGTTAGGAAGAAATTCTTTCATCTGGTATAGCCGGGATGTGTATAAGGTGTCTTTGTTCTGCCTTGTCGTACAAGTAAGTCTTAATAGCGACGTGGTAGGCCCTCGCTTTGGCATGTAGAGGTCCCGGGTTCGAATCCAATTGGAGTCGAATATTTAATTTTTCATGTGGCCAGGTAGGAATAATTTTTGTACCTGACTGGGGTGAGAAATTTTTCGTTTGGCTATAATGAGAAATTTTTTAGCTTGGTTAGGAAGAAATTTTTTCATTTGGCCAGGTAGGAAATTTTTTTACCTGACTGGGGTGAGAAATTTTTCGTTTGGCTATAATGAGAAATTTTTCAGCTTAGTTAGAAAGAAATTCTTTCATCTGACCAGGTAGGATTTTTTTTTTACCTGACTGGGGTGAGAAATTTTTCGTTTAGCTGTAATGAGAAATTTTTCAGCTTGGTTAGATAGAAATTCTTTTATCTGACCAGGTAGGATTTTTTTTTTACCTGACTAGGGTGAGAAATTTTTCGTTTGGCTGTAATGAGAAATTTTTCAGCTTGGTTAGGAAGAAATTCTTTCATCTGGTATAGCCGGGATGTGTATAAGGTGTGTTTGTACTGCCTTGTCGTACGAGTTAGCCTAAATAGCGACGTGGTACAGCACTCGCTTTGGGATGTAGAGGTCCCGGGTTCAAATCCCATTAGAGTCGAATATTTTATTTTTCATCTGGCCGGGTAGGCATTTTTTTTTTTTACTTAACTGGGGTGAGAAATTTTTCGTTTGGCTGTAATGAGAAATTTTTCAGCTTGTTTAGGAAGAAATTTTTTCATCTGGCCAGGTAGGAAATATTTTTACCTGACTGGGGTGAGAAATTTTTCGTTTGGCTATAATGAGAAATTTTCCAGCTTGGTTAGGAAGAAATTCTTTCATCTGACCAGGTAGGAATTTTTTTTTACCTGACTGGGGTGAGAAATTTTTCGTTTAGCTGTAATGAGAAATTTTTTCAGCTTGGTTAGGTGGAAATTTTTTTATCTGACCAGGTAGGATTTTTTTTTACCTGACTAGGGTGAGAAATTTTTCGTTTGGCTGTAATGAGAAATTTTTCAGCTTGGTTAGGAAGAAATTCTTTCATCTGGTATAGCCGGGATGTGTATAAGGTGTGTTTGTACTGCCTTGTCGTACGAGTTAGCCTTAATAGCGACGTGGTACAGCACTCGCTTTGGGATGAAGAGGTCCCGGGTCCGAATCCCATTGGAGTCGAATATTTAATTTTTCATCTGGCCAGGTAGGAATTTTTTTTTACATGACTTGGGTGAGAAATTTTTCGTTTGGCTGTAATGAGAAATTTTTCAGCTTGGTTGGGAAGAAATTCTTTCATCTGACCAGGTAGGAATTTTTTTTACCTGACTGGGGTGAGAAATTTTTCGTTTGGCTGTAATGAGAAATTTTTCAGCTTGGTTAGGAAGAAATTTTTGCATCTGGCCAGGTAGGAAATTTTTTTACCTGACTGGGGTGAGAAATTTTTCGTTTGGCTGTAATGAGAAATTTTTCAGCTTGGTTAGGAAGAAATTCTTTCATCTGGTATAGCCGGGATGTGTATAAGGTGTGTTTGTACTGCCTTGTCGTACAAGTTAGCCTTAATAGCGACGTGGGAGAGCACTCGCTTTGGGATGTAGAGGTCCCGGGTTCGAATCCCATTAGAGTCGAATATTTAATTTTTCATCTGGCCAGGTAGGAATAATTTTTTTTTTACCTGACTGGGGTGAGAAATTTTTCGTTTGGCTATAATGAGAAATTTTTCAGCTTGGTTAGGAAGAAATTTTTTCACCTGGCCAGGTAGGAAATTTTTTTATCTGACTGGGGTGGGAAATTTTTCGTTTGGCTATAATGAGAAATTTTTCAGCTAAGTTAGGAAGAAATTCCTTCATCTGACCAGGTAGGAATTTTTTTTTTACCTGACTGGGGTGAGAAATTTTTCGTTTGGCTGTAATGATAAATTTTTCAGCTTGGTTAGGAAGAAAATCTTTCATCTGACCAGGTAGGATTTTTTTTTATACCTGACTAGGGTGAGAAATTTTTCGTTTGGCTGTAATGAGAAATTTTTCAGCTTTGTTAGGATGAAATTCTTTCATCTGGTATAGCCGGGATGTGTATAAGGTGTGTTTGTACTGCCTTGTCGTACAAGTTAGCCTTAATAGCGACGTGGTAGAATACTCGCCTTGGGATGTAGAGGTCCCGGGTTCAAATCCCATTGGAGTCGAATATTTAATTTTTCATCTGGCCAGGTAGGAATTTTTTTTTTACCTGACTGGGGTGAGAATTTTTCAGTTGGCTGTAATGAGAAATTTTTTCAGCTTGGTTAGGAAGAAATTTTTTTATCTGACTGGGGTGAGAAATTTTTCGTTTGGCTATAATGAGAAATTTTTCAGCTTGGTAAGGAAGAAATTCTTTCATCTGACCAGGTAGGATTTTTTTTACCTGACTGGGGTGAGAAATTTTTCGTTTGGCTGTAATGAGACGGTGTATCCGTCCGTACAAACTTAACCATAACCCATTTTAACTTAACCTGTGACATTGGGCATATCTCGACGAACGTCCAGCGGATCAACTCTGCAAACTGTTTTAAAATCAATCCATGAATGTAGTTCTACATTATAAATTTTCTAAGCACTGTCCCAGATAAGAATTCGAAACATCCAACCGCCCACATGCGCCTTTCCAGGCACTCATACAAACGGATAGAGGGATAGAGTTCACTATATATGCCCTTCGCTATTTCAGGACGCAGAGGTATATGACAAAAAAAAAAAAAAAAAAAAAAAAAAAAAAACAGAAACACGCGCTATACAGAAAAGTCGGTGTCAAAAGATGTTATTTCAAATGTTTTATTAAAGACACGAAAACAATTTTGGTTCCTTGATCAAGGATTGGCCAATGTGTAACTGATGAAAATGAAAATTGATTGATTCTTTGACTAAATCATGACATAGGTGTTAAAATTGGTGTTAAATGTGTGAAATTGCGTGTCCTATTTCAGAATTTTATGATAAACATAATCTTTAAAATGGTTTCTTTTATTTTTTCTAAATAGATTAACAAAATTAGCCTTAAAACATTCTATATTAGCCATAAACATGGGTCCAAACAATACTTAGGAGACGAATATATTGAAAAGCATCACATATAAAATAATTTTATTTTACACTCTATAAGGAACTTCAATTTCTTAATAAAATTGTATGTCGCTGACCAAATTAGCTTCTTAACTTTTAAGAGAATGGATAGATCTACGTTACAAAACATAACTGCTTTAAGAGGAAAATGAATTTTATTCTATCTTTTGTTAGTTGACGACTTAAATGGTACCTTACAAAATTTGGTAGAAATCATACAGTTGTAGCTTAAGAACAAGATCATAGACTAAGATAAACTGGTATAAGTGAACTACTACATTACTGTAAACTTCGGTATTGTGGGAGCATATTGACCTGAACCTGCACGTTTTCATATGAATAAATTAGAAATCGGTCGTTTCTCTTCGGCAAAACACGACTTCCTTGCGGAATCTTATTGTGAAGTTGAATCGCACGTGTTACTGAAGTAAACCCGTAACCGCTCTTATGTTTTTACTGTAACGGGATTAATTGATCACCCGTGTGCTTGTAAGTTCACACGCAGAGAAAAAGTTATATTGTAAGTAGTTATAAATGATAAATAGATGTACAACCTAGAGACTTAATCTTACAACATCAGTATATTCAAATAGGTTTTGGTAATTATCAGGGAAGGATAATGAAATAAGTATGTGGAAAACATATATACTTTGTTCTACTATTTGGAATAATTCAAGAAGTTCTATATATATCTTCTAATTTCATACTGTTGTTAAATTATTCCAATTGTTTTAAATTAAACAGAAATTTTATTTCAGATCTAAAGCGTAATTTCTAAAGACATCAAGAACATTTATAACTCTGTAAATTTTATTACCCACTTCAATTTCCCTTAAACTTCGCTATAGCGAAATGATAGGAAAAAGCGCCGCTTCATCTATCTGATTATCTTGTTTCTTTAAAAAGAAAGAGTTTATTCACAATATGAAATTCCTAATTATGAAAAAAAAAAATTCCCGTGATTTTTTTTATCTTTTTTGTAGTAGGCAAAGTAGACTTTTATACAATCAGGACTTTTCTTTCGGAAAGTATCATAACAACGGTTTGTCGTATTTGGATAACAAATTTAGTCTTTATGTAATAATTTTTTGACTGTTTTATTAACTGAAAAAAAAACCAACACGAGATGATGCATGTCTATCCGACTACATCTACTTTGTCTGGTACAAATGATTTTTACCGGGCAAAAGACAGTAACATTCTGTTTATTCTCTAGTTTTGCCTCCTCCCTCAATATGGTTATCGCGCACGAGGTTTCCTAGTCAATAAATTCATACAGGCATTAGCACACATTTTTGTATATCAAAGATGAAGTCGTATCCGAACAAAAATATTTGAGCCTGTGCGTGACATTGCCAAAAAAATCATGTGTGAGTGATGGTCATACTTTGAGCAACTTGGACAATCTCGCATTATGTATTAAATCTGTTCTTTGATTGTTAGTAGAACTTTTGGTAATTGGACATCTATTGGTCGAATGATGAAGACTCCGATCATAATGTGCGACTACACAGGCTGATAAGATTCTAAACGTTGTGCATGTGTGAAATTGTTGGAAATGTCACACACGTGCTCATTTTATTTCAGCATTTCCTCGAAGAGAAACGACACCTTTTTCTTATTTTCCATCAACAACCCATTCTTTGGAACAATACGATCTGGGCCCGAGGTTATAAAACTTTTCTCAGGCTCTATTTAAATTTTCTCAAATTTCAATTTGAGATCAAAGCCGTAATCATGTTTTATCACTCATTTTAAAACGTATTAACATAAAAGATGATATAAATAAGTTGTTATAAATAACAACTTATTAAATATAATCTTTTATTTTCATACATTTTTTTAAATGTAAAATTTGAAAAAAAATGAGCCTGAGCCTGAGAAAAGTTTTATAACCTCGGGCCCTGGTCTCATTGATAACCTGCCTGAATGACGTCACTTTTTAATTTCAGTTGTCAAACCCAGATACATGTACTACAAAATAAATAGAGGATAATCGTTTGTTTCAGTGTAAGATCGATTAATTTTCATTGAAAGAACAATAAAAGCTATATTTTCACGAGTGGCGGAGACACTAGTGTAAATATAGCTTTTATTGTTCACGAAATGAAATATTAACCGATCTTATTCCAAAAACATACGATTATTATATTTCTTTATTGCAAAAATGAGACAAAATGTGAAATTTCTATGACATTTTTTCTTAAAGCGCAACAATTTGCGCTTGATTGCTATGCAACGTTCATTGTGACGTCACTTATTTCGCCCAGCATTCATAACGTCAGATAGGATATAAGTTTTTGATAATTTCACTGCTTTTGCGATGAGTTTATCAAGTGATAATCTACCGTTATTTCTCGATAAACCACAGAAAAGCATTATAGAAACAATTTTAGTCTAATCCAATTTCAATCAATTTAAAGACATTAATTCAATGTGCCTTATAATTGATAAGAGACCGAAAAATATTAAAGAAAACATTGAGAAAAGAGAGAAATTGTTTCAAACAAGCAATTTCTCCCTTTTTATCAAGGTTTCCCTCTAAATAACTTTCAGTACATAAGAATTTCGGGTAGTGTAGAAATGGTGACACAAATAGGTGAACGCATTTTTTATCTTTTTTTATGAAAATATATATTTTTTGGTTAACTTATATAGCATTTTTCTAAAGCTTTGACTGAATGTATATTTTCAATTCTATTGCTAAGCTTGAATGTTGTAAAATGCTTGGAACGATGATGTTATCTTATCTTTATTCTATTTTCAATAAAGGACTTGTCAAAACAACATGTACAATTCAAAAACAAGGCATATTGAAAAGAATTTGACATATTGCCTCAAATCCAAAAGGGTATAAGACAAGGAACTAACGCTTGCACCAGGAAAGTTTAAGATAACAAGAAATTATACAATTCTATACATTTCCATGTCTGATAATCACCAACCAGTCGCGCATATAATTTCCACGAATAAAATTTTCTTTAACAAATTGCGACAAAGGTCACCCGATGAAAATTTATAGATGAAAAAAGCCCAGTGGGACAGTAGAAGGATGGCTTTTATTAGTTATTTCATGATATGTCAAAGTTTGATAAGTCCCACACTGCAGTGACTTTATTTTCTTTCATTTGAAGAATTCAAGTAAAGGAATTGAGATGGGGTCACATGCAAAGTTGAGTCCAAATTAGCTCTGTGGTTTACGAGAAGATTAAAAAAACCAAACAACAACAACAAAAAAAACCCAACTAAATACGACAATCCGGCCCTGGAACGACCCTAGACTTTTTGTCTGCAAATCAAATCTTCACGAAGAAGTTAGGAAAAGCCAAACCGAAAGGAATTTTCATATTTCTGCCAAGGTTGGTTAAATGGACCTCTTTTTTTATTTTTTAGAGATTTTAAAAGAACTGTTGAAGACTTTTGACGGCTGACGCACAATTTACGGCGTACAGCGTACAGAGTCTGACACAAAATCTCACATTGATCACATTTTGATTGCATTTCGCTAAAATGTGTTAATGTGCCAGACAATTTATGGCAAACGAGGATGCAGAATCGGTAGCAAATGGTTTAAAAGGCACCTGGAAGTGTTTGATTTGAGATTTAAATAGCCGCTGCCAATTTAAACCCCATCTTAAAGACACCACGTGTATCATTGGCGACGATGCACTGTCAATTAACGCTTACAGTAAAGACATCGTGAAACACACACAAAATTTCAATATTTTCTACAAATTGTAATTCTAGGCAATGTCATTTGGCTGCCGGACTATGACAATTTAATTTCGAAGGAACAATATAATGTTATTTAAAGAATTATAAATATTTCAGGAATATAACTCCCGTATGTTTTTTCTCCCCTTTAATGTCGAAGCAATGATTCCATGATATAGTTAAATAAACTGTTATATTGATGTGGGTATAATAACAAGAAGCCTAAGATTGCTAGTATCGCTCCACTGGCACTAATGCCTAACATATTTATGAAAATTCACTGATAAATTGAAATAAAAGAATTTAGCTTAGTAACGAATTATCCTAGGCCAATGTTCGATAAAACGTGAAATGAAAAGAAAAGGACAGGAATGACCCTGAACCGCTTACCTGAATTTTATTTGTCCTTTGAACCCCACGCAAGTAACAATCAAGTAAAGTATCGTTCAAATTTGCGTAGTTGTTACGGAGATGTTGCTCAAAGAATTCAAAGTGAAAATGGGCCTTACGCTGCCCATATTTATGGTCCAATAATTATGTCATGATTTTTTTTAAACAAAATGCCATCGTCACAATATACACCGCCACTTTGCTGCTTTTTCATGAAAATAATTGTAGACACTTCTTACTTTTACTGAACCAAGTTAAAAACATTTGCAGACTACCTTTTTAAATTGTCAAGTTCTTATCAATAACTGTTTGTTATGATTAATTGATTGAATTGGTTTTAACGCTTCTTTAAACAACAACTAAATATAATAATAAAAAAAAAACTTTGACATGAAATCCACTTTTTCCATGACACGGCTGAAATTCACTTAACTGCAACAACATGCATAAATTCAGGTATCAATGAACATTTCGTAGAAATTTCTTTTTAAAATAAGTCCATAATAAAAGAAGGAGTTCCCTTCACAAGAATTTTACATAAAGGTCCATTTTCCCATGACACAGCTGTAATTCACCAAACCACCACATATAAGCAAGGTTAGGTGACTAGGAACATTTTGTGAAAGTTTCAGCCAAATCTTTCCATAAATGGGGAAAATTTGATTTCAAAAGAATTTTACAAGAAGGCCCCCTTTTTCATGACACAGCTAAAATTCACCAAACCGTGACTTTAGGTGCTAGGCCAGGTGACTAGGAACATTTTGTGAAAGTTTCATTGAAATCGGCCCATAAATGAGGGAGGAGTGCATTCAAAAGATTTTTTACATGAAGGCCCTTTTTTCCGCGGCTGAAATTCACAAAACCGTGACTTTAGGCGCTAGGTCAGGTGACTAGGAACATTCTGGGAATGTTTCATCGAAATTGGTCCATAAATGAAAGAGGAGTCGCGTTCACAAGATGTTTTTTACTTGAAGCCCCTTTTTCCACGACGCAGCTGAATTTCACCAAAACCTTACTTCATGCGCTGCGCTAGGTTAGATTACTAGGAACATTCTGTAAAAGTTTTATCAAAATCGGTCCATAAATGAGGGAGGAGTTGCGTTCACAAGATTTTTACACGAAGTACCCTTATTCCATGACGCGGCTGAAATTCAACAAACCTTGACTTTATGCGCATAGTTAGGTGACTAGAAACATACTGTAAAAGTTTTATCAAAATCGGTCCAGGGAGGAGTTGCGTTCACAAGAAAAGGTGACATCCGTTCGTACGGACGTATGGACGGACGGACAGACGGAGAAGATGACGCCAAATTGCGACCGCCTCCGTCTGCGTAAAAATGATAACCAAATTAACATCCCGGAAAAGTCTCGTTTGAAATAGTCTTTTGGTAAAGGATATGCAAGTAAATGGTGATTGAGTATTTTGGTGCAATGTGTACCAGACCCAGTAAATCGTTACACAATACTTCTAAAGAGACTTCAAAGTGTTGTTTTCAGTCTAAGTAGGCTTTGTTTAATGATAGTCTGGAGATGTAAAAAGCCAGTGGAGCGGTACAGACCCCCTTGGGCCTCTAGTTTTTGGGTCATTAAGTTGAAAAGGTCAAAGTCAAAACTGATCTTTGGCCAAAAACAGCTTACTAAACTTGGACAAATCACTGGTGCGGGTATTAGTCTGCTTTTCGACAGATCTAGTTTTAACAGGTTATACTTGATTAAAATCATTGTAAGGATTATTTATACAGTTCTTGTTATTGGTTCAATATACATGTTCCTCTTGATAAACTTGGTTTCCAGATTATCAGACATTAACCCTTTTCATGCTGCTAGAAGTATTTTCCTTATGATTAAAAAGCATTGACCTAACGACAAATGTGAAGACCAGCCTACACATTGCAAAGACTTATCTAAACTTTAATTGCCTGCTTAGCAGTGTTGGAAGGGGTAGCCAGATCCTTTGAAATGTCACAAAATTGCAATTTGTTCGAAATAAAATTTAAATTCAGCGCGAAAAGGGTTATAGTCTCATTAACATCATGTCCTTTTCGCATGCGTTTTGACTTTACTGGTGTTGTAATATAAAGGAGATAAACTTTTAGACAAGTTTACCCACGAAGATAAGTGATTGATCTCCCTTCAACATGTTACTTTTTATCAGGCTGGTTTTAGTCCGTTTGACTTCTATTAGTACAAACGTTTTCATAATTGGTAAAAATGTTTTGTATTTGGTAATATCTTAATTTTAGTTAATACCATCCCAGAAAATAATTTTTGATAAAAAATGGTTTCAAATTAAATTGCTTTGTCTATCTAGTTATTGTTTGTATTTTAGCATTTTCTGCTGTTAAACACGAGGGACAAGAGAAGGCTGTATAGTAGTAAGAAAATGTAAACATATACAAGTGTAGTAAAAATACGTGGTTTTATTCTTAACTTCTGACATAATAAATGACCATTATTCCTTATTTGGACATGTTCGTTGGCATATCGACGGTCTCATTACTTTAAATTTAAATATTACGTGATTTTTACCGGTATTACTCTCCTGATTGCTGGGTTGTCCTCGTGTAATTTGAAACGATTTTGTTAATTAATCCATTTTGATTGGTCTGAATAAGGGAGTATGGAGTTCATCTCAGAAAAGATTTATATGATTATCAATACCTGGTTAAATTCTTTTTGTACAAAGACAGAATGGAATCATTTTAATACTCTTGACAAGTAAAGATATAACAATCAAAAATTAGTTTTCACCAATAAATATTAGAGAAATTTTACTAAATGTTGGTCAAACGGACTGCATTTTATCTCGGCCACTCTCCGATACATGTATCTGTATTGTATATTAGGAAGTAATTCCCAGTCCATCTGTGTATTAATATTAGGCATCAATATGTCCTAATAAACTCGCCGTAACCCAAGGCAGTGCATGCGATCTTCCCGTAATTTTAGGGGTACCAAAGACCGTACGGTTTGTTAGAAAAATGTTCAAAAATCGCCAAAGCGCACAAAGAACATAGCCCATTGACTTTTCGTAAATTCTCATGTTGCTGCAAGGATACTGCATGACACCCGTTCGATAATTGCATGTGAATCATTATCTATAGAAGGACCTTATTTTATTTCTTGTTTTCTTTACTCGTATTTTTGCGGGTGGGTTTGGTCAAAATCTGCATTGAATAATCCAATTAATGTCATAACATAACATCATAGATTAATAATCACCACAGACTAGAAGAGGACCTTATTGATTTAGTGGAAGCATATTGCTCTTTGGCGAATTTGGGTGAGTTCTATATAAGCCTGTGTGCGTCATTTCCATAAATTAAGAGATGAAGAGTGTATTTATTGTTTTCCTAAGGCATGAAAAAAAAATACTTATTACACTTATGTATGAATTCGCCTTGCGTATTCATACATAAGTGTGATGAGGTGTTTTGTATCATATCTGCATGAAGCCAATGGATATTCCCTTCATTTCTCATTATTAACTTCACGAAGCAAACACGTTAAGATTTATCCATGATAAGATATATTTTTGATGGGACTACTTGTTGCAGAAGCTTACGAAAAAGCTGCGTTACAAAATGTACTCAAAATTGCTTTAAATGGGAAATAAAACATTTTTTTAGTCAATCAGAATACAAGAAACTTGATGACCACAACAAAAGTTAAATTATAAACGTATGTACAATAGGCACAAATATTGAACTTCCTGAATAAAAATGTAATGAATTAAGGTCATTCGATGACTGTTTGAAAGGGGTAAGACAAACGGCCTGTTTTCAAAATATTGCTTGTGCTGCTGATAAATAGAGGTTCATTTTATATTTCTCGGTTCATTTCTTGGAATGTAAATATGGGGATCACATTTTAGGTTTCCTCATTTCAGGCTCTTCATTCTGAGTAATAGGCATTAACGAACAATATTAATATATGGCTTTTAGAATTACAATAATACGGGGTTAATCCTTGTTTTAGGGCGTTAGCATTTGAAGAGACCTAAAAATGGTTTTATGATCAAGTGGGAAGCACGGGGCGTCAGCGTTTCGAGGGTCTCTGAAAATGTTATCGCTCGAAAAAAACTTTCACGAATTGATCACTGAGAGTTGAGCATTATTTACTGAGGAGAAGATGTTAAAAGGTCTCGGGCTCAAAACAGGCACTGTCCTGCAAACCCATATTTGGGGACCAATCAACATTCATCGAAAAGGTTTTAAGACGGGTCACCCAAGGAAGAGTTCTGCCAAGTTTGGTTGAAATCCGCCCATTGGTTACTCAGGAGAAGACGTTTAAAGATTTGGACTAAAAATAAGCCCCACCCTGCCTCACCCATATTTGAGGGTCAATATCATTCCAAGAACAGGTCTAAAGAAGGGTCACATAAGGAACATTTCTGCCAAGTTTGGTTGAAATCCGCCCTTTGGTTACCAGCTGAGGACAAAAACATGTTGTAAGATCTGGGGCTCGAAATAAGCCATGTCCTGCCACATCCATATTTATGGTCCAGTCAAAAATTCGCGAACAATTTTTGAAGAGGGTCACCCAGGGAACAATATGGCAGAATTTCATTCAAAAAGGGCCAATGGTTTCAGAGAAGAAGTTTTAAATTGTTGACGATGGACGACAGACTATGGGTGATCCTAATACGAGGGTTGTTCAAAAATTAACCGGATTTTGCCTCGCAAAATTTTATTTTTAAAGTCATCAAACTTAATTTGGTATCACTCGCTGTCGGAATTCAATCAACATATGGTTATGTAGAAATGATATATAGTTATCGAACATAGCGCGCATCATGTTGTGCTCAGGTGAGCTAAAGATATTAAATAGTTTTTACTCATACGGTTCTTCTACCCGGTATTTCCAGAGATGAACTTATTCTGGGTTCAATTTGAATATTCGCTGGTTTTACTTTGTATTTCCCCGAAATTCCTTATACTATTATTCTATCCTATTTCACACAGGATTCTCATAAACATAGATTTGTCAGATCGCTTGAAAGCCTTGTAATTTTCTTGTCATAAAAATGTCTTCTTAGCCTTTATTTGTTAGAATAGCACAATGTTCGGCAAGGAAATACAGGTTTAGCTGTTGTATTTGGTTTTTGATAAATATTTAACCTTTCATTGCCTCTGCATCAATGCAGTTAACAACATCGTGAAATTGACAAGGTGAATGATTTTTGAATGATTTAGGAATGAAATTGAATGAGAGTGTGGAGCAAAATTTGAGTGAAGTTAATGTGAGGTAATCCAATACTGTTTTTATAAGTTTTCCTTTTTATCCCTGCCGTTTTCGGCGAAAGGATATATTAATGGTCTTTTGACTGCATCATTCCGTCATTCCGTCATTCCGAGGTTCCGTCACTAAACTTGTCCGGAGCATATCTCCTAAAGTGAAATACATGTAGCTATCAAGTTGATAGATCTCATAGAGGAAGAGTGTAGTGCACAAGAACTACAACTCTCGCTTGCACAATTGTGGAGTTATTGTACTTCGTATTTTTGATACTTATATTTTGTCCGGAGCATATCTCCTAAAGTATAAACTTGAAACTGTTGGGGTGGATAGATCTCATAGAGGAGAAGTGCAGTGCACAAGAACTACAACTCTAACTTAGCATAATTTATGAGTTATTGTCCATTGTTATTTTTAATACTTAGAGTTTGTATTGAGCATATCTCCTAAAGTATAATAGCTATCAACTTGAAACTTTATGGGTGGATAGATCTCATGGAGGGGAAGTGCAGTGAATAAGAACTTCAACTCTTGATTGCATAATTTTGGAGTAATTGTCCTTTGTTATTTTTAACACTTATATTTTGTCCGGAGCATATCTCCCAAAGAATAATAGATATCAACTGGAAACTTTAACTATAATTTTTCTTGTAAGATATTTCAGTATTTGCCCTTTGTTATTTTAAAGAATTTGACCCTGTAGGGGGTAAATCTCTTAAAGTACAAAAGAATCCTTAATCTATAAGGCTTCAGTTTACTATTAAGCTTTCATGGCGGGGGATGGCCATGTCCGACATGGCTCTTGCAAAATTTTGAGGGTTATATGTTTACGTCTATGTGCAGACAATTTCATCTCGAGCAGACCAACATCTTCACAAATGGTTGCAAAACATGGTCTATTTTACCGTGACTAGCCGCTTATTGTTTATGAATACGTCATCGATGCGTGCTGGATTGGTATAAATAACGATGGATGTCGATAAACACAGCAAAGTGAATTACTGGGATTTAGGTGTCTCGTTGAGTCGCGGCATTTTCCTCTTCATATCTGATTACAGATAAAAATGACAAGACTGCGTGATATAGGGCCTCATTTAGGGATAGAACACTTAAATCCATGGCCAGACGAGAATTGGCAAACATATTGTCAGTACAGAATCCCTTAAAGTTTAGATATAGTGGATATTGAATGAGTGGTCGTGGAATACCGAATTTATAAAACGAGTCATCTATAGACAGATAAAAACGAGGCTGCGCCGAGTTATTATCTGTTTATAGATGACTAGTTTAATAAAATCGGTATTTTATGAGCAAAAATTTAATATTCTATTTATAATATGACCCGAACTTTGGTGATAAAACGAGAAAATTACGATATTTATCGCTTCATGTTATTCCGCGAAACATACAACGCCGTTTGCGAAATGACGTCAGTATATCCATAATGACGTCATTTTCCTAACAAAAAATATATCTTTACTCTTCGTTCTTAGCTCATTTGCATAGTTATTCCACTAGTGTAATAACACACGTGTAATATCAAAAATATTCAACGGCGTTATTTCACTCCCGCGATGTAGGTCATATTATAAATAGTGTAACAAGCTTCTTATTGGTCACTGTATCTTTTCCGATATCCGAGATAATTGTAAAAAGAGATCTGTCTAGCGTGCTACTTCTTGATAAGACAATGTAATTCCAAAGCTTTCGGTCTAAAATTTATTTCAAATAATTTGGTTGAACGCGCAAAGATTTGACAAAAAATCCATTTTGAAAAAGTCACAAGTCTCACAATTTGTGGGGTAAGTTCCATAATAAGAACTGAAAATACCCTTTATGTTTTGTGATAAACAGTACATAATGTGTTATAATTTTTCCTCAAAATATACACCAAAGTATATTTTTGATTTTAAAGAAAGCCATTAAAATAAGTCAGAATTAGAAAGTTTACCCTACCCCCTCACCCTTAACAATGTCAATTTTAGAATGAGGTATTCCATTTTTTTCAGGGGGCGGGGTGGGGCTACACTGCTTTTTGAAAAGATTTGTTTGTTTGTTTCAATGGGGTTTTACGCCGCTTTTAACATTATTTCGGCTGGTGCACCTAGCAATGGATTCTTGGTATTTCTCACACCAGTACTACCATCACATCCTTTCCTAGCCTCAAGCTGCTATCCCATGTGTACGATTTTCAACCCATGGGTGTCAGACAAATAGTCGGAAAGGATGAGTGCCGCCATCGCAGATCGAACCCGGGACCTCTTAAGGTTTTTTTATCCACTAATTAAACAGGTTATTAAAATATGATATAGAGGATAATCGTTTGTTTCAGTGTAAGATCGAGTTATATTTCATTGAGTGAACATCAAAAGCTATATTTTCACGAGTGGCAGAGCCACGAGTGAAAATATAGCTTATGTTGTTCACGAAATGAAATATCAATCGATCTTACACGAAAAACAAACGATAATTCTATTTCTTTAATGCAAAAATGAGAAAAATCTGACATTTCTAAGACATTTTTTTCGTAAAGCGCGCCATTTTGCTATGCAACGTTCATTGTGACGTCACTTATTTCGCCCCGCATAGATGACGTCCGATAGGATGAAATGCACAAAAGCAAAAGGAGAACACTTACTCCACAAGTAACAGTAACGATACTTTTACTTATACTAGTGACTGATCAAACGTTTTTTTTTCCATAAAATCATGATAAATGGGAAAAAAGAGGGCAATTGATTGAATCGCTGTAATATCCATTTATCATTCATCTACTGAAAACCATCAGCAATATTTTCACAAGTGGAGTCACAGCTTTTCTTGATCCCGAATTAAATGAGTACATGTTTTTCACGAAAAACAAAAGATTTTTATTTTCTTTTAAGAAAAAAAAAAAAAAAAAAAAAAGGAGATACAAAACCAATCGTGAGCACGTGATTATATTACAACGAGATTACGTCATCTGCAAATTCGCCCCGCTTAGTTGACGATCATATGCATGGTACAGTTAACAACATCGTGAAATTGACAAGGTGAATGATTTTGGAATGATTTAGGAATGAAATTGAATGAGTGTGTGGAGCGACTTTTGAGTGAATTTAATAGGAGGTAATCAAGTATTGCAAATTTTGTTCAGGATGAACAAAATTAGCTATATTGATTACCTCCCTTTAATATAATATGCATAAAAGTTCATTAGATAGCTCCCTATTTCTTCAAGAACCTATCAGACGCTTACAATTTCAATTAGATAAGTGAAATCCCGATTTTTTTCCTATTTATTATTATTTTGAACGAAGTTGTTGTTATATGTTTTTAAGTGAGTTTGGAGCGTTTTTGAATGGTTTGAGTAAGTGTTTGGAATGAATGAATGGAGCGCTGAGTGAGCGATTTAGAATGGTTCTGATTGAGTTAAATGTCAATTTAACGATGTAATTAACTGTAATGATGCAGGGTCAAATCTGTTGGTAATTTAGATGCCTCGCAGTATTATTTTCCAGAGATAATACCCCAAGAAATCTGTGTAGTCCATAGGAAAGCATTTAAAGAGTACTGGGAACAAGATGCACAGCAGAGCCCATATCGCTCCACTTGCACTTTCTGTTCAACAAATCTATGACCAGATAAATTGAATTGCATGAGAAAGTTATATGCTACTAGTAGTGGAGCTGCTAAGTGCAAAAAACTGAGGAAATAGTTCAGTTGATGATACAAGCATGAAATTTTCACCATATATTCTTGATACTGAAACAAATCAAAACTGATAATCAGCCACCAAAAAATTGGCCATTTTTAAGATGGCCGCCAAAATTCAAAATGGCTGCCGTTTTTTCCCTCATATTTACATATTATAGAGATCTGAACACATCAAGGGTGTCCAAAGTTTGCTTGTAGCTAGGTGTTTGTTATTTACTGGTTCCATTCAATATGTGAACATTTAGTTCCATATAATTCATTTTCAAGATGGGCGCCAAAATTCAAAATGGCTGCCGTTTTTCCATTTTTACATATTATAGAGATCTGAACACATCCAGGGTGTCCAACGTTTGCTAGTAGCTAGTTGTTTGTTATTTACTGGTTCCATTCAATCATATGAACATGTAATTCTGCATTTGCATAGTTACCCATCATGATTTTTAAAAGATTGCTGCCATATTTAAAGATGGCCACCATATATACAAATGATGTTTCCCATTTTAAACAGGTTTGCATCTTGAAATTGCAAATTGTTGAGATACTTAAACCTTGCTTTAATCATGTCATAATACTCGTATTCTCTATTCTTGAATTACATGTATAGTTTTTTTAGGTGTGAATAATTCTTGTTTAAAAGTCAAGGGTTTACTACATAAACAATATATTCGAAATAAATCAAGGAAATGAACTATTAACTCTACTAGTGGAGCTGCTAAGTGCAAAAATAGTTCAAATGATGATACAAGCACCAAATTTTCAGAATATAATCTTCTTAAAATATCATTTCAAAAAAAAAAAAAAAAAAAAAAAAAAAAAATCAGCCACCTGAAATTTTGTCTTTTTCAAGATGGCCGCCTTATTTTCAAAATGGCCGACACTTTCATATAACTGTTGATATCAACATGAAACAATTTTACCAGGAAAACATTTGTTGGACATTTTTTCAGTGTTATAAAGGCAAAAAAAAAAAAATACACTAAAAACATGTTTATTGTTTTCACCTATCCAATATGGCATCCAAATTTGCATCCAAAATGGTCGTCAAAATTAGAAAAAAAAATCTTTATATAAGCTTTGTTAATTTCGAAATAAAAAAAATCCAATTGAATTATCAATATGGCATTGTCTATGTCTACACATATATAAACAAAATCTACTACAGTTATGCTTCATATAAACATCAAGATGGCTGCCAAGATGGCGGTCATTAAATAGAAAAACTGATATCTTATCCATTGTGATATGTTTTGTTAATTTTGAAACAAAAACTGTCCAATTTCATCATCAATATGACTTTTTCTATGTCTACACATATATATATATATATATAAACAAAATCTATATTTATGCTTCATATAAACATCAAGATGGCTGCCAAGATGGCAGTCATAAAATAGAAAACTGATATCTTAACCATTGTGATATGCCATATAGCTGTTTTGGCTTCATATTGTCAAAATACAGTGGTATACCGACACATTTGTTATACTGTTCATTCATTCACCCTACAGTTACAAGAACAAAGAGCTGTACATTCAAGTCCAGATCTGTAGCATTTACAGTTTCCAGAACAGGATGCCCTTTTACAACCACACTTTTGCAGTTCTTGGCAACATTCGGCTACAACAGACAGCTTTGTCCAATTTGGCAGCCATACATTGTCTTGTTTTAACCAGCCCCAGCCTGATGGAATTGGCAGTTGTTGGTCTATCACGGTTGCCTGACCCCAAACATTCCCTGCTTGGTTAATAGCTCTTTTCACATGTTCATGCAGAGCGGCCTTAGTTGGTGGTATAGCATTATACGCTCTTTGCTTTGGAGCAAACAAATCAAACCGTGCTTCGTCTACCTTGCATGTTGTACTGGACCTATCATACATGATAACAACAAATTGTTCTAATATGTCCAGTTCTTGCTCGGTGATTGTGTCTGTGACTGAACTTAAGCTGCGAAACACTTCAGTTGCCGCCTCAAAAACATTCCATGCCTGCCATGCAGATTTCTTACCCTTTTCGACAAAAGCCGAAACTGTATCACAACCAGTGAAGGTGTGAAAAAATGGCAATGCTTTTGAACGAGGGCCTAGCGATTCGCAAATATCATGAACAGGTTTTCACCTAAAGTGGTTGCCCTTTCCAAATGCTAATTACAGTGTATCAAGTTTCAAATTAGCATGCACTGAAATAGCCAGCACTACAACATCTGTGTCAGAACTGATGATGGCCAGGTGTCTGCTACCAGTTGAAGAAGCATGCATAGCATGGACAAACATACGAGTGTCTGCTTCCTCATGATTGCATGGAGACACAATACCATTGTTTGTTATATCCGAATTGCAGACTATATCTGTGCCTTTGGTAACAATGATAGTTTTACCAGTTTTTGATGTAACAATTCTGTCTGCCAGAAAACCAAATAACTCTGTCTTGTTATCATCACACCGCAGAAAGCTATTCCATGATTTTGGTGGTCTACTGTTTCCAACCACTTTTCTACGGGCACCAGAACCCCTTTTCTGCCTAGTTTCAGATTTTAAACTATCCTGGCGATATAT